>OU565288.1:11428777-12633812 GCA_913789915.3 Sphecodes monilicornis
CATTGTATTTCCTCGGAAAGACTTTCTGCCATTTTATAGTGTTAAACAGGCCTGTTCAGCGTTACTTACGCGAGTAATCGATCTGTCGGAATTTATCTGTTTCTAAATTGCTACCCAGGCTGCCGAACAGTGTATCGGCTTCAGAATCTGCCACTGTTTTTGAGATGTACTTTGAATCGTGGTACTCCATGTGATCCCCGTCCTCCTCTGAACGAATAGTTGGGTCGTTATCGAAGAAGTATAGAGGTCGTCCGATTTACAACTCACCCTCGGTGCTGGTGGGTTGTTCGTCTTCCCTCGACTGATACCAGGAGCTAGTGCATGCTATGATCAAGGTGTGCACGCCGTCCGATAGTGTTTCGTGCACGTATTCGTTCGGATTCACCCATTGCCAGCTACTAGGTGCAACCAGAATGTCGCCGCCTCTGATAGAAAATATATGGTGTTGAAATATTAGTGGATAATTATTGCCAACAAGATTTCATAGCTTTAATCGTCGCAGCAGGTCTAAATTGAATGTTTATGTCAATACCGGCAGAGACCTTCGGCAAACTTTACATCCCACACTGGCTTTCCGGTGATGATGTAATGAGACATCGTCTCCGGGTCTCCGATGGACGTGAAGTACGTTCTTCCGGAAGCTATCGCTAATTTAACTGTTGCATAAAAATTTTCATTGTACGTACAACGACTAAAAATACGACGAGCTGTCTTATGTGATTTATCCTGCGTGGATGTGATTTGCCCACAAATGATTAACCCCATGCCATACCATTTTCTTTACGGCTACAACAATTAGAACGTCTTCGCCCCCAAAAATGTCACAGAAGAGGAAAGAAAATTTATACTTTCGCATGACTACATTTACTTCAATGCTTAAATATTGATTACACAAAAGTAAAATTTCATTTCGTCTGAAAATCAAGGTATAACTTTCATCTTTGTTAGACTTTATTTAATATCTTTATCACGAGTCAGACTCGTTAAAATACGGCAAGGGGTTAAAGGGTCAGCAAGGGTTAGATCAACGAGTACGAACCTCTGAGCTGGACACCAACATCGGTATCGTAAGTACCGAAGTGTTTTTGGATGATACAGGCAGTTTGCATCGCCTCTATCGCCAAATCGCGCATCATCATGCCGTTGCTTAATTTCCACATGACTATGAACGCGTCGCCAGAGAACTTCAACAGATCGCCGTTGTGCGAGAGTATTTCCTGCACCATGGCGCCGATATAGCTGTTCAACGTTTCCGTCAACTTCGAGGGCCCGCCTTTACCAGCCTTCGTGTACTTTTCGGCGAGATCTGTGAACCCTGTCATCGCACATTTCTTCAAAATTTATTTCATTCCTTTTTTTAAACGTGGAATATTGATATCGCGTTCGATACCTGATATATCGCCAAGCATCAAAGTAGTATAGTACATTCTAGTACGATAGTTGTCATAATAGTCTAGAATTTCATCCGGACACATAGAAGCAAATATTTTCGTATGCTGCTCTAACTTTATCGCCACCGCTCGTGACCTTCGTCTCTCGTCGAGTTCATCTTCATGTCATCGGTCGAATCGAATCAGTTACGGTGTATTACAAAAATACATCCGGTTTCCCAAAAATAAGATTGTCGACTCAAATTTAACTACTATATACAGGGTGTACAGAAAATCGTGGAACAATCGGTAGTCTGGTGATTCTACATGCAAAAATAAGTCAAAAAGAAAGAACAACATTTTTTCGTTTGACCCCCCGTTTTCGAGAAATTCGAGTTTGTAATTGCAGTAAACACAGGCGTGCTGATCAGTGTCGCCAGATCGCGAAATCGCGGGGAATACCACCTCTCTGATGACCAGAGTAATATGTAACACGTTGCGCGGCACGTCACGTGACCAGTCTACGGTCTTATTGGAGGACGTTGGAGTGTGCTCAGATCACTGATATATATACTATGGATACGGTATTCGGATTCTGGAAATGTCCCGAATTGAACAGTAGATTTGGATGCCAGCGCCGCTATCGTTCGCCCGGTGTACTATACCCCTCGTACTCCTCGTACACTTCTTATTTCGTAGCGTGTCAATGACGTCCAATCAACTCGATTGAAAGCAGCGCCATCTAGAGGGACGCAAACACATTCCGAAGTATTGAGGATCACGGGGCGAAGAGGAGTACGATAGCGGCGCTGGCATCCAAATCTACTGTTCAATTCGGGACAAAAAGCTGTGTAGCTGGCTTATGGCAATACCGTATCCATAGTATATATATATATATATATATATATATATATATATATATATATATATATATATATATACTATGGATACGGTATTGCCATAAGCCATATATATATATATATATATCAGTAGCTCAGGCAGTGATGGTATATGGTCTCGGTTTTTTCGCGCATGCGCGGCTAAATGCAGGAACTTACCGTACGTCTTATGTTTGTGGAGAAAGTAGGGGGGAACTGTCATTGGTGGGAAACCGGGCAGAAGAGTGCAAGACGACACGACCGTACTTCGAAATTTTGGTAAGTTAATGTTAATATATTCGATTTCATAATGGCAACTAGTATTGGAGAAGGAGCTACTTGTCAATTCATATTTGAAAATCGAAAAAAAATTTGCGAAACTATGCGGGGTGACTAAGGTACCCCATTTTAGCCCAACTTTGTACCTTACTGACGCTAAAATCGTCGCGCATGCGCGAGAAAACCAAGACCATATTCCATCACTGGGCTCAGGTAGTAGAGTAATGACCAACCAATTCTACTGCCTGCGTATACTGAAGCACGCGAACCCGACGGATCTTTAACCCCTTGCCGTATTTTAACGAGCCAGACTCGTGATGTAGATATTAAATAAAGTCTAACAAAGATGAAAGTTATACCTTTATTTTCAGACGAAATAAAATTTTACTTTTGTGTAATGAATATTTAAGCATTGAAGTAAATGTAATCATACAAAAATATAAATTTTCTTTCCTCTTCTTTGACATTTTTGGGGGTGAAGACGTTCTAATTATTGTAGCCGTAAAAAAATGGTATGGCAAGGGGTTAAACTCGATTTTCTCGAAAACAAAGCGTCGGAAAAAATGTTATTCTTTCTTTTCGATTCACTTTTGCGTGTAGAATTACTTCCCACTCGGTTGTACATGGTATGCAGGACACACTATACAATACTAAAGCACGCGTACTTGACCGATTTTGAAACTCATTTTTCTCGAAAACGGCGTGTCAAACGAACAAATGTTATTTCTTTGTTTCGACTTATTTTTGCACGTAGAATCATCACCCGGCCGGTTGTACCACGATTTTCTGAAAACTGTTTGTACAAACACTTTTTCAACTGGAAAGGAAGAAGAATTCACCTCCTTGTTTTATCATTTTGTGAACATCTTTCCGCAAATCCCTCACCGAAGAACTGTACTGTGGCCCCACCGTATCCTGTTCTCACATAAATTTTACTACGTTTATTACAAATCTCAATCAAAGTACGCTCTATCGAAGAACACAATATTCTTTGAAATGAAAAGAGAATCGGATGGTTAATCGGAAATCGTAGGCGTGCGTTTATAAATAGATAAATAGAACTACAGTAATCCCGCGATCTAAGTCCAACGGAGCATTGCGATCTATGTCCCTTGGCCTACTCCTTCCACTGCGGGGTATCCCCGGAATATCTACTAATCCAATTACAAAACTTCTTTATTTTTTTTATTTTTTCATGGAGCATTCACCAACCTATTCGTGGCATTTTTCTAATGAAAATGATACCAAATATGATATAATTCTGATGATATTTACTTGTGTAATGAACGACGGAAGTTTTTTTTACATTGTACGGACACGCGGGCCTTTCAACTGTGCCGGTGGCCGCGACTCTTGTCGTTTCTTTCTTTCCTGTACGCTGTCCTTCATTACGTTCAAAACTTTCATCGTTTATTACACAAGTAAATATCATCGGATTTATATCATATTTGGTATCATTTTCATTAGAAAAATGCTACGAATATATTGGAAAAATTTCATTAAAAATAAGTAAAAGATAAAGAAGTTTTATTATTGCACTAGTATTGTCTCACCGATACGCCATTTTTTGTTGCGCCTTCGGCCGTGCGGTCCGTGTTTGCATGCTGTCCTTTTCTACGTTCGGCGCGGTCGATGCGGTCACAAAAGAATAATGTCCCTTCACGACTAAGTCCCGGCAGAGAACAGAAAAAGGACTTAGATCGCGGGGTTCCTGTAGTTCCATTTGAAACCTGTAGGAACAAGCATGTAAATATTATCAAAAGTTACAGGCAGAATAAAAAAAGTTTTTACACAGTGTCAGTCGATACATCTGTGATTATGGGTTAAGAAACTATATTCATGTTGTAACATTTGTGTTAACAAGTGAGGTTATAAACTAAAACGCATTTTCAACTTAGTTGAAAAAAACATTTAAGGAAAAATCCATTTTACCCGATAATACGAGGTGGGCCTTCTTTTGGAAGTGATGGAGAAAACATCGTTATCGTCATTCATTGTTATACCGTAGTTTCCTTTGCGCACCTTCGTTTTCACAGTTCAACTGTATTAAAGTTAGCTACGTAATTTCCAGCACAAAAACTTCAGAGTTTTTATTTTGATAGCTTTCATCGGAAAATTTGTTTGTCCATGAACTGTGAAACTTTGATCGCCAATCACTGGAGGCAGAATAGACTTCGAAAAGTTTGAGCGAAGAGATAAGGGAAGATAATAAAATAAAACTTTTTTGCATGTATTATGAGATACAGGAGGCATTTAATAATTTCATTCTCTTTTTAACCATTTTAGTAGGTTAAAAGTAATATATCGAATCTTCTCTTCGAGAAGAGAAGAATCGTCTCTTTAATTTCTTTTTAATTTGCCTACTGTTTCAAATTATGCATTACAATAATCGTTATAATAATAATCAAAGTACAAGGTAAATTATAAGGTAATTATATAGATAAGGTCTGCGTACCCCGATTGTGATGAAATTTAAATATGTTATGCAGCAACACATTTTGAACAACTTTTTCCTTTTCCAATATAGAGGGGTCGCTTTTAGTTTTCGAGATATTTGCGAAAAACTATTGCTAATACTGTATTGAATTTCCCGTATTCTCGCACGCTCCGTGGCAACGTAAGGCTGCTCCGGCGCGACGCCTGTTTACTTTTTTTTTTCTTAACACTCTGTGGAGATGAGAGAGAAAACAGGGTCTCACGCTGGTCATACATACAAAAACTTATTATTTTTTCGACAATACCACACACACCCACCCACTGCTTAACACGCACTCAGTGTTTCTAAAAAAAAGGTTGTCACATTATACAATATAAAATCAACTGAAACCAATATAGCATACATGTATTATATTATCGTATTTGATTGTAAAACAAATTGTTACTGGTTTTAGTTGATTTTATATTGTTTAATGTGAGAACCTTCGTCTCAGAAACACTGGGTGGGTGTGTGTGGTTTCGTGTGTTGGATAATACATGTATGCTGTATTGATCTAAGTTGATTTTATATTGTATAATGTGAGAACCTTCTTTTTAGAAACACTGGGTGCGTGTTAAGCACTGGGTGGGTGTGGTATTGTCGCTTCTCATCTCCACAACGTGTTTACAAACAAAAAATAAACAGATGCGGCCCCGGAACAGGTGTACGTTGCCGCGGAGCGTGGAGGAATATGAAAAATTCAATACAGTATTAGCGATAGTTTTTTGCAAATATATCGAAAACTAAAAGCGACCTCCCTATATTGGAAAAGGAAAAAGTTGTTCAAAATGTCGAAATCTATAATATATTAAAATTTCATCAAAATCGGAGTACGCAGACCTTTTCTATATAATTACCAATTATAATAATAGACATATCATGTATCAAGGTTCATGCAGAAATAAAGAGCACCGTTTTTATTTTCGTTAAGTGTGTTTATTAAACTCAATTGCGAGAAATCTATAAACCAGAGATCCGGAGAAGGGTTGTCGGTGTTTAACAATGAATACACTTCTCGTGACAATAGACAATATGTGTTTATTTAATAGTTTCGCTATATAGATACTTATATGACTTGTCGCTCTAACAGATCGCTGCCTACAACGTGACGGCCGAATTTTATTGTGCCTGGCCCTACTATAGTTCCTTATTGTGCTTGAATCTATGATGGGTCGACGTCATCTTTGGTTTACTCTTAATTATTCATGTTTTTTTTCTCTCATTTCTCTTCTTGCATACTGTCGGCTGACAGCTAACAATTGTATTATACTTGGTATCGTCTCTCGTTTTTCTCTTTTTCTTCTCTCTCTCTCTCACACACATACGCACACTCTCTCCCACTCTTTCTCTCATTCTCTTTTTCATCAGCATCTTCTGTTATATTTTTTTTCTGTGAAAACGTCGCGACACGCGAAATCGAGTCTCGCGAACGCAGGAATTCGTTCTTGCGCGGGTTATTGAATTCTTTTTTTTTTCTCATTTTACTACGAAAGTAACGACATTCTCTTCGGGCGAAACGCAACACACGCATTGATTCTTCTACTGCACGATCGATGAACACATTTGTCTCGCGTTGCGTGTACATTGTCGCCAGAAACTTCTTGGAAACGTTTTCTCTGATTCCGTCACTGATCTCGAACGATTTCGGTGACACGTGCTAACCGAGATGCAATACGGGTTCAATAATATGTATTTTACACAGTTTCGATCGATTTTCAACGTACAACTACATAAACAGACGCACACGCACATATACACGTACATACGCGCACACACTCTTGCACATATATATATATATATATATATATATATATATATATATATACATGTTTCAGGTTCAGAAATGAACGAAACTGTGATCGTGCTCGCGCCTTATCGAGCAACGCGCTAACCGATCGAAGTTATCAAAATCTTGCGGGAAAACAGCGACCGCTCCGAACACGTGTAGTTGCTGGTCGACAATGGTACACCTTATAAATTATCGAACAATTAGAAAAAGTGAACGAGCAGCGATGTCTTGTCGAGATGGTTCGCAACCGGTTCTCACCTCGAAATTGTTGCAACACGATATAGATCCGAATTAAATCTGCAATAAATCGTACACAAAATATTTCTTCGTTTCATTTGGTTTTTTTTTAGTTTTTACGATCTCCCAATGCAGGAACGATTTCCTCGCAAGTTAAAACACGTTCGTCGGGTCGCGGGAGCTTCGTCTTCGGTCTGCGACGAACGATGAGGAGGACCTCTTCAGCTGAGTCTCATGCACGCGTGCTCGGTCGCGTTCACACATATGCATATGTATACATTAATCTTTATAATTCTATATGGTACGCTCTCCCCTTCCGTTTCCTGCTACAATGTACAATGGTTTGTTTCGCTTGAGCGAGCGAGCGCACGTGAATTCCACGAGATTGGCTCGGGGACAGAGTTTCTCTATTTCTCTCGCAATCTCCATCTTGTCGCCCCCCTCCCCCGGTTTCCTCGCATTCGTTTCTCGATTCGACCGAATTGATCGCGGACAGAAGCGATTACCGATCATTTCTCGCCGATCTATCAAATCGAATCTGTTCCGCAACGACGCAAGCGTACAATGCCGCCTCGCGTTTCTTCGCGTTCTAGGACATTTTCGGGATACTTCGTTGTGATTCTATGTATGCTGTTTCCGGTCCCGACATACGAGGGGAACCTCGTTCGGGTCGCAGACAGAAGAGATCGCTGGGTTTCGATGCTTCTCGAGCCGATAGCGAACCGAGAAGTTCAGACAAACGGGAACGCGCCGCAAGAGACATTCGTTTCGCGTATTTTATTACTTGTTTCTCATTTTCTCCCATTTTTGCTTTTTACGACAAACGTGACTCGTTTATATAATGGCACACAGCATGGCAGTTGCAACAATGTACTTCAATAAAACTGTTTACTTGTTAATTTTCTTTTTTTTTGTTGTTTATCTTCTTTAGAGTTTATCTTAGCTTACTCGTTAACTTACACTACCTCGTCGCCTTCCTTCCCTATTCTCCTCCGTCGCGACGTATCTGTCGATCGAAGGTTTCTATCGCGGGCGTAGAGCGACAAGAAAATCGAAGAAGATATGTGTCGCGCCACGATAGGATCCATCGATCCCGTCGATCGTCTTTTGCACGGTAAATTAAGCGTCGTAAAGACTAGGCTTAACTCGCTTCCGTTTTTCCCAACCGTGTCTTTTACATTTCGTTCACGCAGCTTCTTCGCTCTCTCTCTCTCTCTCTCTCTCTCTCTCTCTCTCTCTCTGTCTTTCTCTCTTTCTATCGCACGCATGCACACACGGATACGTATTATTATCGTGTTCCTTTTAGGTATGTACACGCGATCGAAAGTCGTATTGCGTCTTTGATGAACGATCGAACTCGAAGCTCGAGCGGTTCGCATCGTCAACGTACCTTCTGCTTCCTCGTTTCTCAAATACATCTCGCATTCTCTCATATTCTCCTCTTCTGTCTCACTCTCACGTACACGCTTTTTCTCTCTCTCTCTCTCTCTCTCTCTCTCTCTCTCACTTTTAGATTCTCTGTTTCACTTAACGATTAAACACGTAGAAATTGGAGAATAAAAAAAGGGGGCAGGAGGAGCCACGTCGTCGGCGGCGTCGGTTCCAGAAGGACTCGCGGCTTGATCGATTCGGTTTATCGATCCTGTTCACCGATCGTACGGCTTCGCCAAGAAATTCGCGGGAATCGTCGCGAGCAAACTCCATGGGATCCTGTTCGCGGAGGAAATTTAGTCGTCGCTTGTGGCCGCGGTTCCACCGTGGACAGACGCGACGCCGCCACGGCTATCCTTACGCAATATTTTTCACATAAAAACGTTTTTCATCATAGATACTAAACAGTCGAGTCGAAAAATAATATCGAGACGGCCTCGTTCACGCGCTCTCACCGTTTAAACTCGCTTTCCTCGCTAAGCATTCTCACTCTGTGTTCCACGGAACAGTCTCAGCTTAGGATCACTCGAGTGCGGGACCGAACCACTTGGATTTCCTGTGGGGGTTGCGCGGAGGCAGCCATGTCTCCGTTAATTTCTCCTGTTTCATTGAATTCGCGCAGTCGATCGACCCTTTGTTCGACGGAGGGAAACGCTCGGAAAATATTCTGACTAGAACAGCGTCCTTTTAACATCATTTCGTAATACTTTTCTAGCGACTCGCTCGGATATGTACAACGAAAAACGTACAGCCATAACGAATGGAAGTTCGATCGGAAAACATCAAGTCGTCTTCGAGATTCGAACGAACCGGTCTGTCGAATGAATGTCATTTTCTCGGAAGGTTTCGCGAACAAAGGATCAACCGTTGCCCATTTTCTCCCCATGTGTTCTCTTGCCCTTAGGACCACTCACTCGTCTTTTTACTTAAGTATCCAACACATTTTCGAGGACAGACTATTTTAAATAGAACGAGACGCAACATCGAAGCATTTTCTCGCATATCTCGCTTGGGCGATTTATTCGTTAAACAGTCTTAAAATCCAAGACAAGTGATCAATTGCTCGAAGCGATTATACATTATACATCCTACGGTTACAACCTTGGTTAGTCATCTAATTAAGACGGGTACGATGATAAGTGTTGGAACGATTGTTTTATTACTGATTGGAAGTGGATAATCGAGCGTGTTCGGACAATAAAGAGTGCCAGTAGTAGAAGATTCGTAAGATTCGAAAAAACTTTCTCTCAGGCCTTCTCAATCCTCGAGCGATCGAAAGAAAGACTTTTCTTTTATTTGGTTTTCTTAATACTTCTTTTTTTTTTTTGTTCTTTTATGTTCTTTGTTCTCCACCGGCGCACAACACTCACACACGAAACACAGTCACTCCTTTTCAACAATTATGTCGATTAACGATAATATTAATTTTTTTTTCTGTTTAGCTATATAATATGTATATAATGTAACACGATGATATAGGCTTGATATGACGGTGGCACACGCTTACTAAACCGTTCCATTTTTTTTATTCTTTCTATCTCCCTCGCCACTATGTTCTACTGGATTTGCTCCTCCACCGTCTCTCTTCTCATCTCTCCCGTTCCAGTGATTAACAATTCAACGAATCACCTTGTCGCGATCGACGGCGATTTCGATCGAGGAAACAGACACCCTCCGAACTGATACGTATCGAGCTACCTAATTGCGCTAACCAGATAATAGGGATAATTAGAAGCCAGAAGTAAACGAAGTGGACCAGCTTCGTAAAATAGATTGTGGTGTCTTTGATTATCGTTTGTTAGCTTGGACAGCCTCGTGGTTCGATTGTCTGAAGTCGTTTTACTTTTAACCTGTCAAACAGGTGTCTGTTCGATCATAGAAGCTGTAAGACCAATTGTAAAAGCACGGTAGAATAAGATTAATCTCATAATCAACATGTACGAATAGCAGACGTGTTGCTCAACAGAACATTCCTTATACCTCATTTGACTCGAAGTTGCTGCAAATATCGAAGAACGTTGTTTCAATTATTTATTGAACGTATCGAAAGAAAATTCCCCTAAAGATAGAAAGATCTTCCACGTGCATTATCCGTGGAACGAATTTGACCAGCAAGATTGTATAAAAGTGGCAAAGGAAACATATGTACCAATGTTTCGGTGAAATGCACGATATACTTTCCAACGACTGCGCATCTTCAATATTTGGAGCAAGAGAACTTCAGTACCTTCAAGTGCATGAAAAGAAGGGCTAGGTAAGTTATTATTCAATTAGCATCAAGTTGCATCTCCAATGAAATAAAAGAGATATCGTAACGCGATTCAATAGAAAATTACCTAGGCGATTACACTGAGGGAATAGAAAATTATTGAAAGATGTGGCTAAGTAAAGATTGGTTCGTTCACTCCGGTTAACAAGTTAAACGATCTCGAAGGTGCGCAATGAAAAGTTTGTTCGTTCTCATGATCTGTCAGTCCATTTTGGCAGCCGATCTTCGTCGACTTCGTTCAATTTTGTTCTATCGTTCACAGTCTATGAAGCCGAAGCGCCACGAACGTTTGCCATGAGTGCGCAAGATCGGAGACTGGAACGCTTGGATAGGGAACGATGCGAGAACTGTGACAGCCAGTTCTTTTCGATTAACTTCCGGTCTGGATCGAGGCGAGAAGCGACGGAGGAGCACTGCCACGACCGAATACAGGTTGGCGACGGAATTCTGACTTTGTTCTGTCAGCCACGCAGGACAGAAAAAGCGGTTCGATGAGGTTTCGGTGGCCCGAGTAGCTCTCGGCGATCTTCTGTCCTGCGCACGGATCCGATGCCCTTCGATTTCCAGCGTAAAGTATAACTCTTATAGGTAGTAGAGTAGTCTCGCAAGTGATATAAGTCCTCTGCGGGAGTAAGGTTCTCATTCGCGTGGCGTAGCTCTGGTCGCAGAGATCGAACGGACAAAAGTGTCGTGTGTACCAGCAACGAGAAAGAACGCATTTTTCGTTCGGTTTCGTTCGCGAATTTAAAGAGAGCATCTTTTTGCGTTTTCATTTTTTCTCAAAGTATTAACGATAAAATTTTACACTTTCAACATGTCACTTAATTTTCCGTACGACAGACACGACGATATATGTATAGATTTATTTATATATAATATGTATAAAGCGAGCGAGGCTGGGGCGAAGCGCGAATCCCGGCACTTTTTCTCTTTCTCTTTCTCTCTTGATCCGCTCCACCGAACGAAAACAAAAAAACGCGAGCCGATCTCTTCTGTTTAACGTAGCCGCCACTTCATCTTCTCTCTCTCTCTCTCTCTCTCTCTCTCTCTCTCTCTCTCTCTCTCTCGACGGGACAACGCGCTTCGTCCGCGTCGCTCACGGGTTTGTTTAATTCACAACGGTGGCCCGGAACGTTCGACCAGGAAGATTCGAAGCTGTTCGCAATGAAACGATGCCCGCGGCTCTTTGATTGACAACGGACGCCTCCACCGTCTCGCAGCGTTTCGTTGCGCGCCGGTTATCTTTCTTACAAATTCTGGGCCCTTACACAGGAACCATGCACTGGGGCCTAGACGGTCGTGCGTTAGACTGCGTTTAATCTTCGATCGACGTGGCCTGGGCCTGTCTTCGTTCAGATTTCCGGAAGCCTCCGTTCTCAGCTCATGCCAGCCAACCCGAGTCGAGAGTTGTTCGCGCCGGAAGAAAAATCGACGAGGCGGAAACGAATCCAGGCCCTGTCGTCCGTGTGACTGTTAGAAACGTCCGGCGTCAAGGGTTTAAACTCTCGAGAAATTCGTTTAGCGATATATATATCTATGTATACACGTAGTACAGATTTCTTTCTAGACTAACTGGCCAGGTCTATCCGAGCATCAGCGGCCGCTCCAACTCCGGAGAACAGAAAGTGGGAGACCGTATTCTACTCTTGTCTCTTCTGTTCAGAACGATTCCGCGCCGCATGCGACCTCGCAGGCACAGATGACAAAAACGCAACAGAATAACTATGAATTTGTATGAGCACCTTGTTTAATTGGGTCGGGTTTAGGCGGCTTCTCTGCTTCACCGTTTAGACCCGCTATAAATCCTCATTTGGCTGCCTCCGATGCTCGGCTCTAGGCTTGCGCGCGGGAATGGGTACAGAACCGGAAACGGACACGGGCGTAGGACCACGACTACCGGCGGGCCTATCGAAGAAACGTCGACTATTTACAAAAGGACTCGTCTCGCTCTGATCTCGATTAGTGCCTCGTGTTTCATGATCCTGTTCCCCGTTGTCTCGATGCGTCGATCATTCTCGCTGCACGCCGACCAACTGCGCGTTCGAGAATCGATCCTACACCGACGTGCGATGCAATCAATTATCCGTAACACGCCACGAACATCGTCGTTCGCCTGTATCTCTTACCATTCTCCTCTACGGCTCGCCGATCTTTTCCGTAAAGAGATCACGGCGATCATCGTTGTCTCTCGAGAACGATCCACGGAGAGATTCGTGGCTTCGACATCGTTTCGGGAAGCGATCAGCACCGGTACCGTGTTCCCGTGTTCGACGCGCGTTTCACGCAGTCGCGCGTCCGTCTTCATTGGAAAATTAGCGTTCTCGACGATGCACGAAGAAAACTCTTTCTCTCTCTCTCTCATTCTCTCTCCCTCGTTGGTTCCCGGCACGCTCGACTCGAACGGAAAAGGAAAAGCAGAAGACTTTAGGCGCGCGCGGTCTCTCAATAGAAACAACATCGTAACCGTGTCACCACGCCGAATTCACCGTAAACGTTTCCTCCTCGCTTATACGTAATATATTTTCCCAACAGTTTCCATAAATATCGTTCTAACGACGCGCGAAAGGTCCGTAACAACATTATAAACATCTACACGGCTCTGTCAACGTAAGTGATCGAGGCTTGAGAAACTATATGGAAGTCGTACCCGAGAGGGTCAACGGTCTGTATACACTCCGTAATAATTGTAGCTCGAGTAAATACGAACGGCGATTATGCCTCTAGTAATTATTATGCTACAATTGTGTACACCTGTGTTTAATATCGTTTACCTGCATGGTTTCCTACATTATATACACAACGGTGGCGCGCTGGCACGCGTCTCAATGTACTATTTAATTCGATGAAGATCGTTCTCGCGTACTCTCGCGTCCCTCGTTCCGCGCGGCTATGCCCGGCGTTTTCGAACAGCTCTATATAAAATCGGATAACAATCACAACGACGACGACGAAGACTCAGAATTCAGAAGTGGATCGACGAATGCTTCGTTCGGAACGCGTTTTCCCACGTTTTCCCACGTTTTCTTCGTGCATCGCAAGACCGCTAAGCGAAACGTTCGTTTATTGTCATCTTGAAAGCTAACCAGCACCACTACTCGGGTTTGCCTTTCCGCTAATCCTCTCGGCTCTCTCGGTTCTCGCATGGACAATGTAACACATTTCTCCGGTGATCTATGGGTTACCTCGTGTGCACCGTTTCTACTGTTTCGTCTCTTCTTCGAACTTGTTCCCCCTATTGTCGGTTCCCTTTTGTAGCCTAGAACCTAGCGCTCGTTATACAACGACGATCTTTGGACCCGTGACGAGAAATCCAAAAAAAGGGATGTGGGGTTTTGCGAAATGACTGTGGCTGTGCACGGGTTTTTCGGTATTTCAATTTCGTTTTTTGATTGATTCACTCGGATCGCGGTCGATGGGAATAATATTGATCGGCAATGGGAGGGAGTACAACGTCGCGGGAGTCGATGGCAGGTGACATCGTGGATTATCTGGCTCCGTACTTTCGATCTAACGCGTTGTTCTCGTGCCTGTTATTATAATAAACCGTCACCCTCACGTCGTGTTCACGATCTCCACGTTTCTCGTCGGCCAGTTCCGTCGTTGTTCTCGATTCTTGAGCACGAAACTCGACGCCTGGATCGCGACTGGTAATCGATGTTGTAATTAACGTTCGTTCCTCGCCGGAAACAGAGCATCTCCGGAGGACTTTTAGACATGCAACCAACTGGTCTACTGAAAAAACTACCTAGATTCTATTGTAACAAGTATACTGATCTTCCGTCGACGCTCCGTTTCCGGTTCGCTCGGTCATTGAACAGTGCCACGGCAGGGCACGGCACTCGACGGGCTGTCGAGTTTCGTAAACGCGCGACGATCTCTTTCAAAGAAGTCACCGATCGGCACCGATAATATTGATCATTTCCTCAAAGAACGGAAACCGTGAACGCGTTGCTGGGACATCTGTCCACGCGCCCCGTCGCATGACGGGATCTCTACTAGTCAGAGAACATATTCCGCTGCCTCCTATAATAGAGTTCTGTCGACGGATCGATGATGTCTCTTCTCAGAAGTCCTCGTGGAATGGCCAGCCCCGTTTACGATCTGTTTTAAACGGGGCCTGCCACTGCCTCACGGATCGATCCTCCTCCGTTGGTCTCTTGGAATGTCGCAAGGGCGACGTGCTCGGATGATGATAGTGTGATCTGAATGACGGATGACGATGAAAAGAGAATGATGACCGCGAACGATGCTTTTTTTGTGGTGAGTACGAGAGTGATTTGGTGAACGACACGTAGATATATGCTGTCTGTCGGTACCGTCGCTGTTGGAGTCGATGAGGTATCTTTCTGTTCGCTATCGCTCTCGTTTTCTAAGACTCTAGAAATGCTCTAGACTGTCTCTACGGTTGCGTGTGTGTGTGCACATGACAACATCGAAGAAACGAAGAGAGACCGATATTTGCTTTCTACACCGTAATTGACCGTTGTTGGCCTCGAGTACTTATCTGCTATCCTGTTGATCGATCTTCGGCTGATCTCGTCTGCCTTTCGACTCCGATCCCATCGATGTCTTCCTTTTTCTGGAAACGTTATCAGACCGTCGGCCTAGTTGGACAGGCTCCATACGCCGGTTTTATTCGAACTCACGAGTGCTCGCAGCTGTCGCCGTTTCTCGTAGCCGGTCTCGGGGAACTCGAATGGCTGCAACGATCGTTCGATATCCCTTCTTCGTCGTCGTCGGACGTTTGTAGAACTCTCGTCAGCAGATGCGGCGCTCCTTCCGAGCCAGGTAAACTAAACTCCACCGACAACTCGATGCTTTTCTCATCCTGCGATGCGAGCGTTTCAATTCGATGATCATTTCACACCAGAGATCGTGAAACTTATGGAACCTTTCACAAGATTCTATTGAATCAGATTGTTGCATATGAAATGTCCGATTCTTAGCAGTCACATTAAACAAACAATCTTCTTCCAAATGAATTTATGGATCACAGTTCGAAAGTTGGATCATTCGAATTAACATATTTTGTCAATAAATTACAAGTCTCTTGATTGCCATTTATAAGATTGCCGTCTCTATTTCGCAGTATTCCAGACCATCGGCGAATAGTGTGTTAATTAATAGAAACATTTTGACCAAACATCGACAATCAAATCGATTGACATAAAAGTAAACTTTGTGTGAAAGTAAAATTCGATATCTAAATAAAAATTGAAGGTAAGTCCTGAAAGTTTTGTACATAATTGTATAATGAACCTGTAGATTGTAATAGAATTCTTGATCAAAACGTTTTGTAATATTCGCATTTTGAAATCGGACACTTCACATGCAGCCACCTAATAGTAACCTCAGAAAAATTATTTTGAAAGTACCTCTTTCTTTAGTGTGTCCAGCAACCTTTTTCTGTCTGCCTTCAGTTCTTCAGCTTGTTTGGACTGGGCGGCATTATTGATCCCGGACAGCTCCAACAGAGCTAGGTGTGCGTCTTTCTCGGATACAGCAGCTTTCAAAGCTTCGCGCCTGTCATTAAACACAATTTTACGGGTCGATTCTTTAGTTTAGGAAAACTGTCATTCAAGTTACTGACTTCATTTGTCGCAGATCTTCCAACTGCACGGTTCTCTCCTCGGCGAGTTTCTCCAGCCTCGTTTCGTACTTCTGCAACTTAGAAAGCAGTGGTTGGCAAGTGATGCACCTCAACGCCGAAGCTGATTGCATCGACGTGATCCTCTGCTCTAATTTCGCTACCTGCAATATAGATCGCCAAGCTGATTAGATCGTTTACAATGAAGAGTAGCTAAGTTTAACGGTATTAGGAGATTATTTGAGTCTAAGACGAACGAATTTCTGCTTACTCTTTGCAGGGCTTCTTTCCTCATCTTCTCTTCATTCTTCCATTTTTTCTCGCTGTCGCTTGTGATAACGACGCTCTCGCGAAGGGCTTCGCTCAGTTCCTCGATCCTGCTTCTCTTCTCTATCAGATCTTTGGACATTAACCGTTCCTTATTCTCTTTCTCCTTGATAATGTTCACCAGCTCCTCGATCTGTTCCAGATCGATCCTCTCGCTGAACGCTCTCTCCAGAGAATCCACCTCGTCCTCGAGCTGCTGGATCCTCTCATCCCTCACACGGATCTCTTCCTTCAGGACACCGATGTCGTCGTACTCGCTGAGCTCCTTTTTCAAGCTTGCCACCTCCTTTCTAAGCTTCGTTATCTCGTCCTTGCTCTCAACGATCTGCTGCTCGTACGCCTGAATCTTGTTGTCCTTCTCGGAAATGGTATGTTCCATCTTCTTCATCTTCTGCTCCTTCTCGCGCAACTCGGTATTTCCGTCCATGATCAAGCGACTACAGGGCAAATCGTCTGCCGCCATCGTCGTCCATCTATCCTGGAAGTTCCGGTGATTCTTCTGTACTTCTTTTCCTGCAAATTTTAGCGGTCAAACGTATCGAACAATCTGCAAGCATTGTAATCGGTACTCGAACATACACACAGTTTTCATCATCATTAGGCTGCGGATTTTTATGTAAAATAAAAATTGTCTGTATTATTTTCAATAGTAGTACAAAACTGGACACAATGCAAAAGTATATTTAAATTCTATGAACGATTTTACTATTAGGTTGTTGCATATGGAATGTTCGATTTATAAGAGAAACTTTAAAAAATATAACTTTGTTCCAAATAAAACTGATCGATTAAAGTTAACACCATTGTAATCATCATAGTCTGGCAACAAAACATTGAATTTATTGGTCGTCCATGTTCTTCATTTATTAGATTGTCATTTTTATTTTTGAGCTTTCTCTCTCATTAACTATCGTTAACAGGTCGTCAATATGTTTGTTTTTTCACAGATATAAAAAGAACACACGACGATCAACATTGACTGTCACCGAAATCAATTTTATTTCAAGATAAAGTTGAATATGTAAACAGAAACTGAAGATAGGAATTAAAAGATTAGCTGCGCACGTTCAAATGATAAACTTGTACACTAAAATAGTATTTCTTGATTAAAACACCAAAACGTACAGGTGCTTAGGAACTTTGAAGGTCAACTTTGAAGGTCATAAACGAAAAAAGGATGAAAACGGGATATTCTTAGCTTTATTAATGAAATCAAACAGAGTCAATTCAAAATGTGAACAAAGTGCTTAAATCCAAAATAATATGCTATAACAGATGCTCAAAATGATTATGCATGGTGACATTACGTTTGTTGTAGTCGTTGGACAGAAATACATATGAAATAACGGGGTTTGACGGTGTTTTTAACCCGATCCAGCTCCTCGCGATTTCTAATCGGAAGCGCGAATTAAATCCCAAACACTGCCTCATACACTGATTACTTTCACCGTAAACTAAGATCATATCGACTTTTTCTAGTTTTGATTAAGAAGGTATTATGAAAAGGAAACTGATTCTCTTCGATGTCGCGATTTAGACTAATAGCAGTGTTACGAATATTTGTTATCCAAACCGAAATATCTGCTTACTAGTCACATTACTACGCGTACCACTGAGTGAACGTAAACGTAAAAAAATTTCGCCGAAACGCTTAAGACTAAATTTCTGTAATTTGAAACTGATTGGAATGTCCCGTTGCGTAAGCATCCACAGTAAATTTATATTTTTCATCCTTTTTACGTTTATTTCCTTAAATGACCTTAAATGACCTTAAATGACCTTGAATGATTATATTCGTTGAAATTGTCTCGTGAAGGGCTACAATTGTAAGAGTTTAAAAAATTTGGTTCCATTTAAAAAAACTAAGTGGTCCTTCAACCTATCTAAAAAAATATAGAAGTTATTCAGGTGGCTTGTCTAAGGTGACTCATCCTGTATATGCATTGTGAAATTGGATATTTCATAAACAACGACCTAATATTTCCCATTCGATCAATTAAGTTTTGCTAGAAATGCATAAAATCCGCAGTCTAATAATCCTTGACCGCGCTTACCTCGATGGTTCTCCTCAACTTTACATAGTTCTTTCTCCAAAGACCCAACTCGGTTCTGCAGTTGCTCGATCTTGCACTCGCGATCCTGCAGCTTCATCTTGAGTCCGTCCACGTTGTGCTTCCTGACATACTCATCGAGCTGCGTGACCGTCTCCTCCAGCTCCATGATCCTCTCCTTATCGATCCTCAATTCTCTATTCTCCGCGTTCTTCTGAATCCACCTCTCCAACTCTTGGACTCGCCTATTCCCAGCAGTCACTTGACAACGAAGCTCGTGCAGCTCCTTCACGTCAGGATTCTGCTTGAGGAAGTCCTCGAACTCGGCCACGGTGTCCTCCAGTTCCTCGATCCTCCTGCCCTTCCTCTCCACCATAATCTCCAAGTCTCGCATGCTTTCGGTATCGGCGTGCTCTCTGAGGAAGTTCTCGAGAGACTCCATCTCTTGCTCTAGCTCAACGATCCTCCTGTTCTTCGCCTCGATTTCCTGTTTCCAGGACTCGCTGTACTCTTTAGTTCTACTTTCGTTCTCCTTCGATCGTTTGAACCTCGTCAACTGGTTGTCGTCCGTAATTAGGTTTTTCAGGGACTCCACCTCGTTCTCCAACTGCGCTATCCGTATGTCCTTCGCTTCCAGCTCCCTTCTACACGAGTCTTTCTCCTCCATCGGCTTCAGATTCTGCGCGCAGGCATCGTTGCCGTTCTTCGCGGTTCTGCGAGCGATCAGTTCGCTCTCCAGCTCGGCTATTCGTCGATTCTTCACCTCCAGCTCCTTCTTCCAGCCCTCTTGGTCCTCGAGGCTCTCGTTCCTGGCGTCCTTGATCTTTTTGGAGCACGTGTGTTCCTTCAGCAGCTTCTCCAGGGTGGTAGCTTTTAGCTCCAGTTCGGTGATCTGCTTGTCCCTCGCCTCCAGCTCCTTCGTTCTAGTGTCCTCGACGTGTTTCTCGGTCTCCGGGTCCTGTGTGCGTGCGTCGGTGCGCGTGGACGTGGGTGGGCAGTCGTGGTGCGTGCGCGAAGGCAACGTGGATGGAAACGTAACGAAAACGTGAACGGAAAAACGTGACCGGACATATATAGTGGGGAAATGCGGAGATTAGATTTCGTGCTGAACGACGTAAGGGTGCGTCTCCGAATGGCTGCGAACGTGCCATGAACCGGATCATCTACCCTTCTCTTTTTTTTTCCTCTTCCGGTTGTTCACATAAACTCTCATAGTGCTTTTGTTCGTATCCTTACGCTGCTGATCGAATCCATTGTCCATGGCGTACGGTGATCCGAAAAGACACTGACCATCTCTCGGGCGTTATCTTTGTCCCTCCGTGCCGTTCTCTGTCTCGACTTCTCAATTTTATATTGTGAAATTTTCTGTATACATTTATATTTATATATCTACATACGTATATCTCTGCAGCGTGCGTGTATATACACATGTACATACATGCGTCTGTCCTTTCTCCGTAGTATTTATACACGTATATATATATTTATATATATTTTTTTGTTTCGCATCGGTAATAATTAACATTATTGTTGCCGTTGTCCTCTCTCGTTATTTTTACATTTATATTTATATTTATATTTATATATATCTATATTTATTTATATATATATTTATATTTATATATATATCAATAATTATTGTTATTATCGTCATTATCTTCTCGCTATAATTATTGAATACGTTAACAATGGTCGCAGGCGTTACGTAAAATAATTATATATCTTGACGCGTGTTGTCCATCAGGCGAGTCAGTACGATCCTCTCGTCTTAATTAGTTCGTAATAATAACGGTTCGTGTATTTGTAAAGTTTCCGCTTAATATGCAAATTGTACTAAAAAGAACGGAGAAGGCGTCCCCAACGAAAATCGACCTTAGAACAAGCTTTTTAGGAATCCGGCGGGACCCGCCTGCTTTTTTTTCACCGGTTTCGTGGCAGTCAGTGTCAACATTCGGAAACGCACGACATGATGTTTTTTTTTTACGTCGTTCATTGCGAATTTAAAGGGTTATAATATGGAACAGACAAACAAACAAACAAACACAGACAGACAGCAAACACATCAAGCAAGCAGATAACGCGAGCGTGTGCGTGTCGTGTCCAGTGGCAGCGTGGAAATTCAAGAAGACAAGTAATTAGTCACGGTCTTGCTGATAGAATGTTCAAAGATTAGTATTTTTCATTTCAATGATCAATTTTCGGAATGGCCTTGAATAAAGGAGAATCAACGGTTGCATACTGACCTCTTGTTGCTGTGCAGTTGCGGCTTGTTTCAACTTGACTTGTGCGGCTTTTAGTGCACTGGGGACAAAGCGAAATGTTTCATTTAATTTACTAAGGCATATTTGATAAATAACTTCTGTTTCACGAGCTTTCAGGAAAATATACAGGGTGTCTCGTTTAAGCGTGACCTACCGAACATCTTTTTTTAATTATGAAAACACAACAAATACTTTACACATTATTCGAATGCTATCTTAACACTTTGGCTGCCAAAGCAGCGACTTCAAAAATTTCATAAAATTGAAACAATATATTTAATAAAATAATGATAACAGAATTAAAATGTGTGACACTGAGTAACGTTTTAACCTTCTTGTATTTTCCAAATATTAACCAAATTTGATACAATGATTACATTAGCGTAAGAATTAATTTTTAAATATGGACAAATAATTCCGTCACCCATATATGGGTGACACGGCAGTCAACGTGTTAATATTCTCTGTGTTGTCGCAAAGTCTGCGTTTTTCCGAGGCACGAATTTTCAGTTTAACCTTCATTTTCAGTGTTCAAGGTCATTTGAATACCATATTGTAATAAATATATTTTTTTGAATTACACGATACAATAGGAGAAAATGTATAGTTACATGAAAGCAAAGATTCAGGACCTTGAAAACTTCGGGCGATCACACTGAAATGAAACATCCTGTATCGCTACTCTGTGGCCACCTATTTTTCTGTCGGCCAATGTACAGAATGTCCGGACATGTTACTTACTCTTGAAGTTCTCGGATTTGTCTCTCTTTCGTGTTCTGCTCTTCCTGGGTCATCTGCATCAGCTGCAGTAGCCTCTCGGTCTCGGCGGAGCTTCTGGTCGACTCCTCTTTCGCTTTCTCCAAATCTTTCTCCGCTGCCTCGAGAGCCTTCTGCATTTCCGCCAACCTCTTGTCCGGCGACCCACCGCTCTGCAAGAGACAATTGATAATCAAGATCGTGTAATACACTTCAACCCTCATCTGTCACTCGTTTTCTTTGGGAGCCACTAAACTAGATCTCCAGAGTCCACAGGCTAGAAAACTTTAGAGCAACCTCTCCTAGATGCGTAACGCTTAATGTTTTCTGACTTGTCATTTGACATGTCCCTTATATGGGCTTTCTACTCCAAATTCACCTTTTTTTAGGTCATATTCCACCTTTCTGCTAACCAAATTCACCCTTTTGCATACCTTTACTCTTTCGTAAATCAAATTCATCCTTTTACAAATCTTTGTTTCCGTTAAATTTTGGTGATAAAAATAAAATTTATTATCTCAAAATTCAAAATTTTGTTTCGTGTGTTCACATAGTGTATATACATAGCATTATCTACGTATAACAGTTCTCTTTTGTCCAAAACCAACCATACTTTCTCCAGATTATCTTCATTCAATTTTTGCAGTCTTCCGTAGCAGTAACTGTATGTTGGTTATCTTCAGAGTGCAAGTCAATAAGATTCGCATAACCGTTATTTCATTTTTGAAATCACTGATTCACCCACGAGGTGAATTTGATTTGCAAAAAGGTGAATTTGATTTGTAAAACAGTGAATTTGGTCTGTGTAATGGTGAATTTGAATTATAAAACGGTAAATTTGATCTGTGCAAGGGTGAATTTGGAGTGCGGAACCTGTAGTGGTGCTGACGAAGACGAAGTAGCGCTTACCCTCTGTAACTGCTGCTCCAGCTGGTCCATCTTCGCTTTCCGTTTCTTGAGGTCCTGGTCGAGACTTTGGAGCGTCCTCTCCTTCTCCTCTATTGTTCTAGCTTTCTGATCGACGGATTTCGCTCGTTCCTCCATCTGTCTTCTCTGCTCTTCCAGATGGCGTTTCTGATCTTCTAGGTATCGTCTCTCTTGAGTAGTATCGGGACCAGGTTTCCCGCCGCCAGCTTGGAGTTTCTTGGTCGCCTCGTGCAAGTCCACCTGCGTCGAAACCAATCGTCAATAGAGAGTTCGTCGCGCGGATCAGCTACTGGCTAGGCGAATTTTTAAAAAGCCGCGACCATTCCGTGCGAGTTTGCGAGTTGCTGGGGGTGTACTCGCGAGTTGCTGTAGGTTTCGCGTCGGCCCGAATCATTACATTAATCGTATTCGCTCTCGACGAATCGCGATGGTCACGGCGCGTAATCGTAATCGGCGGATGCATGACACGCAATGGAAGAAAAAAGATCAAGTCGCACGCACAGACGAGGAGAATGCTCTCCCGCAGTTTGCCACGGCGAACTATAATATGTACAAATACATACACATAAGTATACAATGAGAGGAACGGTGTTCGCACGCTGCCGGTTTTTCCTATCAACTGTTTTATAACATCGAATTGCAAGAAGCGAGTTTTTCGAAAACATGCAGGCTAAGAAGTAATGTCGAACGAACGGTTGCGCTAGGAAATGCTATCAACGGTCGATAGCAAGAGTCAGCGGCGCGCGAATACTCATTTTCTCTCGCTGTACGCTTGGAGATAAAAAATGTACAAGATGTAAACAAGATGCAATCGATGGCTGGTGAACGGCCAATTTGCGAAACGGAATAATCATTTTATATCTCTGGCATCGATACAGTGCATGCTTGTCAAATGAAAACTAGGATAACGGAAAATCGTAAGTAAGAATTCTCTCGCCATTTTGGACGCGCAACAGAACAGTAGCGATAACAATAACGTGTAAAGATACGTTCCAGCGACGCGGGAGACGATCGTCGCGACGCTTCGATTCTCGTTGGGAACGAGATCGAGATCACCCTGTACGCAACGAAAAGGAAAAGCGATCCCGTTCGGTTCGTTCGTCGCCCCGGCGTCGCGAACGGCAATAATAGATAACAATAAAATATAAACATAAAATGTAGAGGAACGGCTTGTAATACAGTCGAACAAAGAGAAACGAACGCAAAAAAACCTAGAGCAAATGAGCGCGAATGGCTTGTGCTTGAGTCGCAATGGCTGGGATCGGGAGAGTATGGTCTTTGAACTTTGGAGGATGAAATTATGATGAAGGCGATGTTGCTTCGCTGTGAAGTGTGACGGACGCCCCGAGATTATACATGTACGCAACACAAAGATGAGAATGATGTGCGGGGTGCATCGTATCCGGTTGAACATCTCTATACACGTATGTATATATACATGATCGTTCGATCAGTTCTATTTGTTATCGATCTCTATTTTTATATATATGTATATATATTTATAATATTTTTTTGCGGCGTGTATGAGCTGTGGGCGAGATTCTGCTTCGTCGACGACGAAGGCAGAGGCTGCGGTTGAAATGAGAAGACATAGAGAGACTTGAGAGGCCGCGCGGATCTGTGTCGGTAGCCGATCGTCGACAACTATATATGTATATCAATCGTATATCAATCAGCCAATCAGCCAATCAGCCAACCAAAGCAACGGTCTGCCGGAAGACAGAGTGCAGACAGAGTGCGGGTGTAGGCGATGTGTTGTGGGTGAGCGCGAGCGAGTGCAGGTCGGTGCTGCTAACCTGAGATTTTTCGAGTTCCTGGCACAGCATTTCGATCTGCGCCTGAAACCGCTCGCGCTCGACAGCCTGCTCAGCGGTCTCCTTCCGCGCACGCTCAAGCTCCTGTCGCAGCCTGGCGGCCTCCTGGCCGTTCTTCTGCGAGGCCGGCTGCTGCTGCTGTAGCTGCTGTAGTTGCTGAATGGTCGCCTGCATCTGCTGGATCTGCTGTTGCTGCGCGTGCAGCTGCCTCTCCGTCGTCTGGATACGCTTTTGCAGTTCGGCAGCCTGTCGCTCGGCCGCGTCCGCCCGATGCTTCTCCGTCTCGCACAGCTTCCGCCATTGCTCGAGCTGCACCTCGCTTCCGCCGACCGACGTGTCCCTCGAGGCGATCTGTTTGTTCAGCTCCTGCACCCGTTTCTCGGCTTGCTCGGCTCTCTGCCGTTCCTTGGTCTGTGCCTGCGTCAGATTCTGCACCTGCTGCGTCAACCGGTGCACCTCCCGCATTTGCGCCTCGAGGGCTTCCTTCGCGGCTCTGTCGGGTGTCTGCGCGTGTGCCCTCTGTTGCTGGAGCTGTTGCAATCGTCGCACCTCCTCTCGCTGCCGCTCCAACTCCGCCTCGTTCGCGTTCAACTCCTGCTGGAAGTTGACCAGCATCTCCTGCGACTTCTCCAACTGTATCACCAGCTGGTCCCGTTCCACCTGCAGCTGCTTCGCCTCCGCCTCGAGCTTCTCTTTCACCTTCTCGATCTTCTCCCAGTGTTTTTCCCGGTTCTCGAGGATCGCCGCGTTCTTATCTCGTTCCCGCATAGCGATCTGCAGCTCGTGCTGTAGACGCACCATCTCCTCGTTGCCCACCATCTGTTGTTGTTGTTGTTGCTGTTGCTGCTGCTGTTGCACCCGTCGCAACTCTTGCCTGAGCGCCTCCCGTTCGTCCCTGAGCAACTGAATCTCCGCGGCGACCCGTTCCATCTCCTTCTTGTTCGCCTCGGCTGCTTCTTGGTACTTGGCGGTCTGCACGTGCGTCTTCTCGAGCTCCTTGGCCAGTCGACCCGCCTCGAGCTCCACCTGATCGCGAGCGACGATCGCCTTGTCGAGACTGGCGCGGAGCCGTTCGACCTCGATGCTCGCGCTCTCCGATCTGGTCTTACCCTCGGTCTGCATCAGCCTCTCGAGCCGGACAATCTCGACGCGGAGCTTCTCGTTGTCCGCCTCGAGGGCGTCCGCTCTCGCCTTCACCTTGTCGTGACGGTCGCGTATCTTCTCGGTTTCGATTTTAGCCCGCTCGATCTCGCCGCGATTACGTTCCTGCGCTGCGTTCGCCTTGGTCGCCTCCTCGCGCGCTCGCTCGAGCTGAAGCTGCGTCTCGTGCAGCTTCGCCTCGAGCTCGGCGTGGCTGGTCTGCGTCCTCTTCAGCTCCGACTCGCGGCTCTCCAGACGTTCGCGCAGCTTATCCACCTCCTGCTGTAGCCTACTACCCTCGCTCTGCCACTTCTCCTGCTCGTACTGGTATTTACCTCGCACCCCCTCCGCACGTTCCAGATCAGCACGCAGCCTGGAGGCGTCCTGCTCGGCCTTCCTCGCTCGCTCGAGCTCCGCCAGCGCCTTCTCCAGCCTATCGCGGAGCCGCTCCACCTCCAGCTTCGCGTATTCGTGCTCCTCCTTCTGCCGTTCTTGGCTTTCCTGGTACTTGCCGAACCTGGCCGCGTACCTCTCGCATTCCTCGCGCGCGCTTTCCGCCTCGACGCGAAGCCGTTCCGTTTCCGCCTGCGCTTTCCGCACTTCGGCTTGCTGCCGATCGTGCTTCTCGTACATTTTCTCGATCTCTAACTGCATACGCGCCAACTCCTCCTGCGTCTTTTCCGTTGCCGCCTGCGCCTTGTTCAGCTGAGAGTGCGCGCGCTCCAGCTCGAAACTGATCCTCTCGTTGTCCGCGACCAGCTTCTCGCGCTCGTTCTGCAACCGGCGCAGCTCGATCTGCGACTTCTCGTATCGCTCGCGAACCATCTCCAAATCCACCGTCAGCCTGTCCACATCCTCTTTCGACTTCTCCTCGTGCTCTTTCGTACGACCCAGCTGAAGGGCAGCTCTGTCGTATAGTTCCTGCACATGTGCTAGTTCCTCTTGGGCCTTACGAGCCTCTTCGCGGCTCTTCGATGCCAGCATCTGCTGCTTGTCCGCCTCGAGCTCAAGCCTGTCCTTGTCTGCTTCCATCACCTCGATACGGTTCTGCAGTCGGTACACCTCGCTCTGGGCTCTGTTCAAATGTCACATGATTATCATTCATAATTAACAACTCGACGACCATCGACTGTACATTGAATTTTTTAACACCTTAAGTGCCGATCCTGCAACCTTAAAACTTCCTTGAAACCAAAGTTGGGGGAGTTCTCCAACTATCGGACGCGTAGGATGTTTTTTAACACATTGGCTGCTAAACTGCAGATTTTATGCATTTATGCGAAAACGAGGTGACGTAACACTACGGATATTCAAAGAATTCGAAAAGGCTGATAGATCATTTTCAAATTTTCAAAATCGTTAAAGAAAGAATAAACTTTGTTCTGTTTACTGTTTCATGGAATTGATGCAGGAAGTTTTTAGTTTGCATTAAGATCCGCAGTCTATCGGCTACCGTGTCGATCGTATGTGGATGACACAATTTGTCATGTATCATTAAAAATTAATTTTGTTCATAATACAGTTGCTTGAACAGAATATTATTGGGATTTGTTGGGATCTAACAGGTCAAGAAATAATCCCTGTGATAAGCTTTAACTTTCCAATTTTTTTGCACTGACTAAATTACAATACTTTGATTTTGTGGGTTTGTTAGTGAACGATTGTTCGGTGATTGTCAACGAGCTAAAAATCTAGTTGGTTCCTTGCATTGAATGTCTTTCAATAATTTCTTCATTATTTCGTGGGACTCGTTAGTTTTATTGGATTCTCTGCTTTTATTAATTTTTCCGCTAACTTGTGACGTGTTAAACCTTTTCCTTTACGTTTCAATTATTTAATAAACTATTTTGTATTCGACATCAAGTCTAGAAATAAAAATTGAGATGTTAAGATGTATTATACCGAGTAGTTTCTCCACCTTCTTACAGTTTGCAAATCCCAACCATATTTGACACACTGGATATATTATACTATGTCTGGAAGATGTGGCACTCAAAGTGTTAAACGCAGAAATTGTTCATCCATAAAAATATGGATAAATCATGATTATGAAACTTATTCGATAGTAAAGGAGACTGAATAGAATTCCTTTATATTTGCTATAATTTGAAAATTTCATTGTAAGCTGATGAAAGATAGACGCGTTCGGTCTAGTATCCAACGAAACTCTTTACCTGTCATACTTTTCGCGCATCTTCTCAAACTCTTTGTTCGCGTTCTCCCTGTCCTCGTGGGCCTTGTTCATCGTATACTGCGCTTTCTCCAATTTCTCCTTCAGAATCTGGATCTCGGTGACAGCGTCGTCGCGTTCGAGCTGTTTGGAGAAGGAAACGGAATACCGTGTCGCCCGTTAGCACCTCTTTACCTAGGATCGGTCAGTTTACTGAAGAGAACAGACAGCGCACTCACCGTCAGCTTCTGATGGGAGTTGTGCACCTTCTCCCATCTCTCCTTCACCAGATCGAGCTCCGACAACAGATTCTCCTTCTCCCGTTGCATCTTCGCCGCTTGACTCTGCTGGAACTCTATCCTCTCGTGCAGCTTCTGCATTTCCTCCTGGAAGCCGTCTCGCTCCTTCTGCAGTCGCAGCATTATGATCTGCCGGAAGCGGGACGCGAGAGCGTGACGGTTACTTTAGTTTCGTGTCGCTTTCACAAATTCATGTAATTCGAATAGGATGACTCTAACACCAGTTTCCAGCGATTGTTCCTCACGCGAGGAGATGTCAGAAAAATTGGGTACAGTAGGCGGAACGAATCGTGGTTGTAGCGTGATAGAAAAATCGTTTAGACGATGACACATCGAATCCTCGTACCTGAGCTTTCTCGTATTTATCCTGTAGCCGGTCCACTTCCATTTGAATCGTTTCCCGTTCCTTTTGTATTCTAGTCGACTGCCCGAGGGCTTGGTCCAGCTGGCTCTGCAGGTTTCCGAAATCGTAGTTCTGTTTTTCTCGTTCCATTTGCATCTGTTCGGGGCATTTCGACTTTGATTTCGGTTCGTCCGATGGATATACAGAATCCTCGCGCGATACACATTCGATAAACATCTACTTACTCTGCGAATCTCCGTCTGCATCTTATCGAGCTTCTCCTGAAGCTTGTCCGTCTCGCTCTGCGTCTTGTCCAGCAGAGTCTGCAGCTTGTCCTGCTGAAGCTGTGATTTGCCGAGGGTCGCCTGAGTACGTTCGAGTTCCTCTTGCGCCTTTTCAAGATCCGCCATCGCCTTGTCCCTCTCCGAGTGAAGCCGGGCTACCGACGCTTGTGCTCGATCGTACTCGTCCCGAAGGCTCTCCTGCTCGCCTTGAGCATTTTCCAATCTCGCCTTCAGCCTGTATACTTCACCTTGACTCTTCTCCACCTACGGAAATTACAAAAATAACGATAGAGACGGGCTTAACGATAACGTTTCCAAATGCTCTCTAACTTTGACACTGGTCACCTTCTTCTACCAACCCTGAGGCGCAAACACTTTTGACGAATCGACACACGGCGATTTCAACGTCCATTCTGATTTTGATTCGATAATGTCTCTACATTTCTCCCAGATTTGTAAATGCTGCTACTAGAACTAAAACGCTGTAGGACCTGCGCTACTGCATGACTGGATTATTTGAGGCTTCTGATAGAACATTGAAAAACTATGTAAATATATAGGGTGTCTCATTCTAGTCTAACAATTATTTCCTAAACTACAAGTTCTTCGAAAAAGTGTTTCAAATAAAACTTGTCCTGTTTCAAGAGAGCGTCGTATGACGGTTACCAGATTTGTTTAACATGTTCGCTGCCACCTAGCAGAATGTTCTGTGCCATGCCCTGTGCCTCTAATTCCTACTTTTTTTATTTGAGCTGCGGCACTTCAAATAACAAAAATTGTGACGAATATGATGTTTATTTGGCAGCTGTGAGCGTGTAGTAGTAATTCATTCATGTACCACCGCGAGCAACGTCGAAGCACAGTCGACAGAGTAGCACACGGGTCATCACGTTTTCTGTCGACAATGCTTCGACGTGGCAGCGAACGTGTTAAGTGGTATCGCTTTTGTAATCTCAAGCTGACTTTTGATTTTTCAACCAAAGTGATTTTCGACCTTTACCTTCGACCTTTTGTAGCATTTCCAATTTTCGTGACCTTTATGTCACATATTTCAATCTACATAACAAAATCCGTGCGATTTTATCATCCATTGTATATTGTTCCTTGCGAGGATGTCTATGTAATAGCGGATATTCTGTATTTTTTTGTACAGAAAACTAACGATAGTCATCGGTGTGACTTTGTGTCCTATTTACCATTGAGTAAAAAAAGTGGTCCGATAAATAACGAACGTAATGACCTTAAATGACCTTGAAGTACCGACGTGTTTAGGTCGATGTTTTCGTCACAGAACGAGCTATCGTCCCAAAAAACAAAGGTCACCTTGAGATGTCGAAAGCGACTCCACTCGAATATTATCATGGTGGATATTGTGAGATGTCCCCCTCGAAACGGAACAAATTTTATTTGAAACACTTTTGCGAATAATGTATAATATAGGAATTCATTCCTAAAGTCCCTGGATTTTCTATCCTTTTCTTAGTTTCTCAAAAAAGGTAGTTCCGGGAATATGTCCTTAAAGTCGTATTCCCGAACTCACAAAATTTACGAACTTACGACGATGGATATTCAAAGTAGTGTTTCGATGGACAAATTTGGTCAAAGCTTTGGAGAATACGAGTTAAAGCAGACCGGACGAACAAAATCATTTAAGGGAGTACACCATCGTGTAAGTTTAACATTATAGGTAAAATAAAAACTTGTTTTCACTAATTGTTACGTAAAATGAAAATATCTTTAGGTATTGACAATGTGGGGTACGATTTTTTTAATATTTTCATTTATTGAATTTTTACAAATATGAAAACTTCATTATTTTTAGGGAAAACCAGGTTGCATTCTTTAAACAGCCAACATTTCCCTACTTTTTTGAACCGTACGCTACATAGAAACGTATTTATTCTAAATTAAGTTCACATACAAATTTTGTATTTCATATTTTAGTAACTTTTGGTGCTGAACGTTATCTAAGAAAAATCTGCAAAACATGATTGACAATATTGTATAAGGACGCCATTTTGAATTTTTAAATAGTAAAAAAAATGAAACTAAAGTTCAGGTGTTGCTAAATTACCCCTATAAAGATATTTTCATTTTATTGAACAGTTACCGAAAAAAAATTTTTAACCAATAATTTTAAACTTGCATGGTGGCGTACCTCATCTGGATTGTACTTCCTTTTTAGCGTCGTACAGTAACGCTGCTCTCGTCCGTCATCAACGAATATCGTTCCGTGCGTTTGATTAGCAGGGTAGGTCGGAGTCAGGCCGGAATTTACTAATTTCCTTTAACTTCGTAATATACCGGCAGAAAATTAACCTTCCGAGACCGTCGCTAGCTGAACGACGCCGCCATTAGAGCAACTACGCGCGTGCCATCTCCGATCCGTTATTAATACGAAGTCGATGTGTTCCCTGTTTATCGCGCGGCACTAATTGAAATCCATTTCACGTTCGGCCGCTACGAGCGCGCCGCAATCGTTTCCCTCGCAGTTGAAGTTTGTCAACCGTGTACCATCGCGAACGATCAAACGTCCATCACAAAAAATAACGACAATGAAAGAACGGGGGAGATCGGTTCGCGTGGAAACATCGGTCGCATCCTTAAAACAGGCTTTCCCGGCCACGGTAAGAACGCGAGCACGCAATTTTCCGGACACTTAACCGGCAGTTTCATTACCGGTTCGTTTCACGCCGTCGACAAAGGCCGTAAGAACGTAGGCGTGATTGGAAATTAGATCAAATCGACGGGCGGAGACGCGACTAGCTCGGGGATAGATCCTCGACTCAGCCACGAGTTCGATCCTCGATTAAAGCCGATTGTTCTTCGTTCTTGGGAGCGGAACGAACCTGCCGAGTCGATTCCAGGGCCGATTAATCGTCGCGTCACGTTTAGACAAAGAGGAGAATCGGTCCAGGCCACTTCCTGCGTTTGATCACCACGTCGCGTCGCACTATGGTTTGGAAACCTCAAAAATGTGCTTAAAGTCAATTTTTCAAGTTTAGGATTTTGAACCATTTTTTTTGCTGTAAACTGCGAACCCATCAAAGCTTCAAAATCCAAATTATTATTCATTTCAGATTATTCTGTGATCAGATATAGTGTTCTGAAGACAAAATCGTAAAACTGAAACGAACCATCCAGTAATGCCAGATCCACCCAAAACTAGGTTGATTTTCCTCTCTTCCTTTTCCCCTTCCACTATCCCATTCCACTACCTGAGCACACTCAAACGTCCCCCACTAAGACCGTAGACTGGTCACGTGACGTACCGCGCAACGTATCACATATTACTCTGGTCATCAGAGAGGTAGTAAACTGTATTCCCCTCGATTCAACCGTTCTGGCATCACTGGAACCATCATACTATACGATATTCGCGCGTCAGTAGCTGCGGCTGGCTGTCACATGTCATTATGTTCATTAATCAAAATGGATATGTATTTCGTTCACATAGGTGCGCGATATATTCATAAAGGAATAAAAATGTAATTTAATATAAAGAAAAAGATTCGAAGTTAATAATAGTTGGTCCATTTCTTCATCATCAGCACTACTTCTTATATGTACTCACTTTCTTTTCGTCTGACCAAACATTCTTAGGATACGCTATATTATTTAAAAAAATTTCTAAAAATTTTAAATTAAAAAAAAAAGTCCAAGACTTCCAGGGCCTATAGTACTCACCAAGGAGAGCAAGAAATGACAAAGACTTTTATACAGAGCTCAAGGTTGTCAACAAAAACTTCTTACTAATATCGACGGACTTCATAGACGCAAATGAATCAAAATCTTTATTCTAATCGAACCAAACTCATTTGTCCTATTGAAAATGGCGTTAGTACGCTCTTGTGGTACAGACTGCAGGTTAAAAATATGTAAAATACACTTGATGTGTAAAGATTTCAATGGATCTAGCTGTGGCTGCCATTAAATCGTCAAAAGTATTCACCTCGTAATGTTTAAAGAAACGGAAGTTCTGTGGGATCAGGACTCCAGTCAAACCTCGGTTTATGAACTGAACTCGTACCTAAAGATCGTTCGTAAGCCAAAATGTTCGTAACCCGAAACTATTTTTCTCATATGAATGAATGTAACTTGAGCTATAACTCGAGACACAACACCTCACCCGAGACGTTTTGTGTTCGGAAAAGTTTGTAAATTGAATTGTTCATGATCCGAGGTTTGATTCTGTATAGAGATTAGGGAAAGTTGGATGACTTTGTGGCTGATGCCAGGAGTTGATCAGCTAGGAAGGTGAAGGGTTCTTTACTGTCCTAAAAATCCTCCATATGTGGGGGAGTTTTGTGCGGATATTGGCAAGGACGTTGGGGAGATGGTTACCTTTTCTTGAAGGGCGGCAGCTTCTGCCCTTGCTCTCTCGTTGTCGGCTTGCGTGACCCTGAGCTCAGCCTGCGCTCTCCTCAGTTCCGCAGTCGTCTTTTCAGCGCGCTCGTGGATCCTGTCCATCTCCTGGCTGGAGTTGATCGCGCTCCTGCCATAGGTGCTCTGCGATCTATCCACATCGTGCTTGAGTCTCTCGTTCTCCAACTCCAACCTGGTTATCCTTTGCTTGGCAGCCTCCCAGTCGGCTCCGCTGCGGCCAACCTCGGACGCAGCTTTGTCAAGCTCGGCCTTGCTCTTGCCCAGTTCCGACTGCGAGCTCTCCAGCTTCGCTTCCAGCCTGTCCTTTTCTGCCTGCGCCCTCTCAAGTCGGGCACCCAGTTTCTCGACCTATGGACAGGGTCCAGCCACGTCTTAGTCTTGGTTGAGGTGACCAATCTTTTCTTGGTTGAAGCAATTTCCTCCTCCATTTAGAATTCAGATCGATAAACCGTGTACGCTAACAAGGAACGTCGGACAACCGACGCAGACCGTCTTTTGGTAACAAGATGGTGGTCGAGAATGATCATGTTATAAAGGCTTTGCACACCAAATTAATTCTTTTGGTGGATCATATTCACATTTCTGCACTGCAAATTAACTTTTTTTGCAGGACTTACTCACCTTTTTGTAATTCACATTCACCCTTCTGCAACTAAAGTTTTTCTACAAATTTGTTTTCTTAAGCTACTTTAACAAAATAATTTCCGACGTAAAGTTGCTATTCCGAAAGAAAATTTGATCGCATGCATGTAATAATGCTTAAATATAAAATAACATGGAATGCTATAAAATTAACATAAAATGCTTATTTACACATAACTTCATTTACGTATGGTTCTCGTGCTGCTGCGCGGGATAATTTTATGTATATATTCATGTAACAATTATGGCAGTCTATAGGAGTGATAGTTGCAACAGCATAATTAATAACATCCACTACGTACATAAGTGTATACGGCTTGAAGAATCAGCCAAAATATTCAAAATCATAAAAAACCCCAAAATGGAATTTTATTGTTTTACTGTTGACTTATCGGCAAAATGAATTTGATTTACAGAAAGAAGAGTGCAGAAAGGTGAATATGATCTATAAGAGGATTAATTTAATATATTTAATTTATTTTGATTAATTCTGATTAATATAAAATACGTTTTGCTACACAATGATTTCTCACTTTCGTACTGTATATTACTGTATACCGTAATATTGATGACTTACGGAATATTGTGAATAAAGGCATTGTTTTGTTATTTTTTTATTTGCCTGTTATTTTATTTACGTACTAGCTATTTTATGGTCACTTATTGGTGCATCTGCTTTGATTGCAATTTCAGCATTTTATTAATTTCCAATTGACGGTAGAAGTAGAATGACAACTGTATATCAGAAGAGAAGTTGTAAGGTAAGTCTAAGATACGTTATTTATATAAATATATCAAAAGGAAACAAGTTATAAATAATTATAACACAACCTTACTCTTAACTGGTCACTTACTGGTACATTCACTATATATTCCTATGTCCTTTTTTTCGACTGATTTGTCTCCGTAGAATTGCTCTGTACTCAATTGTACCACCAGTTACAAATCACTGTGTATAAAGGCTTCGAGTCAATTCACATTTTTTTACTCGATTTCTTTTTAACTCCTTAAACAAGGAAAGAATTTTTGAAAGAACTGTTCTATCGTGTCTTTAATGTATTTGCTATTAATCAACTACATTATCCACAATTTTGTTAATTACTGGTAAGGACTGGTTGTCTTTTCCTCTCCTATTTTTCCCCTTCCACTATCCCATTCCACTACCTGATCACACTCCAACGTCCCCCACTATAACCGTACACTAGTCACGTGACGTGCCGCGCAACGTATCACATATTACTCTGGTCATCAGAGAGGTGGTAAACTGTATTCCCCTCGATTTAATCGATCTGGCATCACTGATCGTGAGTCGTGTAGCCATTTTACATTTTATCTACTGAGTGTTCTTAAGCAATTTTTCCATAGCGATAGCAATTTTATATTAGCCCTTATATGTATATTTCTTAGAATGGAAATTCATCTATTTTATGTTCCTGGATCCTGTACAATTTTACATTTCTTTCGGTTTATATCGCAGTATATAGTTCTTTAAAATGCAAGGTTCTAAATAAAACACAATTTGCTGATGGAACATTTCAAGTACAAACGTCTTGTCGAGGCTAGACAGGCTTATGACACGGATGCGGATTTAATTTTTGGGTCTGTCGAACCGGTCTACACTTGGCACGCAGATGTTCGGGTTATTCTGTAGCACGTTTTTAAAAGTTTTTCGGGTCCTTTCGACGTGTCATAAACCATAGTCTCGACGAGTGAGTTCCAGGAAGAAGGTAACGCTTATGGTCATCAACGGACCTTCGACCTGGAGTCACTCGGCACGATTGCCAAACTTTCCATCCACCCAGTGATGGGAACCCCGTGGGCGCTGGGTGAAAATACCACTACCACTCTGACGTACCGTCTTCCCCTACTTTGCTTCTACCGCGCACGCGCTACACACAAGCGTACGTCTACTTTGTCCGTGTAAAGTAGAGGCACGCTTGTGTGCAGTGCGTGCGCGATAGAAGCAAAGTAGGGGAAGACGATATATCAGAGTGGTGGTAGTATTTTCGCCCAGCGCCCACGGAGTTCCCATCCCTGCATCCACCTCGTGCAGAAAAGAGGGCTTTTCTCACTCCCACCCTTCTCGCGCAAATAAGGGCGCGAGGGAAAGGGTATCGGGCTTAAGGCGGTTTGGAATCGTTTTTTGAAGACAGAACGTCATTGAAGCTCGATCGAACAACTTGTGTCTAAGCAGAAGACCATCGGGGTCTCACAAGTCCCGGGACTTGTTAAGAAAGCCGTACAGCTAGCTCTTTGTAAATAAACTCTTGGTCCTGCAATCATTCACATAATTTTTTCCCACGTTCGGTGCGGGTGGTCCTTCGAGTGAACACTCGGTGCACATCATGTGCTATACGCAGCGAAGCCAATCGCTAAACGGTCGCGAGGTACTTCGCAACACGTTTCGAGTATTATTCTAAGATTTTGTATGCAACTATACGTAAGAACTGTGGAAGGGTCAGAAGAGGAGAGTTGTTTCTAGAATATCTTGAGAATCATTAGAATTAGAAGAATAATTGAACACGCTTGTGCTCAAATCGGGTAAGTCGAGATTTTGAAAATTGTTTAATTCTACCATCGAACAAGCAGCATGTAAAAATTCTATAATTACAATTATACTAAAAACTGGACTTGCCCGGTTCTTGTACCAAGACCTTCAATTTGCAGTGGGTGATCAAATTATGATGAACACTTCGAAACAACTACTTATTTGAAATTTGGTAAAAAATGGAATGAAAATTGCACTTATCGCAATACCTCTTTTATTATAGGATTTATTTTCATGTTTTCAATAACACGTGACGATGATTTTATATATTTTGCGATTGAATGTGCTGCTGCAATAAAGAGGCAGCTCCATTTTCGAGTAATTTCAGTAAACCAATAAAAGACAATTAAAAATAAAGTACCGTGTCGAAAGGGCTATGAATTTATGGTCAATTAATATACGTGTTGATAAATTTTTACATTGTATACCAAACATATACCGTTTTTACCGCTCCAATTAATGCAATTTAAATATCGGAGCTGCTCGGAGCTACTTTTGTACCAAAGTAGAATAAAATAGCGATAATTAATTAAATAGATTTAAAAGAGAGTATACTTTATTTTGATCATTAGTATAAAGAGTAATGAATTTAGAAATATACTATAATATTTTACATTATTATAGTACAATAATATTCATGTAGGCAGGACCTATCTTTGTGCAATTTTTCCACCTGTTCATGATAATTTGATCTCTCACTGTAAATGATCAGGTTGTGTATTTTTGAATGAGCAGTTTGTACGATTAGATTCCAGAGAACTCTGTTCGATGAAATGACGCGTGGAAAAAGAGTGGGTTTTTGCAGGCCGGATACGGGCCGTCGAGCATTCGCATCAAGCTAACAAAGCTATCCTTGAAGAGGTTGAACGGAAGACTCTCGAATGAGGGGGGTGGGGGGACAGGGGGCGGGGAACTCACCTCAGACTCGAGGGCGTGAATTTTCATTTTGTACTCGGCGATCTCCCTCTCGTGTAACTCCCTTTCTTCCTGCTTCTCTTGCTCCGCCCGGTCCCTCTGCTCGCGTAATTGCGCCATTTGCTTCTCCTTATCTCCTATCGCCTCCTCCAGGCTACTGAGCGCACCTTCGCTGCTGCAGTTATGCGCCTGCATCGCCGTCAGTCGCGCCCTTGCCATGTCGACCTGGTTGTCCTTCTCCTTCAGCAGATCCTCCAGATTCTCGATCTGAAGTTACAACCACTTTGCCGTGAGCGTCCGATCGCTTTCAGTGGAATATCAAAGTATCAAGAAGAATCGACGGCCAACAAAAGCTTTCTTAGGGCGGTGAGACACGTTAAAAAACCCTACAGGGTTCCAGATGGTTGTTAGAAGGTCGTGGGTTAATAATATTTGGACCAGGACGCGTGTGAAGTGCTTCGAGATACGAAACAGGACGAGGAAGGAAAAGGGGGCAAAATCTTTTCGCTAGATATAGGAAATGTTAAGAAGCTGTACTACGATGCGTGCCTCGGAAGTCCCGCGAGATGAATGCGGGGGTGATTGGTTAGAGTGGAATGGGCACGCTTCTACGCAATGTGTGACGTCAAAGCCTAACAAATGGGACTACTGGAGTGTTAAGGGTGGGGATAGGCGGAGAGAGCGAGGGCGCCATTTGCCCTTGTGCTGTTCCGCGAGTCTTCTTGTGAGACACGGACAAGATTGAGAATTGAGGATTGTTTATTCTAGGTTAATGACATTAGATTGTTGCACACGAAATGCCAGATTTTACAGGCTTTGCACTTACAATTAATCCTTTTTTAGACCATATTCATTTTTTTGCACACCACATTAACTCGTTTGCAGGTCTTATTCACCCTTTCACAGATCAAATTCACCTTTTTGTAAATCAAATTCATTCTTTTGCAACGCAAGTTGTTTTTTATAAATATGTTTCCTTATACTACTTTAACAGAAAAATATTCGACGTAAAGTTAGTATTCCGAAAGAAAAATTTTATCGCATGTACAGTCACTGACATTAATATTCGGACACTCTTTAAAAACCGATTATCCTTTAAAATTGTGCCAAAAGGCGAGTTCTTTTTAGATGTTAGAAGGATTAGTTTACTAAGTACTGTGTAAAGAAATTTTTTTTTAATTGCTATTGCTCGGAAGTTTGAAAAAAAAGTGAAGGTCATGATTTTTTAACATTTTTATGTGTAGATCTTTGTAGACCTGTGTTAATTATATATAATACATTTTGAAAATTTCATCGAAATAGGTTAATGTGGAGAAAGATAATAAACATCGAAAGATGTAAGAATCCGTACATTTATTACGGTTAGAGGCCGAAAATCCTGAAAATGTAATTTTACCACCTTCAATCTTTGTAGCTCATTGCATCGTTGACCGATTTTAATGAAATTTTCAAGCTATGTATAATTCACACAGATCTACAAAACGTACTTTTCAGCTCTAGCTTTCCACAAAAATAATCCAACTCGTATGGTCAAATATTAAAAAAGTTATCGTCTTTTTAAGAGTGTTCGAATGTTAATGTCGGTGACTATATGTAATAATACGTAAATATAAAATGACATAAAATGACATAAAATGAACGTAAAATGCTTATTAAACATAAGCAATATTTATACTTATATGTATACACATACATTCATCTATAATGGTTCTCTTGGTGCTGCGCGGATGCACATGTTCATGTAATCGTTATGGCAATCTGTACGAGTGATATATGCGACACAATGATTGATAACATCCACTAAGTGTCCACGGTTTGAAGAATCAACCAAAATATTCAATATCACAAAAAACGAGAAAATGACATTGTGTTACTTCACTGTTGAATCATCTACAAGATGAATTTGACGTACAAGAAGGTGAATTTGATTTACGAAAAGGTGCATTTGAACTGTGAGATGGTGAATTTGATTTGCAAAAGCGTGAATTTGATTTGCAAACAGATGAATACGACCTTCAAAAGGGTTGATTTAAAGTGCAAAAAGATGAATATGATTTAGGAAAGTAGTAGTTTGGAGTGCAAAACCTGTACAATGCAAATGTTATGTCTGCAGGTGCACTATGCAGGATGTCCCAAAAATGTTGTACTTTCTTAAAATTGGTGATTCTTGAAGTCATTTCAAATAACTTTTTCCTTTGCGAAAATGTTCTCCGCGGCTTTGTTAACGAGTTATTAACGAAAAACACGGACCAATCAGATCGCAGTCTGAACTGGTTACGCTGAGCGTGGCGTTGACGTTGGCCGACCTGGAATCCATCCTTTGTAGCAACGCTCTGATTGGTCCACGTTTTTCGTTAATAACTCCTTGTCAAAGCCGCGGAGAACATTTTCGCAAAGGAAAATGTTACTTCAAACGAGCTCAGGGTCACCCATTTTAACGAGGTACAACGTTTCTGGGACACCCGGTACGGTTTTTTAAAGTCCAGAAATTCGAAGATTACGGCTCTCACTATCCAGATATTCCAGTATTCGAATTACTCGTTATAACTCGAAATCCGGATTGAGCTCCGGATCCGAATATGAGGATTACTCTCCGGATATCCGGATATCTTATTTCAGATATTCGGATCCGGATCTCAATTCGGATTTCGAGTTATAATGAGTGATTCCGATAATCGGACATCGGGATAGTGAGAGCTCTATCGAATACATTGGAAACGAAGTATGTGAAAGACTAAAAAAATCGACATTTCGTACGCAAAAATCTATCATTTCAATGGGGATTCAATTAACGTAAATGCTTACTTACCTGCCACATCGTCGCCACTAAATCTTCCCAGACATCATTCGCAACATTTACACAATTACGCTCGCGGCAGCGGCAACAAATAATCAATAATCACGACTGCAGAAAAGAACAAAAATTTGAAGGAAACGTTCTCTGATGCAGGTGGTGAAAATAATAACCGTGAGGAGGTGTGTTCGTTCTGCGCGCCAATAATTGATGACAGTTCGAGAAGGATCAAAGAGGGGATGGAGATTGTCCGTCATCGATCATCGGCGGCAACAACAAACAAACGCGGAGCGTGTGCGCTAGTACGGCAAAAAACAAGAACGTGCAAAGAAAAACGGAAATACAAGGTAATGTTGAACGGCTTTATTGATAAATGATACATAAAAACTGGTCAACTAAAGGCAAGGTGAAACTAGGGGATAAAGTGCAGCTATTTACATCGACTATGAGGTGCGTTTAACAAAACAAAAACTGCAAAAAAATGGTCGCAGAAGCACGCGCGCATCTCACACACACCCATACCAATCGACGGCGGGGAAGAACTCGCATACACGCGCACTCCTTTGGTCGCGCATTGTACATACGAACATTCGTACGCTAAGTGCTTGGTTTCCCTCTGAGCCGCGGGGTAGCGGCTAATTAATCGCCAGCGAAAACCACTTTCGGCCCGGACGCATTAACGAACGGAGAACTAGAGAGGACCGGTGACGATTACGCTTCTTTCGTAACGGATCTTGATGACGTAGCTCGATTTAGTCCGCGTTTGAGCGTTTACGAGTGCAGTCCACTTTATATCTTTCGATATGTACGTTCTTTAATTCAACGCGCTTTTCTTTGCTAATTAGCAGACTCAAGGTGCTATTGTCACACGGTAAGCAGGATCAATCGACTAACGCTTACACGCTGTTACGCTTCTAGAGGGTGGCTACTCGGAGGATGTCTACTCGGTATTCGGCTTTGATCGCTAAGTACAAACTTTCATCGATGCAAGTCAAGAAGAAGTTGAGAAAGAACTGATTGATGTCATTTACTGAACCGTTCATTTCACTCTCGTACCGCAATTGTTATTTCTCTGTTTGCACTTAACCTTTTAGCTACTGTAAATGCCACTATACGGGCTCTCGATGATGCCGTCTATTTTCACGCGGTTGAAAGAACGATTCAAGGTTAAACGCACAACCGGGATCGAAAAGTAAGAGCGTTAACGAATGTGTTCCCTTCCGACGAGACAAAAATTAAAAATACTCAACAAAATTTTCTTTGATCGTGACTTGCATCGTTGAACGAAGGAACTGGTAAATTATCACATGTCCGGTGCGACAAATGTTGAAGGTCTGTGCAAAACGGGGATGACTCGATGCCGAGGAGACGAAGGAGAGGGCAACGAACGCACGAGAATGCACATTTAATTTGAAATTGGGGCGATCCTTCCGCTTATGTTTCATTTAAATGGTATTTTAAATGGAACAATTCAGTCCTTCGTTCCCTTCGAACGACAACTTGCTAAAATCAAGTCACCCCTATCGTACACAAACCCCTCAATTGCAGAAGAGAGGGAGCAGAAGACGGGACAAGTTGACGCGTTGATCCTGAACGAGCGAAGTTCAACGTAAAGGCTTCGATCGGTGCGAAATAGTAGTCGAAATTCGAGAATGAAGATTCAAGATCACTTACCTTGCGCTGAAGAACACTGATCTTCCTGTCCTTAATATCCATGTGATCCTTGAGCTCGGTCAGCTCGGTGTTCATACGATTTCGCTCCTGTTGCGCTTGCAAGGCTGCCTGCGTCTTCTTCTCTATCATCCGGTTCTTCTCCTCCAGCCTCTGCCGCATTTCCTCCACCTGAGACGAACACACGCGAACATTATGCGCTGCGAACGATTTTGATCAGCCCGATCCGCATTGTACACCGTGCACGCATGCACGCGACTATGGACAGTCCAGGAGAACACGGGAGAGGTGAGGAGAGGAGAGGAGAGGAAAGGGAAAGAGAGAGAGAGGCTTCGAACGACCCAGTTTCTTGCTGCCTGGCCTTCCGTTGCCCCTGTCTTCCTCCCCTGAGTTCGATTTGCCGTCTACGATACGATCGAGAACCCCCCAGGACTCGATTCCTTCGACAACGAACCAACTTCCAAACGAAACTTTCTCTATATGTACAGTTCCTTTTCTATGAATTGTAAATTGCAAAAAATGGAAGCTGGACCGTGCGAACTGCTTTGGAAATTGAAAGGGCTGATCGTTTTCACCTGGTGACACGTTCTGTTTATACAGTCGAGGGCGGTTCACTTACAGCTTCTAATTAAGATCTTTAGAGGCCCTCAGCACATAAAAGGTTTTGAGGCGCCCTTATACAGGATCACTCCAACGCAATGTAAAGTTTACCTGTACGATTTTTTAGGCATTTTCGGTGATTTGATTAAAAAGTGTTTTTAATACAGAAATACTTAGCAATATTATTACTATGTAAAAGATGCAAAATTCCGAAAATTTCAATGGTGCCACGCTTCTTCCGAAGACCTAGGCACGTGCTTACTTTGCTTATTGGTTAGTCCAGCACTTTTCACGTAGTGGTATGTCAGGTGGATGAACATTTTTAAAATTTTTTCCCCAAACGGGTCTCCGCTCTCAGTTTTGTGCATGTTATACAGGGTGTCCCTTAACTTTGTACGTCAAATATCTGTCTTGTTTTTAAAGATACATTAAATGTGTTGAGGACAAAGTTGAACGCTTTAATGAGGCTCACACAATACCAAAACAATATTATTATTTTCATGTCATTTTTTTTAGATGTGAAGGTCAACTTGATTTTTAAAAAATGAAACCAACCTTTTTCGAACACCTACGATGACAGTCCCTTTTATTAGGAATTCAGTGACCATAATTACTCAAGGTCGTTCAAGGTCACAGACAGAGGAAACGTATAAGATTTAAAGATTCTTTGTAGGGTATGATAAAAGATAGTGTATACGTGAATGTTCCAACAATAGTTAAAAATATGCATCGGCTGATCATTACAGCATGTTGAATATCACCTCCGATGTGAGAGCGAGAACTTATGAGAGTTCAACATTTCTTCAGAGCCCGTTTACAAATATGTATGAACGTACACAGCTATCATTACGAACATTTATGATTCATGAAGCTCTGAAGAAATGTTGAAATCTCACAAGTTCTCACTTTCACATCCGAGTTCATATTCGACATGCTGTGGTCATCTGCCAATGCATATTTCCAACTATTGTTGGAACATTCTGGTATACGATATCTTTTATCATACCCCACAAAAAATCTTTCAATCTTATACGTTTCCTCTGCCTGTGACCTTGAATGACCTTGAATACTTATAGTCACTGAATTCCTAATGAAAACACCTATCATCGTGAGTGTTTAAGAAATGGTGGTCCCACGTAAACAAATTAAGATAGCCTAGATACCTTTAAAAAATATTACATAAAACAATAATTTTTATTACATCATGCGAGCTCCATTAAACTATGCAACTTTATCCTCAAGACATTAAATATGTTACGAGTATCGACAATGATAGATATCAATGATGATGACAGATATTGATAGATGTGGAGGTGTACGAGAACCCAAAAACATCGGGTCGAGAAGTTTATTCGGGATTCGAACCGATTCTCTAAAATTTCAGGATTCTCGAATATATCGAGAGTCCCGAGAATTTTCGGGAGTCTGGAAAATATTCGGGATTACCGAGAATAATCGCGAATATTGTCAAGAATCGCTATATATTTGAGAATTCCGGAATTTATTTCGAAGACTTATCTCGACCAGAAGCCTTTCCTGTCTGTCCCGACCATCGGGTACCCAACACTTTCGGGTTCACGCACACCTCTAGCGAGCGCGTACCCGAAATGTCAGGTCGGATTGGGTCGAGACGAGATCCCGAAACTTTACAATGTTCGGGTACCCGACTCAATCCCGAGGAAATGTCCCGACCCGATCCGAACCCGAAATTTCAGGTACCCGCACACCCTTGGTAAACATAGATGGTTGAATGTCGAACTTACGTCAGCCTGCAGCATATTGTAATGTTCCTCTTTGGCGCAGAGCGACTCCTTCAGCACTGTGATGTGCCGCTGGTAGTCCTGGTGTTGTTCCTCGAGGGTCTTCATTTTGGCGGACATCGCGAGTAACTCCTGGTCCCTACGCTGCACTTCGGTCCGTAGCTCGTCCAGCTGCGAAAAGATTCGTCGTCCAGGAGGGGATCAGTCCGCGCGCACGGATAAAACCTCGACGACGACGAAACAACGAGCGACGAAGGCGCCCAGGCCTGTCGTCCCTCCGTCGTGGCCAAGCACGACGACGATCTGGTTCGGTTCTGGCATTTCTGGCCAACGGGACGTAATCGGCTGTGAAAACGGGTCGCCGCGCCGAACGCTCGACCATTTTCGTTCCGATCCGCCAACTGTTCGACTTGCTAATCGCTTCGCGAAATTTCCGTGTCGCCCGGCTCGGCTCGGCCCGGAGAGGATCCGCTCCGGTTGGCTTCGAGCTCGAAAAACTTTCCCCGAGCTTCTGGAGCCGGCGATCGTGCATCAAATTGGCTTCCGGTTCGATCGCGTCCAGACCCTCCGCGATCGAGGATCGAGTTAACCTGTTAACCGGGCGATTTGTCGGCCAATCTGCTTCTTCGACGGCCGAATTTCACACAATAGTTTTTATTCCAATCGATTTGAACCTCAATCGGCTCTATTTGCGAAAGATCTTCAACATCTATTCCCCCTAGAAGTGACCATTAGTCTGGGTGCCCATTAATTTAGAATATTGAAATCGGTGACGTAGGATTTACGGCACCGTTTTACTTGGAAAGAATTTAGCAGAACCAGGTTTCATCGACGCCGGTGTTCATCAAAGGCAGCGTATTAGTAATGTCTTCTCGGTAGTACTTTTCTTATCGGTAAGTCGAAGCACTTGTATGCAGCGGTACACGGCCAGTGTTCGCTTTTACTGCCCACTTAGCAGTCACAAGCTGCCATTATCAATACTAAGATCTAGCTTTACAGTTTACTCGTGTTTCACTCTTACTTTCGAGGGACATGAATCTTAACCACTTGTGCTACGATTGTCTTTACATCTTCTATGATGACAGCTTCTATTCTTTCTCGTTTATAAATTCCGGGAGAATAGGAATATTTACGTAGTTTATACGCAGAGCTGGGTAAAATACTATTTCAAATAGTAAATGGTAAATAGGCAATTTTATTTGAAATTACACTAAAATGGTATTTTGTTTGAAGGATTCTCAAAATGGTGTAAATTTGTCAGTGGGTAGTTCTATATAAGAAAATAAATCGCAATTATGGATTATCTTTCTTCCATTTGACACCTCGGTTTCGATAAAATCGACTTAAAAAATGTTATAGCTTTCTTTTTTTTGTTAGTGTTTAAAGTCGCATCAACTACCAAAGATGGTTTATTGCATTTTAATATCGCCTATTTCCTCAATCTATTTTCTTCATTAAGAAATATTTCGTTCAAACATTATTTTATGTTTTAGATTACCAAAATACAAATATTTTATTTGCAGAAATTTTACTGTTTATTTAAAATAGTATTTTATTTGAATTGTGGAACAACAACTATTTAAAACAGTATTTGAACTATTTTTTCTCCAAAATTGTACCCAACTCTGTTTGTACTCCTGTTTTCATTAATGGTTAAATATTTTATTTCAATTTAACAGAAATGAATAACACAGATGTTGAGTAGATTCTGTTTGAAATCTTCAACAAAATCTTCAACAAACTCGGCTTTCATAAAACTCTGCAGCTACCGACATTCGAGTGAACCCAGAGAAATTATTGTTTGAAAATCGTTACCTTCGACGAGATTATCGGAAAAGAACTGCGCTTGGAATAGTTAAGGGTTCTGTGTACAACAATAGAGATAACAGGGTTAATCAGAACACAATAATTTGAACAAAGATACGAAGGGAGAAAATTTTATATTAAAGTTTTACTTCCCTTTCTGTAAATCTGTCAAGTTTTCTTTCCAATTCGAAAGGATACAGTTGAGTAGCCCCTCTTGTTAGAAATTCTTGCCTTATTCAGAGCTAGCTAGACGAATAAAACGATTCTTAATTAAATCAGTGCCTTTCGAAGTTATCGTCAATCAATATTCTTCTCGATTAATACTGGCGTCGATCAAACCTGTTTTCGAAGGATTCTCGTCGCCGAAAACAATATCGGTGAAACCTGAGAAAATGTACTTCTTCGGAAATCAATTATGGAGGATGTTTACCTGGCGACTAAATAAGGAACCCGAGTCAATTCACGAGCCTTTCCGGTTAACAGGATAATCAACCTAAATTTACAAACACCTGGCGCCGGATGAACCGTTTTGGATCATCCTGGCGGGTCTGTTTGAAAACGATAACTGCGCGGTTGTTGGTCGAAGCAGCCGTCGCGTCGTGAAGAGTGCCGTTCGACAGACTTGTTACTCTTCAGAACTAATCGAGCCAACCATGTGTCGTTGTGCTTGGCCAGGACTCGTATACTGAGCATGCAGCGATATCGAGACCAACGATTCAAAATTACAAACAGTGTTTCCTGCGTGTACGAGAGATACATTGATTACGTGTCGAACGAGTGTAATGGGGTGGAGTTAGGCGAGATCCAGGGAGTCGTGGGAGCTGTGAATAGATTAGGACGTATTATGTATATATTGTGTCTCTCTCTTTGATTTTCGTGTACGTACCTACTACGCTCGTCTGATCTACTCTGGTGTCGGCAGGCCGCGTGAGGATCCCGTCGCGAGATCTCCAACAACGCGAGAGCCCGCGTCGGGATCGTAAGCATAGTTACACAGCTAAACGTTTCACTATCTAATCGACTAGCAGAGTACGCAGCGTGGAAGAGATATCGCGGCCCTCTTCGCCGATGATCGAAGTAAAAGTTTTACTATTTCCCGTTACACATTCAAACAAGGAAAAAAGACACGCCCGGGTCGCGCCGTGCCAAGGAAATTCAAGCAAACTGTTACCGGGAAGACTCTATTCGGAAGATTGAGAGTATTCGGTAATGGAAGGGATAACCAAGTTGAAGAATCTATGATGAGGCATTAGTCTCTGAAAATAGGGGATTCTTTGCCCATCACCCGTCCGAGGGCAGAGAAATGGCTGCGGTATTGGTTCCGGTTCTTGAAACAGTTTCGCAGCACCCGGAATTTTATATGATAATTATACGATTTTAGGGACGATTTTCCAGTCTGTTCTTATGTAGATCTCTGTGAATTTTGTAATGGTTCAGCATTGAATAGTATTTAGATCGCGGTTATATGCATTCGTATACATATTAATTCCGAACTTTTCTTTCTTAAAATTACGTTGTAATTGTTCGTTGGTTTTGAAAAATGTTTTCGTTTTCTGTGCTAACGGGTATAATTTTCCGAATACACTGCCTAAAAGAAGCAGTTATAAGGATTGTAAGATTCAATGTTTACACATGTTAATGTACTCGAAAGTAACGGATAATCACAGCAGGGTAAAAACAGAATAAAAGATTTAGTCTTTTATTTAATTGTTTCAAGCAGACAGCATTTAATTAATTACTCTGATGATTTCTTGAAATTATAATATATTCAATAAGTTCCATTTAGTGTAGGATCGATACGAGAATTATTAAGAAATTGAAGATGAAGAACCAATACAGCGAACAGGAGACTCCGGATCTTTATGCAAAATGAAAATTATCCAAGTTAATTGCAAGAGCGGAAGTTAAATGAAAAATGCATTTACTGTTTTAGTGATCTAAAAAAGTTGGAAATAATACAACAATGTCCTCAAATTCTTCTATGATCCTTTCATAAATGCATGAAAACCGCAGTTTAATGATTACACTGTGGGTTTTCGTGCGTTTATAGCACACAGAAAAGTCCAAAATACGGGAACGTGTGTATAGTAACAAAAATTAGTAATATTTTAACTTTACTTTTACCACGAGAAATTTTTTCATCGATGGTGTAATTGATTCGGTGTAATTTAAAGCTGCCTGTTTTTCACCGATTTTGAGAGACGTACGATGAATAAAAATTCGCGGTCTATTCGAAACTGTTTCATAACCTGTATACAAGCTTCGCCATTAGTCTTTTATCGAGTAGCAAAAAGCAAAATATCGCGAAAGTGAATTACTTCGACCAGAGGCTGTCAGAGTCGCGGCCAAGAGGTCGTGCACGCGCGTATCTCACGCAGTTGCCCAATAAAAGCAGGATCGGGAACCGGTGGATCGATCGGGCGCGAGACCAATGGGACCCGATCGATCGTCGATCCCGCGCCTCTTCAGCGTTCTATGTCGTGCCAAGTAAGAAACAGATCTACGGAGAGCCGAGCGATCCTCGCGACCTGTGTTCATCGTCTCGGGTTCCTCGGTGTTTCTCATCGACGGCCACGAAGAACCACAATCGGTAATGGAAGGATGACAAAAAAAAAGCCCAAAAAAAAGACAGAGAGAGAAGAACGACAGAAGAAGAATAGTAACGGTAGTAGTAGTAAGTGCTACGTGACTATCTACGATCATCGTTACGCTGCACACACACACGCACGCACGCAGTAAAGTATCGAACAGGAGGTGGTCCGCCATTCTCGTTCCGGCTCTTCGTGGTTCTGTGAACGACGAGGCCGACGAAGAGTGGGCGACCAGGCCAGAGATCGCTTTTGCGCGTGGTACGTGAATGATTGCGAACAGTCAGATCAACGACTCACACCAGAGAAACGGACAAAGAGACAGAGAGACAGAGAAAGTGAGAGAGGGAGAAAGAAAGAGAGAGAGAGAGAGAGAGAGAGAGAGAGAGAGACGTCGAAATGGCTGATGACTTCCTGACCGATTTCCCATGTTGTGATTTCATTTGCGTCCGATAAATTTGGGACTCGTTATGTTAAAAAGAAAAACCGGGCCACATTACTTCGAGAGTATCCGAGATAACGAAAGCGCAACGGACCGCCGAGAAAATATTTAACGACGAATAATTAGAGTAACTAACTGCGACGAAGTTTTATTAAAGTTCGACGAGTTCGCCATTGAATATTGAAATAAACCGCGAGCCCGAGAACGAACTTTCGCCAGCTGAAGTTTCGATTAAAAAATTGGAAAGCTGTAATTTCATGCTCCCACGGAGAGAAAAAAAAAGGAAGTTAGGATTTTATCGCGACGACGACGCGACTGGTTGAGAAATTATCGAAGAACTGTTTCTCGTCCCCGGACTGTTACGCGAGCTTCAAGTCCCGCGGGAATTCACTAGCCACCCCGATAGAGACAGCGAGAGGGAGGTAGAGATAGGATAGACAGAGAGAGAGAGAGAGCGAGAGAGAGACAGAGAGAGAGAGAGAGAGAGAGAGAAAGAGAGAGAGAGAGAGAGAGTGTGTTAGAAAATGTGTTACTACGGAACATCGAAACACTCCGTTACATAATACGGTAATCACGTAGATGGAAACGAAGGATAGGTGGTGGCTTGGAAGTGCTTCTTTGTCGGGTGAAGAATATCCTTACCTCCTCAGAAAGCTAGAATATTGGGGCACCACATTTAATAATGCTTCGCTCACCACGAAGGCTACCCAACTCCGCCTCCCTGCGTTCCAATCAGTCTAATCATTAACCCTTTCGTTGCTGAAAGGATGGAAAACTCGGCATATATTACACGCTCGCTTAACGTATCATTATAGGACAGCCTACGGTAGTTATTCCAAAAATCTACTGCTGTGCAGAACGTTCGCAACACAAGAAAGATTGAAGACGTCTTTCAAACAACAAAACTATAAAATCTGTTGCAATGGCAATCGTTTTGTTGAGCACTCGTTCAACATACACAACTTTGTATTCACGAGCTCGTGATTCGACCAATTTTCAAATTTGCGTGCTAAAATCAAGCTGACCTCGCGCGCGTTGTTAACTTGTCAATTTTCAGATTCTTGTTAGCAAGTCTTGTAATTCAACTTCACTGTAGGGTCTCTATCAGCATAAGCTGCATACTGTACACATTCATTACAGCGATAGCTGCGTCAGATGGATATACCTTATCTCTAATCGTATGTATTTAGGTTATTATATGTTCGAGACATTGCCAACAGATGTTTCCGTTCAGTAGAATATTAAATGTTAGTTTCACTCTTACAGCTTCAACTTTCCTCGGTGTTGCAGTTTGCCTGTCAAACAATTTGTACGAAAGCATCTCGAATTCTTGGAGTCTAATTAGCCGAAAGGGTGAAATGATTTTTCCAGAATTTCGTCGTAGCAACGAACATTGTTAATGCCGCGTTACATTTAATAAAGTTCAATCGATACGGGGTCCTTCATTTGCCACGATGGTACGTGATCAGCTTCTCCCATTCTTTGATTTGCCCGACCCTCCTTAATTCCGATCACGTAAAAATTTATTCCGACCCCGCGTTCGGATTGGCCACGTTATTAACGTTCGTTCATAACGTCCGCGAGGGGAAAATCGGACGAGTTCGGCGGAATTGGGGAGTGCCATCCATTGCTGACTTATCGCTAACTTAGGTCTAGCCTTAAATGCTAATGATGGAGTCCCTTACGATTACGTAGATGTCGCGGGTCGAGGACGTTCAGTTCGTTTCACACTAAGATCCAATCGAATGTTTTATTTCCAAGCATATCGGAATGAAAAGAATTTATAAAAAACTTCATCTCTAGAACGAACGATCCCCTTGTTTCGATATTATAGGCGAGCACCTCGATGGCTGTTGTCAGCCTCGAAGCTCGCTGAAATGTCGGATGACAGCGATGCCCCGTGCGATGTTCGTTTACCTTATATGGGAAATCGATCAACGAGACGACAGACAGCTAGATGATGAAATGATGCGTCGTAATGATACGGAGCTCGTCTGCGTGGCATGCAGCATGCATAAACACAGTACTAGACTTCTCGGAGACTCGCATGCGGCCCTCGGAATTTGTCGGATCGAGTGAATTGCGTCGGCGACGGCCATCAGTCGCGGATTAGGGTGAAACGATGAGGGAGCCGACGACGATCCTCGCCGCCGCGAAACTCTACGGACCGCGTGCTCGGACAAACACGAACAAACACGAACAGACACGAACAAACGACAACGAAACCAACGAACGAACGTTCTGATCGCCCGCTGATAAGTTCCGTCCAGTGTTGCGAACTCTCCGCGATATCGAACTTCGCCTTATTTACCCCGGGCCAGCGATGCTCGTCACCCAGACAGTTGCCCGCTAGAACTTATCCGCTGGGATTCCTTGTTATCGTGTGCACAAACCCCGAAAATCGTCGACGAGACATATTCGACTCGGTCTCGAGCGTTCCACAAACCAGCAACAGTAATGTCTCGATATATGCGACAACTTCGGAACCATAATGTCACTCTTATCGTGTACATGCTCCTTGTTCTCTTACCACTAGTATCGAACGTAGAATAGAGTTTTTTCTCACGAAACGTTTAGCAACATAGTCATGACAGTTTTCCGATTGAAACAACACCAAACACGACACAATTTAGATCATATTTATTCGTTTAATTCATGACACGGTATAACCTCAATTATCCGTATACTAATCAGTGGAACGTGGGATAACAGAACATTTATCTAGCTAGTATTAGGTTAAATCTTTCCTGATTTGCGGAAAACTGTTAAGCGGAAAATTCCGCAATTTCCGAGCAGCGGAAAATTCGGAAATCACTGGTTCGGACAGTGGAGGTTCCACTGAATCGTCAATTGAACAAGCAAACATGCTTCGAAATATGTCACGTGCGGTCTCGTTTTAATTAAAAAATGTCGCAGATATCTTGATAAATATTTCATAAGAAATTCACAAACGTCGTGCACACTTCTTTCACATGTATCAAGACATTACCGTATTTCGTGACAGCAGCGGATATTTCGCAAATATTTTCGTCAATATAGCGCACGTAACTTTGTGCGACAGTTGTCTATCCAAGGCAGAATTTTTCTGGCAGTTCTAAGAAGCAGTAGGGAATAGACAACAGATGATTGTGTCATAAATAGTTAGTCTATTGGATTCATATTACTGAGAAAATCTGCGAAATATCATAATGTTTGAAAGCGTTCAAACCCCGTTTTACACATTCGATAAACGACATTGTGAAATTACAATCTAACCATTACTCTTTACCGTGGATAATAGTAAAATTGACTTTTGGTAGTATCTCTGTTACGTTCTATTGCGTTTGTACTTTGGCTAATCGTGAGCAATCTCGAGAATATTGACTTTGGTCTGAAGCTGACCTGTTAAGCGAGTTATCGCTTATGCCTTTCGATACCTTGAGTTTCATTGTACTATGTTTGTTGTATTATTTTGTATGCATTTTGATGCCGATTGGCACTTTGATTTCCCCGACAGTAGACAGTGGTTATTTATGAAAATGTTTCTAGGTGTTGCGTTGCTGTGACAGGACGATGTTTGCTAATAGTTGCATGCATACCAAAGTGGACAACTATTACAACCATCCGTGTATGTCAGTGTACCATCTGCAGACTTTGAATCCACGTTTTATCAAATTTTGTAAATAAGAACATTATATATTTTGTATTGTGTATATAAAATATTGAACTAATTCAATTTATTACGGAAGCCAAAGCGCTGATTAATCATAAAAATTATCATGGTAAAACAGTCCTCTGGTTAACCGGTTCAGGTGTCGTATCAAAAATCATTTGTACATGAATTAGGGCTCCATGGAAAACTTTGAAACAGCTCAAAACGATAAAACAGTTCGATCTTTGAATTACCTACATCATGCTTTTAACCTTACCGGTTTCACATCGAGAACATACGAATTCTTTGTATTAATCGTTTTCTTTTCCGAGATATCGCTATATAAGGGTGCTTTTCGTGTAACGGTAGTGAAAACATGTGATTTTTAAGAATTTTTTTCAGATTAATTATTGGATATATGATACTAGGCCTTTTTGGTATGTTAGCAGATAGTCTTGAAGTACAAGTGCTATTTTTTCAGTTCAATTCTTCTTATTACTTATTGTATATTATAATATATATGCATATTTCTCAAGACTATGTTTTTTAAATTGGCGTGTACGATAATTAAAAAACCAGTAAAGTAATCAAGTTCCAACGAAGCTCATTAATTTCTTTACATATGCACTTAGGGGTTGAACCTAAAATTAAATATTCGATTTTTTATTTATAATATTCTGTTAAAAAATATAAATTTAACTAAGCGACCGAGAAAAGTAAACTTTTCGTCTGAACCCTAAAACTTTACCAATTTTTCATATTCTTCTTTCAATATAAGTTCAATCCCAGCATAAAGTATCTAACTTTAAGAAAATGTTAAACTTTTTGTGTTTTGATCAATGTGATAGACGCTATATTGCACGCCAACAATGCCTATATTGTTGAAACTGTTAAGAAGTCTTGCATATTATGCAAGAAATAATAATAAGAATTTAACTAAAAAGAAACGCTTGTCCCCAAGATTATCAGTTCACATCCTAGAAAGGCGTAATGCCATAATCCAATAGATATTCCAAAAAAAAAAATTCTTAAAAATTACTCGTTTTCACTGCTGTTACACGGGAAGCTCCACTTAAGGGTCTAAAGGCGCATTAAAGTTCAAACCGTTTCAAAGCTGGAACCGTCCCAGCACTTGGGTGCTTACAACTTCATTACAGCTATATAGGATGTTCCAAAAATGTTCGAGTACCTTGAAGGGCGTGATTCCTGGGGTTATTCTGAGAATCTTTTTCGAGTTATTAACGAAAAACACGGCCAACCACACAGCAGCTACAGCTGACGGATTTCGGCTCGGTGCAGCGCGGTAGTTGAGCAATACAAGCAATACGATCGAGTCAACATGCGTGCAATTATTGTTCGGTATTAGATAAAAATAATTCGGCATTGCCGTATAAATAATTCGAAGTAGCAAGTGCATTTACGGCTGAGTATGCGAGTTTTATATAAATAAATTGCTACTCCTTCTGTTGTTCACGATTCGAGCACGGTTCGACGACAACGCTACCGCTCAGTAGAATCGGCCGCCACGCAACGCCGAGCCGGAATCCGTCAGCTGTAGCTGCGCTCTCATTGGCCCGTGTATTTTTGGCGCCGCGTATGAATTTTCGTGAAAGAAAAAGTTTCTTAGAATAACTCCAGGAATTACCCCTTTCAAGGAACTCGAACATTTTCGGGGCACCCTGTAGAAATATTTACGGTGCGTTAAATTTTGTACTGCCGGCCAAGTTCATCCGACCGAGTTCATTGCGTCCACGTCAAGGAAACCCGGCGGAGTTTTACAGTGTCCCTGTACAATGGCGACGACGATGGTCGCTCGGGGTTCGGGAAGCCGATGATCGAGAGAGAGAGAAAGACCGGGATCTCCCTTTCGTTCATTGTCCACGGTATACGAGTGAGTGTTCGTTACGCCGAACTATCGCGTCGCGTCGGATTGATCCGGTCATCTATTTCGCCGCGATTTACGGCAATCACAGTTCTGTTCGTCTCGACGTGACCAAGCGAAGAGAGCCGAGGAGCCGTTGCTTTCACACGAACGAGCCTCGAAGTCGTTCTAGAAAACGAGCGTGAAAACAATTTTGTCTACGTTGTCCGACTCTTGGACGCATGCATCATGCCTGAAAACGATTCGTTCATTTGCATACGAGAAACTCTACGAGACGTGACTCTGAGAATGGCGAGCGAGCGAACGAACGGTGATTTTCATAACGATGGGGAACTGAGATGAACCTAACGCGACTCCCGAATTCCCTCGCGATGACACGAGCTCCTACGGCGGACGATCCGACGTCCAGGTCGTGTATGATGATCATGACATGGAACGATCGATGACGATGAACGAAGACCCGCTTCCCTTGATCGGAACGCTAGATCTCTCTCCCTGTATGATAATGCGACCAATGGTAACGAGACAAATTATGTGCGTGCCACGAGTTCACGACGATGAACGAACAGGGTTCGGTGAATATGCTCGATGATGTATGAAGGACAGGGTGCTTTGGCGACGGTTCCTTTCTCTCACGGTTCGTGACGGTGGTGACTGTGATATTAGGCTTGTCCAGTGTTGTGGCTAGCAAAAACCAAACGGAACCAAGTGGATGATACAAGTGGCGGGAATTACGGATCGTCGACGATGCTAGCGGGACGCTATCCGGGAAATAGAGTGCAGGAATGCCGATCCGATTCGACGTGCTCGGGATGATTGGTGTCGGTGTTTTAGGCTGCTGAGAGTGCGAGCAGCGGTCCTCGTGGATGAGCGAAACGATTCTATCAAAGCGAATCGATCGGTCTGCGTGCGGTATGAACGCGTGTGAGAGGCATGGCTGATGGCGGGTTTCAAAACGACGTGATCGAACGAATTGGACAAACGAATCCAGGACGATGAAGAAATCATTCTGGAGTAAATGTTGATCAAAATTAAACGGGCAACGTCGAGGAAAGAAACTCCCGTAACGGGGGTAATGAAAAATAAGAAACAATGGGACCAGGGAGAGGCCAGAAGGTTCAAGTTGGATCAGAGAACGATCGAACACATTTAATTCTTTCTTTCTCTCTGTGTTGTTGTTGATGTTGTTGTAGATGTCGTTACTGTTATTATATTTCTTTTTTCGATCGACGTTATCCTGTCGTCAGCTTGACTTAGCTGTCGCTGACGCACCCTTGACCCGAATTAAGGGGACTCGGAGGGATGGATCAGCGTTCTAGAAGGTCGGCTTCTGTTTCGCCTTGCGTTCTTTCACTCGGGATGAAATGCCTTCGACGCGGAAGGAATCCGGGGATCGTCGGTGGGGAGGACAGGATGGCCTAGGGAGAGAGCCGGGACAGGGTTCATGCAAGAGACAACGAAAGAGATTACTCCGATTGTCGCTTGGACGCGTGATTGTTCTCGTTCTCCGATTACGTTTAGTCGTCCTTGCAGCACCGACTTTCTCGAAGCTGTCAAGGTCTCAAAAATGGGGTGGTCGGGGTGGCGGAATCGTTTCACACACACGCACAGGCACGGGTGGAGAGAAGCGACAGGGTGACGTAATAGAAACGAGAATCGTTCCTTTCCATTCTCCTTTTCGTTCCGCTCCCTCCTGTTCCGATGGCTCTCTTTCTCTTTCTCTCTCTCTCTCTCTCTCTCTCTCTCTTTCGCTCTCTCTCTATCATTGTTATCGATCGTGACTCCAAGCTCGCGTGTGACCGCGTCTCTCTACTTTTCTTTCTTCCGGGTCGCCGGGAGAGTCCGAAGAGGATCGACGGTATGTGCGCAGACACGCTTTTCGTTTAGGCTCGGTTGCGGACCCTGCGAATAACATTGGAGGTCGTCCACGGCGTTTCGGCGAATCGGCGGACGCGCGAGATCGTGAATCATCGTCGAGTCGAGCGTAACGATGTCGTCCGGAGATCGGGGATGTCCTTGCGAGCGACGCGCAAGTTACCGGGCTCCCGGTTGTCACGGTTCCATCCTCCGGGGCCGGGAACACCGGGATGAAGGGGGGATTATCCCTGCGAGGTTAGCGATTAGGGTATACCTATCTCGACCGCTGCGGTTCTGCGGGCTTCAGAACACCTTCCGCAGCCCGTTCGATAGTCCGATTACGGCAGAAACGAGCGGCAACGTTTCGCAGATCGATGCGGCTCGGTCACCGAAAAGGTCCGCCGCTTAGACGAGAACGTCCCCGTGACACGGTTCGGACGTTCGTTAATCCCGTTCAATTTACCCCTCCGCACGTCTTCAGTAAAAAAATAAAGCGTGACCGGTCGCGAAAGAGAAGCTTCGTTTTGCCTGGTTAAGCCAGGTACAACGCCTAAACGGAAGGGAACGGCACCGATAGTTCGAGGATGATGGACATCGAGGCGGGTTAAAACGCTCTGAGCTACGAAAATATACCGTTGGAAGCTTCTTCTCGTTACGTTTCTTTTTCTGTATCTTTTTGGTTTCGTTCGTTCTCCCTTCGTCTACGCACTGTACACGCACGCTCTCTTCTCCGTGTGTCTTCTTCCTCCGCTTCTTCTTCGGCTTGTTCTCGCAACGTTCGTCCATAGCTGTGCGCGTGTAGCTACGCGGGACTCCTCGCGATACATTTAGGCGAAGACTACGTGCTCTTTCGATCAGTTTCGGGAAGATGATTCCCCCTAACGATCTATCCCATCTTCGCCGTGTTTGTTCCGTTCTTTCTTTCTCGTCTCGTTCGACTCTCTTTCTTTTCGGCGTAACCGCGAACCTACCGAGTCTCTCTAGACGCATTCGAACGTTCCCCCTTCGCGACTTCGTTCTCTTTAAAAAAATATTTCGTAATACTCGCGAGGGACGTGCTAAGGCTAATGTTGTCCGCAGACCGAATTCAGGTGTAAGTTAATGTAACGACCTACCGAAGACAAATCAGTTGAACATGCTGATACCCTCCGCCCCGGGAGGGAGCGGAGGATAAGAGATGCGCGATATGCGAACGTGTCGCATGAAAAATATATGCACGTCGTTCGGCAATCGGAACGACGTGCCGGCTACACAGAACGATGAATCTACTCGGGATACTGTACAACTTTCAACATCTATAGAGAATCCAGAATGTCAACAACGTAGATATAATCATCTGCTAAGGCCTACAGATTAGGTACGCACAGTTGTTCTCGGGCTCTACACGCCGGGAGCTACCGAATTATGACTTTCTCATTGACTTTCTCACAAGAACTCCTCGAAAACCCATTTTCTTCGAGTACCCTGGCGATCGGTTTTGTTTTCAGGGGTGGCCGTCGTGCCGGTTCGCCCAGTTAGGGGACGAGGAACGGGTTTCACGGGTCGGTTCTACTCTTTAAACCTACGACGGTTACGTCCTTTTACTAATTTTTTGTCGTTTTTCTCTTAAACAGGTACAATTGAGTCAAAAAATAGAAACTCTTCTGTCCGATAAGAAAGGGATGTCGGGAGGTAAAGAAAACAGGTACGCTAATTGCACTACGAGCGCGTGTACGAGTCGATGAGAAGTAAAACGTGGCCGACTTGGCGCACGGGGGGAGAGAGAGACAAACGAATGGTTTTTTTATCTTTTTTTCGGCGAAGGGACGTTGCGTTGACTTTGTATGAAAAGGGGAACGTGTGGATTCATTGAACGTCGAAAAATAAGCGTATTATATCTTGTCTTAGATCAACCGTTCGAGGGGAGTTGACGAGACATTTTTACGGGGGTCCAGTGTGCGTATTGGTAGCGGTCGTGAAAGAAAATGAACGTTTGTTTCTTGAAACTTGGTCATTTAGTTCTCACGGACTCATATACGGCATCGTGTGACGCGACGCTTTTCGAAGAGAAGACGAAAGGAATCGAAAGATCCGTGGTACGTATATCGACCTAAATGATTAACGACGACTATCACGCCACGCAGCTTCCTGGCAATGCAGTTGTTCGGCTTCCTTTCCTCTCGACTGAGACCAGGTAAGTAGCAGCAGACATACACTGGCATTCTCTCGTTCATTCGTTCTTTTTGTTGCATTTTCTCTCGCTTCCTCTCGCTCTTTCTTTCTCAGGCATACTCAAGCATACTTTCTGGCATCGACAACATCAATGTCTCGATCCTGGGCCGTATTGGAACGGTCGACTCGTTGGCGAGCATCGACAACCTCGGTTCTTGGCTCGAGGATGAAGAGACGGAAGAGTCTCGAGTTCTCGAGCTCGGTTTCTTTTGACGAGCTTTGCTTCGAATCGAGACGCAAGGGGTATTACAGTATATGTATATGTATATATAACATAGATATAGACGTATATAGTATATATCGTGAGCCCTTCACACACACACTCTCCCTCTCTCTCCCTCTTTCTCTCGTGACACCTATGGGAGAGATCGGGTATATGGTACTCACGCGGAGGAAGAACCTGCGGCGCGCCAGGTCCGGCGTGACGCGACAGACGATAGATATCCGTTCGGACGTCCCTAAACGGCGTCGTTCTTTTCGATGCGCACGTTGTTGATGAAGAAACTTACTTGCCGTTTGAAGTTCATGTCGTGCTTGTTGAAGTTGTGCGCGTGCAACGCCAGCGCGCCCTGCGCTGCTGGCTCAATTTGTTTCAAGTGTTGCTGCATTTGCTGCTGATGTTGCAACTGCAGCTGGTGCTGCTGTTGCTGATGATGGAGATGAAGCTGATGATGGGAAGGGTGGTGATGGTGAAGCTGATGAAGATGATCGGCGTAACGATCGGTATAGGGATTGACCACGCCAGTGGTAGCGCCCGACGAGATGCCGGCCAGGCACGAGGAACCGCCCCCACCTCCTACGCCGCTCATGGTCCCACCTGTCGAACCGGCAAGCAATGAACTGGTTAATGCCGTGGACGACGTGTGACCATACGGTACCAGAGAGGTCATCACGGACGGTCCCCTGGCCACAGCCAACGTGCCGGGCTGCTGCGAACAACCACCACCCATGGCCGTCACCAATCCCTGTCGCGCTTGCGACTCGATACCTCCCGCGGCTAGATTAATATTAGTTTGCGGTTGTTGTTGTTGTTGTTGTTGCAGCAGTACCGATGATTGTTGCGACTGCGACTGTTGCTGATACTGTAGACCACCGCCGCTACTTGGAACGGCGGTCGCTTTCAGTAACTGCTCCCTCAGTCTACCACCGCACTCCTTGATACGCAGTAACTCGGTCTCCAGCAATGTCACCTGCTTCTCTAGGGTCTGTATGCGCGCGTCTTTTGTCTCCATGATGGCCGTCAGGGTGGTGCTACCGGGCACGCCGCCTGGAACCGCCACGCTACCCCCAAGGACGGTACCGCAACCGCCTCCTGCAGCACCTGATACGCTACCTAGCCCAAGACCTGCACATCCGCCCGCCACGGCTGCCCCGGACGACGCGGTCGAAGCGTACGCCAGCTCCAGCTGCGTCTGGAGGCTCTTCAGGCTCTCGTTCGTGGCTTTGAGCTCCTTTACAACACAAGCAATAGGGGCACGGTTACACTCGTCGACGTGTTTCCGCCCGTCTCGTGTCTCTCTAGCGAGCGTGCGAGGGTTTTTTTTTATGTTTGGATTCTTAGACTTTTTTTTTGTTTTTTGGTAATTACTTTTTTTTTTTGGTTGTAGTTGTATTTTTGTACTGTACTTCTACATTTTTTTTCTTGGTGTGATGTATGCGGTGGTTCGTAGAAGGGAGATGTATAGATTTTTTTTCTACGGTGGTCTGGTGCGGCCTCGCTAACGCACGAATCTGTCCCGTGGTTCGCATTAATTCGGACAATTCGCGGAAAATTTGAGGTATGATCGAGGACATCTCCTCTGTTTCTCTCTCATTCTTCGTCCACTGCACGCGTGTTTTCGAAAAACATTGTTCTTTCCACGAATACAGAGCCCCGTATTCTTTCCAAGCCGTTCGAACATATTTTTCGAGCACTTTTCTATGCCCGTTATAGTATATAGAATGCCCGTTATAGTAATAGTAAAAGGGAAGAAGAACGTCATCCTCTTCACCGTTGATCACCCATCTTGGTTCAGTTACCCAGGGCAACGCTGTTCAAACTTTACGATCGACCATAAGCCCGCTCCGCGTAAGGTCGAAGATTGAACATTACGCAGTTTATCATCTATCGTAATTTTTCGAATTCTATCTATATGGGAACAATAAATTCCGTTTCTAACCCTACGCCTGGCGTCGTTGTGTCGAAGTACTTCTTTCATTAATGTTTATTTCGCAGGCGAAACTGATCGAGTTTAGAATATTTCGAAAAGGGAAGGTAATACCAATCGTTGTTCTTTTATTGTTATTATCACTGAAAGTTGTGAATACTGTTATTGGGCTTCATTGGGCTTCAAAATTATCGAAGTAGTATGAAGCGACAATAATACCGGAAAACATGAATTTGGACGAATATTCTGCACGGACATAAATTTGAAAAATAAAATTCCGCTTTAGTATAACCCTCTACTACGCCGTGTAAGTTTCAAGTCATATACCGATGTATTAATATTTTTATTAACAGTCTGTAAAGCTTCTCTTATTGCTTTGCGACACTTGCGTCGCACATCACAATAATTTCAGTTCTTTTCCATGCCGACCTATATTTTAAAAGTGAAAATAAAAATGATTTTCGTTTTCATTTCGTTTAACTCTACAGTTTCGTGTAACTTCAAAGTCGCATACGGATATATTAATATTCTTGTTATTTGTCTTTTTGCTTTAATATTCTCGCTTCGCACATCAAATTTTTTTCAAAATTGTACATTTATTGTTCGTTTATACCTAGAGGTCGGTGTTTTCTGGTTTTAAGTTGCACAGATCCAAGATCCAAAGGGTTATTATTATCAACGTGGAAAATTCGAATTTCGCGAAAAGAACTGCAGTCTAATTATTATCGTGTTGCACCAGACGGAAGGTCGACAAAAAAACTGTTATTTGGTCAGTCGAATCGAAGTTTGAAAAGTTGTTTCTGAAAGAGAAACGAGTTGTTGCGTGCAGTGGACCATCGGGTATAACGAAATCTCGGTAATCCCCTGCCGGGACAGTCTCGAGGAAGCGTAGGTGGCACCGGCAGCGTCCCGGTTGACGAAAGAAAAGCGACGTTCCGCCGAGCTTCCTTCCTCCATCGACACATCCATCCGGTCGAAAAATTTTTTCGCTCCTCCGAACGATCAGGTGCTGTATCCCGAGGGCATTCTCATCGCGTTGTCGTCGGCGACGAGCGACGAAATCGTACGATCTGCGATTCGCGTTTCTCGCGCAGCCATTTCCGGCGGTCACAGGAGCATCACCGATCACCGATGACATCCACAATCTCTCACTCTCTCTCTCTCTCCCTCTCTCTCTAACTTTGTTTTTTTCCCCGTTAGGTCTGAGAAAACCTGTTGAAAATCTCTGTCGATCTCGCGGACGCGACGCCACGATCGCAAGGTCACTCTCGAAAAGCGAGCGATTCGGTCTGATAATGTATTCGCCGGGTCTGAATTTTGCCTGAGCCATTTTTCGTTCTCGTTGTTTGGAATTTTGTCTCTCGGATACATACGATCGCTCTCGACGCTGTTCCCGGCCGCGTTTCTCAACGGCAGAACGATCCTCTTGCGGACGCCGGGCGCCGCCGCAGTTCTTTCGCCCACCGCGACGTACGGCCGACATCGTTGTCCATATTTCTGCGCGCGGCGTTTCGATGACGCGTTTTTTTCGTCTCCGTTTAGCTTTTTTCCCCATATACATACGTATAGATATATATCTTTCTCTCACGCTCTCATTTCCCTTCTCTCTCTCTCTCTCTCTCTCTCTCTCTCTCTCTCTCTCTCTCTATCGAGATCTATCTATCAATCTATCTCCGTTTATACGTCGATCATCGGGTGCAAAAGCCCGCGATATCGGTTCACGGATATCAGTCGCGAATGCCAAAAAGAAGTGTCCCCGGTGTCCGTCTAGCGGACGAAAACTCGGATCGAAACGCGGCCACGTCGCATGGACAAGATGAGCAAACGCGAGCAATGCGTATCCACGACTCGTACCGGGGAGGAGATATGCTTTGCGCGGCTTTGTGCAGAATAAGGCGATGATGCATTGGTCGCTCGTACGACGATCTCTCCGTGCGACCATCGTGGTCATGGTCGAATGGGGAGAGTCGCCACAGCCTAGCCGTAACACACGTGCAAAAAAGTGAGGGTCTGATGGGGACGTGAGAGAAGAGAACGGAACCAAAAACGCGTCGACACGTGCTGACACTGACTAGCATTCGCCGTTGAACACGGACAATTCGTGGATACGCATTTCGGCGAACAGTGTATGACTATATATGTGTACGATGAGTTCTACCAGGTGATCGCAAACCGACGGATGTATCTCGGGACTCGAGAAACGCGTTCTCAATTCTTTGATCGATCTCGCGGCGTGTCAAGTAAAGGTCGAGTTATACAGACGACTTTGTCGGATCAGACAGAAAAATTTTTTGTGCCACGCGCAGCAGGGAGTCGTCACCCGCTCGAAATTTATGACCTCTCAGACTCGAAGAAAAAGTATCGTTGAGAAGTCGGTCTTCGATATCGGCTTGCGAACACTCTTATTTAAACCTGGGTAAATATTTCTGTCTTATCCGACAAAGTCGTCTGTATAACTCGACCTTTACACGACGTTCGCCGTGACGATGGTTAGACTTTAGACAAACAAGCAACCGATCTTTTACGAGGATGCGATCCGGGATCACCGTTGCCATCGTACAGTCTGCACGCTGCCCTCTCCACCATCAGATTCCCCTCTCGCGACTCTCTGCACAAGGAGTGTCGCCAGTTACAGTTACCTTCCCTCTCTACCATTAGCGGGGTAGTCACGACGCAGGCGCAGACGTAACGTGAATAGTGTGCGCGCACCACGTCACGTGACAGGACCGTGGCGGAAGTGTCGGGACGCTCGTTGCCGGGAATGGGGGAACAGCGGCGTTAGACGGGAAGGGTAGAATGGGAGACAGGCCTTGTACTGGTGACACAGCGCACGAGGCGCATATAAGTGGCAGGACTGGATATACGTGACGTCACACTATTCCTGCTACGGGGAGAATTTAGCCGCATTTAGTGGTAAAGGGAGAAGCATTTCGTGAGGAATACACACCGGTCGAAATGTTTCCCCTTCTACCACTGGATGTGATTCCATTCTCCTCTAGCGACTATCAACTTTCCCTGCTTGTCACATGATATCGTGTGCCGAGAGTAGTGATGGGACCGATCCTGTATCGATATTATCGATACTATTTTATAAGTTTCGATATGGTATCGATATATATCAAAGTTTAGGATGTTTGGTATTGATTGTCGATACCGATTCTTCTTGAATCGATACCAATTCAGTACCGTACCGAAATCAAAACAAAATTACCGATACTTGTTTGATATCCATTAGAACAATTTTTTGAAACAAACGAATTTCGCGGCGGAGGTGTCTGAACGCGAACAAGGCCGATTCGCATGTTCAGGGCCGTCCTAATAAGCTATTCTACAATTTATATGATCGGGAAAGAGATTTATACGACATAAATACATATAATTCTTACGCTACTACGTACATCCAATGTTCTTATATTTACATATACGTTCTTATAGTAATAAATTAATAATACTCTACAAGGTAGTAATTAGTAAAACTACTCTTCTCATTACGTATTAATATTTTTGCGATAAATACTGTATATAGAATAGTTATGAAACGGGTATCGATAATTTCGTTAACTGTACGCGATATACTACTGTATCGATGTACAGGTAGATATTAAATATATATCAAACAGGTATTAATATTCGCGTAAGTGTAAAACACGTATCGATATTTTTGTTTTGATTTCGTTAAAGTATTGGATTGGTATCGAATGAAAACGAATCTTTATCGATAATTGATACCAAGTACCCGAAGTTTCGATACTTACCACTAACTACTTTGGTATTAGATTGTATCGAGTATCACCGATCGTACTGGTTCAATCCCATCACTAGCCAAGAGTCGCGTGGTATAGCATGCTTCAATCCAGCAGCGGTAGTGAGACTAAATGTGACGTCACGCACCCCTTCGTGCTGTGAGTCGCGGGAGGGGAAGCAGACGGTGGAGAGGGAAACTTACGGACTGTACTGTGGCAACGGTATCCGGGAGCAAACGGGACAAATCGTTGCGAATGATTTTTGCAACTACAGGACGTGATTCACGGCTTGCGACCACCGTTCGTCGGTCAAACAAACATAAAAGGTATATAAAAACGGTAGAGGATAAGACAGTAGATTACGCGAGGAGAGCGACGTCGTATTATCGCATGTCGCACCAGGTCGGTGCCAAACAGTCGCAAAGTCCTCCCTTGGGCCTGGGATCGGCTCGGCTTGACGCGACTTGACGACTTTCGGACCGTCCCGCTGCTCGTGCATCGATTACGACGATTGGCCATGATAGCGGTAAGTCGTGATGGGCAAGAACGTGTCTGAGACGTACAAGAACGAGAAGAGAGAGTATATATAATATAGCTGACCGGTGATAAACATTCAAGGTGTGTCACAGCCGAGATAATGATCAAAACCAACAGAAACAAGTTAATGTGAAAAATGTTACAGATCGAACAGAATGGTGCATTTCATAGATATGTATATATATATAATAGTATAGTAGAGAGACAGTTAGTGTACGTATTTACGTGTGTGACGTAAAGAGGACAAATACATTCTGTAAACGTGTGAAAATATACATATTTAAGAGTAACCACTCATTCGTGTGTATGGACATGTACACTGACCGAGTTCATCATTACTCAAGCATAGCGCGTGTACCGTTTCATTGGCAAACTGTGGTCAGGTAGAGGAGTTGTGTAAACAGCATCACTGCGCAATAATTTACATATTTGTAATAAAGAAACCGTTTCCATAATTTACTCACGAGAAGATACGTATAAATACATCGAAAACCGCGCATAAAAATATAAACAGTTTCCATGGATACATTGAGATCGATAAAATCTGTTATTGAAACGATACCAATAACAATTTCGGCGAATTGCAACAAACTCTTATCGGCTGTATCATACATTTCACCGTTTTGTGTTTCTGATTCGTCCGCGTTTACAGATAACAAGAGCCAGCGTCGTGCTTCATCGTCGATTTCAATTGTAAACTGAATCAACGTCCGTAAAATATACATCTTTGCTCCACTTGTAATGTTTGTATTTAAACTCCATGAATTGGTTGATAAATTGTTCATCGAGACTCTCGGGTCTTTGGAAATAACAAAATGCAAACAGCGTTGTTTTCAGAACAAAGAAGATACTCGACTGTCTCGGCCAGCGTACACAGTACGTGAAAAATGAAGTTGCACATCACAGAAAATGATCGTATGAAAATGGTTTTCCTACGGGACGAATCAAAAGTCTCGCACGGCCCGATGCAGTCCCTCTTTCTTCCAGAGGACACGATGCGTCGCTCTGTAGTCAATATTCCGGTGGATAGTCATTGCTGTTTATAAAGGCATAAAAGATATATCGATCGAATTATCGTTTCTCATCGAAAGAATCACAACTGTTTCAGATGCTGGTTGCAGAAGACTTGTGCAGACTGGTCGTCGAAATTTCAGTAGTTTTCATGTTTGGGCGTGAACCTCGATTCGGAAGAAATTTCGGTGGATTCCGCGCACGATTCGTTGCAAGGTGCATCGCGGTGCAGCGACGTCGCGATCGACGCGACGCAGACGCGCGTGTCCCGCTGCATATTTTCCTGCGTCCCTGATGCGACGATCGATCGGAGCCGAACATTCCCCGAGTTATAATATTAATTTCTCTTCATTCTTCTCCCTCTGGTTCAGTAAATACAGTCACGCGCCAGAAGATTTAATTAAAATGATTTTCTAACGAGTAGCTGGCACAGAAATAATCCGTTTCGCTGTCGGGCTTCGATTACGAATTCCAGTTTCGAAGTTTTCACAAAAGGATAACAATTATTTTTGCTGGAGTGGATCACTGAGGGCGATGCCGCCTCGGATCGTTTTATCGTGCGAGAGCTCTATCGATCCGGAATCGATAAGGGACGGTCTGCGAGACAGGAAAATATACGCAAAAATCGAGACTGGGGAGCGGGTTAGGCGTGACTTTTGACTCGATTTCCGGGATCGTGTGGCATACATACCGTGGCATTCCCGAAGGCACGATCTCCAGCAGGTGTATACACACAATGTATATACGCGCATGTAATATTTCTATGTACCTATACGTCGTTCTCTATCGAAGGTGCGACATGTTCGCTGAATATTATAAATTTCGCGCAAAAGGACCCGTCGAGCTCGTCGATTCTAGACTGGCGTTCGCTTCCCTTTCCCCGAGCCAATTTCGAAATCCATGGATTTCTTTGAATACAAGATTCAATGGAATTTTTGTCGCATCCTGTAGTTGGAATTGTTCTCAGTGGGCCATTCGAGACAACGTGGTTTGGCAAAGCAGAAACTTTGGGCCACTGATTAAGTTTAGGTTTCGTACAGTGGCAGATCTTTCTTGTGTTGTGTTCTGATTGGTGTGCGTTTTTCGTTAATAATTCCTTAACAAAGCCGAGACGCCATTTTTACAAAGGAAAAAGTTACGTTAAATAACCTCAAAAACCACACATGTCAAGCATTTACATTTTTGAGACACCCGGTATATAGGCATTGGAGGACATATAGATATACAAATAGATACAAATTTTGTCTTTTTATTAAGAAATTACGACCGAGTGTAATCGCATAACAAATCGTAGTACAAGGGGTTAAATGCATGTTACGTCTCTTTCGTTTGCCACTGATTTGTATACTGCGGATCTTTGTGTACAGTCAAAATTGTCTGCAATATAATTGATTCTTCTTTCTCTCGTTAATGATCTTAACCAGTTGAATATAATATACAATATAATATATAATATATCGACTGTATTGATATTGATTATATATTATATATTGACTATATTGATATTGATTATACATTATATATTGACTATATTGATATTGATTATATATTATATATTGACTATATTGATATTGATTATATATTATATATTGACTATATTGATATTGATTATACATTATATATTGACTATATTGATATTGATTATATATTATATATTGACTATATTGATATTGATTATATATTATATATTGACTATATTCATATTGGTTATATATTACATATTGATATATATTGATTATATATTATATATTGATATATATTGATTATGTATTATATATTGATATTGATTAATATATTGAATATAATATATTGACATTATTATATGCTTTCAGCTTTTCTTCTTTTTTAAATTGTACCAACTCGTTCTTGTCATAAATGTCTCTTACCATTTACTTGAGAACGATATGAATTTAGAAGGCGGGGTACATAGAGCGAAGAGCAAAGAGGATGACAAGATCAATCACTGCCCAAAGTCCCAACGAAATCGATGACCGTAAAGGTCTCTTGCCCTCTTTTGCGGGGTTGGAACGCCTCTCGCGCCGTCCCCTGTTCTTTCGGGTCCGATTGCGCGAAATTCCTCCGACTACTGACGCAAAAGATGACAGGAGTAAGTTAATAGAGAACAACATCGACGGTTATATACTTCATCCAGACGTGTCGATCAGCTTACGCGGTATACAAAATGGTGGATTGAGGGGGGATGGTGATGATGATGATGAAGAAGATGGTGATGATGATGGTGGAGGGGGTCGAGGGTATAGTGTATGGCTGTCTCCTCTCGGTTCGATCAGTTCAATCGAGACTGAACGTGTCAAATCAGTGTACCTGTTTCGTCCTCCCTTGTCAGGGCCTGGATCAGGGAAGAGGTCACGTGCATAGTCTTCCGCCACTAATTGTCGGAGTATGTCGAGGAGACTTAAACCATGGTGATGGTGGTGGTTGTGTTGATGTTGTTGATGGTGATGATTATGATGGTTGGTTTTCATGGCGTTGGTGGTCATGATGATGATGGTTGATCATGTGGTGGTTATTAGTAGTAGTAGTAGTTTGTAGTAGTAGTAGTAGTACTTAGTAGTAGTTGGTAGTAGTAGTAGTAGTAGTTGTTATTGTAGTAGTAGTTGTTGTAGTTAGAACTGGGGTGAGTGACGACAGGGGTGGATGCGGGTGTGATTATTTTTCCCTGTAACGGGGGTTGCTAAACGTCTTACCACCTACACATCCAAAGCAGCTCATTCCACGCATTCCAATCGCAGCGCATATTTTTTATTCTTGTCTTTCGTTCTTTCCGTTTCTTTTTCTATCTGGCCTCGTTCGAATGCGACACATGTTATATACTGACAACATCCTATCGTTAACCGTTATATTATGTTTTTTTTTTTCTTTTTCGTGTTTTGTTTTCGGCAGTATAAGTTCCCCGATCGGCTGTTTCTTATCCGGATGTCCTCGTCGGCGTTTCGTATTGTCGTCGTTCGATCCCACGTGGTGCAAAGAGAAAGACAGAAGGAGAGACAAAGGCGGAGACGGAAAGATAGATAGATAGATAGACAGACAGACAGACAGACAGACGGACAGATAGATAGACTGACAGAAACTTAAAGAGAGAAACAGAAGGATAGAGAGAATTGTCGTCGGACTCGCGTATACATAGATCGGCGGCCGGTCAAATGGTCACGAAGGAGAGAGGCTTCGTGCGCTTGCTCTTGAACGTCCCGTTTTCTAGGAGACTGGTCCCGGTTTTCGCATGCTTTGTTAGGGGATATACAGACACAGTTTGACATACTTCATTGGCTCCTTGACGCATACGTTCAACCTTGAGTATATCCGGTCCGTGTTTCTCCCGTGTATTCGTTTCGACCGCACCGCACCGGTGTTACTGTCGCGAAACAGAAGGAGCTAACAAGCATGCACCCGTTTTAAATAATACATTCATTCCAGCAACCCCGATCTCGTCGGATAACATCGCCATGGGGCACAGCATGTCGACAACGTCGGGCAGCCAGAGGGAAATTTCTGCAGCACCCCCCAGAGCCGAAAGTCAGCTACCCTTTGAACGGGGTTCCGGCTGTCGTAATTTTGCCAATTTCGAGAACCGCGTGCGGATCGACGGGAACGTAACAAAACAGCTGTCCAATTAGAATCGAGGAACGCTTGCCATGCCAGGCGGAATCGATCGAAAATAATTCTGTGTAACCGAATCTGGAGACGGTTGTGGCCAAACAAAAGCGGAGACGAGAGTCTCGGAGAACCGAAACGGCTATCGATCTTTCCCGGACCTGCGATTCCCGATTCGCGGTCGACGATAACGTTAGCTCGGTTGTTTCCGAGCAGTCTACAGCAGACGATCCCGTGAACGGAATACCATTATTGCGTCGTGCGTTGAACGCGAGCGGGATACAATCATCTCTAGCGAAGATGAAGTATGTCAGTCATCGATAAGGGGGTTCTCGGGGTGCTGGGGGGAAAACAGGATTAACAGAATTGTTGATCGGGGTGCTGAACGACCGGGCTGTACGGGGGTTCAGAGAGACAGGCGTGGCTGCGGGATGGTGCTGCTAAGATTCACGGGCGGAATAGTTTCGGTGACGAGAGACAGGCCTTGGTGCTGGTGCATTGTTCGATCGTTCGGTCGGTGTCTCGCTTCTCGAGCGCAGACACGTCCGGCTCGGTCGACGAGGGCAGTGTGCACGGTGTTGGCCAGTGCACGCTCCCGGTGCAAGAAAAAAGAGAGAAAGAAAGAATAAGAAAAGTGGTGTGTGACACGATGAAGAGAACCCCGGTCGGGTGATGTTGATCGCGCGTGCTCTGTCCGGCTCGTAAAACCGATTGGCCCCGCCGAGTACAATGATTATTTCTGTGTCCTCATTCGCGCGACTTCGCCTTCTCGCTAAAAGATCTGTGAATGCCGCTCAAGCCATGTAGACTTCACCTAAATCCTAGATCTAACAGGCACATAACACGAAAATGCAGGGAGTACCGACATGATCGGCCGGATGCGACGTCGCCCTGGAATTTCACTTTCGTTATCCCACCGAACCTCGTACACAGAAACAGCGAGACAGGGGATCAGTAGAAACTACATACATATCGTTTTGGCTCCTGTTGGTTGTGGTAATAAAATTTAAATAAAGCAAAGTTCTTAATCACCGTATTGACTAACAACTGTGGTTTAGTTCGGTTCAACGATACCGCACGAAAGTGTTATTAGAAAATCAATAAAATCAAACGAAACTTTCGTAGACTATTCGCACACTACGCGTAAGCTTGCTTTAACTTTGTCTGTATCGATCATCGCGTCTTCTCAGTTCCGAAAGTCTGTCCACTGTTAGATGTGCGATCGATGGAAATGGAAATACAGTTCTCACTCCGTAAGGTCGCTTTTTGCTGTCTTCCCTTTCCATGACGCAGCCAGCATAGAGACCTTCGGAAAAGAGAAAAGACAATCAGAATCAAAGAAACGATTTTGTCAGCCAATCATATTGAAGACGATCCTGCTCTACTGCTTCCCAACGTCTGGCCGTGTCTTCCCAGTTGCACGATTTCGGAGAGAGAAACCTGTACGCGGTTACGGGGACCGTTAAAGTCACTCATCACAGTCATCATGATCAGACAAGTCTGACTTATGTCGAGACTTTCTACTTACTTCGTCGAGCACCAACGAGCTACCTGTCTAACTAAGCGTAACTGGATCGCCCTACAGATTTCTCTGTCTGGAAAGCGAGTTTATAGTGTCTGGCCATTGTATACGAATTCTACTGGTTTTCAGAGTGAGGTATTGTATCTACCATAACGCAGCATTCCATCCCCCTTTCCTTGCAAATCCTCGTCCCACCTTTGTCTATTGCTAGTTTGATAGAATATTCCAAAATTCAAGCCGTTCCATAGATATTAATATCATAAACCACTGGCTCAATAAGTTGGGATATTAAATTCCATTCGCCGCGTTGGCGTCATCCTGATTCAACAAGACCACCATGCAGCGGTAACGCTTCGTAGTAATAGTTCGTTACAGTTTATTACTTTATCGTTACACAGGATGTACAGATGCGAACGCGACAATTCGCGGCATCCGAGTGATTTCTTTCACGTTCAAGAGCCGTTTGGAGTGCCTATCGGCAGAGGGTTACTGAATATATTGCTAGACGGTACCGGAAACACGTCACGATGCTCTTCCAGGGCGATTTCGCATCCGGGCACAGACTAAACTGGGTTCAGCTACGAACTTGGACGAGTTTCGGGATCGACTACGACTGTTCTAGCACGAATTACGTGAGTTAGGCAAACAAGATGGCGGCGGTGCTCGGTGATGGGACAGTGACAACAGTGACAATATAGATCTGTGCTATGATGACTGTAGTAGCGGGACAGCGACAGTATAAGGCTACGAGAACAAGCGTTGCTGTGACACCGATCGGAACCGTCCAAAAGGCCGTTGGTTTTAAGACGACGCCGTTTCTCGCGAAACTGTTCGCGGGTTACCCTCGGGACGATTCGCCATTTTGGATCGCGAGACGGGAAAAGAGAGTAGCACACTCGGAGGCCGAGTTAATCGACGCCGTCGAACGACGGCCGACGATCAGACATGTTTTTGCTACGCCGCGGAAAATGAGAGGAGAGCATCGCGTAATTTTTGTTTAAGAAGAGGGAGCGGAGTGCTCGGCGCCGTTAGCGCGGATTCAACCGGGATGAATGCGACTCGTTTGCTCGTTTCATGATTTCCCACCGTGTTCCAGATCCCAGGCGGTGGAGAACGGTGGAAACGACTCGCAAGAAAACGAAGAAACCTCAACCCGTATGAATTGTCGCTTGGGAAACAACCGACGACGTCTTTTTGTCCTGTCGCAAAAAGCCACCGGATCGTTGAATCATCGCAGTTAACCGGTAATCGGCTCCCCTCGGGTTCGGGGATCGGACTCACAATCGGCGAACAGCGCTTTTGGACGTTTCACGCGACAGAACGGATGAGGAGGTGACGCGATTCGTGGCATCGGTAACAAACGAAAGTACACTTGGCGGTGACAATATACAGGGACCGCTGCTTTCTTCCACCACGAGAGAACCGCCAATTTTGATCCTCTGTTGCAGAAAAAGGCCACACGTTCGGGTCGTCGACTTACGGAGCCTCGAGTATCTTGGGAAAATTGGTGCACAGAAATTACTGACTGTTCGTCTTATAAATAGCAACAAAAAAAGCTAAGTAAGAAATTATTCTATTATATTTTTTAACCACGTAATGACATATTGCATGTATCTGCAGCTTTTCGTTTGCAGTAGTTTTGGAGATCAGAGATGACCTCGATTTCTTGAATAGATCTTGTAATCTGTTTTCTTACATCGTATATACCAAGCCAAATTCAATTACATCATGCGATAACAGATGATTGTTTACGCATACAGACGAAGGAAAAATTGAGTGGACACCCGTTACAAAACTAATAACTTTATTGAAATTGGACCGAACGACTGTCTTTTTTGAGATTTTATTGAACTAATCTTCCTTACTTATTAAAAATGACCATGGATCGAAATTGAATTGATTGAAGAAAAATATGGAAGTTACGATTTTTAACTTTTTTATCTGCGCCTATAGTGAACAACATTTAGAATATACTTTTTGTAGATCTAAGTAAGTTATATACGTACACAAAGTATCATAGAAATCGGTTTGTGCATAAAAAGGCTGTAGTCATTGAAAATTGTAAGGTTTTTTGGATTCTGGTCTTACGATTAATTTAAATCGCAGATTCCCAAAATTTTTGGCATTTTTAATTATTTATGGCTCATAGCTACCATCATCGATTTTGACGAAACATTGTGCATGTATATAACTTACTTAAGTCTACAAAAGACATATTTTAAAATTCCGTTACAGGCACAGATAAAAAAGTTAAGAATCGTGACTTTTTTTCTTCCCAATTCCGACTAACGGTTATTTTTTTACACATTACCTAGCATACTAATCCTTCTAACATCTCATACAAAAATAACTCAAGTCGTTTGGCCCAATTGTAAAATAATGAACAGTTTCTACAGGGTGTCCACTTAATATTTGCCTCCGAGTTTATAATATAAGAGAATATGATGCATTTAATTTGTTTAAAAAGGTCTCCCCTATTTCTCCAAAGATAATGTAAATATAATAATTTTGCATACACCATTATGTTTTTACGTTCTCTACCACAATTGTTTTCCTCTTTCACTTTTTCATACAGCACTTGCAAGAAAAACTCTAGCTGTCGGCTTCGTGAACACTCTTTGAAAGCTAATGTTTGATCTATGGTGGTGTTTGGCTGGTCTTTTTTGTGTCTTACCAGATAAAGTGATTCAAAATACAGACGCACCGTATGTTTCTTTGTAGCTGTACTCCTGGAGGGTACTTTATCCAGACCACTTTGTTTTGAATCCACATTACCACAGACGAACCAAGCGGTAAAGAGAATATTGGATTCATGACGTTGAAGCGCAAATTGTAAACAGAGATCGCGTGTGGTGGTGCACTAACGTTTTGCAGATCTGATGTTATTTAGCGGGAAGTTGCGTGACTAGAGTTCATATTACAAACCATTGATCTTGTAAGACACAACGAACCTCCCTTTGCGTATGACTGAACTGAAGTCAGATTGTATACGAATTTTCGGAAAAATCAAGCTCTGGTTTTCCACCAGTCGAGACTCGAAACTCTGGCAGATTTTATGCTTCTCTTTGCGAGAACGTCACACTGAAAGTTCAGGACTTCCATTCTCGAGCTGTTCATCGAAATTTCAAATCTGCTTGAAACACAGCTCAACAGGAGTAAAGAGTTGGGCTTAAAATCGAAGTGATTTATTTAATGAAATAAAAACTGAAAAGGTTAAATGTATGACCTTGAGGGGTCCTACAATCTTCTTTTATTGTATGGATATTACTAAAATTTGGTGCAATGAATATATTAACATAAAAATTTATTTTGAAAGCTGTATAAATAATTCCGTCACCCATATATGGGTGACATGGCAGCCAACGTGTTAAACATTCTATTTCCGAATGCGTTGTATTTTCAGGAAAAAAATTCATGTTTTTTTAACTTTATATAGAAATATAGAGACAGTGTTCATTGTTTTCCTGTTTTCCTTGTTCCGTATATAAATTATTTCGCTATCCGTTTTATGTCCAGTGCATTGGCTAAAGTATATTTGATAGAAACTATTTTTGCCTTACGATAATTATTCAGCAGTATTTTAAGCAGTATACAAATTTTCATCACGAACAGCTCGTAAAATATTGAGCACCTGTCACGTAACGATGGCTCTCCCCAATTAGAATGACAAAATCTACCACTATCCGAAGTCCCAACTAGGTCTGCGACCCGAAGGTATTGCGCTCTCTTTGTCAGCGGTTGACGTTTTCGATTACCACCGTGTCTGGTGTCACAAGAGAGCTACTCTGTGGCCTCGAACAGCAGCTTCCTCGTGGAGCTCACTCTGGTGGAGCAGTAAATCCAGCGGGACCATAAATAGAATTCTAAAGACCTCTTTTCGCAGGTCCAGGCCAGTTAGACTCTTCGGCGAACAGAGATGAACGTAATTTTACTCGAATAAATCGCAGAAGGTGGAGCATGAAAGAAAATACCACTTTACATCTACAATTTAACAAACACAACATTGACGATCAGGTTCTCGTTACTTATATATAAATCTTGCGTTCTGGTCCATCTCTGACACAACTTGAAAGAATCGGCCTTTAAAAGACGTTCGTACCAGATTTAAAGAAAAAATTCATTTAGGAAAGGTTGCTTTTCACAAGAGAAGACCAGATGTCTCTAAACTTCTTTACGACTCCTTCTGCTAGTTTATACGCTCTGCTTTTCGAAAGAAGGTACGCAACATACGCTCATAGCCGTAAATAGGCAACTGATCTTTATGCAAAATAAAAACGTTGTACCTTAATTGCAACAAACTGGTGTGAAATAAAAAGTTATTTTCTTTTTTAATGTGTTCAATAGGTTGCAAATAAGACAACAGTATTTTTAAATTCTTGTAACACATTTACTGTTCTAAATTATATCTACTCATTGTTATTATAAATGCATAAAATCTGCAATCTAATCATAAGTCATAACTCTGCATCTCAGACTGAAATAATCAGACTAACAATACGGGCGGAGATTGCTGTTATTATTATATTAGATCGTCTAATATGAATTGTCATATAATATGCATATAATATGCAGATCTCCGTCAATTATTTTTTCTAGAGACATACAACTTCTTAATATTCAATGAAATAATTATGAAATTTTATTTCATTTTATAATATGATCAAGAACGTATTTCGGAGGTCTTCTTTCGTACAATAGACCATGAGGGATGATCATGATTCCAGGTTACCATGAAAAAATTTGAAAGGACACACCTACGGTGTGCTGTAAGTAGCAATTCTTTTGAAATTGTTTTCTCAACGTTCCGCAAGCATTGCAGCTAGTTTCATCAGGAAGATACACTGATACTGGTGTGTCTTGTGTTGCTCCACTAACACAGTAGTCTTCTGGTCCTTGGTGAAGCTAGTTGCAATGTCGGGAACAGGAAACGCTGTGAAAACAATTCCAACAGGACACGGCTTACACCTGAAAGTCTCAACAGTAAAAATTGCATAACCCTGCTTTCACCAGGCCGTGAAAGCCTCAAATCTTTGCAAATGAATTTCTTCTTTCGAAGAACAGAACATGTAGACGCAATATGGATCTAACAAAGAATTCTATTTAATTGATTAAATTGCACAGTTTCTTTCGCATAAGTTGAAAGTATATGGTCACAAGGGTAACGAAGTTGTCAATTAAAAACGTTACTATAAGCTGGTCTTTGAGAAATCAACAACAAAGACAGAACCATTCATTTATTATAGCTGATTTTTATATGTGCCTCAAAGATGTTGTAATTCCTTAAAAGTAGTGATTCCTGAGATTATTTGAAGTAACTTTTTCCGTTACGGAAATGTTCTCAGCTGCTTTATTACGGAGTTATTAACGAAAAACGCGGACCAATCAGAGCGCGGTCCGGCAGTTACCGATAAGTGTGGCATTGGCATTGGTCGAGCCGGAATGCGCCCGCTTTAGCCGCGCTCCGATTGGTCCGTGTTTTTCGTTAATAATTCCTTAACGAAGCCGCGGAGAACATTTTCACAAAGGGAGAAGTTACTTCGAATGGCCACAGGAGTCATTTCTTTCAAGGGAAAGCAACATTATTTAGACATCCTGTGTAATAGAGATATTTAATTTTTATATAATACACCATTTTGTCATTTTCTTTTGTTTATTCCAGGTTTGTTGTATAATTTGCATTTTCGTGACCATTGTGACCTGCACCTTCTACCTCGATAAGAAGATCTTCGCAATTTCATCATCGATTGAACAGTGCTGGTTGTAAGTCAGATCTGGACCTTTCCCTACTATTTTGATCGTCGCCTCCAAGTGCGGGAGTGTGCGTGGGCGTGCTGGTGACCGCGACGACGCGCGTGCCAGGAAACATGGGTTGTGTGTGTCTGTATGCCTCTGGACGTGTGCTGTTCGTGTTTGAACGTGACTCTTTTCGCGTCTCGAAGCGTCATGGACCGAAAAAAACGGTCGGTTATCGGTCATCGGTCAGCAATCCCGTGCGAATCCTACGTCCGCGGGAGAAAACCGGCGAAACCGGAAGGATCACCGTGGTTCACGGGGATAGTGGATGGTCGAGGATCGAGGCCCATGCGTTTCAAAGAGGGAAACGGATCGTTTGCGACTATGCGGAAACCGAGTTGAAACCGGTTCGAGTTCGCTGCTGCGGCATACCGTACCTTGGACGTGTGTTCCGTGTTTATGTCGCTTTCCCGAGGAGGCAGCAAATGGCGCCGGAAATCGGCTCGAGGCGGTACGAAATTCGTGCTTTCCGGGGTCGGGAACGATCGGCGAACCTCTCCGCGTCGCTCGACATTCTCGCCATCGATTCTCCTCGAATTGAGAGTTTGCGAAAGTGCGTTCGCCGTTCAAGGAGGAACGCGTTCGACACCCAACGACGGAAAAACGAAAATCCAGCATGCCGGGGGTACACTGTTACACCCCCCGGGGACAGCGATCATGGTTTCCCTTTCTCCGGGCGCGCAGTATAGCGTCAGATGATACGACATGATGATACGCAAAGGTTGGCGGGGGCTGATTAAGCGTGAGATGACGGCACGGACATGACATACTGAAGCCGCTTGCACACAGCGTAATAATTTTCTACGTTTTGCAGGCAGTAACTACTACGTATAAACAACAAGTGGGAAGCGATATACGAAAAGAAATGTTCTGATATCCCTAATCACGCGCGCCCGCGAGCGCACAGACGTAGGCGCGTCTCTTCGCCGCGTGCACACGCTCGCGCTCGTACAGACGCGCGTACAACCGTTTCTTCCCCGTACGTTCCGGCGAACGATACTCTGATGATTTATTTGTAACATATATATATATATATATATATATATATATATATACATATATATATGTACATTGATGAGCGTGACTAAACTCGTCGATCGAGTGATTGTGATATACATATATAGAAAGAATAATAATAGTAATAATAATAATCGTAATCGTACGAATAATAATAATAATAATAAGAATAATAAGAATAATAATAAGAATAATAATAAGAATTATAAGAATAATAATTTATGAATATGAATATGCCGACATGGGTAGAAATAGCTTAAGGACCTGCTTCTGGGCCAATGACTGCATCTGCTGGAGCATGATCCTTTCCTCCTCTTTTCCTGGAACAGCAGAAAGCAACGAGAAGCTCTTGGGGGGTCTGCTCGGTGTCCAGAGTTTCGGACGGTCTCTGTCTGCGTTTCACGATTTAACAATCAATTTTATTTCTCGTTTATTGTTCCCATTGAGTTCGTGTGATAAGAAGGGCTGGTGGGGCGGGTGTGGAGGGGGTGGGGTGAGTTGGCGCGGGCGTGGGCGTGTTCGTAGGAGAAAGAGATAATGACGGAAGCCTTGCTCGATGATGTTACCGATGCTATGCGACGACAGAGTGATATCTCAGGGGTGTGTGGGGTTTGAGGGCCAGGGGTGGTTCGAGAACCGTGCTTGTCCGTGGTCACAGCGGTTCTGATAGTATGTCTTTAATTTTTCTTGTCGATAGCGTCCTCTCGAATATTTTTTTTTGCGTAGGGGGCACAGCTGCTGAAAAATGTCCGAGCGTGACGATATCTCGTCTCGAACGAATCCCCTTCTCTCCGGGTAGCTCGACTGTATTGAATTTTGTTTTTCATTTTTTGACCGAGGACGAGAGAGTCCGTTCGTTCACGGAGCTTGCTGAAGGTTTCGGGGGCAACGCAATCCGTAATGGCACCGGATAACAACCCGATACTTCCAGGGAGGATTCGACGAGCAACAAGCGTTCCGCTTTCTAGCCCGCTTTTCTACGTATATGTATATCTGTATCTATATGTATATGAATCCTCCAATTTACGATTATTACTCCGTCGAAAACGGTTCTTTCAAATGGGTCGCGGTTTGCGATCTCGCGGAACCGGCTCGGCCGTGCCCGCGCGCTTCGATCGATACAAAACTCACTCAGGAACTCACGTTTCTCCCTTTCTGCATACAGGAGGTTTTTTTTGTCTCTTCCGACGACTTCTGCTGCAGGCAACCCGGATTCGAACTCGTTTCTAAGGTAGGACTGCTAATCACGGCGTTCGTAGCGGTCTCCGTGAAAAGTTCTCTATTCGGGGATACGCCGTTGCGTTCTCGGGGGAATCGTTTTTTTTGTTCTGTTTTTCGTTTTTTTTTTTTCGGTCGTTCTTTCGGTCCTATACGCCGAAGAATGTAATTAATTGGTCGCACGTAGCGTTGTTAGCGAACGAAGTGCGCTGCGTAAAACGATTTTCGCTGTTGGATCGAATGATCAAATTGCCGTGCGCTTAATTGACCTGTTAACCGGGAAATTGTTCGTCGGCCGCTCCTAGCGAATTTAATTAAAAACAAATTGAATCGATGCGACGAGCATTGCGCTGTATACGATACAAATACAAATATATTTTGCCCAATTAGATTACGATACGATTGGACGCGTCATTGGTCGAACAAAGAAGAAGGTGACATCAAATGTCGAGGTGTACACTCGTGTCATGGCCCGGTTAACAGGTTACTCGCGACGTCTAGGGATTGATCGGTTAAGACTCTGTAGAATAGCGGTGCTAATGAAGTCAAGGTTTCTGTTGCTATGTCACTATGCGTCGTACAGAGATCGGTAATCGTAGAATGATGCGCAGCTTGGCAGAGAATCGGTAAAGGACGAATGCTCTTTGGTCCTTTCTCACTAAAAAGGTGAACGTTTCAGCGAATGAGATTAAAAACGGGAGCTGAAACGAATCAAATCTATGCACGAGCGTAATGAAACGCGACGACACGGTCGTACTAATTCCGCGTTAGTCCGTTCCCTTCAGCTCCGCTTTTATCGAGAGCGTTGCACGCGACCGTTGCGCGAACGATGCGTTTCTCAACGGAATGACAGCGTGTGCGTGGGGAGAAGATTATTCGAAAGGAATGCCTCACCCATCCCCTTGTTTTGGAGCATCTCGAGGAGCTTCTTGATACTTTCATCTCGAGCCTGCAGCGTCTGTTTTTGCGTCTCTATTCTCAATTCCAGCTCCTGCAACAAAAAAGCGTGCCGCGCTCTAAATAATCCCTCGCCCACGGTCGGCGCGGTAGCAGCCGTTGATTAAATTTCGAAAATTTATCGCGACACGGCCGACGACCGAAAAGCATTCCCGCGTTCGCGAAATGTCATAGTCATCACGCAAAAACGAGGCTGCGCCGAATACGGTTTTTTGGACGCGGGTTGATCCGGCGATAAACGATGTCAGCTGGAAAAGAAACGGGAATAAACACGAACCGTAAATATCCTTTGTTTATTTGGTAATTAATTACTTTAGCGGTTCCTCGCCGATTTCAACGACCTTGAAATATGTTGTCAAGGTCATTATTCTAAACAACTTTTTCCTCTACATGTCACCACCGCTCTTAATAACTATTGAATAACTAATTTATATAATTATATTATTATAATATATAACCATATATTATATATAACATTATATATTATACATAATATTATAATCATATATTATATATTATATATAATATTATAATATATAATCATATATTATAATATTTAATAATTATTTAATAACTAAATAATTTTTAATAAAAAACTGTTAGTATGTCTATACCGAACTCCGCCTTTTTCCCAATGACCGGATTCGTTCTTTAGGGCGAGAGAGGTGCTGTGCGCTTTCCCTTGCATCCCCTTCCCAAGGAAACCTAACCTACGTTTAACCAAAATTCGTACAAAATGGCATAAATTACTGTGGCGGACTGCACAGCTTACAAATACAGTCTTGTTCTGATATATGACGCCTTACATGACCCGTATTTCGGATCAGGTATGCTATTCGGTTTGACTTTGTTCTTGAACGGTCCGAGAGAGAACACAGAGAATGAGCGACAGGCGAGAGGTAGCGGCAGACCATAAATAGTAGTCGGCCGAGCAACGATGTCTTTCTTTGGAATAGGATAAGATATAATACACCTTCTCGTTCTAGCGCTGAGCAATGTCGAGCGAACAACTTCAATAGGAGAAGAGGGGATAGCAATTTCCTTATTTCGTAACAATCACCGTCTTCTTATTTCGGAACAAGACTGTACTTGTAAATAAACCGTCAGGTACCCCACAGAGAATTCTACCATTTTGTACGGATTTTGGTAAAGTCTGAGTTAAGCTTTTGGTGTGGTGGTGTAGCCCTATGTGGTGCCCTGGCACACGTGTTCGATGAATTAAAAAGTTTTGGTTTTTTGTAAATATCTCGAAAACACGTGTAGAGAAAAGTAGTTCAGAATAGCGGACTTGTTGATAATATATTTCATGGTCATCGAAATCGGTGAGAAACTGCTAAAGTAAATAATCACCGTTTATTTTCTCGACCGACAAAAAACTCGCGTGTGAAAAATTTATTCGTCGTTCGTACATACGAGAATGATCGTTCCTCGAAGCTACGAGTCCAGATGCTGGAGGATTAGGTCGGTTAGGCGGATCCGGGGGGAGAAAGTGCAAGTAGCGAGACCACATGTAACGGAAGAGCATATCGACGAGAAACCGAGGTGGATTACGCTTTTCCGGTGATGGTGTGTCGGTTGGAAAAGGAAACGGAGGATGGCCAGCGGGTATCTAATTCCAGGCTAATTACGTTGCTGTCGTCAAAGCGGCGGTCTAAATTCGTTACACGGGCGTCAAGCGCCTCACACTATCTACCAGCGATGCGACACGAATCGAGCATTTTCCAGGAAGACAACTCGTGCTTCGTTCCCTTTCTTCCGCCTTCCTCTGGGTCATTCGAAAATAGCTTTGGAATCCAAAAAGTGTAATTAACACGTTGAACCGCCACGGTGATCATCGATGGCTGGCGCTAAGGAATTACTTAAATGATTGCCATAAAATTAATGCTATTGAATATCAATCACTGCAGACAATTACTAGATTATAGTGTACGGTGAGAACTTTATTATGAAATAACTAATCATTGTTATTAATAGCGCTGATCGCTCCTACGAATAGAATAAACGAAACTCGTGTGAAACACTTAAAACGTCGAGCTAAATCGGGAATACGAAACTTGAGCAAATATATTGGTAAATTTTTTTTAATAAATTTTTAATAAATTGTAGTATGGTACGGTAGGTCTATACGGGTTAAATAAAACATTTCCATTCTCCCATCAATTCTCCTGAGTCGTCCTGTTTGAAAAGAAATGGCAACAATTGGACTGAGGATTTTTATGCAAAATAAAAATTGTCTGTGTTAGGTTGTAATTAAGACTTGAAAACAATGAAACAATATTTGTAAATTCTCTGTACGGTTTTACTGTTTCACATTTAATCTACTCGGCATTACCATAAATACATAAAATCCGCAGTCATTGCACACGTACAGTGTGTAAGAAATGGTATGTAGCGAGTATGTAAGGTCATAAGAGATTAATGATTACTGTGCGAAGTGACAGATAATATAAAATACAGCGAGTAAATAAACAATTAATGTGCAAGATGCAATGCATGGTATAGTATAGAATACGCGCTCTTAATTATTTAATTACATCGATCATATGACTGAATCTATTACATCCATCGACCAACCTTTCATCGAAATCAGAACGGGCACCTCTTTCGGTGCTTCATAGGCATCATCCAAAATTGAAACTTCCGTTCCCCTTAGTATGTTAGTCACGATCACGTATAGGCTTAGCTAGTTACCAATAAAGTATTCTTGAAAATTGTTGAATAAACCCTGTGCATCGTAGCGTAACCAGGATCTACCAATATAGAATTAGCCTTGCATACAAGATTCATGCGGAGTGTAGCCATGTTGTATACCTATAGATAAACCATTGCATCCGGCGCAAATGTAAGTATTGCGAATATAAATATTAATGCAGTCAGTGATTTGCAAGCATTGGGATTCGATCGACGGTCGCTAACACAGATATAATTCATTGATTTTCGTCAGTATAGCTAGCATCTCCAATGCTAGACAATGAAAAGGCAAGTTGAATTTTTTACTAGACCCAATTTTACGATTGGTGCACTTCAGGTTATCTCTTTTGATGAATAAACCACTGCACCCAGTTTCTTTAGAAATATTGTTGCAGTCAGTGACTTGCAAGCATTGAGACTCGATCGATTGCTCGTATACATCAATAATTTGCTGATTTTCTGCCCAGGTAGACACTCAGAGGACAAGTACCTATTTCGAGAAACGAACCACTACACTCGCTTTGTATATACAGAGGGTAATCAAAATATTAGAATCACTTGCATAAGTAGACAATTTACTGAATTAATTAATGCACAGAATACTTATTATTTTTACATGAAGTATTGTCGTTTGAAAGTTACAAATGTACATTTAGGAACACTGTGGACGATATTACTCATCACGTGGTTAAAAAATGAATTCTTCATACTGTGTCCCCAATGGCCACTGTAAATATTTATGCGGTAAGTGGTTTGCAAGCATTGGGATTCAATAGATGTTGCATGTATAGTAATAATCTGCAACGTTTCTTCTAATTAACATCTATCTGCGATGCCATGATAATTGGTAGACTTCAGGTTCTCCGTTTTCAGGAACAAACAACTAGACTCGGTGTCTGGGTAAATATTGTTGCAATAAGTGGTGTTCAAGCATTGGGATTCGATCGATGGTGAATATACAGCAATGATTTGCAGCGTTTCGCAATCAGAGGATAGTTATAACTTTTTCCTAGATCCCATATCATGATAATTGTTAAACTTCAGGTTCGAAACCACTAGCCTCGGTTTCTGTATAAATATTGCTGCAGAAAGTGGTTGGCAAGCATTAAGATTCGATCGATGGAGGGTATACAGCAATGATTTGCAGCGTTTCGCAATCAGAGGACAGTTATAACTTTTTCCTGGATCAGATATCATGATGATCGGTAGAGGAAGAGGTGGTAATGTGGACCCCATATAATTTTTGATATTACAACGAAGACATTTAGCGGAGAATGGTATAATTTGTTGTGTTTACTTCATTTGTATGTAGGGAAAGAAATTTACTCTAGAGAAAATATGTCTTCTATACCGGGTGATTCACGAGAAACACAAGCCAACTAATTATCTCCGTTAGACTTAGAGATAGAAGAAAATGTTGGAGAGAAGAGTTGTATTGTTAAAGGGGGCAAATATGGTGATATAAAAAAATGTTCCAATTGTAGTCGTTTTCAAGGTCTTTTGAAGGTCATCGATGATTTTTAAATTGCACCATATATTTTTAACTTCACAGTGTAATCATAGTGTATCACATCATTGAACTCGTCTTGACATCAGCTGCAACACTGTGAAAATATATAGTGCAATTTAAAAATCATCGATGACCTTCAAAAGACCTTGAAAACTACTACAATCGGAACATTTTTTTATGTCACCATATTTGCCCCCTTTAACAGTACGACTTTTCTCTCTAACATTTTCTTCCATCTCTAAGCCTAACGGAGATATTTGGGTGGTCTGTTTCTCGTGAATCACCCGGTAGATCTAAGTTATATGTATACATGCACAAAGTGTCATCAAAATCGATTAAGGATGCTACGAACTATATATAGTTAAAAATGGCAAAAATCGAAAACCCAATATTCATAGATACCGACATTTTTGAACCGATTTCGACAAAAATTTGTGCATGCATATAACTTACATACTTATATTTCAAATTTTCATTACAAGCACAGCTAAAAAAGTTAAAAATATTGACTTTCACTTTTTACTTTCAAATTCCGAGCAATAGCAATTTCAGAAACAATTTTTCTACACACTATCTAGTAAACTAATCCTTTTGACATTTCCAAAAAAAACTCGTCGTTCGGTGCAACGTTAAGAAAAGTTATTAGTTTTTAACACGTTTCGTGCCACGTGTACCACCGGTCGTACACGCGTTTAAAACATATGTACATAGTAAGTTTATGGCTGTATATTAGCACCAAAAGAAAGAAGATGGTAAACGATGTGAACATTAGTATGTGCAAGCTGGTTTTGTTACCGACATAGTTTAAAATAATGTATTAGTCTGTAATCGAAACATTAAATAGCCTGATCGAAAATACGAGCAAAAATGACTCGGCACGAAATGTGTCAAAGGGTGTCCACTTAATTTTGTCTCTGACTGTAAAACGGGTCCCATAAAAATCACCGACACAAATTTCGCCGACGCAGATTTCATCGACAATATTTCACCGACAACGACTTTGACCGACAATATTTTACCGACAACGATTTTGACCGACAACGACTTTGACCGACAACGATTTTGACCGACAACGACTTTGACCGACAACGACTTTGACCGACAACGATTTTGACCGACAACGACTTTGACCGACAACGATTTTGACCGACAACGACTTTGACCGACAACGATTTTGACCGACAATGACTTTGACCAGCACACGAACTACCTCCATAATTATGTAATTTTGTTTTCATATACCCAGACCTAACCCAGACCTAACTATTCTGCACTGACAATTTTACTTTTGTATAAAAATATAATTATCACACTATATAAAGTTAAAGGCAGTAGGCTAACGGTGTTGTTGTCACACGATGTACTACTGGATATACTGTCGTCGGTCAAAATCGTTGTCGATCAAAATCGCTGTCGGTCAAAATCGTTGTCGGTCAAAGTCGTTGTCGGCCAAATCTGGAGTCGGTGAAATATTGTCGATGAAATCTGTGTCGGTGAAACCTGTGTCGGTGATTTTCACGAAACCCCTGTAAAACTGGGGGGCCACGTTATCACCCCATCCTCTAAACATGAGTTTGTTTCTTTCGTGTGAAGAACCACTGCAACCGGGTTCTGTAGAAATATTGCTGTAGTAAGTGGTTTGCGAGCATTGGGATTCGATCGATGGTTGTGACGAAGCTGGTTCGATCCGGTGAATAGTCACGCGCGAGTAAACGGTGGGTTTGGAGCCGATGGACCCGGCTACGATTGTCGGATTCGATAATAAAGGCCGCGGGTACACGGCCAGAAAGCGACTGCATAATTTGGCGCGCGGCCAAAGGCGACCAGTTGCTTCCAGTGCGTTGCACGTTTGACCTGTCTGCGCGACGATATGGCCGCGGCCGCGATTCGACCGGCCAGTGTTCACTCGTTCGGTAAAATTTTCAATCGGCGCGGCGCCCGTCGAACGCGGTGGATTTAGAAAAGGTTCTTGAACTTTCCTCTGGTCCGGTGCCCATGCACCGACAATATATTTGGAACGAGCCCCGCGATCGATACCCGACGGCGATAAGATTGCCCGGTCTTCGTTCGATCGATCCGTTTCGACGCGCCGCTCTTCGTTCCGCTGGAGGCATTCGACATCCAGCTGCCGGATAAGTAACCGTCCGGAACGTCCTTCGATACAGTTTCATTCTTACTTGTTAACCTCTTAGGTGTGTAGCATAATTTTTAGTGTCGTGCATGTCGTAAACATTTGTAATGTTTTCAAATTCTTTTTTATTTTGTTACTGTCGCACAGTTGGTTTAAATATTTTTATCGAACAGTAAATGATAATTAGCATTTCTGTCTACCTTATATACTCGTCATAACAAGATACATTGCCATTTTTTCGGGACGAGTATACTCGCCATACACAGCTAAAGAGTTAATGTACACTTATACGTCATGTTTTCATTTACCAGAGGAACTATATATATCGCTGAGAAATTTAGTTGAAAAATTGTCACCGATTTTGAACGAACAGTAGATACGTTCTACACATTGTTACATTAGCTGTGAACAACGCTAAGAATCTTGTTTTAAACTTATCTCATTTTACCTCAGAGATTCGTTATCGTAAAAAGAATTTATAAAGTTGATGATTGAGGGACGGATAAAGGTTAATGTGAAATGTAATTTTCATACTAAATGGAGTCTCCTTTATATCCGTTTAATGTGATTTTAAAGTTAAATCTGTATTATTTAGTCAATCGAGATGAGTTTTAATAAAGATAATAATTACGGGACACACTTTTTGTTGGGAAGTTAAGATGGCTTGTTTGATCGAAATAAAATTTGAATTTTTTATATTTTAAGACTTTACCTACCGGTAATAGCTTAATAGTCTCATAAAAATGGACCACCCTGTGTAAAAAGGAAATTGTTGAATATCTCTCATCGTTGAACCTTTCTATATGACCCGTCAATGGTAGCCGAGCGTAGTGTCGGTAGAGCGATCTCGCGTGGCAACGTCTAGAGCAAAATAGGGCGAAGCAATTCGCCGTGGAATGTTGAAAATATCTGGAAAACACCGGGTTTGTTTGGACGCGATCTAATTCCGTCTGCGAACAAGGCGGCGGGCGCGTGTTCCGTGGCCGTTTATTGATCCAACGTTATTCGAAGGAACCAGGGATCGCATTCGGCGCCACTGGCGGCAGACTTAACGGAGTTATTGCGGCTAGCTGATACCCGTTGCCAAGATTTCCGGAAGCATTGCGAACCGTCGGCAGACAATCGGTCGTTTACCTCGAACAAGGCACCTAAACCTCTTGTCTATTTCGGTTACGGGAGTTCGCGCGACGATCCAGGCGTCCGTCAAACCGCGCCGCTGGGATTAACAGAAGATTCCGTCCAAGCTAAATCGCTTGTTCTCTGTCAAAACGTTGATTAAAGCGGATGCACCGATCGTCCCAGAGCTTATACAGTCTCCAATTATTAATCTTCGGGATAACGCGATTGCAGCTGGTTGTAGCCTGGTTCGCATGATCGAGCTTCTCAATGCGCACCACGCGCGCATCGATCACACGTCGCGGCTCGGCTCGACGCCGCTCTTGTAAGAAGCCAGTCGATCCTTCATTCTCGATGAACATTTCATTTCGATTAGTCGCTGCTTCCCACGTTCACTGTCGTCGTTGGCCGCGCTATTTTCTTAACCATTGGAAATAGGCGTGTTAAAAATTTTCAAAAGTAATACAGGTTTTCCTCACCCGCTTACACGTTAATGAGCACGTTACACTGAAAATAAATAACGAATTGAACATATTTTATTCTTTAACCGTATCTTGCAGTGGCTATACGTTTTGTACAGGTGTGGCGTTCTTATGATTTCTCCTACGGCGCGCACACATACTTTGGAATCTGAAGCAACGCAAATTGAATTCGAAATTCTTGACTGGCGTGTCTGGATCCCTGAGGGCACTGGAGGTCCTTGCGGAGGTCACTGGAGGATCTTTAAGGATTTCTGCAGACCACTGAATGTCATTCGAGGTTTTTGAAGGATCTTTAGAGATCTTTGGGTATTTCGGGGCTTATTGAGACCTTCGGAGGTCCCTCCAAGGATTTTAGAACCTTTACATTACCTAAAAAGAAAGAATGGGCAAAGGAAAAGAGAAGACACGTGGGTAATGGGAATGTTAGAGAAGTGCGGTGAAGCGTAAGGAAGAGATGAGGGAAAATATGAAAAAATGATGAGGGAAGAGATGTGGGAACAGATGCAGGAAAAGATGAGGGAAGGGAAGATCCTCCAAAGGTCTCGACAAATGGACCTTGAAAGTCTTGCAGGAACTGCGAGTTCCTGGGGTCCGTCGAGCACGGCGACTCAAGACGGACTGACAACGTTTGACTACGCAACACTATCAATCTATTTTCCAGTACTTGTGCGCATGCCCGTGTGTCAATTGCGCTGCGATCTTGATAGAGTGAACAGGTGTCTCCTAAAATGTGACTGTCTAACGACCGTGTAGAGGATTACCGCAAACAAATCTTAAAACTGCTCCTTAAATGTTAATTTATCGTTAACATTCATTAGCCCTTTGCACTCGATTGCGAATCCAGCAATTCGAATATCCTTTCCAAGATCTGAAATTTTTGTTTCATCAAATTCTATTAATCCCAATGATTTAAATTCTTACTCATCGATTTGTCTTTAGAAATTTTTGAACCTGCTTCTTTAAAATCAACGTTGATCTTTTTGTTGGACCTAATACAATTAGTTAATTTTTTTAACTGGCTGCTGGAAAATTAGAATTTCAATATGTCGAATCCAATATAAATAGAATAGTTACTTCTAAATCTATATCATTTTATATTTTATTTTATCAACGAATTCGAACAACACGAATCCCTTATTTCAATCCATAAATTATATGTAGGAGTTTACGTAAAAGTAGAAAATCAGCGAGTATAAATAAATAATTTTTTCTGATGTTTTCACTACATTTCTAATTCCCTAGTTCTCAAGATATCTAAAAAAATGCGTTTTACACCCCCGAATTTGAGAGGTGTTTTTGTATCCCCTAAATATCGCGGACAAAAAAATCTTCGCGTTGTCACTGGCGAGTGCAAAGGGTTAAATGTGTATTCCGGAGGGAACATCCTCTGGTTTCGGACGTTGAGAAAGATAATAAATGCACGGGAATCGATCCGACATTGTCGCATCGGTGATTTCGACGCGCGCAATGTTTGGAGACGATGAGACGCGACCTGTGATGCGTGCTTCGTCGATCGACGACACCGAAGCCAATTGGAGGAGACTTACCTTTATCGTGTCGCGAAGTATGGCGATCTCTCTCGTCAGATGCTCGTTCTCGTTGTACAAAACTTCCATTTGTTGTTGCAACTCGACGCTCGGCCCGCGCATCCTCATTCTGAGCTCCTCTTCCAGTTGTCGCACCATCATGCTTTGTTTCTGCAACGGGAAAGGAAACGTTTACACGTGCGTTCGATAACAAAAGCAAACACGCGTCTACGTGTCGACGAGCGTGCACAAGTGTGGGTGGGAGGGGTGGTCGGCAATTTATTCTCGGCGAATCGGCGATTGTTCCACCCTTGTAATTTGCCCGGCGAACAGGCGGCCGGCTTCCGTCGGACTTGTTGTCCCATGGAAATACACTTTTACGAGAATAATTGCACACTCGACGCCACGTGAAACTACTTCAGGCATGAAACTGATAAGCGGATCGATAGGAAGCCGACGCGACTCGACTCAACGCGACTCAACGCGACTTAACGCAACGCGACGCGAGGAAAACATTCGCCGTGCTTACTTGTAAAAACATACAAAATTCCAGGAAACATCAAAGATGTTACCGAATCAAAGGAATCTTGCGAAAAACTAATAAAATTCTTGAAGCACCAAAGTTATTCTACCGAATCTAAATTATAAATGACCACCTAATTGTAAGCTTGTAGTTGCTAATAACTAGGGGTGTGCGAGTACTCGAAATTTCGGATTCGGATCGTGTCGGAAAATTTGTTCGGGATCGGGTCGGGGTTCCGAAAGTTTATAAACTTCGGGTACCCGAGAAGGTAGTCGGGTCGGGACGGGTCGGGGTCTCGAAAGATTGCAATATTCGAGTACTCGAAGTTAAAGTTGGGGCAAGTCTGCGGTCAAATCAGCAATAAATAACTCTGTGCATATTAAGACGTCCCATCATCGGTTGTAATAACATTTCGATTTGTAGTAATCATTGTGTACGAAACAATGCTCTTATACGAACAGTGTACGGGCGAAGAGTCCTTGTCTTGTAAGAACAGTGTTTACTAGAAACAGAAACGTCCTTTACGTACATTCTTTCACATAATGTATTCTAAAATATTTTTTCCTCGTGAAGTTTGATAACCGATTAAATTATAAATACAAAAATTATTCTGAACCTGCCATTGAAAATAAAAGATTGAACTGAAAAATCATAAAACAGCATTATGCTTATATAAATACAACTTTAAGTTCGAGTACTCGAATATTGCAAACTTTCGAGACCTCGACCCGACCCGACCCGACTACCATTTCGGGTACCTGAAATCGCAGATACCCGAAGTTTATAAACTTTCCCGACCCGACCCGATCATTTCGCATTTCCGACCACTTGCTACCTTGAGAATCGCAACAAAGAGCGCGTAGCGAATACTTAGAAATCTATTATTGCTACGTGGAACGGAAGACTTAAATATGCGTTTACAGTTCAAAGTGGAACGTATAATTAAGAAATACTAAATTCGTGGAATCGACTACTTTTAAACAAGTATTTTCAAGCAATTATACAAACGCACATATTTGTTATCTCTGACAGTTTGAATGTTTAGTTCATTTTAAATAAATAGATTTTACTGCCAAATGAGATGTCGAAAATTTAATTGCTTTTTAAGCGTACATGGTTTTCCGTAAACAATAAAGTATTCTTAGAGACTAAATGTATGGCGGACGACATAATAGACACTCGGAATCACGGATGTTTATTACGTAATGAGGTTAACGAACATCGAAACTGACGAATCATCAGATGCTTAGGTGTAAAGGTAACGTAATTACAGTCATTGTATGTATTGCTCACGATACCTGAAGCGGTACTCGAGACGGCGCAAGGGCAAGGGGCGTGAAGGTCACAGACACGCGATGCGATACACCTGAAGTAGTAGTGGTAATCTTCTCAACGAATAGAGAGATGCCTGTGACGAAACTGTGTGCGCCTGACCAATCGGGCGGCTTCTTTGCAAAGTCCTTTCGCATTCCTCCCAAGTACCATTTATTTTGCGAATAATACATTTATTTATTTGAAACTATATTATTATGAAACAAAACTGTCGATTGTCCACATGGACGAAGAAAATCTACTACAAGCGATCGGACGCCGACAATGACTACAAGCTACAAAACAAAAGGGGGGGGGGGGGGGCGATCGATCGTGTATCGATCACAACGTTCTCTCCCGACATTGAGAGAGCACGAGATTCAAACTTCAACAATTTTGGCTGTCGCGAGCAATACATATAACACAGAAATAAACTATAAATTCTGATACGTTAAAACCAATAGAAATCTATATTTTGTTAACAATAACTCTTTAACTATTAAGTTTCGAGGGTATACTTATAAGACGTTATTTACATAGAATTATATTACCAATAAATCCAGAATATTTCCATTTCTTAGGGTAAAACCACCCTTGAGGGTAGTTTAATAGGGGTGGTTTTTCATTTTAGTAAAAAAGAGCAATACCAGAATCATGTTCCACGACCAAAAAGCCATAAAAACTGTTCTGTTTGTAATGAATGATGTACACTTAAAAGATATCGCGTTGTGACCACTTTGAACCGCTGTGGAACGTTACGTGATCACCGCGACCGCTGTTACCAACAACAATAGCAACTTTATTGCATCGCGTGAAGAACCACCGAGATTTAGCGTTCTACCGCCGCTATAATATTTGCTACAAAGTTGGTATACAGTTTAATCCGCGATTTACCCCTCCCCTCCCCTGCATTAATCACCAGATGCGATCTGCTCGTGCTTAACCCAATAAAAAATGCTGCGACGCTTAACCTCGTTCACATAGACCAGCGGTTCTCCTCCGTTTGTTTCAATCACGGAAACCTTCTCGACATGATAACCGATTCCTGTCATCTCGCTAATCTCTTCGAATACCTGTTTCATTGTTTCAGTTTATCGGCGGCGCTATACGGGCTGCGAAACGCGAACAGGGAATATACCTGGATTAAAGTGGAATTTATGGGAGGTTGCCTCGTTTTTTTTATTTTATCGCCAGATTTCATTCCATACGAATCACATCGTGGAGACAATTTCTTTTGTAGCCTGGAGGAAAGCCTCTCACAGGAATAAACGAAGGATACTGTTAGATACTGCATCTAGTAAGGGGTAGTGAAGCGACGTTGTCGTCGCTCATGCATCTTACAATTGGAACCGTTCAGCTTTCCGGAAGCCTTAACACGTTCAGCGCCCACTCCACAATCATAAAAATTACACAAAATCAAAGCAATATATTTAATAAAACAAAACCAAAGAGGTTTAGTTTTGTGATATTAATTACTGTTTCAAACGTCTTCTATTCCTCAGATCGTAAGGAAATTTTGTACACTCAATCTACCAACGTAAAATTTAATTTTCTATTCTGTATAAATAATTCCGTCACCCAGACATGGGTGACATGGCGCTGAACGTGTTAAGATACATAAACATGAATATAGTATGTAGTAAAAACTATATGTATTGTACAAAGAAGACGTTGCAAATAGGTGGACACAATCGAATAAAAGTAACAAATAATGAAGTAATGAAACGCATTTAATCCTTTTACACTCAAAGCAATTATAATTCTAAAATCAAGATATTTCTTTAAACCTAGAACATTTTTATTCTATGTATCTTTTTTACATTATGCATCTGAAATTAAACCTGTCTTCTCATACAGCAGTTGAATTGTTAGCAATTTATAGAATAGAGACCAATAATATGAAAACTGTTTTGTATAATTCTATGGTAATGTTAACTGGCGATTCAAAATCATCATTCGAGTGCAAAGGGTTAAAAGGAGAATGTCGAGTTATTTGGGGCTACAAAAGAACGTACTTGAATTCCATAATGAACAGATTGCGAATTTGATGTGTTTATGACTAAAATGAGTAGATGAAACTAAAAAAATATAGTAAAAAGATTGAAGGAATCTATGAATATCAATTTATTATTTTCAACTTATTTCGTTCGTTCTTTATGCTTTTTAATATTTCGATTTGCTGTTTCTTACAATTGATGCAAGATAAAAACTTTCTATTTAAATTGAATGAGGTAGACGCCAAATAAAAATGTCTTTTTTTACTGTTTTTAGGGTAAATGTTGACAAAAGGGGACTTAGATCCAATGACCTTGACCTTGGCATATGTTGTCAAGGTGAATATTCTAAACAACTTTTTCTTAAACATGACCCGCCGACCTAACCGAAACTTGTTCAGTTTTATTCTAAATGCACAAAATCCATTCCATTTTCGAGCAAACGAGAAGAAATTCACCCTTCGAAAAAACTATTATCCGAAAGCTGTCCCATTCCCGTTCGAGCTCGATCGTGTTAGACCGCATAAACGCGTTTTGTTTGCTCGGTAGAATGACACGGGACGGAATAAGATTGCGAGCAACACGCGGCGCCGACTGGAACGAAGAGAATCGACCGTTTTCGGGGTGAAAGGCGATTAGGATGGTTGGAAAGGAGCCTTCCAGGACGCCCCGTTGTATCCGCGGAACAGTGCACAAAACCTTTCGAGGCGGGCAAAGTCAATATTTCTGCGGAAGTTCGATCCTGGTATGTATGTATATATGTACGTGTTTCGTTCGGAGACGCGCGCGCGACTCGGGAAAGCTTTTCCCACTCGTTTCTCCGGCGTCTTTACGCCACGGGTCGGGTATTTCCTTCCTGCCTCAGTTTCCCCTATCATCCCCGGCCTTTTACCGCCGTATCTTTTACAATACTTTTCCCTTAACCCTCCGAGAGACCCTACCACCCGCACGCCTTCAATTTACCTAGGCCAACTCCATTTTGCAGTATTTCTGTCCACGGATACTTTGTACTATTTTATTCCGCGCGCTCTGTTATTTACATCGGCCGAATCTTTCATTTCAATCCGCCGTGCCGCGGCGCTTCCCTCTTTATTTCGCCGCGCGATATTCTTACTTTACTATTTTCCCTTTCTTCGCTTGAATATCGCGCGCGAGACCGTGCTCTCGTGAATATGTGCCTCGTTCAACAGTCTCGGTTCAGCTCGTTAGACATCGTTAACGACGACGCCGCGAGGGTTCGGAAGCACGCGTGTACATGCCACGTTAGTCGCGAAAACTAGAAGCCGCCTTCGCCCACTGGATGATTTTGAGCAGCGTAGATTGTAGATACTTTGCCGCGTGCTTTGCACTCGGAAACTCCTTCGAAGCTCGCTCGACTTGCGCTTTTCCTCCACGAAATTGTCAGAGGCGAACCGCTCTGGCCGTTTTCGATGCTTTCTGCACTATATGGATCGAATGTAACGAGTTAATTCGGTTGTGTTACCTTGCAACGACGTTTACGAGCGCTTCGTAGCTTCCAAACACTTTTTAACCCCTTACTTTACGATTTTCGGAATTTATTCAATCTCTGTTAGAAAATACTACATTTTTCGGTAAATATTTAGGAAAGGGCATTCCTCGCCGATGTTGATTGGTTTAAAATATGTTGTCAAGGTCATCGTTCTGAACAACTGTTTCGAGATATATACAAAAAACTACGGCCGTCTACTACAGCAAATTATGCAATTTTTAATTGACCGATCACGTGTTTTAGAGCTTTGTGTCATTGTAAATGGCAATCTTCAAATATAGGGAAGATTCATTCACCAAAAAAGTTTTTCAACGTTTTTAGAGACATTTCAATTAGTAGGATTTTCGAGAGAAAACATTTCTTCAATTTCCCACCTACTACTGACAGTAGATTTCGTTTTTTAACTGGATAAATATCAACTCGCCTGAGTTTGAAGTGTTGATTTGTGAAAATGAAAAGACAGGAATACAAAAAATCTTTTGCTGGAAAATGCTTTATCTCTCCAATCCTGATAAATAGCGATTTTAGACGCTTCAAAAACCGTGCAAAATACAATAATTGAAAAACCTAAACATTTTAATAAAACAACAAATTTTAATTTTGGGGTTTTTCCACCTCGGTCACACTGTGCGGTGCAAGCTTGCGCATCGAAACAAACTGTTTACTCTTATCTGTGCCGGGGGCGGGCAATAGCGGTTATTATTATTATTTCAACCGCTCGTAAGCCATCGGGTTAACGAGGGTTTGCAGCGCAACATGGCTCCGCGAAGCCAAGGCGATATTCGGAGAGGACGACCTTCCACCGGAAGCAGAGGCGTTCGATAACGCGGATCGACCTGATTTCGCGTAGGAGGAAGCAGCCTCGCGGAACAAGCTAGGGGATGTGCTAGGGGATGGAGGTCGAACAGCTCCCTCTCTACGCCAACCGCTGGTGACGTCATTTACCCCCATAACGAAATCACCCCACGAGAAGCCATGGCCGAATTTCCTTATTCACCGCTAGCCTACTTCTCTCGCACTAGGCCAAGTGATGCCATGCACCGCTCAAATCTCTGGATTTATGCGATCCTGTCGCTATCCTTTCATCCCGCCCATCTCAATCACGCGCTCATCCTCTACTCGACGGGCAAATTGTCTCGATAAACATGATTCGACTGTACACCGTATGGTTCTTCCTCCGTTCTTCCCTGTCTCTCGTATTAGTTTATGCCAGCCCGTGCATGTTGTATTTTGCAATTTTTTGTTAACTTTCTCACTGTTAAAGGTGTATATGTTACGGTAAATGTGATTAATCCGCTGATTATGTATAATTGTCGGTTATTATGTATAATTACCGGTTATTATATATAATCACCACTAAGTTTGGTCTGGGTTAGGTCTGGGTTAGATCCTAAATATTCTGAACGCGGAATGAGCATAGGGGGGCCAGGGCACGGTAGAATGTGGGGTTTAGTTGGTATGCCTGGCCTCGGCCAGGTGAGCCCAACATAACCCTCTCTCCTCTACAGGCGAGGGGGGAGAGTATCCATAAGGCGGATTCCCCACATTTCAAAAAAAAGAAAAGGCCCGAAATATTCAAGAATTCGTCACATTTACCAATTCTTTACCTGACCTAGACCAAACTTAAAACCAAAAATTATGCATAATCTCCGATTCATTACATTACCCGTAACAATTATATATAATAACCGGCAATTATACATAATCACCGGATTAATCACATTTACCGTAATATATACAAGGTGTCCCAAACTTAAACGGTTAAATTGCAAGGGCTTACTTACTACCTAAAAAGAGGAAAAAAATATTATATAAAGAGTTATAAGCAAACGTTGTATACGCGATGTTGGTAACTACGTATATTTCATTAGAGCACACGGAAGGTCGATTGTATCTATCTGCTCTCCATAGGGTACATGTTTTTTATCATGTAGTAACATGTTATTTCCGAGTCATTAGTAAATAGCTAAAAAAAGTAATATGATGCAATGGAAGTATTATACAAACTTTGTATAACACTTTTTTCTTCTATTTTAGGTGTAGATAAGACCTCACAGTTGCGACGTTTAAGCTTGGGACACATATGCAAATCTGAAAAAAATATTCATTAATAACGAGAACAAAACGCAACTACCATAATAACATAAACGTGGTCATCTGATAACTTACAATTTTAATTCAGAAATTTTAAGTTTTTAGAATTTTTTAAAAATACATTTTGGAGTCAAAAATTCAGATATAATTCACTGTCGTGTGTGCTATTTTGTAGCATGTTCACGAATGTTTTTATATTTTTTGTTGAGTACATCAGAAGAAATAGATCATAGTATTCATTAAACTGTGCTCATCAATGTAATCAGGGCAGTTTGGCGATACCCTACGGAGTATGCAGGAGATCGTAGACTAAATTATGAACGGCTAGTGATTACGAACACCACGATGCGGTGCTGGCGTTTGGCAACGGCTCGTTGAAATTGTAGAGCATCGGTATGGTCTGTTTTTGGAAAGATGAAATCTGAGATACATTCACGGTCGCAATATTGGTCTATCCACACGGCGCGGCGGTCATTAGCATGCAGCGTTTGTGGTGGTGTAGAGACCAACTATTACAGCCGTCGGTGTACGTAAAGTCTTTACTATCCCGTAATCATGGACGTGGAAGTATTGTCACTTGAGCACGAACGTGCAGTCTCGGCCACCGTTGCATTAATTTGTCGGCTAACACGCTGTGCTGGAAAAACTGCTTTCAAACTGCTTGTAAATTCTATGTAAATCTCATGGTTACTCTAAATTGTAGCTAATTAAATATATACTTCGATAAGTTTTAAAGAAAGTTGCTTACTAGTAGACGAAGGATCTCCATGCATTTATGTGCACATTTTTAAAACACAATACGGAATTGTAAAGGTTGGATAATAAGAAAAACCCGAAAGGTTTTGGAAGTAAGTGAAAAAGAAGTACTTAGAATAACTTCACGGAAATAGTGAAAACGCAGAGTGTACAACTCTTTGTCTCTACGCGCTTAACACCTCGTATAAAAACGTGACTGTTCGTCTTAACCGACTTCGATCGACTGGGCTCGGCCGATTTCAAATATATCGACCGGCATAAGCACCTAAAACGAAGACGCAGGCATACCAACATTTTCATACATACACACTTAGACGATAGGGAATATCCTCAAATTTAACCGTATCCAACAGGAATTTTCTAGTTGACAAATTGAACTTGCTCCTCATCCTAGTATTTATAAAACAATTTCGGATATATAAAATTTTTTCCTTGTTTTCAGTTTCTTCTAATCACTTTTGTCTTAAATGCGAAAAATGGACAGTCTACTTATTACGAAGCAAAATTCTCTGTAAAGCCTCTGAAAATAGATCTAAAATTTCCGAAGACCCAACTAGGTTTCGTATGGAGTGTACATTTTACGAATACAACCTTGTAATAACATAAAAACAACACTAGAATTTTCCAAAGTATAATAAACGTCTTTACTGTTACAAAAGAGACAGTAAAAACCTTCTCGCAACACAGTCAAGGAACTTCGTTTATTACCGACGAATGGAAATGTACAATATATTAACCTATGTGCATACACTGTTTAGGAAAGAGTATAGCCGGATCAGACGTTCAAAAGTGCCCCAAAACCAAATTGCTTTTGGTCACATCATTCGATATGGCCCCCAAATGAAAGTCTGTGTGGCAAGCTTCAAGTCGGTTCCCCTACCACAAAGGTAGTTCTAGAGTGAGCATGGTTTTAATGCATTATGCTCTATTTCTCTCATTCTCCTCAATAAAAAATTACGAAAAAATGTATGAACATTCTACTTAATAGCACACATGACAGTGAATTTTTATCGAATTTGTTACTCCAAAATGAATTTTTAAAAAATTCTAAAATCTTAAAATTGCTGAATTTATTCCACCACGTTTGTATTATTATGGTAATTACGTCTTATTATCATTATTAATAAGAATTTTTTTCAGATTTTTCGAATTAGGCAAACAAATTTTAGAGATATCAGTTTTATAAAAATTTAGTAGTGAGACATTGTTGAAAGTAATGTTCTCAATTTTTTCAGGGCTTTTTTGGGAATTAATGTTTACATTTACACATTTTATTAACGACTGATGATAAAATCGAACAACAGTATGTTCGATTTTTGTCCACAGCATGTCGCACTCTGCGGTGCTAGAACGTTCGACACACGGCGACGCGTTCGTAAGCATTACAAACATTTCAACGCTCGTGACACAATACTATAGTAACATAGCATACATATACATAGATACGTGTCGTCTCTGTTGGATGAAGCACACCAGGTTTGGAACACGGTTCCCCCGAGACTCGACCACCATTCCACTAAAACGGACCGCATTACGCGAGAGGCACGGGGTCAACGTTTTATTACAGTCCGTCTCTCATTGTTCCTCTCGGTTCGGTTGTTTGCACAGGGAAGTTCGTAACAAGGTTCGCGCTGCGAGGGGCGTATGCAATTTAGGTCACGCGAGATAGCGCTGTTTCGTCGTCCGTTCTTTCGTTTGTGCCCCTTTTTCATGGATTCCGTTTGTTTACCGAATTCCAGCCAACGGTGACCAAAATCATTAATATACGCCCATTTTTTCAGGATTTTTACAACCCTTTCATGAAAAAACCACCCCCATTATCTTGAATGTTTGCTTTCCCGGTCGTCATTCTTATGACATAATCAAAAGACATTTTAGTGAACATTGGGAAACAGCTTTTACTGAAGGGTCCCATGAAAACCACCGACACAGATTTCACCGACAATATGTCATCGACTCCAGATTTCACTGTCAATGACTTTGACCGACAATGATTTTCATCGACAACGACTTTAGCTGACGACAGTATTATCCAGTAGTAACATCGCGTGACAACAACAACAACAACGTTAGCTGACTGCCTCTAACTTTATACAGTGTAATAATTATATTTTTATACAAAAGTAAAATAGTGTCAGTGCAGAATAGTTAGGTCTGGGTATATCATGAAAAAATTAGATAATTCATGAGGTAGTAGGTGTGCTGGTTAAAACCATTGTCGGTCAAAATCGTTGTCGGTCAAAGTCGTTGTCTGTCAACCCTGGAGTCGCTGAAATATTGTCGGTGAAATCTGTGTCGGTGAAACCTGTGTCGGTGATTTTCATGAATGCAGATCTGGAACGACCAAAAATGTATCCAGAAATGATACATTGTCATCTGCCTGAAGTTGATAAACACGAAGTTTGAAATATTTGAGGGAAGCTGTTCTACGAGCTGTAGAAATGATAAACATAATAGAGGTATTGTGCATAATATAAGATGCTCTAAACGATTTTTTAAAGTTAAAAAAGTTTCTTCATTTTCCTGCACCAGGAAATATTCGTTAAGTACTTAGTTCTTCAAGTATCTACATATACATTTTTATTAATATGTAATTTAGTCTGGGGAGTCCTGATCCCATATTCGGCTGTCCTGCAACGACATTTGCCCTCGAATGTCCGCCCCAGCGTCATTGTCTTTGCGTATGTTTGGCCTCAGCGCCATCAATATAACTCGCAACTTGTCTCGTAAGGATCTCTGCACACCCACCCGGGACGAGCCGGACCGGGATTTAGCTAATTAGTTTAGATAGTTTACTTTAAGGAGCTGTGGAGCCCCTGAAAACATTTTTCTTGTGCCATGCACAGAGAGAACTGTCAACGCGCGCTCGAAAATGGAAGAATTATGGCCCTTCGGTCGCGTGAGGAAAGCATCGGAACTACACCGGATCAGAAATCTCGGAGAGCCCTCCCTATGCCAAAGCTATGTAAAAAAAACTCTCCGGGGTCCGTCCCGGATGGGTGTGCAGAGACCCTAGAACTCGTAGTTTTTTTTCTCGCTTGGCTCACGTGCAACCTCTTCGCTATGCTCGCTTTGTTTTCGTCTTCGTCCGTCATCGTCATTAGCGCAATCATGCGGTGATCGACGTTCCCCCCATCCCGGCTGAGCCCTCAAATGTACAATCTTAGGAAAAAAGGAGGGCACTGGCCACACCGGAAATCAAACTCGGGACCTTTCGCAATGTGTAGCTGATCAGCACCTGTACATCCACGGAACCCGCCGATTTTTCCTAATCTCCATACGGTATTTGGTCTGGGGAGTCCTGATCCCACAATAGTATACATTAGCATATAGTCGGGGACAAAATGAAGTGGCCACCCTTTACAAACTAATAAGATTTTTTAAATTTGTCCAAACAGCTCGAGTTTTGTAGAGATGTTAGTAGGATTAGTTTAATAGGTAATGTGTAAAGAAGTTTTTTGAAATTGTTATTGCTCGGTATTTCGTGATATTTAAATATTTTATCTAAAAATTTAAAATATTAATCGATTTTTATGAAACTTTATTCATTTATATAACTTACTTCGATCTACAAAAGGTATATTTTAAAATTTCGTTGTAAGCACAGATAAGAAGTTAAAAATCTTGACCTTCACTTTTGTCTTTTGATTTTAAATTAACTTTTGTTATTCAATACCTAGTAAACTAATCCTTCTAGTATCTCAAAAAAACCTCAAATCGTTTAGTCCAATTTTAAAAAAGTTATTAGTTTTTAAACGGTGTCCACTTAATTTTGTCCCCAATTCTAAATTAGTTTTCGGAATAAATTCAATCATTTATACTTTGCCATTTGTCCGCCCTTGAGAGGTTAATCTCCAGATATTTATGTCTGAAAGTATTAACACGTTACACGCGGAGTAATGTTGTCTCGCTTTCAAAAATAAGACTGTCGATAAGCAGAAGACTTGATTTCCCCATTTCTGTTTAATCTGTTCCAATTAAATCTATTAAAACAGTGTGAACATTTTTTAATATTATGTGACTTACATATCGTTTAACGTGTTAATATTTTACCTTTTATGTGAAAGAAGTTTCCAACTCGTTGAATAAAAATTGAAATTATAAATTTGAGAATGGTCATATCATTTGGAACAACCTGATAGAAGAATCGATCGTGTGGCACTACTTCGAGCTAGATCGTCGATACACAAGGGTGTGCGTGGTCGTGACGGTACGTCGTCAACGAAGAATCGTTTTGGCAGCTCGTCGGCGTCCATTAACTCGGACAAGGGATGGCCGGTTGTTTTCACGACAGGGTTACTCCGACCCAGTGTAAGAAGAACCGCCGCGAGATAGGGTTTACGCGATCGTTAATAGGATCTCGTCTTAAGAGGGCTTCGTTTAAACTTTAAACCCCTTCCTTCCCGAGCGTTCGTTCTTCTTCGTTCCCCCTCGCTCCTCTTCCTTCTTCGTCCATCCTTCCGTGTTCGATCTACGGGCATAAGTGTGTCGATGGACGATACCAATCGCACCCCCGAGATCGGGTTCCGCGTCGAGGGTTAATCGAAGGCTAATCGTTTTGAAACCAGAACATGCGACACCCTGTAACCTACACCCAGTCGATTCCCTAGGGCGGTCGTAACGACGCCCACGCTCACAGATGCTCGCGCCACTTTTTAATTATTTGTTATCCATCGGTCACGGGAAGCCAGCAACTTCCTCAAAACCATCGGTAATGGAATATACAGTGAGGAGCAGAATTGAACAAATGAAAGAATTTTTTCAAAAAATCATTATTTGTAGATTTATCAAGACAGAGCCGCAAAAATCTCAAGCAGCATACGATTTTACATTTATTTTAGCTTAAGAAACGATTAATATCTTAACTCTGTTACACTTAGTTTACAAAATTTTGCACCGATCTAAAGTACTAACAAAAAATTTAGTTAATATGTTATATAAGAGACCTGAACTGCTCAGATGTATGTATGGAAATCGTTTTGGCAAATTTGATACTTTTGTACAATATTCTCGAGATTTTGATCCTCTATGTGTCTGGATTTCTGTCTGGGCTTTGTGTTAGCCTATATAGAATTTTAAATAATTGAGAATTTGACCATTCTTATACTATTTTTAATATAAAAACGAGCACTTGAAATAAATATATGATTTCATACTAAATCAACTAATTATTAAATGGAAACCTAGTTATTTTAAATTCTTATTATTAGTTCCACCCAGTGTCGCCAGATCAACCCAAAACTGGGTTGATTTTCCTCTCCTCCTTTTCTCCTTCCACTACCCCATTCCACTACATGAGCACACTCCAACGTCCCCCACTAAGACCGTAGACTGGTCACGTGACGTGCCGCGTAACGTGTTACATATTACTCTGGCCATCAGAGAGGTGGTAAAATGTATTCCCCTCGATTTAACCGATCTGGTGACACTGGTTCCACCCATGATACCGCGCCTTGCCATAATGACAAAAAGATTTCTAAATTCGTTACAGATATAGTAGTCAAGGTGCTCGAATGTACTGGGAATTCACTAGATTTCAAAACAATTGAGAATCTATAGACATCACCGAAGAAGGAACTTTCAAATGAAGTTGTTACAACAATACTACAATTAATTGACCGTTTAATTGCAATATGGGTACGGGAATAATACGCTAAAAATAAACTGTATAAAATGTATCGGAAATATGCCAGAAGGAATTAAAACAATTATCGCGACAAAAGGCGGTGTTAGTAAATACAATGGTATTACTGTGGGATTAGAATCGGGTGAAAATAAGAAACTTCGGATATAATAAAAAGAGAATCAAAAAGAAGATGTGTATTTAAAAATAATTTCGTGTGGTTCTTTATACGTTCATACTTCGATGTACTTCGACTGCTCCTCATTCTTTCACGCATCCACACCAGTGATGGGAACTCCGTGGGCGCTGGGCAAAAATACTACCACCACTCTAACGTACCGTCTTGCCCTACTTTGCTTCTATCGCGCACGCGCTACAGACAAGCGTAGCTCTACTCTACACGGACAGAGTAGAGGTACGCTTGTGTGTAGCGCGTGCGCGGTGGAAGGAAAGTAGGGGAAGACGGTACGTCAGAGTGGTGGTAGTATTTTCGCTCAGCGCCCACGGAGTTCCCATCACTGATCCACACCGCGGTCGTCCGCTTCATTTGTTTCTTCGCTCTCCGTCTTTCTCTCGCTCATGCTCTCTCACTCACGCTCTCCGTCTTTCTCTCGGTCATGGTCTCTCACTCACGCTGTCTCGCTCGTAGAATTCTCTAGCATTCACGCATTTACACGCATACACGCACTCATTCGTCCATCAAATCCTACATTACTTTTTATAATTATCTAACAAAATGAAGGTGTTGTCATATATTTGAAAGATTTAAAACTTTTGCTGTATTGGGGCAGAAAGGACCCAAATCGAGCCAGAAGATCCCGATTTAGATCGAGGTTGGCCCGACTTGCATTCGATCCTGTCCAGGCAGGTCCAAATGGGTTCTAATTGGGTCCTGGGCATTCGTTGAGGTTCATAAAATCTAAATCTGGTCAAAAGAACCTCTGTTGACCGAATCCGGCCGTTGATAGCCGGCTGGCCCGAAGGTTTCCTTCAAGCCCGAAGTTGGCCCGACTCGGTTGCGATCCGGACCCAAGCGGACTCGAATGGGTCCCAGGATCATAGTCATCAACTGAGGTTCACAGGACTCGAATCTGGCCAAAGGAACCTCGGTTGGCTTGAATTCTCCCTGCAAGCCCGATGTTGGTCCGACTTGACCTTGACTCGGTCTAGTCGTAATCTTCGAACGATACCGTGGCTTATTTTCTGTTAGCGTGTCCTTCCTTAGAATGCTTTCCGTTTATCGTGAAGTATACACCGTGTGCGGCCGAACTCGAGTGCGGGCAATAAAATTGACGATTACCAGAGCCTCGGTCGCCACTGAAAGACTTCTTTCAAGCAATGCGTTTCTTGGAAATGACTTGCCCTCTTTGACCTTGAAACGCATAGAGCTGTTCTGGTCCCCTTGTCCTTGGAGCCACTTTAGCGCGTCCACGAAGACGGGCCAGATTTTCTTCGAGAGTCGAGACGTGCACATCGACCAATTTTACGGACTCCTTTTGAGTCTCGTGTCGGTAAAGTTTATTATATGTTACGATTGTTTTATTAATTGACATTACACCACCTAGTTCGCTATTCCAAAAATACTGAATAGTGTTACCAGTTCTCAAGGTTTACTACTAATAAAGATGTTATTGTTCCGTGTTGCAAGCTGAGACGTCCGGATAGCAAACGTGTTAGGGTCTTTGCACACGCATCCGGGACGGGCTCCGGAGAGTTTTTTTCACATAGCTTTGGTATAGGGAGGGCTCTGCGGGATTTCTGATCCGGTGTGGTTCCGATTCTTTCCTCGCGCGACCGAAGGGTTATAATTCTTGCATTTTCGAGCACGCGTTGACAGTTCCCTCTGTGCATGGCACAAAAAAATGTTTTCAGGGGCTCCAAGCTCCTTAACAGTAGATTTACGGGGCCCGTCAAAATGACGGATTCAAAAATTTTTAATTTACGATTATTAAGAGTGTAAGGATGCATTCTTAAGAAATTATTAAATAGATTTATTTTTTTGTGTACATATTACAATAAAAATCGCTGAAGATCTAAGTAAATACAATTTTATTATTATGTTTATAAAGCAATGTAAAATAATCAATTTTAGTGCTCCGTAAACCTAGTGTTAAAGTAAACTAACTAGCTAAATTCCGGTCCGGCCCGTCACGGATGGGTGTGCAGAGACCCTTAACGAGGCTCACGTTAATCTACAGAAATCATTGAATTCGAGATTAGGTTCGGGAACGGGCACCCTCGATGATGTGAAAATTTCAGCCTACGTAGTCGTCGGATACAGTGTCGTGTACGCGATGGAATGATTGGATGTTCCGACGAGGAAGTCGATAAAACACCGTCGCGTCGTTTCGACGTTCATTTTTGTTGCGATAGGAGCCGTAAAAGTGATTGTTCGGAAAGGTCTCGGTTGTGCGAGTTTCTCGCTACACGATAACGAGCTTCCAAGAATAAGTAAAATGGGTCGCGAAACGCGGCATGTGCTTTTACCGAGGCACAAAGCTTGTGCCTCTTTGATTTTCTACCTCGGAGGGTCGTTGCACGATAAATCGATCTGTTTCGAGCCGTGCATGCTTTTTAATAATTCTCCTTTCTTTTTCGGTACGGGCGAAGGTCATTAGATATGCATCGAGTATAGTCGAGTGTGCTGACGCTCGCGCGAACAGGCGCGTGTCCAGAATGCATTGCGGTTAAACATTGATAGTGCGAGAATGGTGTACGCGCGATTCTTCGTGTTCGAAAGTTCGATAAAACTCGTGTTTATCACCAAAACGGCGATACAGTTAAGCCGGCAGGCAATCTGATTTATTCAGGTGACGCGACTTTGCTCGCCGAAAGCTTATGGTTACGCGCGACCACGCGTCACAGGATGTCGGGTGCATATGCCCGCAAACCGGAAAGCACGCCAGAACTTAGTCGTGTATTCATTTCGAGATAAGAGTTGTCTGGACGCATGGAAGGCTACGATCACATCCTGCAGATCTTCTTGAAGATCGCCAAGGTGGACCGGTGAGCTTTGACAGTTACACTGAAAGATAAAATGTGATCGGAAGCTGCGGGTGACAGAGAGACATTTTTAGGGTACAGTGACGTGTTCAAAAGTATCGAAACTTTTCGAATGGGACAGAAATGGCTCGTTCGTTAATATTTATCGAGACGCTCTTAATGCGTTATTTGAAAAGTAAGTACTCAAATACTTACCATCTCATTTTGCTGTTATTTTGATAGAATTGTGCGTCAACTTATTTAAATATTTAATAATAAAATTGTGTAATTCACAGTTAAAGATTTTTTGATAAATTACGCAATAGAAATAGCAGTATTATATATGAATCAACAAGTCACTTCCACAAGTCAGGATTAATCTTTAAATGAAGACATTTAAACTCCATTTCAATGAAGCACCATCACTGAAAATGCTATTAATATATTTCTGGTAGAGAAAGTGTTGATAACAATTTCAATAATGGTCGCTGTCCCGTAAGTCCCGTTTTTAAGAATCAATCGAACTCAGTAATTAGACAAAACTTACTTCCTACATAAAATGATCTAGTACCAAAATGGAACACGTTTCCAAAAATTTAATTGCAGTTAATTCGCATGAAAACAAGACAAGTCCTCTGTTTTCGGTGCCTTGAAAATTGAGAAATTAAACAAAATCCTTTTCTTACATTAAAGTATCGAATATGGAACACGTTACCAAAAATTGATTTCCCACAAAATTGTGGATTCACTACAAGACATCACAAAATTAATGAAGGTGCACTTGTAAAAAGAAGTCCACTCAGTTAGTCAGAAAGAATTCTTAAAAATCGGGATTTCTTCGGATCGTCAATTAGGCATGGCTGGTTAAAGATCGAATTTTTGACAAATCGAAACGAAACGGAACGGCGGGGACGCGAGAACGGTTCTTTTCCGTTGGCGAAGTATAATGCCAGCGTCGGCGATGTAATGGTTTGTTTAAATGGAACGGTGACCCACATACGCAGCGGGAATGGGGTCAGAGAAAATCGCGGGAATTAGGTCGCCGGAATTTGCATCGTTCGGAATCAACGTCGCGGTTTTACGTTTCGCGCCGTTGTCCTTCGCGTTTGACGTCATCGATTTCTGCACGCGTCGGCGAATTCAATCCCCGAAACTTTGTTCTCTGTGGGAGGGGAAAAAAAGAAAACACAGAGAGAAAAAAAATGGGAGACGGGAAAAGGCGGCGGAAAAGGCCGACAAATCCTCGGGACCGTGAAACGTCAGCGGAAAAAGAGAGTTCGAGCCGGTTTGTGTCAAATGGTAGGACGTTTGACTTTTTTTTTTAAATTTAGTAATTCAAACCAATACAGGTTTCTCTAACCGCACAAATATACAGATAGTGTACATCTGACGACGTAGTGGTTAAATACGTAGTTTAAAATCTTTGAGATAAGGAAATTAACTCATCGGAAACTTTTCTTGCAAATATATCGATATTCGTCAGAAGTTGACACCCTACTTGAGTATTTTGTGTAATTTAAAGAAGAAATTGTAGACTTTGCTCACTTTATACAGGGTGATTAGAAGACTGCGGATCTTTATGCATAATAAAAATGGTCTACATCAATTTCAAGGTACTGGAACCAAATAAAAATTTGTTTCTCCTCCTCATCATTTTAATAAGTTAACACTAAATCTACCATGTAAAAAAGTGGTTAGTATATATTGCTTTCTAAAAATATTCTGCGCAATTTCTATTGAAGTTCATTCTCTCACAAAGATAGCTGTTCAATAATTTCCCATGAAAGCGTCTTTTGTAATTTCATTAATTGTAAAATAAGAAACCGTGGTAGGTTCAGTGTTAATGATAATATCTTGATGCTGCTAAATCCATTATATCTTTCTACTGTCTCATGTTTCACTTTCTCATTCTTATTGTAAATGCATCAATTCCACAGTGTACAAAATGTATTTTTTAAATTTTCAACATAGACCCACATAAAAAAAAGTTGTAAAATACAACTTGTAGTATTTCCTATAAAACTCTGATCAATTCCAATTTTTTTCAAAAATTTGTTTCCTGTCATGTAGGAAACTACATGTTCTAATTTCTCAAAAAAATCCAAGTCGTAGCGTCCAATATTAAAAATGTTATCGTCTTTTTAAAAGTGTTCGAATATTAATGTGAGCGACTGTATATCGGAGAAATAGTGTTGATGTAAATATTGTCGAGTAGGACGGACCAGTTCAACCCCCCCCCCCCCCCCACCACTCCGACCCACGCAAGCATGATAGCGGGGGTAGCGGCCCGAGCGTCGGCAACTCAGCCAGTGATGATGAGCGTTGGGAAAAGAGTGGGACAAAAATTTACTTCGAGGCAATACATGACATCATGCTCCGAGAATCGTCCCATCGACGTATCAATAGCGGGGTTAACCAGTGACGTCACGATCCGTACCGTAGATTGTGATAGAATCTTCACTCTAGACACGAGTCAGAATTTCCGATTTCCTTAAGGTTCTCTATTTTTTACAATCAGGATTTTGAACTTAAAAGTTCAAATTAATTGCAGTATATGTATCTGGGTATTTGACGTCTGCTCAGATTTTCAGAATTTTGACACATGACTAACTGGGGAAAATAGGCCAGAAACTAAATTTTTTAAATTTTACTCCATAATTACTGGTCGAGATATAGGGTTAAAATTTTACACATGTTTTTTTCTCGATGCATCATCGAATGGTTCATAGGTCGTTTAGGACAAATATGATTATAATAATTGTTCTTGAATACAGGGGCGAACTGGCTGTAAAATTTTGGTGTAGAAAAACCTTTTTACCGGTCAGGCACTGGCCAAAACCGATCCAAAAGAGGGTGCCGTAAAAAAACTCCTGTATGCCACTTACATATTTGCTATCCCTTGTTTAGGGCATTTTTGACCATCTTATCCGGCTATACTCTTTTCACGAGTACTATTGTACATATTTGTCTCACGATTGTGGTGGATTGTGAAGAACCGGTCGGAACGGCAGGGTAACCGCGTTTCCCACCATGTTTCCCAACGAGGAACGAGGAACGAGGAACGTTCCGTTGCCAGAGGAAACTGTGCGCGGCTTTCGCGGCGACCCCGCCTGGCAAAGCTCGGTTCTCGCTCTGAAGATCGATCTAAGGTACGTCGACCCCAAGAAACCGAGGGACTGGTTTCTACGTTTGCGTTCTAATATCGGGGCTCGCGCTCGACTTTCCCTTCCCCGCAAGCTTCGCGTTCGTGAATCACGAGCTTCCCAAGAATTTTGCTGTCCTATCGACCTGGAAAACCCGTGCTCGGTCCGAATACATTCTTTACCAGTACCGAGTTGTTTTCTGCAAGTAGCAGCCCAAGGAAATGCACAATCAACCCTTTTGTGAAACGACATTCTGAAAACACGTTGCACAAATTCCGTCACAGTCCTCTCCTAGAACACTATGTTCTTGTAACAAGGTTTCCAAATAGCACCTGTCACATGTATAAATAGTATGTGTAACACAATATTCGAACATGCTGGCTAGCAAGATCTAGAATGTTGCAAATACACGGATGCGTTTTTTGTACTATCACCGTTACCAAACTAATTACTGAATGTTTACACCTATCGTTCTAATATAACAACAACCCTTTTTTAATGTTATGTTGTTGCATATGAAATGTCCGATTCATAACAGCAACTTTAAACAAACATAACTTTTGATAAAAGTTATATAAGAGTGGTGTGATGATTTGGTGCGGTATCGGATATTTCGACAGAACAGATGTAATATTTATTGAGTACAATCTTGATTGTACTACTGAGTACAATCCTATTTACTAATAAATTCCTTCTCCTCTAATCATTACATTCATGATTTACAACATTTGGAAAATTGTAGATCACTTCGGGGAAATTAAAGATAGCACACTCATGAGCTAACATTCTGTCCGGCAGTGTATTATCCGAACGATCCAGTTATCAGAATCGTCGTGTTCCCTGAACAAGACAATTGCGACCGACCTGATACACACGGCTTCGTCATAGGTAAGTTGGAAACGTGGTGACTGAGATTTGCTAAAAACGTGAAATACGGTGCAGTGGGCGAGAATGGGTGGCAACGTAGGTCGAAGTTCATTCATAAAAACTCGAAGGCGGGGTAGTACGGAGTGGGTTTCGAGGTAGGGAACTTGAAGAAACTCTTTTCGCCGAGCTTTTAACGATCGCCGGGACAGTGGGTTGGGCAAGCCCTGGGACGATCGTGGCCTGTTTCACCGGTAAAAAGTCTTCCATCAAAGTGTCCGCCTTCTCTCTGTAACCCCTCACCCCCGTTTCGACCCTCTCTTTGTCGTCGAAGTCAACGGGGGCTGTTATCGATCGACCGTGAGAGGGCCTTTGTCGTCCGAGTATCCTGAAATCCGTTTCGGGGTTTAAAACGAGCCGGTCCGAGCCGATTCCATGGTCCCGCTGTACTCTCTCCTCCATGGAGGAAAGAACAGAACCCACATGGAACAACCAAACACTTCTGGTGTCCGGGAACACTGCCGAACGGCCGATCTGCTTCGCCGAGAGCCGAACCAATTAAGGACACGTTCGCCAGGATCGTTATTTCGTGGTGGGGCGGCTGAATAACCTCCGTCCGATTGTCTTTCCACACTTTTCCGTCAGCTCTAACGAGTTCCCTGTTTGCAAACTAATTAGTGTTAGGCATTTCACGGGGACGCGCGTCTTCCGATAACAGGAAGCAGTTTAACCTTTGTGAAACCGGCCGCGGTATTTACGAATGCATCCGTTTGCAAATTTCGAGCAAAAATGTTCACTCTTCCCGACAAGATCGATGCGAATCTTTGTTGTTTTTTATTTTACATTTTTTGAGTTATATCTAACTTTCAGACGGTCATTAGCAACCACATACTGGCTTTGAATCGGTTTATACTATAAATTTAACATAACATTTGAATTGGAGGAACATAGTTAATTTTATATTTAAGTATCATGTAGCGAGTTGATACTTCTCAGAAATGTTATTACGTTTTCTAATATTCTTGTGTCGTTTAGTGCCTTTCTCAGATCATTTGGGATTTCATATAATGACCTTTGATATTAGTGTTTGGTACAATCATAGATTATGTGTTTTACAGTGATTCTGATAACGCAGTAGTCGCATTTGGGTGTTTCTTCTTTGTTGAGCAGGTGTTTGTGTGTTATTTTGGTATGTCCGATTCTGGCTCTCGTTAAGGATCGTTTGTGAGCTGCTGCGTAAGGTGTATGCTGGGTTTTTGGCGAAGATATTTTTCCCAACTGGTTAAAAATTGTGCTTGGACGAAAACATTTCTGTCCCATACACGTGCTTGTCAAACGACTTCAAGCGAACACTTTCGGAACGCTAGAATACTCCCAGCGACTACAGTAAAAATTCGATATAAGCCAACGAGAAGTGCACATTGTTCGCGAATCACCTATTCCCACCACTGCACGTTATGCCCCGCGAGGGGCACAGAAGCTAGAGCTGCTTTGGTCGCCGAGCAGTGTAAACATGCCGCGCAACCCGATACGGGGTTAGGTATATCGGTGTGAAACCACAACTAATCCAATTACAAAACTTCTTCATTTTTCATTATTTTTTTATGGGACTTTCACTAACTTATTTGTGGCATTTTTCTTATTAAAATTAAACTAAACACGATATAATTTAAACGGTACTTAGTGGTCTAATTTTAAGTTTAGTTGCGCATTCGGTCGCGCGGTTCGTGTTTACACGCGCTGTCCTTTTCTACGTTCGACGCGCTCAGCGAGTTCACAAAAAAATAGTGGAACTGCACGATTCATGTAATGGCACGGTCCCGAGAGTTTTGCTTAGATCGAATATTTACTGTACGTGAATTCTCACTCCGAGGACCGTACGAGGGTTATGAATTGGTAAAATGAAAATCGTGTCAAGTTGTCGCGACAACTTCAAGTACCAATGGCTCGGCTTCGGTAATCGTGAAATACAATTGTATCGAGTAGCGGCTTGGTGTAGCCGCTCGTGTGTTTAACGAAGCTCCCTTTCGTTTAATTCCATTTGGTTCAGAGTCAGATTAAGTCGGCGCGGCGATTAACCCTTCTACCCTGGCACGGCGAGCGAGTCGATTCAACGGTTTAAAGAACGGTCGCCGCCAAGTTCTAAGCGCCGTAGTACACTTTAGACACGCAAAATAATTCACTGACTTTCCATAATTGAAACAACGATCGCCCTCGTCGGGAAAAAACAACTTTACCCAACCTTTAATTTAATTAGCTGCAACACTTTTGCATAAAACTCTGACTGAATTCAATCGTTCGATTGAATAGGTAGATACTGAACAAACGCTTTTGTGGATCATTTTCATAATTATTCGCCATTTACTGTATGATGCAGATTCCTTTAACTCGCACGATAGAACAGTAATAAAAGAACGTGTGGAGAACAATAAAACATAAATTAGAACGTATCGAAGACGGAAATAATATTTAGATACATTTGAGATTGACGGTATGTGATAGTGCGTCTAACAAGTAAAACTCACAGAGTAAAATAATTGTGAAGTGATTTACAAGGAATAGAAGTGCAGTAAAGTGAAGTAAAAAAGCCACTCTGCTTAGCTATAGAGCGCAAAATGTGTTCAATCACATTGCAGTAAATGTTCTGTTAGAGTACACAAAATTATCTCACGACAATATTGTGTTTGGATAGAAGCGGCAGATATAAAATAATACGAAAATATGTTCATAAAACGTTTGGCGAATGTTGAATTGCCGGAGAACATAAAAACCAACAACATTCAGTGGAAATCAACAAAGTTTCCGTTTTACCAGCGCCCGCTCCAGCGGTTACGTCGCCCTGCACAAAAAGACAAATTGCCGCCCCTTAAGAATATATATATATATTTTTTAAATAAAGCCAAAATGGCGCCCCTAAATTTTGGCACCCTGGACAAATGTCCGAGTTGCGGGCCCTGCTTTTACATATTTCTAACCAAAACAGAATTCTTGCGTTTTTAAACTTTGTTCGTGAAAAATGGGAAAGAATCGCGTGCACTCATTATTGCCTAGCACCCGTACTGGTGATAATAAGGCGTAATAAGTGGCCGATGTTAATGAAATCCACATTCGCAATTGAGCACGCGACGGTCGTGAAATATTATTTTGTCGATTATATAAACCAATCCGTCCGCGACGTCACCACAAATTGCGTTAGTTCTTGGTCAATAAGAATTCCCGCCAACAGCATTAGAGCATTCATCTTTCAAAGCTGCTGTTTTATGTAAAAAGTCAGTCTGCGAGACGGCCGCTCGCGACCAGCATAAAATATCCCACGCGATCAATGAAATGTCCATCTATCATACTTACTATCTCGGGTCCTGATGTAATAATAATAATATGTTCTCGGTGCAATCGTTTGCAACGGCACGGTACTACAGGGTAGCTAGTTCTAAAGCAGCCCCTTATACAGCGAGTCGTATAAATATTCGCACACACTTTAGCCCATAACACATGAGAGGGGGTCACGCAGGGACCCCAATATATTTTTCATGCCAATTTGTAACTATTAAAAATGTATTGCTTGGGATTTTTCTACGTGTCTTTCATTATGAATCACGATAAATAAAAACCGATATGAAAAGGAATCTGTTCAATTTTGAAGAAATTGCAATTGGTTAGAATTGCGGAGAAAAAACCAACGGCTGCTGTTGACAATTTTTTTATGTGAGCTTGCACAAAAAATTCAAAAAAGTTAATAAACTGCAGGTTTAGATGAGATCTTAATGGTTCGGATAAACGAGGTTCTATTGTAGTCACAATTCTTGTAATACAGGACATCTGTTTTATCTCAACACAGTGAAATGTCCCTTAAGGGAATGATGCCATGAAAAAAATGTTTGAACAAAAGTTGATAGAGAAGGAAGGGAGCATTATGTGTTATAAACACTTTTTTATACTTGTTATTGTGAGGGAGATTTCAAAATCAATTTAATTGTTTCAAATAGGATGCTATATTTTTGTATACATTATATGACATTGCGTTTTTATTGTAGACGAATCCAAGAAGGTGCTAACAATGTCGTTTCTTTTTCGCGGAATATCGTAAAGGTGTAAAAAATCGAGTATCGAATATAAATGTTTAAATAATCAACTACACAATAACGTGCAGTAAAATCACTCGGAATAGTTGACAACCGTAATTAATATAATATTGATCCACGACTGTGTTTCACGATGCTTCCGCGAAACGTAAGAAATTCGCGCGGCAGTCGCCGCGTTAACGTGCTACGATAAAAAATATTTTGCAATTAAGATAAGACGTGGCTCGCTGGTTTAGATAAAACACTCGGCGAGTTTGTTTGCTACTTTTAATTCAGAACTCCTATTTAAGAACCCAAGTAACCGACTAACGCTTCATCTTTCCTCGTTCGTTCGTTCAATTCTTATCTAGATAAGATAATACCTACTTATTATATTTATTCTTTCTTTTTTTATACTGCTTGGAACAGCTCCCGAAATAGTTGTTGATAATGCTGAACCTCGTTTGCATTTCCAGAGCACAGCTTATCAGGGTTGCTATCAGCACGAGGCCTGCGCAGCGTTGCCATCAGCGATTTTTGCCTGCTACCGCGCCAGGTATAGCTCTTTATTAATTATAATCGGTGAGCGTTAACCCTAATTATAACGGGAGAGCTTGTACGAGGGTGGGGACTGGCGGGCATAATCGGGTTTATTCTTCCAGCGATTTAAAATACTGCGAATTCCTCTTTTGTCCGACGAGCGGCGCAATTAAAGCTGGCATAATAAGCGAAGAAAATTGGAGAAGAAGGCGAGAGTCCTCGGCTAACGTTATCAAGGTTTAATTAGATCTGAAAGTTGTCTCTTGCGCGTTCCTCGCCCTCGCTCGTACTCCGTTTACGGCGTGCAGTAAAATTTGATTATCCCGCGGCTAAGGAACAACGTCAGTTTTTTTGCGACCCGCAGCCGAACCAACCGAAACGGAACGAAGCGTAACGCTAATGGCTCCGCGCAATAATTGCGGGAACGTGCGATTTACTGCGCGAATTTTTACCAGCCCTCGTAAACGAGTTCCCCGGGGAACAACCCGGCAGCGCGTTAGTCCAATGATATTTGCAGTCCCTTCATCCTTCCTTAAACGGCTTGCTTTAATCCGCGAGCGAACAATCCGCCGCTTAAGATTAATCCGCGAAATGAGAAGTGGATTCCAGTTGTGCGATTAATCAATTCACTTTGCTTTGGTATCGGCCGCGATTTTTGGAAAAATAATAATAACAATCCAAACTTCATCTGGTGCACTATAGGCGACACATTGTAGTAGTGTTTTGCGATAAAGCGAAGACCTCGTTACAACCAGAAAGAACAATATTTATTAGCACGTTGACTGCCGTAGTGGTCACCAGTTACCGGTGCTATTGATTTGTTTAAAAACAATATATTTGATTATTATAAAATTGGTGGCACTGAATATCAATTTGTTCGTTCTCGAATGAACTAAATTATAATGTAAATTATAGTGTACAAACTTTATTGTCAAGTATCAGATAATAATTTTGAATTACTCTGATCGTTTATACGAATGAAATAGGCAAGATTTGTGTGAAACACCCGGCCATCAGCGTGTTAATGAAAATGCAGGTGTAAGATTTTCAATCTAGACATTGTGAGCAGTGATGCCAGAGTTTTTTTTCCTCTCCTCCTTTTCCCCTTCCACTATCCCATTCCACTACCTGAGCACACTCCAACGTCCCCCACTAAGACCGTAGACTGGTCACGTGACGTGCCGCGCAACGTGTCACATACTACTCTAGTCATCAGAGAGGTGGTAAACAGTATTCCCCTCGATTTAACCGATCTGGCATCACTGATTGTGAGGAGTTCTGTGCACCCGTGCACTGGAGGGTTAAGTTTGTCTGGATTCCAGCCAATATGGGAATTACAGGTAATGATAAGGTAGATTTACTTGCAAAAGAAGCGGCCCAAGAAAGTCCATTGCCAGATATCAAGACTTCACTAACCAGGGACCCCTAAATTCAAGCAAGAACGTCCACTAACTTCATGATAAAAGAGCAAGGTCTATTTATAGGTACAACTACTTTCGATTTTATCACAAGGATAGAGGTAAACTATTTTATACTGCTTTCTAGAGATTTTGTAGTATTTGTTGATTGAGGTCGCTCCAACCACTATAATTTGAATGCTTTGTGGCGGCTACTTCATATGCTCGTCAACAGATGGACAGTACGACAACACTTTTCCCGCTACTACACCTGAATCTTCCTCTGTTTGTATGCATACTACGGACTTAAGGACTGTGCATTATGCTGCGGGGGTGAGGCGAAAGACGGAAGGGGTATCAACTTGTCGGCCATCTTGGATGGCAAACACTGTGGTGCGCTCTATAGGCAGTGTTGGGATATGGCAAGATTTCACGCGCATGCGCGGCGATTTCAGCCTCAGTAAAGTAAGATTTTCGATAAAATGGGGTATCTTGACATGTGTATTTGTATATATTTTGTAACTCATAGGACACGTCCTGAAGTCTTTTTGTCCGGAATAGATTATTTCGAGACATTCCCGCTAATATAACTGTCTCGGGGCTCCACTACCTCTGTCATCATGATATAGGTACATCACTGTTTTGGCCGTGCATGCGCGTGAATAGGCAACTTTAAATACTAGTTGCGCGAATTTGCAATGCAATCATGCGGGAAATAGATACACATAATTTATTTATAAATTTATATTGCAGCCGAATGTGCAATATTTTATATATATATACAAACACACTTATTATGCGTTCATTTTCCAGAATCAAATCATATCAATGTTCCCGCAACGTTATATAGATGGCAACACTAGTTTTGCCATCCAGCATGGCCGCAGTCTACCATCCCTCCCCGCTCGCGGCACGACCCCTCTCACCCATAAACCCACTTTATGCTCAGTCCTTTAAGTCCGTGATACATACCGTCCTAAACCGTCCCTACGATATCCCTGTGTCTAAGGCAGGGCCTGCTAGATAGCCTTACTGACAAGTCCTCTAGCGGGCCCAGGACGAAACACTCCCTTTCCTTTTCCTTCTCTCACGCATTTTTACAGGCGCCAAAGCTTCATTAACAAGAGTTAATTTTTAGTTTTTAACGTACAGGTTGGAACGTTCGGTGTTCACGTTATTATGAACTTATGGACGGTATGCGGCATGTGGATTGATCACTATTAGTTTAGATGAGGTTTGAGCATTATCGGAATAAATTATTTGAAAAATAATCGTTAAGATAATATATTATCCTATTTGGCTACATGTCATTTGAAATAATCATATGTTAGTTTATTTATATTTTAAAATACAAATTATTCATTTCAGTTTTCATTTGATCAAATAATTCGTAAAAATTTAATGAAAATAGAAAACAAATTCATGAACCAATAGATTATAAATATTTAATTTGATGTGAAATGTAATTCGAATTTATTGATATCTAGATTTTTTAGAAATGAATAAGTGGTGCTAAACAATGCCATCTGTTCAACCGCCAAAACCATCAACATTGTGAGTGTTAAACACTGAGTATTGCAACAAAAGTGCTTATAAATTTGTACTTAATGAACATTCGTGTTAAAAAAGATTCTATACTGAATTTAGAGCCTTTAACTTTCTTACTGTTTGAATAAATACAATTTAAGTAACTACCTATTAGGATAATTTAAGAACAGTATATTTTCTTGTACTCATTACTATAATCATTATAGTAATAGATAGTACAATTACAGCATAATTACTAAATACATTTAGGAGCTATAGTGTGCGAATGATATAATGTAAAGTGAGTTTATAGCACGAAATATAATAAGGAGGTACTTCCAAACGCTGCCACTTTATCGCACAAAATATATACGAAGTCACTATGGTTATTCTTCAAAGCAAACTCTTTTCTACAGTAAGTAAAAGAGCACACTTTCTTAATGAAATGGGATGCATAACGAAAAATATACGAAGTGAAGCTGGTCTCCTCGTTGCTGGAACGTCTTCAATTAGTGTTTTATTGTTCGTTGAAATGACTAATGCAAAATTAATTTGCAAAAATGAGTAGTGGAGTCAGTTATGCAACTAATTAATTCACTCTGAGTTTGTGTAAGTTGCAACAGCACTTTCGGAAAAATAGTCACATTCAATTCAGCGCTCTCGTCGTGAATACATCGTAATCATACATTTATCAGTTCCGGAGGCCACACATACGAATTATTCACTGAATCAGCCACAGCATGACCTGGACAAATATAGCAACGGTACACCATTCTCTGTTTTTAGTTACAGATTCCAAAATGTTAACTCGCGTAATAAAATGGTATACATTCTCCACAAATGCATCTTTACAATTTTAATAATGGTGGATTAAAAAATTCAGTGCCAGACCCGTCATTTTGCGGGCCCTGTAGTTATACAGTTCCTGGCCATAAAATTAGGGCCGCCATATCTTTTTGGCGTTTTTTGTGTTTTTAGTAAACTTGAAAGAAAAGTATAATGTGGGGCGTATGCAACCCTCTCCAATACTTGGATAGTTGGAAGCTTAAAAATCTTCTTTTTCACAATAATCCCAAATGAAATTATTAGATTACGTTATTGAGGGTGAGTTGTCAGTTTACGGTTGAAGTTTCTCTTGCTGTTGCAAGACCTATGAAAAACTCTTAGGTTATGGGCTATAGAATTTCAAAAAATTATGAAATAATCGTCAGTAGATAATGCGTTCAGTTGTGTGACAGCCTTTATCCGAAAGACAATTTAGAGGCTACTTTTTTTTAGAAACAGCACGGTTATAGGAAAGCTTGTTAATAGGCTTCGGGTGGCCAGAGTGTTAACACCGTCCACTCAACGATGTCTGTAATCTCGGCTGCCCGTAGAAACAACCGAAATACATACTATTATTTATTAACGGTACCGTCGCGTCGGTCGATTGGTCTCTAATTCGGGTTTCCAACATTACCGCTTTTTAGGGGTAGTCTCGACGATACGCGATGGGGTACGGGGTGCACCGCGGGCGCGTTCCGGAGAAGGAGGAGAGGGGGGTAGCGGAAAACGCGAATGCAACCCTTCATTCCCTGCACGTTGTAGTACGAGCTTTCGCTTTGTAGTGGTGCGGGGGTGGCGGAGCGGGACGAGGGAGAGGCCGATAAGGGTGAGTTGAAACGGTGCACGTGTACCGGGGTTGCAGCAACGAGAGGTGAACTGTGGAACAGTGGTACGTAGGGGGTGGAGGAGCGAGAGCGTGAGAGTCGAGAACGTTGGATCGAGGGAGGCGGAAAACAGGGTCATGCGGAGTAGGTGACGGAAGGAAAGAGAGAGAGAGAGAGGGGGGGTGGTACGGTCTCCATGGGGAAAAAGAGGATAAAACGAGGAAGAAAGAATGTAGGAGAGTGTAAGGAATAACAAAAAGCGAAGACAGAAAGTCGCGGAGTGAGTGAACCGGGAACACAGAGAACAGGGACGAGAAATTCAGGGAGAAACGAGAGGGTGTCGGGAGAGGGAGAGAGGGGCGTCTTGCCGAGGCTGAAAAACAGAACGGGTGAAGGGAGACGGATAGAGGAAAGAAGATAAAGCCCGGGAGACATTTCTAGAGTTTGGAGAAAAGTGGGACGAAGAGGAACCGGGGAACTTCGAGGGAGAAGGAGAGACAAAGAGAAATTCCGTGGAAGAGAAGAGACTCGTCTCGTCTGCGGGGACTTTCGAGAGGAAGAGAATGAGGCAAAGAAATTCGTCGGAGAAAGTACGAGAAATAGACAGAGAGACGGTGAGGGCGAGCTGAAGAACGGCTGTGGAGATGCGGAGAGACAAGGAAAATGGAAGAAAGAGAGACTGGAAGGGATGAGTTGCCGTCGCTCGATAACGCCTCGCTTCTGCACCGTCATCTTTCTCCCTTTCTCTCCCTCTCACTTAATCTCTTTTCCTTTCTTTCTATACCCATCTCTCGTTTATCCTACACCCTCTCTGGTATATTTTTTTCCGCTAATTATTTCACTCCGGGGGCAATAATCTATTAGCCTGGCCAGAAAGTAATGTTCCAATTTTTAGAAAAATATACAGTGTTCTACAATATGATAAGACACTTCATGTATTTGTATATTGCGTACGTTAGAAGGTTGAAAACGGAGAGTAACTGTTCCATTAGTCAGCCATATTCGTAACACAACGTGTTTACAAAAACAGTAAACAAACGCCGCACCGCGCCGAAGAAGGCACACGTTGCCACGGAGCGTGCACGAATACGGAAATTTCAAATTAGTACTACCAATAGTTTTTTGCAATTATCTCGGAAACTGAGTCCGAGCACCGGGTAGATGTAATGACAAATGTTGTTCAGAATGTTGTCCTTGACAACATATGTCAAGGTGAAGGTCATCGGAGCTGCCTCCCCTAAACATAATAATTACCGAATTGACATTCTATGGAGAGATCGGACATTACTTATTGGCCAATCGGATATTAATAATGGTAATTACTAGATTGATGATTTTTACGCAAAATAAAAATAGCCAATATTAATTTCAAGATACATGGGACACGTTCTTACTCATTTGCATCAGATTTAAATATTCTTACTCATTTGCTTACTCAAATGCATAAAATCCGCAGGTTACGAATTACAGTTTCGGTAGCTCGACGAGTTGATAAAATAAAAGCTCGATGTAATAAAAACAATAGCCCCGTCGCGTCCGTATCGACGCTAAGGGCGCGACTCGAAACTTCTTTCCGCTTTCAGTTAGAATCGGTCCGCGACTCGCAGTACAGCTGAACAAGAAAACTTCCCAGCCAGTTCCCATCGCAAGGAAACACATTCGTCCCTCGAGGCATGCCAGTTTTTTTTTCGACCACTCCTGAACCGGCCTCAGAAAAAGTAATCCAATATCCCCCGGGAACAGATCGCAGAACAAATTCCAAGCCATAGTCGCGGGAGTTCGGTCGGGGGCCGCGTTTCGCTCGCGATAAAACTAACCGTAATCGAGTCCGAAATCGACGAGCCGGGGGTAGGTCGAGAAATTGCCGCGATGCATCAACCGTGGCAATGGTAATTATGTTGCCGAGGTGGAAAACGGCCTGGCGGGTACCGTATCTGCTTCGCGAATCGACGTGGTCGAACAAAAATCGCTCGATGCTCCTATAAAGGCCTGTTCACAACGCACATTGCAACACAAGCCGACTTTCTTGGACAATGAAAAAGTGTATCGATTGAAACATGTACGGGTGATCTTGAAATCTCATAATTGGATCTTTATGCAAAATAGAAACTTCCCATGTCAATAGAATTAGAATTAATATACAAGGTGAGTCACCTAACATTTGTGACACAAATATCTTTCTTGTTTTTAGAGATAAGATAAATGTCATGAGAACAAAGTTGAATGATTTTTAATAGGGCTCACACGATGCCATACAAGTTATTCCTGTTTATGTCATTTTTTAAATACCCACGATGATAGTTCCTTTCATTAAGAATTCAGTGACTACAACTACTCAAGGTCATTCGAGGTCACAGACAGAAATAACTTATAAGATGTAACAATAGAACTGCCGGACTTTTTTCTTTTGCTATTAGTGAAATTATAAAATATTGTAATAAGCACATATTGTAATTATGTGAGGTCTGACTAGATGAGGTCTTGTCATTATTGCAACGCAATATGCATCAATCGCATTTATTACTCGGTAGTTATAGTGTTAAAATATGAGAGCAGAATGCCTGTATTTCATAAATGGTGGTATCATTTTAAAAAATAAGGTGACCTTGATATCTCTAACAAAAAATGATATAAAAACAATAATTTGTATGTCATCGTGTGAGCCTTAGTAAAACATTCAACTTTGTCCTCCATACAATTAACTTCGCTTTAGAAATGACAAAAATATTTGAGGTACAAACGTTGGGCTGACTCACCCTGTATATAAGCTTGATCATTTATGTTCGCTAAGTAGACAGCCGATTTTATGCATTTATGAAAAATATGCGTAGGCGGAATTTAAAACAGTAAAAACGTCAGAAGAATTTAAGAATATTGTTATATAACCTTGCTAGTTGAAGCGACTTCAAATACTAATAAAAAAAAAATATTGTTATATTATTTTCAACGCATTAAACGTATTAAGAAAGAAAATAAATTTTTATTTTTAACAACGGGTACAATTTAATCAGAAATATTGCTTCGCTTACAAAAACGCCGGATTTAGAATTTGAGTTACGGTAACAAAAGTCAGATGAATTAATTGAAAATTTTAATTCTTTTACAATGAAATACGTACTTATCAAGCATGATGTAAGTATTCCCTTGTAAATGCATTTTCGGTTTAAAGATCTGCTCTCCTCAAGATATAAAAACATTTCATAACATCTACACATTTTTCATCTTAAGTGACCGCTCGTTTTAGGTGCACAGCAAGTGCACATCTTTTTCATATTTTACTGGTCTCGCGTTTACGTCGCTGTTAGTATTCCTCGCAGAAGTACAGAGATTTATTATTACAGTATATCTCCTACGTTTTGTCGGTGAATTTTACGGCCGGTCTCTGTTAAAAGACATTTCCAGAAAGACTTTGCACGATTTCGCTGGAAAATAAACGTCTCTGAACTTTGATTTTATTTTTAGAAAAATAATGCGATCATAAAAATCTTGAAGTGTTCCTCAATGGGGGGGAGGGGGGGCAAGGTAGAAAGTTGTTCGACTGGTTCCTCTAATGATTCGGTGGATTATCCTATAATCGTAGATAATGTTGTCTAGAGGACACCGTCTAACGCACACAATTTCCAGTGATTTCCATTCGATACAATTGGTACACCCACACTTCACAACGTTTTCGTCGGTGTTTCATGGCAAATGTGTATCTACCTTAAAGGGAGAACCGTGCGCGTGCAGATCAAGCTTTTGGAACACGCCGCTGATATCACAGCATGTCGCCGGTATCGTCGCTTTAATCAAACGCTGCGCATTTATAGATGCGGTGCGCTTGGTTATTTATAGACTTGTCGATTCGACGCGATTCGCGGCAGTCATTCGACTAAATAAATCGTATTCCTCTCAAAATGAGATGAAGGTGAAAGTAACCGATTATGGGGCGGTCGAAAATGTTTGCAAGAAAGGGGTGCCCTCTGTCCGCAAATATTATAATTAGTTGCAGTGTTGTCCTTTATTCTTATACGTGAAAAAGGAATTCGCATCAGGATTGTTATCAGTGCATTGACAGTCGATCTTGTAAAATTGTGGGCTAGAAAACTTTTACGTTCTACTTGTGTCTTATAATTTTTTTCGAAATGTAAGTAATTATATGCATTTAAAATCACAATGTAATAAGACTGTTATCAAATAGTTAATTACATAAAATTGGATGTATTCGAAAAGAACAAAATGGAATCCTGACCAGAGGAATGCGGCTGTGAATGTTGTCAAATTAAATTTAAAATATAAATTTTCAAAGAAAGGAGAATAAAATACCATTCAAATAACAAAAACTCATATTCGAGACTTCATCATTATAAAACAATATCCCACATTGAGGTCATTTACCTACTGATAATATGCCCCTAATGGAGCGTCCTGTTCCCAATATGGGAAAATTGCAGTTTTTTGATTATGTAACAATGCATAAAAAACCAATGTAAAAATTTAGGGAAATACATCACGGTACCATCTAATACGTAATTTAGGAGCTATAAATGCAGAATTTCGAACTTTCTTCTATTCATGTAGAATCTATGATCAATAAAAAAAACCTCCCTATATTAGGCAACTTTCCTCTACTCCTCCAAATTAAACTAATTACAGCGAAGCCTTCGGTCTATTAATCTCGATCCTTGTTTACAGTTTACACACTTTGGAACATGTTCACTCCCACAGAGTTGCGATGCTCCGGAGCGTAGACAAAATTATACAATCAATTATAGTCGTAAGAAAAGCAACTTGTAATTGTTTTCGGCATGAACGGTTTTTGTATCTTTACTTTTATTCACAGCTTTTCTGTTCCTTTACGAGTTTTCTTCCTGATTTCCCTACTTGCACATTTTAGCTGTCCACTAAATCCTAAAAATGATCTTCTACTCTACGGGGTCTAAAAAGAGTATTGGCATATCGTTCAGAAAGGAATAATTTTTTAAAAACTTGATTAAACGATTTAAGTGTTTTTGAGATTCCGGAAAGATTAGTTTACTAGAGAATGTGCGAAGAAATTATTTAAAAATTGTTATTGGGCGAAATTCTGAAAAAAAGAAAGAAGGGTCGCATTTTTTAATTTTTGTAACTATAATGAAAATTTAAAACATACAGTTTGTAGTGTTAAGTGATGTATATGCACAAAGTTTCATCGAGATCGATCGTGCCAATTTCGATGGGAGGGTGGACTTTAGTCTCTTATATCTTGTTCCTCGTCTATGAGTCAACGATTGGACGCTTCAGTTTTCGCAGCCAAGATGAAACGTGGTTTCGGTTTCGCGTCCTTATCAGATCGACTTTCTCTGCTGTGAATTTTACGACTTGCATTTTCGATTCGCAGCGTCGGGAACCGCTAAACCATGATCTTCTTTATGGGGGTACAAACTTTTCCAACGTTGAGCTTCACTGGCTGTTTACGAGCTCGCGCGATGCATTCTCCGCGATAAAAAGTCAGGCTAGGATAGATGAGCGCCTCTTAAACTCTCGTAAGTGTCTTGCAAAAATATCTGCGTTGTTCGCCGACGGAAATTCTTAAAACTCGGTGGGATCTGGAACGATAGTTCTTGGAGAACAAAACCTTTTCTGCAGAGAAAAGCATGAGTTTGGCGCTACTGCTAAAGCAGTAGCTTATCTTCTCTTTAATAACACCAATTAGTCGTTGGAATTTTCATCAGATGGATATTCGACAGACTATTGTTACGAGTATCTCAAAACTGATTAGATTCGAATTGGCTTGCATTATTATTTGATATTTGTCACATACATAGTCGGTAATTTAATTTTATATTTTGAAAACATATTTTGAACACTTTCTACCAAGGTAGCATTTGGTCGCAGTGATTCCATGGAAAATTGCGATTGAGCACCTCAAACATTTCGAGATCTTGATCATTCGCATTAATGTTTGCATAGAAAAGGTAGAATCGTGTGAGAAGATTAGGGGAAATCCACTGCAATATTCTATTTGAGTGACATTGTCTTTCCAAATTAATTTGCAAAGCTAATACATCAGATGTACGAATTGTACAAATCGTAGTTTACTATAAGTCCAAATCTTGTTTCTACCAAATTGAACATTCATTAATTATTTATACGACGCACTAGATGTATAAAATTGATGGCGATTGTTTCAATAATAATAGGATTTCCTAATGAAATTTTACTATAAGTCCAAATCTTGTTTCTACCAAACTGAACATTCATTAATTATTTATACGATGCACTAGATGTATAAAATTGATGGCGATTGTTTCAATAATAATAGGATTTCCTAATGAAATTTTACTATAAGTCCAAATCTTGTTTCTACCAAATTGAACATTCATTAATTATTTATACGATCCACTAGATGTATAAAATTGATGGCGATTGTTTCAATGATAATAGGATTTCTTAATGAAATTTTACTATAAGTTAAGTTTACTATAAGTCCAAATCTTGTTTCTACCAAACTGAACATTCATTAATTATTTATACGATGCACCAGATGTATAAGATTGATGGCGATTGTTTCAATGATAATAGAATTTCCTAATGAAGAAATTACGAATACTAGTTGCGTTGTAAAAGATATTTCGCGAGTTATTTGGAGACGCGCTTTACACTTTGATTACGTTTAACGCGAATATGCTATTCCCACTGCAGCAACATCGTCGCAAGAACATTCAGTAGGACGCGATTATACTGGCTATTGTGCTGGAAGGTCTAGCGGGTGCTTTCTGTTCAGTCTTCTGGTAGTTCTATTGTTACGCAAAGTTTACGCCGGTGGGACTGGGTGCTTTGCAGTTCTTGTTTTACGTCGCTTAGATAGTCTGCGAATTTTCCCCTGTAAGTCTGGAATTTGTAGGTCTTTGGTTGGCTCTTTATTCGTAGCGTTCTACGTGTTCGAAGACAAAGTCAACAACCTATTACGTGCACTCCGTGCAATAAAATTGCAGAACAGTTTGGAAAAAGGTTCTATGAAACGGGACCTAAAAACCAGGCTGTTTGACGATTATTGAACGTAAAAGGAACTGGATATGTGCGTGATGCGAGTAGATCCAGCCTGTCAACAAAACCCATTGTTGGTGCGTGTACATGGTGTTCGCGAAGTTGCTAGCCAGTGTTTTTCCCGTATGCGAAAAATTCAAAGATGAGGAAGTTGCACTGTAAAAAGTGCAATGACGTATGTAAATTCATTGTGTACTTTCAACTTTTTAAATGGAATCGTACTTTTATAGTATAGGAGCATGTGTAAAGAAAATTGTGATTGGTTGTTGGAGCGTTTAGTTCTGTCGCTAAGAGAATAACATAAATTCAGTATTATTTCATAACACATTTATTGATATCTTGATACAATGTACCATTACTTTTTATTAATTCAATAAAATTTAGTACGATTTTCCTTTATTTTGTATCGACACAGGCTATTGCCACTAGAAATAGAATTTTATTGGATTCCAGTTTCGTAAAATTTTTTACAAATATTAAAAATTACGTAAACATCTGCAGTGAAATCACGACTGCAGTATAAAATAGAAGGACCAGTGAATATGAAGAAGCACAATTTTTTTTATTAAAGAGAAAAAAGTTACTAACTTCATGAACACCCTACACACAATCTAAATAATTCTCAGCAATATTTTTCATTGATTTCGAAGTACATTATTTTGTTGGAATATGCTCGAATAATAGAAGAAAACATTGATTATAAACTTCGTGAATTTATTTACGAAATAAAGGCGAATATAATATATTGAAATCGTATAAACGAAGAACTCGTCATTATGTTACAGTGCGTGATGAATACACTGGTGCTTACTTTAAACAATAAGTTTTATTTCGAGAAAAGTTCTGTTTGTTTAAAGTTACCGTTATGAATCGGATATTTCATATGCAACAACCTAATAGGTTTTCGATTTCATCGCTAGTTCAGCGCCATGTCACCCATATCTGGGTGACGGAATTATTTATACAGAACTGAAAATGAATTTTTACGTTGGTAGATTGAGTGTAGAAAATTTCCTTACGGTCTGAGGAATAGAAGAGGTTTGAAACAGTAATTAATATCACAAAACTAAACTTCTTAGTTTTTGTTTTATTAACCCTCTGTCTACCGTAAAAAAAACTTTCATTATGCGATAGAAAATTTATACCATAAAACGTAGTAAATATAAAAAAAAACTTTTAGCTTTAAATAATAAAAAATAAGAAAAGTAATAAAGTCATGCAACGACAAGATCCCAAGAATTTTAAAAGTTTAAATAACCGCAGTATCTACATACAGTCGGGTCCAATGGACCCGCTTTGTAGACAGAGGGTTCAATATATTGCTTTGATTATGTGTAATTTTTATGATTGTGGAGTGGGCGCAGAACGTGTTAATGACACACGACAAGTGTATATTTTCCAGCCCTAAATCTCAACAGTACGTCGATCGGCAATTCGCGGCCTTTCGATTCGTAGAACAGGTTTCACCGATGCTAGGAGGTAAAGACAGGGATACTACCGGTGCCAAATTAAAGCGCGAACGAAAACAGGACACCGGGTTGCCCGTAATTCTTCGTCCAGAGCGTCGATCTCGCCCTGTCCGCCCGACGAATGCGGGTCGTGGCGGAAGAATAGAACGTCACCGATAACGCCGGTCGGGAGCATCGATCGTAAAACGCCGAATAAGAGTGGAGTTTATCGTGTGTCCGCAGCATAACCCAGATGTCCCGGAGCATGACCTACATGTAGGCACGAGCACTAGTTTTACTGTCTTTTTCTTCTTTTGATTTGTGCTGGCTTCCCGTGTCCGCGACCGGTTCGCGACATCAGCCCTTTCGCTTCTATCACCGTGGATGCTCGATCATCCCTTCGATCAAAGGGATGTCGACAATTCAGAGGACTTTTAGCCCTATAATACCGCGAATGATATGTTTAATAGTGATGGGATTGATGTTATCGGCCATACTCGATACAATTCGATACAAATGTAATCTCTTTCGATCGAAATTTGAATTATATTGATGAAACTGATTTCCGCGCAAAGGTTCGATCTTATTGAAATTCAGCAAATTTGAAATTTTATTATTATCCCAACGTTTCGATCCGTATGCGGATCATTCTCAAGAGATTTAATGCGTTTGCTGTGCACTAATTACAATAAAGGCAGAACAAAAGAATTTTTATAAGTATGAGTTACGATGGTTTCAACCACGTGCCAAATCTTTGTAATTTCCATAATTATAAAATAAATACTGTGAAACCGGTGATTTGATCGGTCGTGGTAAGGTTAGTATTTTGTACTGTTTTTTACGAGTATACTCGTCATGGAATAAAATGAATTACTTGCTATTTATGTTAAAATTGTTGTGAAAATTAAAACGCATTAGTAATTTCTCGACAATTTAGAATATCTCCAATCAAAGACGAAGTAAAGGAACGAAGCAAAGAAGTTGAAGAGACGTCAATGTAATAAATAAAGTATTTAAAAATTCTTAGCACCCACATATCAAATCGAGCTACATAGGTAACTGGTTAATGCGAGTGACTGTACTACCTTTTGTAACTTGCATTATTATAGAAAGTCTGAATGCGCCAATACTATTTTAATTCACTGTAGACCCGTAGTGCAACAACTACAATCGATCGAACGTCAAATTTACGAACGGAGATGCTCTGTTTCGTTGCTTGTCCAAAAATAAACCGATTCGTGGCCCGCAGGAGGATTATCGGAAAACCGAGTCGGCGAATCATGGGAACGTGCGAACGGTCCGAGAAAAACTTTTTCAGCTGCCAGCCGCGTGCTATCTTATCGCGCAGATGCGCCCCGCTCCCTTCGATTCGAAATGAATTTCCACGAGAGCACGGGAGGGAAGAAATAATTGAACCGGCCGCTGACAGGATTTTACTTAAATGTATTTATTCGTGTCCGTCGACGTACGCGCCCGCCAGAGAATTTCTCTCAAAAGCTGCGTACACACGTTTTCTCTGCGAGCGTCACGGCGTCGTGTTGAAAAAAACGCGATAGAATTGCCCCGACGACGTTCTTTGTTGGGAAGCGCGCCGGGTTCTCTCGTTCCCTGACGCATTTTTTCCGGCGACGCGTGTGTGCGCGTGTGTCTAGAGTCACAGAAACATTTTCCTCTTCTTCCAATCTTGCAAAGAGAACCGTCGCGCCACGTCGCGCTGTGTCTGGGTCTCGTTTGAAAATCCGATTCACCGAGAAACGCAATTTACTCCCGGCCTTACACTCCGCCGTTCCTTTGCCAAATCGAAGGCAAAGGCTCTCCAACTGTATTTCGAGGTTTCTCTGATAAACGTGCGTTTATCCACCCCCCCCCCCCATCTCACTATCGATCCCTCAGTGTAACTTGTGTAGTTCTCAACTATTATACGTTCACACCCTCATTCCATAATTTACCCCTCCCTTTTCCTAAGTTAATTCGACCTTTGGTGTCGAATTGATAGGGAATGGTCGAATTTACAACGAATTGCCACGATGGCAATAATAGGAGTATCGTCCTCCTTAACTCCGGGCAAATAAGGTACTTGCTTCGGGCCCCGTATTTACGGGGCTACATCATCATGTAAGTTTAAAATTAGGTGTTGGTAAAATTATGCATTTTTTTTTCAGTAACTGTTAAGTAAAATGAAAATATTTTTGTAAGGCTTATTTTGGGAGCACCGTGACTTTACCTTCATATTTTTTTACTATCTAAAAACACAAAATGGCGAGGTTATACAATATTGTCTATTATTATGTTTGACGGGTCCTTCTTAGACCGCACCCAGCACCGAAAGTTACTGGAACATAGAAGGCCAAAAATATGTGTATGTGAACTTAATCAAGAATAAATACTTTTCAATGTAGCGTACGACTTTTTAATAATTCAAAACAGTAAGAAAATGGTGACTGTGTAAAGATTGCAATCTTTTTCCCCTAAAGAGTAATTAACTTTAAAAAGACTTGTTACTTTCTACGTTCCAGTAACTTTGACTGCTGAGTGCCATCTAGTTAAAGATGACCTACGACAGATGATGCTAGACAATATTGTGTAACGTCGCCATGTTGTAGTTTTAAGCAATAAAAAATATAAAAGTAAAGTTTAGGTGTTGTTAAATGTCCCCTAAGAAGATATTTTCATTTTATTTAACAATTTTTAATTTTAAACTTGTAAGAAGGTGTCTCCACTGAAGGGGACCTGCAATTATTGTTGGTTAGTAACACAATGTAAAAAAAATAAATAAATGTAATTTTAATAGCCGAGGCATCCAATTTTTTATTTTTTCTTCTCTTTTTACGTTTGCCGTAATGTGTATAAGTGTAAAATAAAAAAACTATGTCAAACTGATATAAGTATCCGGTGCGGGATGATCGCTAAACTATACGCAAAATCAGTCACTGTCAATCAAGGTAGTCATGCGAGTCCTCGCACCGGAAGCCTCAAAGTTTTAACCGGAGAGAACGAGGATAAGTGAACAGAGTCGTTTAATCAAAGACAGCGTATTCGCCTCTTATTCAGGTATTAACATAGTCATTAGTAAGCTGTGCAGACAAAAATTACATAAGAGCGTTTTATTTTAATAAACTTCTTTTGTTGGATAACAAAGATTACTCCTTCCGAGTGTATTAAAATTTAAACACTCGACATCGTGTATTCGTAACAAATGCCATAGTGTAAAGATCCCGGTCTAGCCATTAAAATGCACGAAGTATGTGCTATTCTGCATAAAAATTGCAAAGTCAGTAGTAATTAAAACGAATTAAGCATTTTTTTATCATGTGTGCGGCGCATATAAAAGGAGCCACGCTGATTTAATTGTTGGCTCGGTATTTTGTCTGAAGTTTGTGATTCACGGGTACGAATAGCTATTTCGCCTTCGATAATTTGCGTGATCTTAGCGCTGCAATTTTTCTGCTCACTAGTATATACCGAAGTCTATCCGTCTATCAAGCTTAGGGACACACGTAACACGCAACCATTAAAGAATGCGCTCGTTATTCTCGTGTCTCCGAAGAAGAACCGGACAACACGTAATCCGACAGCAGGCTGCGGTTGATGACGATTAAAAAACAATCGTTAATTTCTACTGACCTACAATCGTAATTACGACGGCGCAGTCGGCCGTAGTTAACAATTACCGAAACTATAGCTTGTAATCCAATCAGCAGCTTCACTTTAATCGCTATCATTATAGAACAATGAGAGTGAATTCAACCAGACTTTCTATCGAAGGAACAGCGCGTCCAACTGATCGCTTAATTACACGTATACATACTATTATTAATATGCAATCAATCTATTGGTTCGTGCTTCCGCTCTGCAAGTGTCTGAGAGTTCGTAGTTTCGACACAGCACATACGATGGCACTGTGAGACAAAATAAGATCACACATTTAGATATAAAATGTAGACGATTTTAATTTGTTTTCATATTACAATTTTATTCAGGAAAATGTATTTTTACCAGTTTTTTACTACAACCCTTTAAAATATGCAAGATGTGCTATCTTTCTGTCACGGGGTTAAGACGAAAAGAGTGCAGCCACGGTAGATCGCGGCATTTCATCGATTTCAACCTCACATGTGCTCGCGTTTCGTGAGCTTAACATACACGGAAATAACTTCCCACGGGTCATCGCATTAAGTAATCTGACACAGATTGCGGGATCGATGTCCAGGATTGATCTGTCCCGCGGACGTCGCTGAGATTTTAATGACAGTCCCTTTGAGCGATGTGCTTCGGCGACACGATGCACCGATACACTCTTGGATATCTCTCGAGTCGTTAAGGGTGCCTCCGGCGCGACGGTTCCATCGCGAACTCAATTGCAATGGGAACAAAATTTTCCGATTTGATCGTGAGTTATCGGCATTGAGTCTCAGAGAAATCTTAAAGGAAAATATCTCTTCCCTTTGAAGTGAAAATCGATTTTTTCAAGAATTTTGTACTAGGAATCTTCAAAAATGTGTCTGTAAAATCTTAAGTTAGAGTTCATAACATTCTTAAAGTTATTTACTATTAATACATATATGTCTCGGTATTTTGTGTTGTAACTCCATACTTGGACCTCTTGCCGTACAATTTTCTTCAGGGTTACATTAAACGGAACACCTCTTTATCTCTAACAATTTTTTAGAAGGAAAATGCGATTGGTATTTATTGCATGTCTGAATTTGCCCGAATGTTTAAACATCGATAGCAAAAGAACAGATTATGATCTAAACTTAAAAGAAAGGTATGGTTAATACAAATGAATTTACTATGAATAAAATGTTCGTTGCTTCACTTGTTTCACTAAACGTATTACGAAAGTTTAAATGCCCTCTTTTTAAAAAAAATGGTTAAAACGTTACTGTGTAAAGAAAGATATTAAGTTACATGGTAAACTATCTGATCAATTAGGGGTTAAAAAGAATAATCACGAATTCATCATTTTAAACATCGAGTTAGACTCCTGATGAAGATTTCGAACAGAATCTACAAAATTTGTATGACACTGATTTCCTTTAAATAAAAATAAAATTCTATTTTGTTGTTGTCGATATATAGTCATTGGAAAATCCATAAGTATACAAAATAAACGTAAACTTTTTTCATCTAAAAAAGAAAGCCTGAACGACAAAGAAGTTCTAATCACTTTATCCGTAAATGCATGGATGATTGAAACAATCAGTGAATGATTTGTCTCATTTCAAAGAACGACATTTTCGTCTTGCATTCCCTCTAATATTTTATGGAAATACAAGTTGTTTTTGCACATAAATGATGCTCCCCTTCGAAATTTCTGTAAAGCTGTTTTGTAAAGCACATGATTGAATTTATTTGAATTTTGTGCGGTTCGTATTATTGTATAATATATGTTCTACTGAATATATTTTTATTGAATCATTTCCCAGGAAAGCATCTTTATAATTTCAATAATGGTACAATAAAAAATGTGGAACCGGTTATTTCGACTGGCGGTGGTAGGTTTAGTATTAATGGAGAACAGCGAACGTACCAGCGAATCGAGCCTCGTTTGCGTAAGTGTTTGGTCCGAACAATAATAATAATAGGACGAAGAAGCCCGAGGGGAGTGTCAGGGACAAGCAGCACAGCAAAACCTAGGTTGCTGTACAAATAACGCTCTGCGAACACAGTGGATGTTACTTCCTCATTAACCCGCTGGTAGCTTATGCGCACACAGGCCTCCAAAGCATGATTTATAAGCGGTTAGACTCGTGGACTGCGATGACACGCATTTAGCGTGGAAACGTTATGGCGTCATGTCGCCGGGAGAAACGAAATGTAATGTTGCAACGGGCTGGCTCGTTCCTTTGACGAAGAAATCGTACTAGTCGTTGAACGGGCGATTAGCAGCCCTTAGAACAGCTGTAAAACAGGGTTATCAACTTTTAAACAAAGTTTCCTCGAAACGAAAGCCAGGGGAGGAATACTTCTCAATTTGCGGAATAGATCCTAACGCAAACTACACGGCAGAGCTTATTGTTCGATGACTGGATGTTTACTCTTCGACTAACTTGTTTACCGCCAGCAAAGTCACTATCTAAGAAGAGAACTTCGACCCTTTGTGTCCTCGAAGTTAGTCGCCCGAGCGAACGTCTTGTTTATTCCGCCACTGTGTTCATCCGTGCATCATCGCTCTTTAAGGGCGTGTCCCCAAATCGACCAAAAAATAATCATTATCTTGTCAAAGAAGTAATTTTCCCTCTATTTTGTTGACTTAATTATCCGATCTAATAATAACGCTAAACATAACGCTAGAAACAACTAGTATGTGTCGTCTTATAAAAATGTGAAGATCACATTTATTTAAGAATTGTGTGATTTTGATTATATATGCTCGACCGAAGATATTTATTCAATAATCTACAATTCCAATAATCGTATAGTAAAAAGTTTGTTTGTGAGACATTTGAATGAATCACTCGACCATTGGTGAGTTTAGTTTTAATCCTGCGCACTAAAATGGTGATTCGTCAATGCCGCTGAAAATTGTGGGGCTATAATTTTAATATCTAGTCATCTAGTGTCTAGTAGTCCAATTATTCCTTTTTCTCTTAATGAAAGTATGCAAGATGACTATAACCATAATTTTATTACATATCGCCAAAAATTGAAATCTGTAATTTTGACGGACTCGGTAGTTGTAGCGTTAAAATTGTAAATTAAGAAATCTTCAGGTTACGACAGTATTTCTTAATCAAAACGCTCCGTAACATTTGCATCTGAAAATCGGACATTTCATACGCACAAACCTAATACAGTGGCCGAAATAATGATAGGTTCACTAGTCGCGTCGGCTGGTCTACTGTTTCTACTTTTATTTACATTATCGAAAGTGTACTGTGGTGTTTGTTATTATTCCGCAAGAATGTGCCCTACACACTATATGAGCAGTCAGTCGAATATTAAAAGCGTTAGTGTGAAGACGTGCTTCTTTCAAAACACTTTGAAAATTCTCGGATACAACATACGAAATAATCTTAAGTTCACGGTGAAATATATGAAAAATACTATTGACAGTGTAATTTTTGAACGTTTTTGTATGGTAAGTACACAGATTAATAAAGTTTAAAAATTATAAAAAATATTTTATGTTCGTTTAATATTTTTAAAGCACAATGGCACGGGGAAAATCGTTAAATGATAACGAAAAGGGCCAAATTATTGCGTTTCACAATATGGATCTCTCTAACAGAGAAAATGCAAGGAGAATTAAAAGATCTTCAAATGTTATAAACAATTTTTTAAAATTAAAAGAAAAATACGGTAGTAAAAAATCTACAGGCCGTCCAAAAACATTAACACAGAGGGACAAAGGGAAAATTTTTCAAGAAGCACGGAAAAATAAACTTGATGCTTCTAAAATAAAAACCAAATTAGACTTGCCAGTTGGTGTTCGACGTGTGCAGCAAGTTCTGAGATTGTGTGCAACATTTAAATATACTAAAAAGGCGAAAAACCCACCGCTAACTACATTCTACAAGGAGGAAAGGTTAAAGTTTGTAGAAAATCATATGCCATGGACTGAAAAATGGAAAACGGTGATTTTTTCTGATGAAAAAAAATTTAATTTCGATGGCCCAGACGCACGATCTGCGTAATCAAAAAGATGTGAAAATGACAAGAGTACATGGAGGAGAATGTGTAATGGTTTGGGCTGCATTCGGCAATAACGGTAAGACTCCGATAATGTGGTTCCTGCCAAAAGTCAATGCTGAAAAATATCAGGAACTACTAGAATGCGTAATGGATGAATATGGCGACGAGATTGGTGGGTCTAATTTAATATTCCAACACGATAATGCAGCGATAGATCGTGCAAAAACAATTCAAAACTGGTTTGAGAGGGTAAAAGTTGAAGTTTTACCTGGTCATCAAAGAGTCCGGACTTAAATCCCATTGAAAATCTTTGGGGAATTTTAGCATGAAAGGTACACGCCAATGGAAAACAGTATTTGCACTGTTTCCGAATTAAAAAATGGGATTAGAGAGGCGTGATCTGCAATTAAATTAGAAACTTTATAAAAATTAATTGAAACCATGCCACGTAGAATATTTTAAGTGATAAAACACAAAGGAAGTTCAACTAAGTATTAAACTATATTTATTTCTTTTGTTATTATATTTTTTATGTAAAAATATATAATGAACATATCTTTATTTCGTACAACAATTTTACGGTTTTCAATAAAAAATTTGTAACTGACACAAATCATATTATGTTATTCATTTGAATTATGTATTTTGTAAATTATATTAGAAAGAATAAATAATAATAAATAAATTCAAAAATACTATATAAAACACATGTTTATGTTAACAAACTAAAATGAGCCTATCATTATTTCGGTCACTGTACTTAAATCGCACGACACGCGTAACTGCATGGAGCTTCGGAATTCGTTTGAACCAGAAGATACTCCGTTCGGATAACAGAAGATGCTCGCAGGGATGGTTGCAGGGTATCCGAGAATTTTATTCGTTCGATAGGCGACGTGAAATATTTAACGCATTGCCGAGCGTTCTCCGTGATGGAACAACCATCGCGTTTCATGAGAGGAAGAGAGAGGGAGACAGAGATAGACGATTGGAGAGAGGGAGAGGGAGAGAGAGATTGCCGAGCGAGGGAGAGAGAGAACTCGTGAGAATGCCGTACACGTCGCGTAAAGTGTACCGCACACGTCCGTCTATATCGATCGGCCTAAATATATCGAGGCGGATTATTAGAGAGAACCTATGCCACGCGGTCTAACTATGGCACGACCGCATTGTTCCTCGGGGTTACAGTGTAAACGTGTCTCTCACGGACTTCGAAAATAAATCGATCGATTGAGGGAACCACGCGTGCTCGCCAGACTCCGGGTTCTCTCTCCCTTGTCCTCTGTCTTCCTCCGTCTCTTCTATCTCCCTCTCCCTTTCCCTCTCTTTCTCTCTCTTTCTACCTCTGCCTCGTTCTGTCGTCGTCGGGGAAACTTCGAAATTTTCCGACTATGTATCGCCACCCAGCGCCATGAGTTTTTAGCCGTAGTATCGGTACAACGTAATATCCGAGGGCAAAGAAAGTTTAATATTTGCGAGGGCAGCCTCGGGGGCTTCTCGGTTCTGCATCGTCTCAATCTCCTCCCCCGCAACTCCGCTGCTGAATTTGCATTTATTTCGTTCACTTTTTGATGCACGCTCGGAATCGCAACACCAATCGCTCAATTATCCCTCGAAAACATCGACGAAATTCGCATACCCTTCAAAAAGGAATAATTTTTTAAACATTTGACCAAAGATAAGGTCAGTGATCTTTTTTTTTTATTTGAATTTTTTAGGTCACATGCCCCTTCTCAGGTTGTGCTCAGTGACCTTTGTTAACACTAGGTTTACGGAGCACTAAAATTGATTACTTTACATTGCTTTATAATAAAGTTGTATTTACTTAGATTTTTAGCGATTTTTATTGTAATATGTACACAAAAAAATAAATCTATTTAATAATTCCTCACGAATGCCTCCTTACACTCTTAGTAATCGTAAATTAAAAATTTTTGAATCCGTCATTTTGACGGGCCCCGTAAATCTAGTGTTAACGATGTCTCTTTCACTTCGAAGCTCCAATAGTATGTCTATCAGATATTAGTTTTCCGACATCACATTCTAATTGAACTGACAAAGTTCGTCCCTTTAGAGTGAAACCCACCCTGTAAAATCACAACGTATCAAATAGCATTAAATATATTATACCGGGAGTATAAAAACTACGACCCCGAAAGAATGTCGAATCTCCCAAACAACATGAACATTGTTCTAAATTCAAAGGACAAAATTTTAAATGTTACCCAGTTTATAAGTTGAACAAAACTATACCAAAGATTGTAAAACATCAGATAACCAGCAAATGTAATAGAAACTTTTGGAAAATTCTATAGCTTTGCTAATGACTATACTGCGGATCTTCACGCAAAATAAAAGTTTTCTAAGATGTCATTGGTGGTACACAGAAATTAGACAAAAGTGAATTTTGTCTTTTCACCGTTTTAATGAGTTAACAAACAATGTAACACTAATTTTAGATTCTTCGAATGCTGCCACAGTTTTATGTGTTATCTATTCAGTTTTGTTATAAATGCAATAAATCTGCTATATAATAATAACCTTTGTGGTTGAAACAATGTTAAAACTTAAATAGGATAGTTCTATAAGGATAGTTCGTAGTAACAAAAACAAAACAGTGCTAAAATCAGATTATACCGATCAGGAGAGCTGCGAGGCTAGCCCATACGTAACGAATAACGTCTAAGTAATAAAAATTTCAATTTTGTCCACGTTTTTTAAGCGATTTGGCGATCGTGCACATTCGAGCAATTTCCTTCGATTAATTTCGAACGTTTGCCGGTGCCTCCGGGGGATGCCGCGGGTGCTCGTCCGGTTCGCAACGGTAACCTATTTTGGAATTGAATTCTAAACGAAGCCCGGCGTCAGAAAGGGAGCGTTACGTAACGAGGTCGTTCAGAGGCAGCGTCATCCTGAAAAGGATATCGAGGGGAGACCTTTTTCGGGTTCTTCTTAACGCGTGCATTCTTAATGCAGCCTCCTCCCCCCTCCCTTGCTCCTGCCACCCTGGATCCTGCTCGACGCCATCAGCCAACGAGTATCAAGCGGAAATGCGGCGGAGAGAAAACCTGGGAAAAGGAAACGAGATAGCTAGCTCGGTGTTAGGTTTTGGAGATATGTCTCTCGGTAAACCAACATTTTCACGAACAGGTCCGAATGGCTCAGACAAACGTAACAAACAACTGAATGTAGTGTACAGTAGTATAAGTAGAGCCCAAAACATTGCACTCTACGCGACGGGCATGATTCCTCGAGATTCCTTTATTTTTTTGCCACCAGTGATGCAATGACAACACTTGTTTCTTTTTAATTACCTTTTCACGAAACTTTTATCAACGTATTCGTGACATTTTTCTGATAGAAATGAGGCAAAATGTGACATAATTCGGTGCATATTTACATGCTTAATTGGCGGTAATAAGTGTTTAAAGTACAACTTGATAACGGCAAATATGCACCAAATTATATCGTGTTTGATATCATATTTATCAGATAGTTTCTCCAACTCGGACAAAATAAAAATGTCTTAAGCTCATTGTGATACACAAAAATTAGGCAAAAGCGAAGTTTGTCTTTCAACCTTTTTAATGAATTGAAAACAGTGTATTAGGTTGTTGCGTATGAAATGATCGATTTTAGAATGTAAATCTTATAAAGCGTTTTGATCAAAAAATGTTATTACAGTCCACGGGTTTATTATATACAATTTTGTGGTATGAAGCTAATCCTTAATATTCTGTAGCTTCAATTGTAATCTAAATACCTATGTTTACTTTTAAATAAATTTTATTTTTACATCAATCAACGCGGCCGTCGTGTATTACTTTTATAATATGCGGAAAAATAATTTGTCGACGATAATGTTATGTGATTTTTGGTGAAAATGACTATAAAGTGGAGATATAACAATCTTGTACATGAAGAACGTGAATGACCAAAAAATTCAATTTTTACCGTAATAAAATCAAGAAACTTGAAATTCCTTGACAGAGTACTGTAGGGTAATTTTTCTTATATTTTATAATGTTCGTATCATTAGGGTAATAAGATTGATTTTGTTATGAGAAGAGAGAGCTTTGTGTGTGTGTGAGTCCACCAGAGAGAGTGCAAGAGAGTTACGTGCCAAAGTGTATTACATGTTATATTAAATATATAATTGTTAGTTAAGGAAAAAGAGAAGGTTATTCACCCAGCCGAAACCACCTATTCCAATAACAAGTACGTTTATTACAATGGTGCTTACTTTGATGAATATCTTCATTCAGAAAAAAAGTTACTTTTGTTTAATGGCACTGTTCACAATCGGACATTTCATATGCAACAATTTAATATGATCATCCACGGTACAGTATCTGGAAGAGTGCGTTTTTTTGAGAGTAAAAGTCTGAAGTTCTCTGTCTGAGTCGATTGTCTTTCATAACGAGGCTTCGATCCGAGTATTTGACTCGAAAGCGCAGCCAGCCCTAACAAGGACATTCGGGATTTGTTTTTCCTGTGACAGCACAGGACCTCACAGTCGACCTTGTAATATATACGGGTGAACAGTCTACGAAAGGAGACCAGACGGTTGAGCCAAGACGTTCCTCGACGAGTTCTCATAAAAACGAGACGCCTGCCGCGCCAAGAGGACACGGCCAGACTCGTTTCGTCAGATTGAAAGGAATCTGAAGAGCAGCCTAGCACGCAGGGGACGGAAACGGAACAATAAGTTGTTAGTTGTGGGAATGAGTCGAGCGGACTTTTCTCTGTCATTTTTTAACACGTCCGTGTGGCTTTCGAGGGTCATTCGAACCCCTCACCTACGAGCCTGTTTTGCGGCTTGCATATTGTTGCTTACAACAACAAGAGCCTCTGCGAAAGGGTAGCATACTCTGCGTTTGCATCCCCCGGTCATTGAAATGGGACTGCATTTTTAACCCTATGCGGTCGAACGTGTTTCTTCGCTGTTACTTCAGAACTTGCTACATAAAGATAGAAATCAATGATAAGGGTGTCCCAGCTAAATGGGTCCACCTAAATAATTTCTTTGTTTTTTGTGACATGGAAAATTTCAACAGCACAATTTCAATGGTATAGACTACAGAATACTCCGAAAAGGACATCTTTTTGTGAAGTCATTGGTTTCATGTATTTTTCAAGGACACTCACATTTTTTACCAGGATAACGTGTGTTTCTCTATATTACACTTTGTAGAAGATGAAAAAATACATAATATTACAATATAGTATTGTTGATAGAAAAGTGAATTAACTTTCATATTTACCAGCGTTCGATGTGGCGAATGAGTTATTTCGTAACAGATATATTGTACGCAAACAAGAGAATTGGTTTAAAAATACACGAGTTCGAGCACAGATGTAAAACAATTTAATAACTAATACATGTCGACAGAAAGATAGAATACAACCAAAAATAGAAGCAATGGAAAATGGTTTACAAAGGTCTTATATGATCCGAAAGGATAAGTCTTTTTTAAAAGAGGGATAAGTGTACTTGTTTTACGATAAACAAATTGTATGACAAAAAACTTAACACACGAAGCTTTATCAAATAGTTCGCCGTCATTTTTATTTACGTACCAGTGACTGTAAATGCGCAAAATGCTTTCTTCGATCTTCGCATTATGGACCGCGTGCTGTGCACCGAAGTTCCATTTTATTAAAATTCACAAAACAAAGGACAAAATAACAATTTAAATTAATTAAATAAAGGACGTATGGTTACCACAGGGATAATCGATTCTCCAAAAATTTTTTCCTAGCAATTATCGTAGATATAGAAAAGTTCAGAAAATGGCTCCGAAAGTTTTGTACAAGTTTTTGTTTCGTTCAGACTCTCGGGTTCTGTTTGGACAGAGCCGGCACTGAACGGCAGCTGCGAGATCGGACGAATTGAAGCGACATATGCGAGCAGCCACTTTTAAAGAGACCACTTTAACGATATTAAGTTATGAGTAGAATCTCGCGGCCAATGGCATTACGAAGCTTGTCTCGCTCTTCCGGCGTCGAAATCAATTTACACAGCGAGTCGACACTGTCGTGCGCCGTAACGAGAACTGAAGAGAAGCTCGCGCTCGAGAATTTCACTAAAGAATTTCGTTTTCCGGCGGAAGAACCAAGAAAATTGGAAAGAACGAATGTTGCACGCGTCGAACGGCCCTGCACCAGGACGCGGAATTTCGAGTTTGTGAAACACGCGCAACACGCGGCTGGGACCAAGTTCTGCGGCGAACGAATGTTCAAGACAATGCTAAAAAGTCCAATTTTCAAAGTATGAAATCTAAGAAATTTTTATCGTAAAATATTAGTAATATAACGTAATTTATAATATTACTTACAATTTTTACTAGATACATGAACGTACTGTTAAACCTGAAGCGTAATATCGAATATAAAACACGATACGTTTCCTGAAACAAGTGCTATTCGCTCAATGCTAACTCGATTAACTTGATTTTAACATGTTTCGTTTATTGCTATAAGACCTTATATACCCCACACAATTTCTTTAAAATATTAACAGTCTGTTCCAACTGTTCAAGTTAAGTGGTCATCAACTTTGATACGGATTTAGAAAAACCGGATTAGTTTCAAAGTTATTAAATTTCTACCAACTCACATAAGTGCACGAACACTGTGCGTCGGGTCGCTACTCCTATCGACAGACAAATTGATAATGCGATATGGGTCAGGTGTGGCCACAAATTCAGTTTTAGATTGCTCTCGATCCTGGAGAAATTAACGCGGACTTCGTGTGCTCGAGAATCGACGCGGCGAAGAAACTGTGGGAGTGGTTCTCTAATTAACTGTTTGATTACTTCAATTAGAATTCATCAATTTCATGCGATCGGGGATAAAACGAGAAAAGCATCTCCCCGATCTTTCGAACGCATTACCATAGACTTCGCATCCGGGAGTCTGTCGGCAACTAATTTTTCATTCGACGGAATCCATGTCAAGTGAGCAATTATGGCCGATGGTTGTCGTTCTCTCGCGTGATACCTACAGACGAACGCGAAAAGCGACGTAGACACCGTATCAAAAGGAATATTTAATACCTTGCCTTCTGTTAATCAGGCTGCTTCCTCGCACTATAATACGTAGTTTCCTTTCCTTCGAACATGATCGTTCTACCTCAACGTCATGATTATTTAAACGTACGGAAAATCCTTTATCCCCCCCCCCCCCCCCCCCGAAGCGATAAAACCCGACGTTCCACCCTTTGTGCTTTTATTCTGTCGGTTATAGCCAACGTCTGCTTTATTACGGTTCGTTTTCGCTATCGCATTTTATTTTATCGTGCTCTAGTTTCTGTCGTCGCATTGTCTAACGCAAATTACACGCTATATATGATACCGGAGAAATTTCAAAATCGTCTTCAATTGAGAATGCTTGTTATCTTCTATTTCGTTGTAACATGGACTGTTTCGGAAATTCTATAAAACGTTATAGAACTCATATGTTACAGATTTATTGTTCATCGTGGTAATTACGTAATTAGTCTTACAATCCTCTGGCATCTCGCAGATGTTTGGCTTCCGGTTGCTCTGTTCGTCAAATGTTTCTCCACGCAGGAATTCAACGTTCATAACCTTTCAGGAATATTTTCAAGATTCAAATTATTCTCAATTAGGCTGGGAAGTTGATCATTACCAATCTCGATAAGCCTATCATTTTTAACGTTTCCTCCAAAAATCTGTTGTGCTGTTTACATCGCATTTTTACATTTTTGAAAATTTCAAAGTCTACAGCGACTGATCAATTTATTAGAGCCACTTACACAAATTGGCATTTTTATTAGTGTACAGTTTATCGTACGTTTTCTTATATGTAATGTAATCATGAGACTACGAATTTTCATGCAAAATAAAAATTGAATTTACCTATTGTAATAAACAGGAGCCGGATAGAAATGTGTTTTTTACTTTAATTATTTTAGTGAATCGAAGAAAATATATAGACGAACATAAATTCGTTTAATTTCTTTGATTTATTGAAATTTCACCTATGTGCTTTTATCATAAATATGCATAAAATCCGCAGACTACAGATTACTTACAGTGCCTACAAAAGTGTTGGCACACTTTTTAAAAAAGGAATAACGTTTTAAAAATTTGACCGAACGACATGAATTTTTTTTAATGTCGATCGTCGATCGTGTTGGTATCATCGGATCGAACTCCGGCTGTATATAGTGCAATGGAATGAATTAGGGAAGCTGGTCGTAAGGAAAGGGTTGAAAATCCTCGTTTCACGAGAACTCAGCGAACCGCAGGATTTAATTTCAGCGTTTTACGCCACTTTGGTTGTTTCGGCGGCGTGCAGTGTTAAAGAGGAAATAGAGAGAGAGGAGAAACGAAGAGAGAGAGAGAGAGAGAGAGAGAGAGAGAGAGAGAAATACTACAGAGTGCGAGGTATCGCAAGAACAATAACATAGCAAAAGCGCCACGGCATTTTTTTACGACCCACTTCCGGAGCATGCCAATTTCGAAGCGAGTCGTGTGTACGTGACCCGACAGAAAAGGAAAATTAATTCCACCCTCCCCGCGTCTCCCATCGCGCTCGGTTTCCAACCGTTTAATGCGTTTTTTCCGGGCTCCATTCCGAAGTTTTCCGATGGTAACGGTGGGAATGGGCTGCAGCCACGAGTCGGGGCTCTAACAACGGGGACGAACCGTTGATCGATCCCTTGGATCCCCGACGAGAAGAAGAATGGAATATTATTCTTCTGGGGAAACCGGGTGGCGGAGGGGGGCCCGTTTAGGATAGCTCACAATGCGGAAGTGCCATTTTCTGGAGCTTTATTCAACTATATTCACTTCTTAGTTTCACGGAAAACTGAGTCGGCTCACTAGGGCAACGATTCCTAAGTTATAATCACGGGATTCATTCTCCCTTCTTGAAAAAGCAGCTGGTAATCTCACAATTTCATACCAACTTTGATTAGAACATTCAGTAATTCAAATATTGGGTCCACATATAAATAATTTCCGCTTTAGTGTATCAACTTTAATTGTCGATAGAATAAATGACAATCGCAGCTTAGTTAATTATAGATGTTGATCGATAGACGGCGGATTTTATGCATTTAAGAATGTCTACGTGAAACTGAAAATAGTGGAAAGATTGAAAACTATACAGGGTGTTCACGATATTACTAGCCAGCGTTTTTCTCGCAAATAATAAATATTAGAAAAAAAATGAAAGAGGAAAAAGTAATACTATTTTTTGCAAGCAACGTAATAGCGTATATAATTTTTTTGTATTTGCACTATTTTCATGAAAATGTTGGTGACCTCCAATTTTTGTAAATGGAATGCTATATGTTTTTTCATACTATACGAAAGCGTGTGTCAAGACAAACTCATTCGTATGCGACACAATGACCTTCAAGATCATACAAGGTCAGAAATGGAAGAAACATTTTGAACATTTCGTACTAATGCGTTTACAAGTATACTTTATTGACGAGACTATAGTAAATGTTCAATACAACTTCCTTGTGCATGACTACATATTTCGGCTCTATTAATTACATTCTTGTTAGCTTCTTCTAACGTTGTCCGAAATATTCATGCACATGATTGCGTTAGTTTCCTTTGCAAGTCGTTTACATTTCTTGGCGTTGTGTACCGTGAATGATATCGTTACGAAATATTACGTACGAAATATTCGAAAATCTTTCTGCCATTTCGGACCTTGTATGACCTTGAAGGTCATTGTGTTGTATACGAATAAATTTGTCTTGACACACGATTTCATATGATATAAAAAAATATATGGCATTTCATTTAAAAAATTGAAGGTCACCTTCATTTCTAAGAAAATAGTGCAATCACAAGAAAATTATATACGCCATTACGTTACTTGCAAAAAATAGTATTATTTTTTCCTCTATCATTTTTTTCTAATATTTATTATTTACGTCTATTAGTTGATTAAAGACAAAGACGTTTTAACGATTCTTTCCTATGAAGGAAATAATACGGCAAAGGGGTCAATACGGTTTCAATAGAACACGGAACAAAATAACCGTGTTAGACGAGGGTTGGCTGTATTTTCGATCTATCCGCAAAAAAGAGAAATCAATTTGTTGAGTCTGTTAACGGGAGATTCGACTCTTAACGAATCAGAATTCCATCGCCTAATGAATTATCACCGGATCGTTATCTAAACTGCCGTAATTGACCGCGTTCATCCTCCGGCAGCTCGTAAACGCCAAGTTCAGGTCCTCGGCTAACCTTTCGGTGTACCAGGTTGCCACGCAGCTACCTGGCTCTTTGATCGTCGTATGCCGAGGGTACTCGGTTGCGTCGGAATTATGCAATTTCACGGTCGATCGTCGGTACGTCTGGACTCGACACGGCTCGCGGAACAATGCTGCGACAACGACAACGACAGCTGTGTGTGGCTCTCTCTCGTGATCCCGAAGCAGCACGTGTCATCGCCACGTAAGAACTCTCCTGGCCTAGTCGACGTGCCCGCGGAACGAGCAAACGTCAGATAAAAACGGGAAGGAAACGTGGGCAGACCGCCAGGGAATCTGACTCTTCTGCTTGTCGGTGGCAATGACTCATCTTGCGCGAGTTGTCCGCCATTGCCGGCCAAAAATATGCTAGCCGGAGCAGACGCTGACGAACTCTATGGCAACGAACATTGACGGATGGCGTGACGACTGTTGTTCGTTTATCAACCCCACCCCCCTCCTGCAAGCACCGGGGATTTAATTAAAAAGAGAGTATGTACACTCTTTTCTTTACAAGATTGTGAAATAGCACGGTCCAAGAAAGGGATACGTATGTTAAGGCTGGGCCATCCGTTAGTATCTTTTTGAAATTGTTATAAAAATAAAACTGTTTAATATTTGTCAATGTTTTCTACTTTATTGTATACAGTATATATACCGATTAATTATGAAAAATAACTTCATTCAAGTGGCTGTCATGTCTGGCTTTGCAGTAGCCTATCCTGTCAACCCAATTTTTCAGTACATTTTCGATGATTGGTGGTTCTATTTCGCGAATAGCTCGATGGATATTTTTTTCTAGGCTTCTTCTGTTTGTGGACTGTTAGAGTAACAACGGTCCTTAACAGTTCCCCATAAAAAGAAATCCAACGGCGTCAAATCGCAGCTCTTTACGAATGTTCTCACAGGCGCCGCTGAAGGAGCTTGATTTCGGAGAAACCAAAAGTTTTTCTCAATTTCCGCATACTTTCTGCAACACAGTACGCACTCTGGAAATAATTTTTTAATATTTCCCAGTTCTGCTCAAGAGTAAAACGATCAATTTGTACCATGGGGGTTTGACACTAATTATCTGTCTTTATTTCAAGCTCGTTAGTGTTGATTATGACCAATAGATGGTCCAACCTATATATACAGTGGATCCAAATAATATTCGAACGCTACACTTCCCACTCTTGAGAAATTGTCGATATTTAAGCTTTGATGATTTCGTTAAAACAAATAGCACAATAATAAAGTTGGTCTTATTTTAAAGCATCAGACTTCTACTTTTACTAACCATCATTTATTTTTGCCTAAGATCATTTCGCACGACTTGTCAGATAGAAAACTGAAAACATATTTTCTCTCGAAGCGTCTCTAAAAAACATTAAAAAAATTTTCTCGTGACTGAATCTTCCATAGATTAGAAGATTAATGTACCATATCTACAATGACATCTTAACAATAGTGAATAGATGTATTTCAGTAGAAATCTAATAGTTGAAGCTACAATGTTTGCATGTGAGCTGTATAGCTACAAAGTGTGAAATAATGGCTAGCCACCACGAGGTGTCCGAATTAACACTAGGTTTACGGAGCACTAAAATTGATTATTCTACATTGCGTTATAAAAATAATAAAATTGTATTTACTTAGATCTTCAGCAATTTTTATTGTAATATGTACACAAAAAAATAAATCTATTTAATAATTCCTCACGAATGCCTCCTTACACTCTTAATAATCGTAAATTAAAAATTTTTGAATCCGTCATTTTGACGGGCCCCGTAAATCTAGTGTTAATAAACGATATAGGTCCTTCTTGCAGTGGATCTTTCATTTCAGTCCCTGTATAATCCACAGTGCCGGTTTAAGACTTTTAGAGGCCCTAAGAATTTAAAAGATTTTAAGGTCCCTTTATACAGAATCACTTCAACATAATGTAGGATGGACCTGTATAATTTCTTACGCAGTTTCGATAATTCTACCAAAAATTATTTTTAACAAAAGTTACAGTTTCGCTCACTCGCTACTGATTTTCATCTTCCCACTCGCACACGCATGGACATAAACACATAGTAATATTATTACTATGCGAAAGATGCGATATTCAGAAAATTTCTAAGGAGCACCCTTTTCCTGATGCCCTAAGCTCGTGCTTTTTTTAGCTTATTAGTTAATCCAGTACTGATGAAGCTCAAAGGGAATTGGCAATTTTGGTTCACCCTGGATACGACAGGTTAGCAGTTTCTGCTTTATGATTAGCGTTATTTCTTTCCACACAACGTAGAGCTGTCATTACTGTTCTATGGTGCACGAGAGCCACCGTTGCTCCACAATTCAGCTCCCTCGTGTTACTTAACGAGTCTTGCTGGTCGTGTGCACGTGATCGTAATCGAATGGAACCCGAGCACCGCTGCACAACGCAACAGCGAGATAAATTGAATATCATCCGTGCCGCAGTCCTTGTCTCTCTTCGCGAAAGTTTTCTCAATCAGTCAAATCATGCAAAATTCATGCACTGCAATTCCCCTAAGGAGTTCAAGCGTTTACACGAAACTATTGAAACGAGCAAACATATCTTTCATCTTTGCTAACTTGTCTATAGAGTCCTCGCAACCGACACACCTTCGTGTTCACGCGCTTCGCGTAACAGTAATCTTTCTATGCACTCGATAAAAGTTCTGCTCATCGTTGTCGTGATTTAATCGTACTTAGTCGGTCGATAAACTGCTTCTAAACTCGTGTACCCTGCAGTTTCAACGCAAAGTTTCTTTAACTTTATAATTGGTGAAATTACAAAAATTCTTTTATTAGAAATTATTCAATATATGAACATATTTCTATTATTACATATTTCTATTATTAGAAATCTAAATAAAATCAGTCTTGGAATTTTTATAAAAAAATGAACACCGATCACATTTTGATACGGTTAGTGTTAAATATGATATCACGAATAAAACGTAATTGGTCGAATTAAAGTGTAAAACAGAACGAGGGAGCCATGAAATGCATACCCAAAAGTATTTTAGTTAATTTTTACGGAATTTTAGGAGTCTAGTGTAACACATCTGGTAGTCTGACGAAACCGGTTCAATATAGTTTTTGATCTCAATGGATTCGCAGGTATTCGAACAGCAGCGACGCTGAATCTCGTTCGACGTCGTTATAAGCGGCAAAGTCGTTATTATTACAATATTATTGTTGCTAGTAAGCAACGGGGACAGCAGCGATCGCCTCGGAAGACAAAGTTCCGCGGAAGACGTGTGACTTGGTCCGACATTATATAAATATGCGACGGGCTTCGCGAACAGCTAACATATTGATCCATCCGACGTCCTCGAAGGCGATGCGTACACGTCTCGTTGAAGGAAACGCAGAAGATTCCGAACTCGCGACTTTGAACTTGTTGCGATGTCGATTGTGAATGTGGTTTGGGTTGGTACGATTGGCAACGGAGGTGGACAGGTATTACGTACGATGGGTCTAATTGAATTCTAATCGTCCGGTTACGAGCGTTGCGCGAGTACATCGGACTCGCGTAATCGCCCCTTCGAAAGCGATTCCACGAGACGCGTCTAAAGTGTTCAGAGGAATCGGTGGCTCCCCCTTGGGTGCGCGCAATTTTGGTCAATCGATAAGCACGTTTGTTACGACGTGTCGAGAAAGTACGTCAGAAAAAACGAGTTCTCCTCCGTTGGCCACACGTAGATCGATAGCCCTCCGATGACGCGGGAATCCCAGTGAAACTCGCTGGGAACACGGCGACCTGATTCGCCTTCGAAAATCCATATTCCATCGAAAATGAAGCCTCGCCTGGAAAAGGAATCTCTCGACCTGCCTGTTTAAAGCAGAAAGAAAAACGATCGCGACGATCGCAAAGAAAAGAGTATACATATCTAACGCTGGGAGCGATTCGACCTAATCGCTTCGACCTAAATTCCACGCGCGCGCGGACGTCATCGGGAAAAGGGGGCGAGGAGAACTCGCGCGCGTAAGGGTGTCGGAATCGTTAAGGGAAACCGTGCGCGCAGGGAACCGCGATCGCGACACTCGTAATCGCAGCACGTAATCACGGCCTCGAAGGTGTTTTTTATGCGAGAACGGGAGAACGCGACAACAGGGTGAAAAGGAAAATCCGCAGTGTCGCGACAACTGACTGACCTGGTTCTCGGAGTTGAGCAGTTTCAGCTGTTCGTTGATCAGGCTGTACTTGGTGCTCTCTTCCTTCCTCAACGCTCTCTCCTTCTTAAGCTCGGGACTCCAGAAGGTCTTGATGCTGTGCATCGAGCTGCCGAGCTTTTGGTTCGTCAGCTCGAGCTCCTTCTTGAGGTTCCCGAGCTCTCGTTGGAGATCGTTGTTCTGGTGTTGTAGTTCGCCGATGTAGCCCCCGCTGTCCCGCAGCATGTGCGGGTTCGGGCTCTGCCTGGCCGATCTCGATCCGTACATCTCATCCTCGAGGTAGAGTCCACGGTCCCGACTACGTTCCCGGATCGGCACGAACTCGCGATCGTGATCGAGGATCCCCGCTGACGCGCGATCGAGGCTGGTGTACCTCGCCGACATGCCCGCCGAGCTGGACATGGCGGGTCTCGAGGCGCTTCTGGATCTGTGATGTCCGCCCCCACCGCCCCCGGTTGACATACTCCTGCCCCTCTCCTCGAGCATCACGGGACTGCCGAGGTCCTCGTCGCGGGAGTAGTACGGGCTGCCCAGCTGATGGTGATGGTAGCTGCCGTATCCGAGGTGCTCCGGCGAGTTGTTCCCGCTACGAGTTCCGGTTATTCTCTTGCGACCCAACGGACTGCCGCGACCGCTCGCGTAGCTCCGCGACGGGCTACGGTCGACGGTCGGCAGCTCGGTCATGCGACGATTGCTCCTCGGAGAACGTGTACCGCCTCCTGGCCCGACCACTCCGCTTCCGCTCGAGTACGGATCTCTAGACATTCTTTCTGGATACGTTTTTGGTTTCTACACACCGCTCTACACACCGCGCGCGCAATGGCTTCACACGATACTACAACCGTCTCGCCCTCCTCTTCTCTATCTTCTATCTTCTCTCTGCTCTCGCAATTCCGTGAGTTTTCTCTTTTCTAATCTCTTCTTTTCTCTCTCTCCTCCTTTTTCTTAATAATTTTTTTCTATTTTGGTCGTGTCGCGTCTGCTTTTCCGCGGACAGCTTCTTTCTGCTTTCTAAACGTCAGTCTTCTTAATTTGTTTGTTTGATAGACGACCGGCTCTACGAATCGGTGAAAAATTGGTACCCCGGTCTTTCTTTGTGTGGTGGTGCGATCTATAGCGCTAGTTTGTGACGATGATTTTATGCAGTGGTTCGGAACGATCGTACTCGATATATCCTATGTACTCTGGTGATTTTTTTCTAAGTTCTAGATCCTTCGATCCTTGCCCCCCTTCCCCTGTGGTTATTTCGCATCGATGATGGACGAGCGTCTCTTCGACATCGTGGCACGTCGTGGCTAGCTTCGCAGCCCGCTCCTCTCACAGTTCCTCTCGAGAACGATCGGGCACGCGTGTCCGGACGACGATCTTCGGAGTACCGTGCTTCGTTTCCACCCGGTCCTCCGCGATTTGTCTCGTGCCGAACGATGATCGCCAATCGACGTCGCCTCGAATCGATCGGTCCCGAGAATCCCAGTCGCCCGATTTCGGGCGCAACGTCGCGGCTTTCCGGTGTCCGAGCCGTTCTACTCTACGCGGAAACGTTGGTTCGCAAGCGACGGGCATGGGCGACGCCTAACCTAACGCGTCGATCGACGGGAACTATAATTCGCTCGGCAATCGATCATCGCTCGCGGATCCACGTTCGTTCTGGCAGTCAATGAGCGAACAGGCAGGCAAATGGGCAGGTAGGCAGGCAGTCAATCGGACAGGCAGACAGCCAGGCAGGCAGGAAAGTAGTCAGTCAGTCTGTCCGTGAGTAAGTCAGTCAGTCAGCCAGCCAGTCGGCCAGTAAGCCCGAACCTCTTCCGTTCTCCTCCACGGGGATCCCCCGACACGTTAGTCGCACGCGTGGCTCGTGTTCGCGCGTGTGCGAATGTGTGCGTGAGGTCACGACCCTCGTACTAGACGATCGATCTTTGACCTTCTTTCGCCGGCAAAGCTCATCGAGTGGCGGAGATGAATTGAGAGAGATCGAGGGGTAGTAGGCGGAGGGTTGAGGGGATATGTGGGGGCAGAGAGAGAAAGAGAGGACGATTCCGTTCCCTCGAATCCGTGCTCTCCGGACCGATATCTGTCCGTTCTTCCCTCTTTCTCCGCGTCTGCCGATCTCTCCTCTCTCCCTCGTCCTCCGGCGTCGGATCCTCAGGACGAGGGTGAGTCCTCCCTGCGATCGTTCGACTCGCTCGACCGTCGGCGCGTGCGTGAGTGCGCGCGTACGCGAGTATTTTACGCGCGTATGTTTACCAGCCGCGTCTCTACGCGCGGCGCGGCGTCCCCGTTTCGCGAAACCCGCACCTCGACTCCCTCCTTATCGATTTCATCCTCGCTTCCGTCTCTTCTCTCTGGTCCCGTCGTCGCGTCGTCTCGTCTCGTCTCGAATCCGCTGCTGCTGCTACTGGTGCTGCTGCTGCCGCTACCGCTGCTGCCACCGCTTCCGATATTGCTGCCGTCCCCTCGATAATCCGTTCTCCGTACGTTTCTCTTCGTTTCTTCCTTTCTTCTTGTCGCAGTTTCCTATCCTCGCTGGGACGCCGCCGAAGACGACGACCAAGACCAACGTTCGACCGACCGATCCAATCTACCGCCCGAACCTCCACTATTCACCATCCACCACGACTTGGCACCGCCACTTCTGTGCACCACTCTCTTTCTCGCACCCTCTGTCTCTCTCCGTCTCTCTTGTTCTGTATCGTGTGTTCTCTTTCTTTCTCCCTCGTGATCTGTGTGTGTCGCCACCAGTCGCCGGCGCGCACACACCTACGCACCCTGTGTCTTTCCTTTTCTCCCTCGTGACTCGCCCCGTTCGTACGCTGGCTCCTCGCGCGCTCTCTCACTCCTTGCTTTCCACCCTTACTCTCGATCGAGCCGTTGACCGGCGTTCCGTGCACCGAGTCTAACCGTCGCGTACCGTCCACTTGACTTAACTCGACTCGACCCGACTCGATTCCTACCGACCCGAGAGAGCTCTATTCCGTGCCGTGTTGTGTGCCGTGCGAGCACACCGGTCCCGCGAGCGTGCCGGGAAACGCGCTTTCGACCAACCGACCAACCACCTCGCAGCAAACGGAGAGCCGCGCCACCACGGAACCGCGCGCACTGACAGACTACTCTAATATGAGCCGAGTGAAACACCCTTTCGCTTCACCACCGCCGGCTCCTCGCGTTCTTGCTCCTTCTTCGTCTCTCTCTCTCTCTTTCTTTCTCTTTCTCTTTCTCCCTTCGTCGCTCCCGGCTCTTTCTCTTTCCCTCTCCGTTCGTCTATCCACCGGTCTCTCACGCTGGTTCGCCGCCACCTCCACCACCGACGCTGTCAAAGCTCTCTATCCCCCCGTACACGAGCGCGTCGCGTGTACGCACGCCACTACGAAACTCTCACCACCACCCGGCTACTACTACTAGCAGCGATTAAAGTCGACCGCGCCGGCAGCGCCCTCCGCCGACGTCATCGGCGTCGTTTACGACCGACTACTACTATCACGACACCGGCGCCTCCACTCGATTCTGCTCCGAAACCACCCCTCTCTACCATAGAGCCCGAGAGAGAGAGAGAGCCTCCCCTCGGCTCGATCCGCCCCACCATGGTGCTACGGGGAACCCTCCCTATCGCGCAGATGCGACCGTGCCGGATCCATGCCGCCGCGACGCGCAGCATCGCCAGATTTTCGGACGACAAGGCTCCCCCCTCCTTTCACCCGTTTTTATTTCATTCCATTTATTTATATACGGGGAATTCTCGGCTTCTCTTCACCCCTTGTTACACGGCCGGACCATGCGCGGCACCTGGATCCGATTCCCTAAAACCCTCATAGATATTCCTTGCGAGAGGAACGGAAGATCGGACGGACGACGACGTAAAGAAATTAGCCTGACTGCGTCGTCGCGTGCATGCGTATGGGGGTCCCAAGTCGGGGATGATAAGACCGGTGTTGTAAAGTTGGAGAGGGTAGAGAGCCTCTTTAACCGCTCGCTATCATCCTATTGTCTACCCGTTTATATGTTCGCCGGTAAAATTTAATGGATTAAGTTCCTCCGTGTCGGTTTTCCCCGGGGAAATGGCTCCAACACGGGGGTGGAGAGTTTTCATTCGGAATCGACGAATTTTTATTAATGCAGCGGAACAGTTCGCGAGAACCTCTATCGCATTCCGCCTAGTGTCACTTTTTTTTATCTTAGATACGAGCGTCCTCATTATAGACCTCGTTCCGGGGATGACTTTTTTCCCCCTTAGTTTTCCCTCGAATAGCGGTCGCATTCATTCATCTCCTGGGCAGCATTCCTGTTTGAAGGACGGCCTGATTCTAATTCTTGACCACCCCTTACACGTCCCTCTTGACCTCCCTCGTTAGAATGTAGAACAAGTTTTACGTATTTTGTTAAGCTGGCAGGGTGGCAGACTCCTGAAACGTTATCTCTTGTAAACAGAGAACAAACGCATCACGCTTTTACGCGTGTCGCACACATACGAAAATGATGAAGAAATTATGGTAAACTGTAGAAGCCTGCGAACCCAGCCGGCACGTGCTCAATTTTACGTATAGAAAGCTATTTTATCTACATAACACGACTCTGTCGTGAACCCGGTGTACGACATCGCAATCAATGAAGCTACGATTCACCGAGCAGTGCCGTATCAATTCTTGGTCCCTCGGCGTCCGTGGTCTCCTGAAACCGGAAGTTCGTTCAATCGTTGTACACGTGCACCGAAAACTGTATTATTGCTATCACGGATTTTATATGTTCGCCAGAAATTCGCTGGTATCATTTTAGCGAAATCTAATCGAGTATCTACTTCATCTCTCTAGTTCCTATCACCTAATTTACGACAGTTTCTAATAAAAAGTTTATAGTCCGAGAATATTCTTTTATTTCTTCAATGTTTTTCAATGACTTCAGAAATGACATAAATCTCACCACACGCTCCTCGGAAATAGTTACACAAAATATTCCCAAATTAACCTCTTGCCTAATAGTATCAGATCGGACTCGTAGTCAAGATTTTGAACATAATTTTTGAAACATAGTCATTAAGTTCTCTTCACTCGAAATAAAATTCTATCTTTCCGTTATCGATGTTACCCGTTAGAGAAAATACAAGCATACAGTAAATATAAATTTTCTTCTTCTTGGAAGAAACGATGAACGACAGAGACAATCACTGCATTTGTGAAATAAGTTATAATAAAAGGAGTTCGTTTGATCAATAGATCACTCGTAGTGAAATAAAATTATTTTGCTGTACCTGAAACAGAAAATGGATGAACTTTGTCGAGATACAATTAAATCCATTATTCTCGTTTTGTGCTGCACTTATTCTTTGACACTAGATCAACAACGTGACTATTTTATATTATCCTATAAAATAACAAGAGCGCATTTAGTCAGTTTTTGATCGTTTTTTATTATGTGTCCAAAGAAAGAAATGTATTGAATAATTCTCTATCTGTTAGCGACTAGAGTCATATACCATGTGTGACGATTTCGTATTTCACAAAGAAAATGAAATTAATTTTATCAAATTTAATTATTACCGCAGTTTATCGAAAAACTTATTCTTTTACAGAACATAATGATTACAATGGTGCTTACTTCAACACTTTGCAGGCAGGAGACTGCGATGACAGTCTGTAACAGAAGAAACGTTGAAAGCGAACTTGCTATTTTTATAAAAATGACAAACAAATCTCCATGCAATCAGTTAATCTTTTATTTTCAAAATTAAGTACTTTCAAACCAATAACGTTCGTAAACTATTAAGTTGATACACAGGCGAAATAATTTTCCCGCTGCACTTCCAAAAACACGAAAAATGGTGCCCGTGTACAAAGTTTTAATCAATAAGGTTTATTTCAAGAAAATATGTTTGTTTAAAATTGCTGTTATGAATCGGACATTTCATATATGCGACAACATAACCAATTGCTTCTGCCCACGCTCTCCTGTGGCTCGAATTTTCGCAAATGTTCTGTTCCAGATAGGGAAAACCGTTCGTCCGACGGGTTGCTCGTCGCCGGACGAAAAGTTGGAAATCGTTGTCGTGACTGGTGGAAGACGAAGGAAATGCGCAAGCCCGTATTTTACGATCGTCCGGCGTGGTGGCTTCTTTGATAACACAGGAGTTACGAAAGCTTCTGCCCCCATCCAGCCCTGTTCTCCGCCGAGCTTTTTCATTCCTCCACACCACAGGCTAATCTCCGGGGGGGGGGGGAGGAGGAGGAGGAGGAGGAGGAGAAATGGAGGTTGAACCCTGCTACTCTGAATTTCGAGTATCGTTTAATAAACCGTGTTGACCCAACGACTTATGTGTCCCGAAGGATCTGTCAAATAGAGACTGTCCCGGAATATGTACATATAATATTAGCGTCTCGGATCAGGCGACATTGTTGTGTTCGCGTGTCCGTTTCTCTCTGATCAAACGTGAAAGACAGATGTCCAGCCTTCAACGAGTTCATTCTATAATACTGGAAGACGAACGGCTTGTTATTACCTTAACAACGCGGAGGATAATTAATTCAACCTCCTCACTCGTTCATTTGGTGCACGTAGTCGAGATAATTGCATCTATCTAAATTTCACGGCGTATCGTGCGAGAGTATCGGAACCATCTCCGTCAGACTGCGCAAACAAGTAATCCTTTTTAATCCTCTGATTATACGTTTCAAGAATATACTGCTGCGATGGGGAATAGTCGATTGTTTGTTTAACAGAGAGATCTGTAATTTAGCGATGGGTATGAACGGAACGAGTCGGGTGCACGATTCGTCAGAAAATACATACATACAGTCACTAGCGTTAATACTCGGAAACTCTTAAAAAGACGATAGTATTTTTTAGTATTGGATTATACGACTTGGATTTTTTTGAAAAATTAGAACAATTCGTATAGTACACGACGCGAAATATGTTGGGAAGATTGCAATTGGTCCGAATTGCAGAGAAAATACTGAAAGCTGTTTTTTACAACTTTTTTGGAAGGACCTATATTGAAAATTTTAAAAATGCGTTTTGTAAATCTGTGTCTACTATATACATTCTGAAAATTTCATCGAAATCGATTAATGTGGAAAGAAACGACAGGCATAGATAGATGTAAGAATCCTTAGATTTATTATATTGATTTACTTATATTATATTTTATTATATTAATAGATTTATTATACTCGTGAAGAACTGCAATTTTTACCATCTCGAAATATTTGCACATTCCAACGTTGATCGATTTTGATGTAATTTTCATGACATGTGCAACTCACACAGGTTTACAAAACATACTTTTTAAACATTCAATACTGGCCCCCGTAATATATATAAAGTTTGTTTAATCTTTTAGTATTTTCTCTGCAATTATGGCCAATTGCAATGTTCTCAAAACTTTTTCCTGTCACACATCAATTGTTCTAACTTCTCAAAAAAAATCCAGGTTGTATGGTCCGATACTAAAAACGTTATAGTCCTTTTAAAAGTGTCCAAATATTAACGCCAGCGACTGCATGTATTTTCTACCGATCTCAAAAATCTCAGCACAATTTTGAAAAAGTTAGCCTTTTTTAAAGTATGTCTGAATACTTTTTATAATGACTGTATTCATTACTTTATTCTCACGAAAATGATTAGCAAAGTTAAGGATCTAACATTCTGTTCCATTTGGTGTTTTATCATTGTGTCAATTTGACACACGTCAGGCGCATTAAATTGCAGAAATGAGGGATGGATAACGGTTGAAAAAGACGGAATATAACTTATTCGACTTACGATCCAATAGACTCTTAATTCCAGTCTTCGAAATCTGTCTGTAAAATAAGGTACAAATCGATAGAAACGCGAATGTGGAAAAACAAGAACTTGCTGATCGACGCGGGGAATGTATTAAAACGACTCGGTGATGGCAGATTTCATAGAAATCGCAGAGGTGTGAGTGGCTCTAATTCGTTCGGGATCGTGACTGTAATGGTTTCCGCGGAAGTGGGCGCAATCTGGGCGCGAATGATGCACGCCACAAGCAATAGGAAATTTTGCATTGAATGCAAATGTGTCTATGCACATTGCAGTGACACGCGCGACAATAGATGTTGCGCCGCACGGCGATTTATTGTGCGAGAGACAATCGGGCGCGAGCGTACGTGCCCTTAACGGTCTCTTAGTTTATTATATGTATAATGTACGGCGAGGAGCAGAACATCGGTAAACTAATCATCATCACCGCGCGATTCTATTTATTCGTGATTTCTGCGCGATCGCCGCTCCGCGACAAGAAGATATTCCGCTTTGACACAGACAGTAATCGTAACGATCCATCGCATCGCATCGGCCTCCGCATCCGATAATGCGAGCGATCGTCGACCTTTGCACTCTCGGCTGCTGCCTCCCTGCACCGCCTCGATATTGCCGGCGATATCGCGAACGGATCGCACACTCCGACGAGCCTCGTTCTCCAATTAATTTAGACGCGCTGCGTGCATTGTTCGAAACGCACCCATCCGAACACAGCAGCGTTCACTTCAATTCAGAACATTTGGGATCCAAAAGTCGAATTCTTGCGATACTGGACAGCGTTCCTGTGCGAGGAATCGACTCGTACACAACTCGACAAACTAACAAGCAGAGTAGCAAGCTCATGGAAACTTTGTCATGGAAACATTGAAACTTTCTGCACTTATAGATCTCGTTCTCCTGTTAACGAACTTATATCATTATAGGGGCAGATACTCAATAGTCAGGAAATTCCTGGAATTAATTCTTATTCATAATAGCGTCGTAGAAGGAGAAGGGTAGAGTGGGAGACAAGTCTTACAAGGAGAGTGCAAGGTCATGGGGTCACTAATTTGGTTGAAACTTTGTACAGTTATAGATCTTGTTCTCCTGTTAACGAATTTATATCATTATAGGGGCAGATACTCAATAGTCAGGAAATTCCTGAAATTAATTCTTATTCATAATAGCGTCGTAGAAGTAGAAGGGTAGAGTGAGAGACAAGTCTTACAAGGAGAGTGCAAGGTCATGGGGTCACTAATTTGGTTGAAACTTTGTACAGTTATAGATCTCGTTCTCCTGTTGACGAATTTATATCATTATAGGGGCAGATACTCAATAGTCAGGAAATTCCTGAAATTAATTCTTATTCATAATAGCGTCGTAGAAGTAGAAGGGTAGAGTGAGAGACAAGTCTTACAAGGAGAGTGCAAGGTCATGGGGTCACTAATTTGGTTGAAACTTTGTACAGTTATAGATCTCGTTCTCCTGTTAACGAACTTATATCATTGTAGGAGCAGATTCTCAATAGTTATTAGGATATTCAGTTTTGTAATTCCCAGGAATTCCTTTGGATGAAGACTGTATTCATGGTAATAAAAAACCTACAATAATAAGTATCTTAAAAACTATTGCGTATCTACCCCATTAATGGTATATATTCGTTAACAGGAGAACGAGATCTATAACTGTACAAATTTTCAACCAAATCGGTGACCCCATGACTTTGCATTTTCTTCGTAAGGGAGTAGGGATACAGTCCGGTCACAGTAACATTCGGACACTCTTGAAATACGATAACTTTTTTAAGATTGGACCAAACGACTTAAATCTTTTTAAGACGTCAGAAGGATTAATTTGCTATATGACAAGAAAAAAATTGTTTGAAGACCCCTTTTTTCCTCCAAAATGTTATAAATTGAAAACTCTTTAAAAAAGTAAAAAAAAATTTCGTGATTGAATCTTCCATAGATTTAAAGATTGAAAACTCCACCTTACAACAATATCTTAAAAATTAATAAAAGAGCTGTTTCACTGTTTTATGGAACAAAAATGACGAGTAAGTTCGGTGGCGTCAAGCCCTCGTGGTGTGCCTTATGTCACTGTAAAATTGGCTGAACACCTTTCATTTAAACATAAACAAAACGATTGAAATTCAAACTTAAAGATGATTCAATCAAGAAAAAAAATGTTCAAAAATTCACCTCTAGTATTACCTTGTTATTTTCAATGAAAAACAAGTAGGATTCAATGGGGAAATTGCCCAATTTATCGATTGCATGCATAACAATTTATTTAGTCAAAGATAGGCATTGGAAAATGCCAGATACTGTTGCAACGATAAAACAGTTATTGAACTCACATAATCAGCTAATCTGATCGCAGTTAATTAATTTAATTCCAAACTTCGTAGCGATGTGAACTTCTTGTGCATAGCACAATCAACGTACCCATGTAGATGTGTGGTATCCAGTTGCAGAGCTACGTTAGGAATGAGGACGTCCTTAGAGATCTAAAAATGATTGCAATTCCGAGACGCCTTATTAAAAGGTGCAACGAAGGACAAATATCTCATGAATCTGCGGACTGCGGAATAAACAATTATAAATGATACGTAAAAGATAAAATTTTTCTTTGCTTTCATTTTATCGTATCTAAATAATCGAATGTATTGGATTATAACATAAATTCATTATGTGACAAAAACTATGTTCTGATTCGAACGATTAAGTTATTACCTTGTGCATCTAAAACTAAACTAAAACATTGTGTCGCTAATAACCTTGGCAGTTGATGCGATATTAAAAACAATAAAATAAAGAAAACATTGTGCATCGATTGAAGCAAACAGGAGTTAAATAAAAATTGATTTCGTCTCTTAATCATTATTATAAGTTGAGAATATTACTATAATATTCTGAATTTTTCTAATGTTTTCACTGTTTTAGGTTTCAACTAGTAATTTTTGTTATAAACGTATCAAATCCGCAGTCTAGTTATGACGCATTGTAAACGTACACAACTGTGCTTGAAAACCAGCCACCTTCGATTTAATCTCATAAAATCAATTAAATTTTGTGCTGTATTAATAAATTTGAAGAGATACCAAACATTACCAAATGTATTTATATTACGATCGAATATTTACTTTTAGAAAATATGGTATCGAAACGAAGATGTGATTTATTTTCTTGCACTTCATCGGTATCATTATTCTTGAAACCTCTACCTCGGCTCTCTAGCACTTTGCTATATGTACTATGTTACGGCTAGAACCAACACGAACCCATAAATACCCGCCGCTTAGATTCACAACATCCTCTTCCAAAAATACCCAGCATCGCAGACCATGGTAGCACTCTAGCCCAGTGATCCCGACATAGAACGGTTTCCTGAGCAGTGAATCTCGCAAAAATTCCGATCCCGTGTCAACGTACCATCAAAGATCAAGATACCCATTTAATGTTGCGCGGTCCAATCTGCGAAAGGAAGAATACTTCAGAACACATTCGGGCCAAGGACTGTTTGCTCTGCGCAGATCTGAAGAATTGGCGCTCGCATCTCTATTTAACCTCACTTGTATTTCTAATCTTTCATTCGTTATTACCGGGCCGCGGATCTTCATGCAAAATAAACATTTTATGAATGAATTGCAACAAACTAGAGTGAAACAGAAATTTATTTTCTTTCTTAACACTAGATTTACGGAGCCCGTCAAAATGACGGATTCAAACATTTTTAATTTACGATTATTAAGAGTGTAAGGAGGCATTCGTGAGGAATTATGAAATAGATTTAATTTTTTGTGTACATATTATAATAAAAATCGCTGAAGATCTAAGTAAATACAATTTTATTATTTTTATAAAGCAATGTAAAATAATCAATTTTAGTGCTCCGTAAACCTAGTGTTAATATGTTTTTACTGTTTTAAATTACACCTCCCCGTTTTTCTCATGAATAAAAAACTGCGGATCTCTATGCAAATTACAATTTTCATATTTGATTTTAAGAAAACTGAAAGAAGGAAGTGCTCCTTTCCTTTAACTGAAAAATTCCTTACAGTGTAAATGTATTAAAAATATTATTAATTTCAATCGGTCTGCACGGTTTCTTATCTTTCAAAAATTTTGATGTGCCATAAGTGCATAAGATCCGCTGTTCAGTTATTACTCGTATGTCTACGTGCCTTCTTTTTTCAAGTTTATTTCAACATGTTAGATTTGACAATTTTGCTAACATTTTTGGTTGAGTGAAATATGGTTAAGACCTAGGAATGCAAGAAGACAAAATGGTAACGAGTACAATGATTCTTGATTTTTCGATTCATGTTGCATTAAATATAATAAATTATTTCCATTCTTGTATGTATGGTTGTGACTTTGGCAGCCAACTACACTAATTTAACATATTCAATAAAGACAATGATTTTCTATTAGTAGTTTTTATCATAAAAAGGTACATTTCGCGATTATTCATGGTATTATCGTTTAAAATTTGTTTTTACTTTTCCCTTACTGCTCTCAGGTTTATCAACGGGAACTTCTAAATTTTCGAGAGTAGCTAGCTTTAAGAATTATCCTGTAAAAGACCCCACTTGAAATATTATCTTATTTGGTCATCGTATCGTCGTTATCTGTGCATCGCGTTAGAAAGCAGTTAATAAAGATTTTTATGTACATGTGGTTGCCTACAGTCTGAACTGTCTCGAGTTGACCTATGACCATGACTTTGCCAGTCATTGAATGAATGCGAAGAGCCACTTGAACAACGGTGCTCCATAGTACATCCACTTCTGTACTTTCAATTAAATGTACCAAATCTTCTAAAATTTCCGAAGTCAAGCAACAGAAAAATCACCAGAGGACAGCTAATTCTCTCATAGTGTGATAATCTTACTTGAAATTAATGTATTCTAGTGGTCATTTCGGTAGTAAAATTTCTAATACTGCCTTAGACATTTCAAGACAACTTCGAAACTCTATGTTATACTTTAAAACCTGCTACAGCATCACACAATTCAATTAAATTCACATACGGTGGCTCACAAAAGTATTCGCTCGCCCTTTAAATCAGAATAACTTTCTTAAAATTTCACCAAACCACTTAACTTTTTTTGAGAAATTAGAAGCATTGATTTAGTAAATCACGTGCAAAAAAGATTTTGAAACAATTGCAGTTAGTAGGAATTACATGAAGAGATAAAAATGGCACTTTTTAAAACTTCTTTATTTTAGCCCATAATGAAAATTTAAAATATGCCTTTTGTAGATCTGTGTTAGTTATACATATGCTGAAAATTTCATCGAAATCGGTTGACGCAGAAAAAAAACGACGCGCATCGAAAGATGTAAGAAACTATGGATTTTAAGCAGAAACTGATCAAAATTTGTGAAAAACTGCGATCATCACCATTTTCAACCGCTTGTAGCTCATATGTTCGTTAACTGATTTCGATAAAATTTTCAGCATTTGTGTGAATAATATAGATCTACAAGACACATATTTTGAATTTTCATTACGGACTGAAATAATGAAGTTTTAAAAAGTGCCATTTTTATTTTTTCATGTAATTCCTACGAATTGCAATTTCTTCAAAATCTTTTTTGCACGTGATTTACTAAATCAATGTTTCTAATTGCTCAAAAAAAAGTCTAGTGGTTTGGTCAAAGTTTAAGAAAATTATTCTGATTTAAAGGGCGAGCGATTACTTTTGTGAGCCACTGTATGTACCTTTGCTAACATACTTTAGAACCGAGAGATACTACAATTGAGCCGTTGTTTTTGAAAATGGTAGAAGTCCATTTTTGGAAAAAATGAGATTAATAGTTTTAGTCAGATATCGTTATAATAGATATCCTTATAAATTAATCAAAAGAAGGTGTACTGTAAAATTTTATTGCAAGAATGTTTTGGTTGAAAGTGAAGAAAGTCCATTCGTCACAATAGTAATTGAAACAACTTTCTAATCGCATTAATTATTAATTATTATGACTTCAGTGTGCACTGCCCTTATAATCATTGCAGCGGAAATTACCTAATGGCTTAAAACGCAAACCCTTAAATATTTCAATGTATGAAAAAATGGTCTTATAACACTTTCAAAAACAACGTCTCAATTATTGCATAAAATGTAATTATGGTATTATCGATGAACGTGATGTAAATCAGTTAAATAAGTAACTAGAAGTTGGTTTGTATTTTTAACAATCCTATTGTTGCTTCTGAAATGATCATAAAACTGGAAAAAATCTGCTGGAATAAGATGCCTAATTTCTTGTAAATTTTTAAGTTTCTTGATATGGGTTTGTCATTTGGCTATAATTTTGTTTAAATCTATTATCCGAAGAGGATTAGAGAATTCATTTTGTGTGATCATAAGGAGATATGGTTCAAGTGGTTTCGAACATTTCTGCAAAATTCCTATAAGACAAAAAGGAACTATGGCTTGGTAGTATTAATAATTTTATGATAGAAATGGTTCTGTGGTTGGGAAATTTATTGCATAATAAAGATAACATTTCGTACTGTGTTTAACTCATTTTTTGTAATCTTGAGGGTTGGTAGGGATCTGCAGAACAGGGCCCGATTGATCCCAGTTTCTGCAAAGTAGTACGCTACTGTCTACGGATTCGCTCAAACATTTGAATTTTTGCTTAACACAGAACCAAGTTTGAAATGAAGCCATTCGTACTCGAGAGCGAAACTTAAGTTGTTAAAGGAATGGAACTTTCAGAAGAAATTCTGTTTCGTTGATAGAAACGAATGCGTGTCCAAAGATTGGTATGTTTTTGGTAAAACTGTGACTGCTCTGAGACGCGAGTTGATTGGTATTCTACGTACAAAGCTACGCTTACGGAACCCCAAATTTTCTTTAATAAAAATGAGTTACGGTTTCGCATCGATATCTGCCCCGATGGTGACGTACGTCATCAAATAGATTCGATATCCCCGAAAAATTTTACTTCACCGTAAACCAATCTATTTTCTCCTATTTTCGCATTGTGATCATCCAATTTCTGCTGTATTTTAAACTACAGATTTTATGGCAATCTCTTCTTATATTGGATCGATGCAAAAATAATAACCAAATTCTTCGCTTTGTGTTCTACAAATAGTTTAGCTAATAAATTTTATCGCTTACATTGCTCATCGTTTATCACTACAACCTTTAGAGGGGCGACATTTTTTCATCGAAAACTTGAATTTTCTGTATGATAAATTTATACATGTATACAATGAAAATGTTACACAAAATTTCCAAGTTTGTCCCTGGCCACTATAACGGCGACCCCAGCCACCACGATCCTCTAAGGTGAAAGCTAACAATTTTTCAAAAAAGTTAAATTTATTAACACTAGGTTTACGAAGCACTAAAATTGATTATTTTATATTGCTTTATAAAAATAATAAAATTGTATTTACTTAGATCTTCAGCGATTTTTATTATAATATGTACACAAAAAAATAAATCTATTTAATAATTCCTCACGAATGCCTCCTTACACTCTTAATAATCGTAAATTAAAAATTTTTGAGTCCGGCATTTTGACGGGCCCCGTAAATCTAGTGTTAACAGGGCTGGTTGGCTCTGTTTTGCCCCCGGTGTCCTTCCCCTCCCGGCTAGCCATCTTTCCAGCTCTGCACAGTTATACTTGACCGTGAGCATTCCGGCTCGACCGAACTGATGAAAGTTAAGTGGCGCAGGCTAAGGTCGTTACCACTCTCGTACGCATCGTTCGCCGCGTTCAGTAGACGATGACCACTCGGTGGCATCGCATCGGTTCTCCGTAAACACCTGAAACATCATTCGCGAAAGAGACATGCGGCTGACGACGCTGGGATCGCTGCTCTTGCTGGCTGGGATTGTCTGCCGGGTGAACACCTTGAATCCGGATGCTGGAGCATGGGTGCAGGCCACTCAAGGCGAACCATGGCCTTTGCCGATCTTCAGAAATCTAGGAAACGCGTACTATCAGCTCAGGCCATCCACCTTCCAGTTTAACGTGAGTATTTAAAAAATCTTTCACTTGTTAATCCCATCATGTTTCCAACTACCTATGGTGAAGACGTGTGCATTAGTTTCGCCTTAATGCGGGTATCAGTTTAACACTAAACCTACCACAGCCGGTCAAATGACCGGTTTCAGATATTTTATTCTACAATTATTGAAGTTATAAAGATGCCTTCAGAAGGAGTTGACTCAATAGATTTCTTTATTCAATCACATTTTGTAATAAAAATCGCACAAAATTTAAATAAATCAAATCTTATTAATTTTATAAGAGAATACAAACTAGTAAATTTTAATGCTCGGTAGGTTGAGTGTTAAACTTACAGGGATCTTTTTGTACCGTATGAGTTACTAAAAAGGGGATAGAGGATCGATATTATTAAACTGCGAATTTTTATGCGAAATAAAAATTGTTTGCATTTATTACAAAATGTAGGAATTACGTATTCAGTTATTTCTGTTCTGAATCATTTTAATAAGTCCAAAGTAACAGAAGAGTATTTCCAAATTCTTGAAAAATTTTTTACTGTTTTGAATTTGATCTAATTATTTCTGTCATAAATACATCAAATCCGCAGTTTAGTGATAGTACAGGAAACGGATCAGTGCATTTGTAACTTTGCAGATCTTACTAGTTGATATGTGGAAATAATGTGGCTGCAGCTGTTCGAAATGTTATCTTATTTATAAGAAGATTGTTATGTTTCAATGTATGTTTTTAATAGCAATGAGATCACTGCGGATCTTTATGCGAAACACTTTCCCTATGAATCACAAGAAACGAGAGTAAAATAGATTTTATTAGAAATTATTTCAATATCACATGATTATATTCTTAAATTTTTTTAATGTTTTCAATTATTTTATCTCTCGACTACACATTCTCATAAAAGCATAAAATTCGCATTCTAGCCATGATGTATCCAACAATTTAGAAACGAAGATTTTCACCTCGAAGATGAAACAGCCTATGACTCGTGAACGAGTGCATTGAGAAGCTACCATGAAGATGATAGTGGATTGTAAATAAGAAAGAAAGTTTGATTACAAACTGATAAAATAAGGAATATCTTTCCAGCGTTGGAAATTGTTTTGAAACTAAACAAAACTATCCGGTAGACCTAATAGCAGTATTTTGCACTGTACGGCATTTTAACGCTAGAATTCTAGAAATGTTATTTTTCTATTGAATTTAATGAAGTTAACATCTTATTTAAGTCCAATTATGATTAACTTTTATTTAAAGCACAAAGTTTACGTAGTAAGAAACATTTGTATTGGTCATTTTGATGTTGATTGAATAATAAAGTAACGATAAATTAACATCTTTGATATGAAGAAGATATTTCTGTATTAATTCTTACAATTAGCGAAATACATGCAACATTTTCGCTGCATTCTTCGCAAGCAATTTGTGATTTGATGTTACATGTATTATACAGGGTGTCCCATTTAAGTTGAGATTCTAAATAATCTCGAAGACAAATGATTTAAAAATAACAAACTGACTGTCCTTTAGTGTTTCGAGTGGGAAGTCAAATGGCACTACTAGTTTTCTAATTCGTGGGCGTTTTCAAGGTTATTTCAAGGTCATTTTGTCTTTTTTATCATAAACCCATATTTTTTATTTCGAAATCATATTCTACGTAAAAAAATGCACAACTTTTGTTTCAAAAATTTTGTTGTAAGTTTGTAAGAACTTTATTATGTGTTCATGAGTCTTTTATTAATCGAATTACTAAGTGTCTAGAGGTTGAGGGTAAAAATTTCGAGCATTTATTATGATGTTCCTAAATGAAATAAAAAATCCTTCAGAAGAAAGTAACGTTGTAATTTTAATAGAAAAACAAAATTATCCTTGGCATAAACATGAAAAATCAGCTAAATATCTTAAAAAATACTGAACTTACAAAAAGATGTTTCAAACAAAAGTTGTCTATTTTTTCACGTAAAATATGATTCCGAAATAAAAAATATGAGTTTATGATAAAAAAGACAAAATGACCTTGAACTAACCTTGAAAACGCCCACGCATTAGAAAACTACTAGTGCCATTTGACTCCCCACTCGAAACACTAAAGGGCATGCGTCAGTTTGTTTGTTTTGAATCACATGTCTTCGAGGTTTTTTACAATCTCAACTTAAATGGGACACCCTGTATTAGACATCACTGTCTCCCGATGTTGTAAGTGTTTTACGTTGCGCGCAATTTATCGTGTTTTTACTGTGTTTTCCATGTGTGTATCTTTTACAAAAACTAGAGATGATTACAGTTTTGTTTGGTCTGTTATATTTTTCATATGATGCTGTTTCCACCACGACACAAAATATACACTCGCTGTAAAACTGTGGCTATCATGCTACAAGAAAATACAGAATCGTTTTAATATAATATACCTTTTCACAAAAAGTAACAGTTTCTTGTTGATTGCATCAGTACATAGTATTGCATATAGAGATTGCATCCTCAAAGTTCTAAATAGAAATTCTAAATCGTTACGTACAAATGAAGAAACTATTCATTCGATTGCAATGTCATGATTAGACAGCGGATCTTTATACAAAATAAAAATTTTCTACCTGAATTGCAATAAACTGGAATGAAATAGAAATTTATTTTCTTTCTTAATATGTTTAGTAGGTTGAAAATAATATAACAGTATTTTCAAATTCTTCTAATCTTTTTACTGTTTCAAATTGCGCCTACTCGTTTTTGCCATAAATGCATAACATCCGCTGTCTAGTCATGATGCATACAACTAACTGGCGCCAAACAAAGTAAATTCAACAATTCTTCTGTAGATGGAAGTAAATTTTCATCTAAAGTCACTCCAATTGATCAAATCTTTTTTCCAAGTATTATAAGTTCATAGCTAATATACGGATATAGGAATTAAGACTGTCGTTTCTGAAAAATATAAAATGCTACAAACTGCGTTACAAACGATTATGTACATCAATCTCTACCGTACAAAATTTGCAATAAAAATATGACTACACAATCCTTCCACAGCAAAAGACAAAAATTTCAAAAATCAACCACTTTATAATTTCTTTTAAACAACGTTACAAAGATCACCTAATTTTTAGTATTTCGCATGGAGTCTTAGACTCGCACCACTGTTGCGTTTAACGAAGCTCATTAATCGAAGCTGGAACAAATAGCCTGTGGACGTTCATAAACGTGCCTTCATGCGAAGAGATCATTTATTAGCGAAGATTGACTTGAAGATAATTAGTTCCTCTTCTATCAGTTTGTAGAGACTGGGATTACGGTGGAAATTGTTGGTAAGGAGGTCGAGCGGCTACGAATAACACGAAAATTTGCTAAAACTTTCATTAAGAGGTATTGGTCCGTTGCATTTCGCGGCACACTAATGCGATCTGCTGATGCAGAAGAAACCAAGACCTCGATTTTTCTCCCGCTACCGTGCGTAATGTTCGAATATGAATGAAATATTGGAACAGCGTACTTTCTTTTATTCCATCATCTCGTCCCGTACACACTTCGTCTGCGAGGATAAGCGTTATCGCGCGTACGTTTGCTTTTTTCCTACCGGGAGGAGCATATCGATACCGCGGCCAAGGGAAATCACGCGCAGCATACAGAATCGCGTTACACATTCATGCTTGTTGCATATATGTATCACCCGTTGCACCCGAACGAACGCGTGACGTCTGTTTCCACGGATTCATTTCCCCGGTTTTCGCGCGTGAGAAGCGTTCAGAAATCTCAATTTTTCAACCCGTTAATCGGCCGATTCTTCTATCGACGAATCAAAGATGATTAAAACTGATCGGACGCCGCCCGTTTCGTGGGAGACAAGGTTGCAAAATGACAGTGACCCGCGAACGTATCCGTACGAACAGACATAATTCAATTGAATTCTATCAATCTCAAAGAATATTTTTATTGACGATGCCGGGATTTCGCATAAAGAAAATCGGTCGTAATCAGTTTACTTATCATTAGTACGTCGAATGCTGAACAGACAACTCCAAAAAATCCCACAAAATCAAAGTAACTTAATCATTGTAATCAATACTGAAGAGTTAAATGAAGAGTTAAAAGAGATCTTGGAGATCTCATTTTAATATCTCTTTAAACCCTATAAATCCTAACGAAGTCTAGTTCAAGCGATTTTATTATAAATAAAATTAATTTTGATTGACGATGCCGGGATTTTGCATAAATAAAGTCGGTCGTGATCAATTTACTTATCATTAGTACGTTGAATGCTGAACAGACAACCCCAAAAAATCCCAGAAATTCAAAGTAACTTAATCATTGCAATCAATATTTAGAGAGTTAAATCTTATCGTGGAGATCTCATCTTGAAACCTCTTTAAACCCTATAAATCCTAATGAAGTTTAGCTCAAGCGACTGTATTATAGATAAAATTAATTTTTATCGACGTTATCGATTGCAAAAATTTTACTAAAAAGGTATATGATGATGGTGACGGCGATTTCGTTTTTTATGAAAATAATGAAAAAAGTTTTTATTGTGAAATTTGTAATAAAACCGTGGAATGCATGAATATAAAAGATTTCGAGCATATGTGTATATTTTTCTTGCAAATTTGATATATTTATCGTGCATAAACATCTGGAGTCTATTGACTAATAATGCCATAATTTCATGATATATAACAACAATTGTAGTGTTTCTCAGTTGTTTTACACGGGCTAGTAAAGCTACAAATGGGAATATGATAGAATTATATAATGTTAAAGCAAGTTCTGAAATAAAACAGAGAAAAATCTTCAGACCGCAAAGAGACAAAGGAAGGATACAAGTAGATTAGTTTGACTGCTGCTAATTTTCTTTTCCTTTATATATTTTAATGTTGAAATAGATTAATCAGCCAGTAGTTCGCACACTGTCCGATATGTAGATACAAACTAGTGGTGTCCGAGACCAAGTCGAAACGGGAACGATTCTTGGGATCGGGACTGGATCTTGAAACTTTCGGGATTACTGAGAATATTCGGGTTGCCCCAGAATATTCGGGTTGCCTCAGAATATTCGGGTTGCCTCAAAATATTCGGGATTACTGAGAATATTCGGGTTTACTGAGAATATTCGCGATTACTGAGAATATTCGGAATTACTGAGAATATTCGGGATTACTGAGAATACTCGGGATTATTCAGAATATTCGGGATTACTGAGAATATTCGGGTTGCCCCAGAATATTCGGGTTGCCCCAGAATATTCGGGTTGCCTCAGAATATTCGGGTTGCCTCAGAATATTCGGGTTTCCTCAGAATATTCGGGATTACTGAGAATATTCAGGTTGCTCCAGAATATTCGGGTTGCCCCAGAATATTCGGTTTGAGTCAGAATATTCGGGATTACTGAGAATATTCGGGTTGCCCCAGAATATTCAGGTTGCCCCAGAATATTCGGGTTTCCTCAAAATATTCGGGATTACTGAGAATATTCGGGATTACTGAGAATATTCGGGTTGTCCCAGAATATTCGGGTTTCCTCAAAATATTCGGGATTACTGAGAATATTCGGGATTACTGAGAATATTCGGGTTGTCCCAGAATATTCGGGTTGCCTCAGAATATTCGGGATTACTGAGAATATTCGGGTTGCTCCAGAATATTCGGGTTGCTTCAGAATATTCGGGTTGTCTCAGAATATTCGGATTTCCCGTGAATCTTTGGGATTCCCGAGGGTGTTTGGGATTCCCGTGAATCTTTGGGATTTTCGATACTGTACGGAATCTTTTAATATTGCTTTTTAGTCTTTATCTGTGCTACAAGAGTAGCAAAAATAATATTAAAAGATTCCGAACAGTATCAGAAATACCGAAGATTCACGGAAAACCCGAACATTTTTAGAATTTCGTAACGATCCGACATGCGTCTTCCCAGCCCGTCCCAAGCATCGGGTTACGGACTTCCCGGGATTTCGCACACCTCTAATACAAACACATCTATTCGTGTTTACTACTTTAATAATTCACGCTGCTATGCAATTTGTTGAGCAGGTAGTCGGCGAGACTTGCGATATAGTGGTCGACGCGATCGAAAGATACAAAGCGATTATTTTAACGGAAGCACGAATAGCGAAGATCGTCGCGCAAGGACATGCCAGATCCCCGCGTGATAACAGCACCAGCAAAGGCACGCTCACTGCCATGGACATCCGTTTGCTTGAACCCTGCGAGAGAGATGGGAATCACTGGCCTCACTTGCAGATGGGGGAATCGTGTAAGTTAATTCACTCTCGAATTTAATCGTTTCATCATAATCTGAGCTGACATTAATTCGTACTCGCATTTCTCACAAAGATCGGTTGACCCCGATTGTTATTATTTACGTATTTGTCGGGCACGTCTATGTGGGACTTCGTGGTGCAATGATCACTCGGTTAACAGTTGACGCATGGAAAAGAATGCCATTTTTGCGATAGAGGACGAAACATTGCTTGAACCCGAGCATTTCTACGGTAAACACGCGATATCTGTTCGGTGTCAATGGAACGAAACTGACGTCACCGCGAATTAATATTTTCTTCTCTCGGTGATTACATACGTTTCGCTTCTTGCCCGAGAACGTGAACTATCTGTGAAGCAAATGCAGTGGCTCTCATGGAAACCACAGTTGTCGAAACGACGCGACGCGCGATGCATCGAATGTCGACAAACGACCCCCAACTATATTTCGTCCAACGAGCCAAGGCAATAAGGTAAACAACCGACATTTGAGTGCGACAAAGACGAAGTTATATTTCTCGGATAGTTAGCAAAGGACGCACCCTGGTGTTTTGTTTATCTACTCAGACTCGTCTCGTCGGATCGAGTATAGGCACGGCAACCATATTTTTAGGAACGAAATAGGGGACAACAAAAAATACTAGGTTATTTATTGTAAGGTACAAAAAAACAATATTTTATGATACTAGATATTAAAGCAAGGTATCGAAATACAGAACTGTCCCGAAAATACGGGGAGGGATGATAGTCACCGCAGGTATAGGTTCCAAAATTCCCAAAAGTAAAAGAATCCAAGGATAGTGCAGGTTAAGACCATTGGAGGTCCTATTCAGTGATGCCAGATCGGTTAAATCGAGGGGAATACAGTTTACGGTCTTAGTGGGAGACGATGGAGTGTGCTCATGTAGTGGAATGGGATAGTGGAAGGGGAAAAGGAGAAGAAAATCAACCTAGTTTTGGGTTGATCTGGCGACACTGGTCCTATGTAAGCACTTACAGCGAAAACTCGATTTTTAAGAATTCGTTTTAGAATAACTATCGGATATGTGGGACTAGGACTTTTTGGGATGTAAACAGATAATCTTGTAGTACAAGTGTTATTTTGTTAGTTTCATTCTTATTATTATTTCATATTATACACGATATCCTAACAGTTTCGGCACTGTAAGTATCGTTGGCGTGCAGGGCAGCGTCTAGCACAGTGATCAAATCACGAAAAGTGAGAAAATTTCTTAAATTTAGATTCTTCTTCATCGTATGAACCTTGAAAGGAAAATATTAAAAGTTGAAAAAGTTGACTTTATTCGGTCAAAAAAAATATGTAAAGAAATGAATGTGTTTCATTTACCATACACATCACTTTAAAACACATCGTTTCGAGGAGTTCTGTATTAATATACAATAATAGGAGACAATAATAAGGGAATTTAAATGCAATAAAAACCACTTATACTTCAAGATTATTAACGAAAGTTAATAGCTGCTTTTTATTTTTTCACTCGAACACGCATGCACATAAATATTTTCGAATATTATTATTATGTAAACGATCTAAAATTCAGAATGTAATAAATTACTAATCATTTGAATATTTTATGAGGTACTATATCACTTTCGTACGCATATAATGAAACAAAATTATGTGCAATGGAAATATTCTAGGTTAGAAGAAATGTTTGGTTTTATAGTTGAAATAGCTCCGAGTGCAAAGGGTTAATCCAGCATTGTTCAAGAAAGTTGTAAGTTTGTTTCGCCGACACTGTGTAGAACGTGAACAATCGTGACGATACATAAGTAATAACGTCGGTAATTACCGTCAGGGACGGCAGTAAAGAACGGCGACGCTGGACGGATTTCGTTTAATCTTGTCTTATCGTCTTCAACTCCGAGGTCGAACGATGCGATTGGCACGAGAAATAACGTTTAGAGATTATCGATGCATGCATTCTTCTACCCTATTCATCGTTTGTTTGATCACAGCCTCGGCTACACGTTACTGCCTATCAATGACCGTTGTTGAGAATTAAAATCGGGTTTCAGACCGGATTTCGCGTATCGTATTTCGCATCATTGTTCAGCACTAGAGGTATGCGAGAACCCGAGAAAGTCGGAAATTCGATGATCGGGACAGTAGAGGTCACGAGTTGGAATGTGTATTGAAAATTCACGTGTACACGTGTAACGACTATACAGGGTGTTCCCGCTATCACCAGCCAGCGTTTTTCTTGCAAATAATAAATATTAGAATAAATTGATAGAGGAAAAAGTAATACCGTTTTTGATAAGTAACATAATGGCGTATGTAATTTTCTTGTTTTTGCACCATTTTCTTAGAAATGAAGGTGACCTTCAATTTTTTAAATGAAATTCTATATTATTTTATATCATATAAAATCGAGTGTCAAGACAAATTTATTCGTATATAACACAATGACCTTCAAGGTCGTACAAGGTCCGAAATGGCAGCAAAATTTTGAATATTTCGTACCTAATATTTCGTAAAGATATCATTCCCGATACACAACGCCCAGAAATGTAAATGACTTGCAAAGGAAACTAACGCAATCATGTGCATTAATACAATTGTGATTTCTATCGATCGAATTTTGAATTATATCATGGATGGCGAAACATTTACAAACAACCTTGGTGTGGAAACGGTTAAAATTCTTAAGGACTGGTCGTACACGAATTTATCAAAAAAAAAAAAGATCGAACCTTGCGCCGATAACATCTTCTCAAACATGTGCATTAATATTTCGGATAACGTTAGAAGAAGCGAACGAGAATGTAATTAATAGAGCCGAAATATGTAGTCATGTATAAGAAAGTTATATTGAACATTTACTATATCCTCGTCAATAAAGTATCCTTGTAAACGCATTAGTACGAAATGCTCAAAATGTTTCTTCCATTTCTGACCTTGTATGATCTTGAAGGCCATTGTGTCGTATACGAATGAATTCGTCTTGACACACGCTTTCATGTGGTATGAAAAAATATATAACATTCCATTTACAAAAATTGGAGGTCACCGGCATTTTCATGAAAGTAGTGCAAATACAAAAAAATTACATGCGCATTTCGTTGTTTGCAAAAAACAGTATTATTTTTTCCTCTTTCATTTTTTTTTCTAATATTTATTATTTGCAAGAAAAACGCTGGCTAGTAATAGCGTGAACACTATTTGTCTACTTATGTAAAAAGGGACTAGGAACGCAAAATTCAAAGGTCTACTGTTCATAAACTAATTCGAAATAAACAAAACGATGTTACCTACACCCTCTGCTATTTAATATCGTACTTACAACATAGTACTTCATTTTGAACAAAATCCCTAAAATCAACGGACGAAGGTAATCCGGCATGGGATGAGTACTCCCTAAGCTTGAATTCGACTTTCGCAGACACTCTCAGTATCAGTGAGTGGTCGACAGTCGCCAGTCTCGTCGCAGATTCGGTATGGGGTATTCTTCGCGGACTCGAAACCTTCTCTCAACTCTTGTTCCCGGCTAGCGACGGGCCTAACGTGAGTTCACCGAGCGTTTATTAATTTACTTAGGCTGTTGCACACGAAATGTCCGATTTTAAACGGTAACGTTAAACAACCGCAACTTTCATCTAAATAGATTTATTGATAAAAGCAAACACCATTATAATCGACGTATTCTGTCAACGAATTTCATGTTTATCGATTGTATTACGTTAGAAATTGAATATTTTGGTCGTTCACTTTCGACATTTTCAAGATTGGTTATTATACAATAATATTATTATTATTGGTTATTATATATTTTGTAGTTTCTTTTACCATAAACGAATAGAATGTTGATTAATTACCAAATTTTGTCCAAAATACACACAATGCTATCGTCAATTTGTCATTTTTCAATAAATAAGAAAAGAATGCACGACAATCGCATTGATTGACGTCGAAATAAAATTTATTTAAAAATAAAATTCGACGAGTGATGTATAATAAACCTGTAAATTGTAGTAGTATTTCTTGATTGAAACGCTTTATAATATTTGAATTCTGAAATCGGACATTTCATGTGCAACGACCTAATCGAATTCGCTTAAGAGCTAGTAACACATCCTGAACGTGTATAGTTGAAGATAAGGTGCCAATCTATCTTGGATCGACCGAAGTTAAAACATCGTGGTCTCCTCTTGGACACCTCCCGCCATTACCTTCCTATCCACGACATATTGCTTACTCTGGACGCGATGTCTTATAACAAACTGAATGTCCTTCACTGGCATATCGTGGACGACAACAGTTTCCCGTACCAAAGCTCCAGGTATCCAGACTTGGCTTCCAAGGGGGCGTACCACCCCACGATGATCTACACCCTAAACGACATCCAGAAGATCGTTGACTACGCCAGGCTGAGGGGTATCCGAGTGATGCCTGAATTCGATACTCCTGGACACACTAGATCTTGGGGTTTGGCCTATCCTGAACTATTGACCACTTGCTATGGTAAATATTGCAGCAGCAGTTTTCATTTTATTTCTTTATTTTTTCTCTATTTTCTTTATTTCTATTTTTCCCGATCGAGATAACGAAGGTTCACCAAATAAGAGCTATACATGCTTATTTTGTTATCAAAATATAACGATACAAGATATTAGTGTAATTTTGTTTATTTTTTTTATTGGTATATGCCATTATGTATTGAAAATAATTTCATGTAAATGACTGTCTCTGGATTTATTTGAAAAATCGATCCGTAAACACCAATTTTTAATCACTTCATATCGTAAATCGGCATCTATGACGTCAACAACACGGTTAATGCTGGTTTTTAAATGACCTAGAATAAACCAACGATTTAACATAACCACAGAGGAAGTAATCTAAAGGTGTTATGTCGCATGATCTTGGTGGCCAAATTACATCAGCATTGCGGAAGATTGCACGATTCATTATTTTTCATATAAATTTTAACACTTTCTACACACTGTACAATTCTCAAAAATATAATATAAATCTTTAATTCTATAAAAATCTCTAAAAATATTAATATTATTTACGACTGTATATATTCTTCATGATAAAATGGCAACCATTACTAAACTCGCTTAAAAAATCTGGAAAGAAAGAAAAAAAATATGGCCGTAGTAACCCGTCAAAGAACTATAGTCCTATTTTGATAACCCTGTACAATTTTTTTCCTGTGTGTGGATACAACAAAGGCATAATGCCCAAACACTGGATAAAAAACTACACGATGACCAGTTCGCGTGAAAAGAAGGATAACGGATATTTTACGGGAAAAGAGGACCAAGACTCGATATAATTATTAAGCAGAAAGAATAGTTAGGAATTATTACTTTTCATAGGAAACATCTTTTTAACAAACACTCGACTTTGCACCAGACTCAAAAGGCAAGCCGAACGGAAAACTAGGTCCGATGAACCCGACGAACCCTCATCTGTACGAGTTCCTGCGGAATCTGTTCTCCGAGATTGTTCAAGTGTTCCCTGACCAATATGTTCATCTGGGTGGCGACGAAGTTCCATTCGACTGTTGGCAGAGCAATCCAAATGTGACCGCGTACATGCAGGCCCACAACATGTCCAGGAATTTTGCGCTTCTCGAGGGAGAGTATATCGCCAAACTTCTTCGTATCACGAACTCGTTGGAGGCGAATGCCATCGTGTGGCAAGAGGTGAATTTTTCTTTCCCTAGAACCCCCTGCTTTTTCCACAATCTTTTCAGATCCAATTGCACCTACACCGGAATCTATAAAAACAATTTTCATCATATCGTCGTAAATAGAGTGCGGATTTTATGGACACACGACAAAAATGAGTAGGCGCAACTTAAAGCAATGGACAGATTCAAAGACCTTAAGGCAGGAAAGAACCACAGGCATCGAAAGATGTTAGAATCCTTAGATTTATTACAGTTAGAGGCCGAAAATCGTGAAAAACTATAATTTTCACGAATTTTCACGATCTATAAATATTTCTAACTCGAGGAAACGTTATCTAATGTTGATAAAACTTTCTTTTTAGAAATCTATTTTCTAAATTCTCATGACGGACTCGGATAAAAGTGTTGTAAAATCAATATTTACTATTTTTATCACCAATTTCTGCCAATTGCAATTTTTCTATAATTTGTTGTCACATCATTTAGTAAACTAATTATTCTAAGTTCTTGAAAAAATTAGTCGTTTGGGTCACTTTTAAAAGAGTTATTGGAAATTGATTGAAAAATTGATAAATAATAAAATAAAAATTGATAAATAAAAATAAAAATTGATAAATAAAAATAAAAATTGATAAATAAAAATAAAAATTGATAAATAAAAATAAAAATTGATAAATAAAAATAAAAATTGATAAATAAAAATTGAAAAATGATATTGAAAAATTCAGTGGAAATTTTTGTCACTGAATGTGGGTCCAAAAATTATTCGAACACTAAACTTCCTAGTCTTGAGAAATTGTCGATGCTTGAACAGTGATGATATCGTTAAAAAAAAATAGTACAATTATAATCTCGGCCTCATTTTAAAGACAGATGGAAAGACATTAAAAAAATTTAAATGGTCACATATCTGAGAGGACTTTCCGATAGTTGACTCTCACGTCCAAGCAATTTCTAAAGTACACTCAAACGGACACACAGTTTGAGAGTACTCTCGAGAGTAACTATCGAAAGAAGCTCTCAAATGGACGTGTACCTTAACGTCAGCGGTCCGGGGTGGTTCGCAGGTATTCGACAACGGGGTGGTGATGCCGAGGAACACGGTGGTGCACGTGTGGACGGGTGTCTGGTCGAAGGAGCTGGAAAGCGCGACCAAGGCCGGACATCCGGTGTTGCTGTCCGCGTGCTGGTATCTGGACCACATCGCGGGTGGCGGCGATTGGAAAAAGTTCTACAAGTGCGACCCGCTCGGGTTTAACTCCTCGAGGAACGTGACCAACCTGATGCTCGGCGGGGAGGCGTGCATGTGGGGCGAGTTCGTTGACAAGTAATGATCGTTTACTCTTTAACCTAACCTAACACCCACTCTCCCCCACACCGATTGATATCGGGTCAGAGGCACGATCGGCTCATCCTTAATTTCCTGTTCAGGAACAACGTGCATCCGAGAATATGGCCGCGAGCCAGCGCAACCGCGGAACGACTCTGGAGCGACGTCAAACAGGACGAGAACAGAGCAGCCCAGCGTCTCGAGGAACACGCCTGCCGCATGAACAGACGAGGAATACCGGCTCAGCCGCCCAATGGTCCCGGGTTTTGCGTCACGTGAACGTCCTTACTTGTTTAACCCTTTCGCGTCTGCACGCATATCGTAGCAATCAACAGAGAAAGAAAAAGATGTCGGGTGTTTGCTGTTAAGGCTTTCGGATGTAGGCCGTGTCCTTTTCGAGTTGTTTTCCTCTATGTTTCTAGGCCCTGATAAAGTAATGCTTGCGAATCGTTTGGAAAACGATTCCAAAAGAATACAATTTACGCCCATGATCCTCATCAGCGATAACTGTGCGATGCCGGACCACGACGACATCCAATCTTCGATTTGGTGTCGTGTTTTTACCGTTGAGAGCTTCAGCTGCAAGCCGGGTCATTTTTTATTTTTTTCGGGGATTGAAAACAGTTATTATATCGGTTTCTTATGAAAAACCGAAATGATGTTATAACTGTTGTATGAACGGTTACAGTTCTTTAGAACCCGTACTATGGCAGTTCTATAACTGTTGTTTTTCGGTTCTGCATTTCGGTTCCAGTTTGAACCGAAAAATAATTATCTGTATTATAAAAATATAATATCGGCTCTATATCGGTTCTATTGTATATCTTCATGACTAGACTGCGGATGTTTATGCACGATAAATATGTAAGAAGCATATAATATTTATGCGCAATAAAATATGCAAGAAAAATATAGAAATGTGTACGAGAAATATGCAAAAATACACGAAATATTAGATATTCATGTATTTTACACTTTTGTTGCAGTTTTCATAGTAAAAACTTCTTCCAATATTTTCATCAATAACGAAATTGGGATAGCCACCGATCCAACTTTTCATTAATGATGTTCGACTCGTTCGAACGGATGACATTTTTTAAATATTCGAAAACACCAGTAAATTTGCACAATTAGCAATATCATTAAATTAGTTTGACTTTACCACTCGAATCTGAAATCTAAACCCAATTTCATATGAAATGTTTAACGCTCGACGAATGATTAAGAATTGAGAAAATATAGCATACTGTGGTCTACAGTTGATATAAATTAGTGTATACACTCTCAGAACCATGTTCTTATGGCTGTCATGTGAAATGAATTTAGAGATAGATGATACATTGTATTATTTTATTATAGATATTCAACGTGATCATGAAATATGTAAAAATAGAACAAATAACATATACATTAGTGTATTGCTTATATTTTTAAACATAAATATGGAAAAAGTGCAAACGTAAAAAATTTATTTTTAGAACCACCTAATCACTATATTTTTGCATAAATATCTGGATTCATTAACAAACATTATTTCGGTTCTTCATAACTGTTTCAATCATGACCGATATTAAAAATGTATCCCGAGTTGTTTCTGATGAGACCATGCCTGCGAAACGTTGGGAATACAATTCCAAAAGGATATGACTCGCACCTGAAAACCTGAACAGTAAAAATTGTATGACGCTGGATCGCGAAACTTTCAAATCTTTGATTAACAGTCGTGTGTACGTTATCGTGGTATGTTAATTATTATCATTTCCGAAAGGGTTAACTGTGTGATTCGTGTCTACGCTAAACGTTCATAGAGGCCAAATGTACTGTGTATTCCAAGAATCGTTTGTAATTACTTCCCAATAAAACGTAAAACGAGTTTGTATGGATTTTGATAAATAAACGAAGCGATTGCTTGAAAAGAAATAGCCATTAATCATAGGTTGGTTGAAACAATTGGTTTCCTGTGCGCTGTTTAGCTTCGGCTGGCCGCCTTACCAATATCTATTCGTTCTACAGAGTGTCCCAAAAATATTGTACTTCCTTAAAAGGGGTGATTGTTCAGGTCATTTCAAGTGACTTTTTCCTTTGTGAAAATGTTCTTCTCGGCACTGTTAAGGAGATATAACGAGGACTCCGCCTCTATGACAAGTCAATGCATTGGCATTGGTCGAACCGACATCCGTCCGCTATAGACACGCTCTAATTGGTCCGTGCTTATAGTTGAAAACTGTTCAACAAATCCGAGAAGAAAGTTTTCCCAACGGAAAAAAGTTATTATACTTCAAATGTCTTCAGGAATCATCCCTTTCGAGGAAGTACAACATTTTCGGTACACCCGCAAAGTTGCATACCGAAACGATCGGTCAAACAGATGAACGTCTGTTATCCCCTGGCAACGGGCGAAACAAAGAAAATCATTTGCAATACATCAAACTATTCCTCGACCGTCACCAGCAAAATTCCAAGTCTCGGCGAATGATCCCGAAGCACACCGATGCCGTCGATTCTCGTTGGATAGGGGCTCATCAATCGTTGGGGGTTTGACGACGGGCCACGGGTTTATGGAAATCTTGTGGAAATATGTCGACATAATTCCACTCGCAACACCGATACTCCCTGACCGCCGTAATGAGCAGGTAAATTTTCTTCTTATATCTACCACGAAATCTGCTCGATCCTGATAAATTGGTGCTCCGATTGAAATCTGAACCCTGCAAAAGCTTGACGGCAGCAAGGAAAATCCATTTGTTATAGGATGGGATAATACACGTTAAACTGAAAACTCGCGGTGAAATACCAATGTTTCTTGCCTTCTTCATATCATATTACAAAACGTCGCTTCAAACCCTTAATGTCTTTTCGCAAAAAAAATAAAACAAATAATCAGTACATACTTCGTAGCTACAAACGAACGATAATACAACAATTTTCCGGCTCTACAACAATTATATTGAGAATGGTAACGATCCGTGTTAAAAATTGAAAACAACTTTTTGAGATCGGAGATTTAGCTAACATTCTTCGAGAGGCATCGGATTCTGTAAATTTTTGAGGAATAAACCACGGTCACTGCAGAAACACGATGTTATTTGATTACGACAGAATGTTTAATATCTTTACGAAAGTGCCGGAAATTTTATATTACTAATTTTTGTAAAGATAACTCGTAGCCATTATTATATGTTTACGAATAGAATAGAACGAAAGTACACAATCATTATTTTATTCACAGAGGATGCTGCGGAAGTGTGTCTGAATGTCCCAGATCGGCGTGTTGCGCCCCACCTCCATGTTGTTATGCACTACCGTGTGCACCACCCCCGTGCCCACCACCTTCGTGCCCACCTTGCATCGTCTGTAGACCACCCTGTCCACCGCGATGTCCCCCTAAACCAACCAAAACAGCAGTGAGTTTCAATAAATACAATCTACATTTACATAATTCTCCAATTTTTGCGGCAACGTTACTCACGAACTGCCCAGCCCAGTCCTGTACTAAAGTAATCTAAACAGCAGTGGGTTTCAATAACAACATCGAAATTTACATTACTCTCCTATCCTTACGATAATGGCTACGTTTACGCTAAACCAACCAAAACAGTAACGAGTATTAATAAAAATGTAACGAAAATTTGCATTGCAGTAAGTTTTAATAAAAACATTAAACACTATTCTACTATTCTTACCATAATCCGTGTCCTCGAAAATATAAGAGCAGCCCTATTTACGGCAACCTCGTTGTGCCAATGTAAAGAGTGACCCAAAAATTCGTCCCATTTCGGTCCCTTTTTGGATTTTGGAACTTTTTTGTGCCAAATGATAGCATATATCAAGACATAAATCGATGCAAATTTTCAAGTCGAGTTGACAATCCGAGATTAAAGTTTATTAACGGATCAACCGAAAACGTACAGACGTTTAGGCGATTTTTAGACTGCGGATTTTATGCATTTATAGAAAAAATAAGAAGATTACAAGAATTAAAGAGTATAAATACATTTCTTACAGCTTAATAAAACGTGTAAAGAGAGACATAAGTTTCTCTTTGGGTCCTATGTTTTGCAATTGATGCAAACGATTATTATTTTGTATAAAAATCCGCCGTCTAGTAATTTTACTAACTTCTTTTAGTTTTCCGGTATTGTTATAGATATATTGTACAATACAATATATGTGGGTTTGCTACCTTTATCCCATGATATTGACCATATCCAAAGTGTCACATAGTTGTAATAACATGGCTGCAACAGTCAACCGTGCCGCCCGCGGAGAAGAACAAGCTCGTCACCCCTGATATATGTTATCATGATAACACTTATATATTTCAAACCTTAAACACGTTGAAAAACTCATGAGAAAATGTTTTAGATAAGAATTGCACGATGTTTTGTGTATGTTATGAATACTTATAATCAATGTTTCATAAAAACAAAAAAGTGGGTCCTTACGAATTTTGAAAATTCTTATTTAAATTAGTCATTAAAAATTGGAGAAACCTGGAGATAGTTTTTTAAGTCACACACACACACACACACACACATCAGAACAGTATAAAAGCATGTACGTTCAATCTGCGATATCTCAAAATCTGATTGTCAACTCTTGACATAAGCTATTATTTGTCACAAAAACTAGAGCTTTTGAGGGACCCAAAAGAGACGGAAAAACCCCTAATTTTCGGGTCACTTTTTCGAGGGCAATGATAACGGCGGAAATTTTCTTTCGGAATGAGTCAAAAAACAACCACGAGGAATTAGAATTAAAGTCTCGTGGAGGCTGAACTGCAGTTAATTTAATTGCCATGTAAATTTATTAAGCCAGCAGCGCAGTCTTGGCATCACGGCTAACTTAATAACGTCTGAAAATTAGGTTTACCTACGGCCTTGTCCGCCTTGTCCACCGTGTTGCCCGCTTCCTTGCCCACCAAAGGTAGTCGTGACCTGTCATCCACCCCCACCCCCCTGTCCCCCGCCGCAGCCGTGCGTCACATACGTTTGTACCAAGAAACTGGTTCCTTGTATGCCTTGCCCGCCACCCACGCCTCCACCATGCTCACCTTGTCGACCAGTTTGCAGTCAGTTCTCTACAACGATTTTCGATGTCGATTACAATCGTTACGACCTACCCCTAGCAATACTTATCCTCGTCCTTTTTCAGTGTCCTGCCCTCCTTGCTAGACGACAGCGCATGAAAACTTGACATTGTACAGCAGCTGCAGAGGCGATATACGCGGGGTCCAACGAGAACGACGGATGGCTGCATCGTATATCTTCGTAACGATTAAGGTAATCGGATATCCTTGTCTGCAACCCGTGTAAGTGTAAAAACACGCCGAGGATACCTCGCGAACGCAGTTTCTATCTCGATCAGTATTCTCTCCGTGAGAGTCGCAATTTTCTATGCCGTGAATGCAGTAGTTTTATCCCCACCACTGGAGGGGGATCCCCCTTGGAACCAGTCAAGCGGTACAACACGCTGAACGATCGAGCCAGCGAAGGTTCGTGTGTCGGCGAGACACACCAATGCAAGCGAAGCAAAAGACAACAACTTTTCTAACTTTTGATTTTTTTATGAAACTTTTACCATCGCAATCGTCTCTTTTTCTAATTAAAATGATCCCAAACATAATATACTTACGATCATAATTACTTATGAAACAAACGATTGAAGTTTCGGACTTCACATTTATGGTAGAGACACGAATTCTGTAAATGTCAAGTTCGAAATTTAAATCGTTTGTTACACAAGTAATTATGATCGCAATTATATCGTGTTTGGTGTCCCTTTGATCAGAAAAAAAGAGGAATACGACATTGACGAAAAACTAAAAATAAGGAAATTTGATTTTTTGACTAAACTGGCACGAGTCTTTTGCTGCTTGTCATACACCCGTACCTCAATCCCTCTATCTTTTCTAATGGCTATCCTTCTCCACGATCGGCATACTACAAAGAATGTAGTCCCTATTCTACGAATGTCGTGTGGCAAACCGGAAGCTACGACATTTACGGAGAGAATACTGTACCTCGATGTCGATGCTCGCGGTTTCTACACTCCCAAACTTATTTAAATATGTATAATTTCGTTTAAAACTATACAATTATGTTTAGGACAATCCGTAGAATAATTTGATGTGAGAAGCAGCGACGTACCTATTTCTGTTAAAGCACAAAATATTCTTTTAAATATTTCTAATAATTAATTTCACAACTGCTTCGTCCCTCGATTATTCACGATTCTAATCAACCAATATTCTCTGTTTACAGAATTTAGGACTCAACCAATTATGAAGTACTACCAATTGTGAAGTACTTCGACGAATCTATAAATCACAACTTAACCGAGATACCTAATTCGACTAAATTCCCGACTATGTACTATTTTCTCGAATTTGAAGATCCATCAACGTCGCGACGAGAAATATTCTAATTGGTGTCAATCCTGGACTCGACTTGAATCGAACGCGTCTTATTACCGAATATTTAGACTACTATTTATGAATTCTAGACCAACTCTAAACGAGAGCTTACTACTATTAATGATTATCTAAACGATATGGACGAATATCTAATTTGGAGACTAAACCCGGATGATCTTACCGAAATTGACGAACTAAAATCTTGATTCGAAACGAAAACACGAAAGCGGCGAAAATTGTTATTCGATTGGACAACTCCCGATAGATAACTACGTTTTCAGAGTCAGCGTGCAAATCGCGAATGCTTGATCGACAAGAAGGTTCGTTTATCGACGTCGATTGCAATTTATCTCCAAAACAAGTTTGTCTAGAAAACCAATTTAACTACGAACACCTCGATTCGATTTCACGATGCTCCGATGCATGTTTTGCCCCCCTAAGAACATGTACCCTGGCAAACTGAGGAGACACGAGGTGTTTCGTGACCCGAAGTGGCAACAACAGAATCAGAACCACCCTAAAAAACGCATAACCATTCTTTCCCAACGAACGTGTCTACGACGGGTCTCAGCGTTTCGATAGGTTGCGCGCAAAGAAAGCAGGTACCATTCCTTTTTTTTTATTGTGATTTTTTTTATGAACCAAGTCACGTTGTCAAGATTTTGGTACGATTGCGGCAACGGGATGACTGATTCGGTCGTATCGCGTTCGAAATCGAGAAAATCTTGTGTGAAGAGAAGGTCTACATCGGCGAATGATAACGATCGTCTAGAAGAGGAATTGCCTGCGATCAGGAGTGTTGCACGCATGTCTGAAAACTGAAAACGCATCGGTGCGTGCTTCTTGTACACGCTATACTCAATAAAAATGGAAAAATTCTCTGTAACGTTTCTTCGTTTTCTTCGATCACGTCGCGGCGAGATTCATAACTACAGTGAATTACGCAACCCATGAATTTGCAGTCTGACACTTTTCTCTCCAATCATCAGAAACTCGAACGCATTCGTTTATTTGTAATTTTGTGAACATAATTACTCCGTTCAAATGACAATGCGATTTTTTTTATTGATACAAATTTTATGAGCCTAGAATTCCTCTCTATTCCAATGGGGTTTTGGCGTGAGATTTGATTGGTGCAGATTTTCTGCAACAACAATCTTAAATCTCGTAAGTATTATTATTGTCAGCAAACTTTTCGTGTTTTGTAAAAGGGGACATTCGAGCAGTGTCGCCAGATCAGTTAAATCGAGAGGAATACAGTTTACCACCTCTCTGATGACCAGAGTAATATGTAACACGTTGCGCGGCGCGTCACGTGACCAGTCTACGGTCTTAGTGGGGGACGTTGGAGTGTGATCATGGTAATGGAATGGGATAGTGGAAGGGGAAAAGGAGGAGAGGAAAATCAACCCAGTTTTGGGTGGATCTGGCGACACTGCATTCGAGTTATAAATCGAAAACTTTTCATTAATTCGTACTTGTGTACTTTTTATTTTGATGTTAGTTAGTTTGTTTCTTTGATGAAATTAATAATGTAAATTTAAACTCCACAGATAACTTTCATTTAGGTTTTAAAAATATATACATGGATATATCTTGTAAAAAATTATACAAAATTTCGCTTCCCCTATCTGTCCCTTAATTTTTAACCACTTTCTTTATATCAACGACGACCTATTACGAATAAATATCTTGAATATATGGTTTTCAAACAATCCTAAAAGGAAGAACTTGAAAATTCTTTTAAATCTTGTACTTTCATTAAATGTTTACAGAAGAAAGTTACAAGGCAAAGAGGCGAATTATTCCGTGCAAAGTTCAACTGAACAACTTCGCGATGTATGCTGTGCAATGCTAATGCCGGCACATCAATTTTGGAAGCGTATATCTCGGTAATAGTTTATGATGCAAAGACAAATGTATTCTAGTGTTTTCAAAATACCTTGGTCTCATCTTCAAGAACGCGTAATCAAAAATATAAGTTTCCACTGAAAATTACAATTTTAATCTCTACAGAGCATTTTAAAGTTGCTGATTCTGTCAAACAAATACAATCATTATTTATATTCTACAACTTTCGTCTCAAAATTTTTTTTCGTATCACCTATAATTTTTGTATAATGGGATTTTGTCCAAAAAACGGGCTTTTCAACGCACTGTACGTCCCATTGAATCATGCTTGGGGAACGAAGTTAGGCGGAACCCGAATCGAGAATATAAGCAGGAAGACGTGGCCATGGCAACACGGCGCGCCGTGTCTCGTCAATTTTTCGTCCCCGTCTTGGAAACACCCCCTGCACTCCGGCTAATCAGAGTTTCCACGTTCGGATCCTATACAAAATCGAGCCTGGAGGATCACCATCGATCAGTTTGGACGATGCGCCTCTGATCGCGGACAAGATTCGAAGCAAAATTCTAGACGAGTATGAACAAGAGGCAAGACGCGTTCATAGCCTAAAATTGTATTATCCCCGTTAATGGATCGCTATTATCGGGCTGCGGATCTTTATGCGTTTACGGGATATGCACGGTTCTGAAATACGAGAGAACGTGTCGGTGCATACACGTGTGATACACACTTTTACTTTATAGTTGTCACAATGTTGCGATCAGTGAAATTTTTTCTCGCTTCAGTTTTCGTAAAATTGTATATGAAAATAGGAGCTTACGTAAAGATCCAGTATCTATTATACTGCCGATCTTGAGATAAAGGCGCTTTCAATTTCTGGCAACCATAAATCATTATACAATAACAAGCGTTAACTACGATTTTATTCTAATTCTTTTAAAGCATGCTTCTGGACGGAATAGTTGTCCTTATGCTAGTGACAAAATAATCTGTGAAAATGGAAATTTGTATAAAGATTTTTAGTAGAAGAGCACTTCGCAACAGTGTCGCCAGATCACTGAAGTCGAGGGGAATACAATTTACCCCCTCTCTGATGACCAGAGTAATATGTAACACGTTGCGCGGCACGTCACGTGGCCATTCTACAGTCTTAGTGGGGGACGTTTCAGTGTGCACAGGAGTGGAATGGGATAGTGGAAGGGGAAAAGGAGAAGAGATCCACCCAGTTTTGGGTTGATCTGGCGACACTACTTCGTAATGCGTACACACGTTCTACTTTAAAGAATGTCGGTGACCGTCCAAATATCTTTTGTTTAAAATTTTTTTCCCTATCCTGAAAATTATAATAATTATCGTATAGGTTTATATTCCGGACATAGTCATCGGTGAATTACGATTAATTTTGATTTCCCCTCATTTTCGAACTCTGTTCGTCCCTCGATGATATTTTGTCGCAATAGTAACAAATAATTTCGGTGAAAAGATTGTGACTTCGTAAATTTCTTTCTTGATAATGAGTAACTAAAGTAAGGAGAGTTCTCGTTAAAAGAAGGTTGTTCACATCGTTCAATTAATACGAATTGTTTGGAATTGGTGAAGATAATGTCATGTTGACACGAGGAATGTAGTTTAAGTATAACTGAGAAATAATATTGAATTTATATTACCAGGCTTTGGGACTCTAATCTCAATTTTGTTACAGAAAAGTCTCGGTAGACAGAAATGCCAGACAGAGGACACCCACAAGACGTCCCAGCGCGAGCAGCCTAAAGGCGAGAGTGAACACGATGCAGCAACGAATAAGATCCGAAAAGTCACCATCTACGCTGGACCTACCGCACGCGGAGCACAAAGAACAACCCCACAATGTTGCCGACTGCTACGTTCCAAAGACAAGGTTCACTTCTCAGGACAGGTGCAAAGAGTTCGGAACGTCCTCCCCCAGACTGAAATACTTCCCTGCTGAGAAAATTAAGAAGTTGGACAATTCACCAGCGTACACAGCCGACCCTATCGGCGCCATAATCATGCAGCAAAACCCTCAGGAGTCGGGGACATTTTACGCCACGGGATCCGCCGATCAGAATAACGGACAGGGCGATACAATGACGAGCTTGCAGCCAAAGTCGCAGCAACGGCAGCATCAGGTTGGTATATGCTCACACAGAGTGATTCTTATAAAGTGACTGATTTAGTTTTCTCCGAAATGGATTGCCATACGAAAGAATCGATGAAACGAAAAATGTTCTGTTCCGAGGGGAACATCTGCTGACGTATACGTCGGCATTCTGGGTGGAAGGACTTAGGCGATGAAAAGGTCCATTAATTTTTTTTAAATGGAATCCTATATTTTTTGCTCTAAAGTCTGACAGTATCCTGAGTGACACGTTCATTAACCACGGCACAAGGTCATCCAAGGTCATTAGATCACACAGACCAAAAAACTTGATCTACTATGCTGAAGCGAAGCAACGTGTTAATTAATGCGTTGTTACATCAAATGCTGAAAATTATTACCGTCGACTTGTCTGCAAAAATCAATCTTGTTCGAAAGTCTTGTGCTTTTACTATCATTTTATCCTGCTTGCATACTATAAAATTTACCTTTGCATTCGTAAGATATTGTCGAAGTGAATGTTCTGTATAATATCGAACGTGTTATACAAACAGGAATGCCAAAAGCTATTAATCGCATGGAAAATGTATTTTTCTAGTTTTTACTAAAAATGTTTAAAAAAACGCGGGGTGTGCTATGGCTTTGTCACACAATGTACCAAGTTATCATCAAAATGACACCAGACTCTGACATTTAGCGGTCTGATTCGATATTAGAAGATAAAGGGTTAAACCACGGATCTTTCTTACAGAACATGCACGCCATGAGCCAGCAACAGGTTGGCGGTCAGCAGACGGCGCATCAGATCGGTCAGGTCAACCCGAACTCCGAACCCACTCTGCAGCAGCAAGTCCTATCGAATCAGGCGCACCGTCCTTGCGTGCCTCACGGTGAACGGGAATATTCTCCGCAGAAGACTGCTCACCCGTTGTACCGTAATCCGCCGCAGAACGCCATGACGCCTGGCCCACCGAATCCGATGCAGCAACCTCCAAACGTCTCGGAACAGACGGCGAATCCGGAGACGTGTAACGCCGAGAACAAGGAAGCGGAATGCCCAGGCTATGATGTGCAGCCGGTTGGTGGCCGAAACGCGGCCTTGTACAGGCAGACGATGACAGCTAGCCAACAGCCACGGTTCAGGTCGCAAATGTCCATGATGCCGAACGTGTCGCAATCGAACAGCAGTCAACAGTATCAGTTACCGGTCCAGAATCATTATCCGCCGCAGAACCAACCGCCTAGATACTCGACCCCTCAAAATCCTCAGCTGGCATATCAACAGTTGCAGCACACTATGGCGCAACAGCAGCAGCTGCAGCAGCGGGCGATGGCTTATCACATGCACATGATGAATAACGATCCTCGAAAGAATCAAGAGAATCCATACGGACATAGTTCACAGTTTGTATCACAGGCACCCGCACAGGGAATGATTTCTCCTCAGGAGGCGAACAAAAATCGTGCTATGCAAAATTACCAGGCTCAGCAGAGGACTTACCCGATAACTCCACGAAGTTCACAGTTGCAGCCTTACTCCATCAATGTGGTCAACAACCAGCCGCAGGTCTTTGCGTCGAATACGCAGCAGCAGCACCAGCATCCCATGGTGCAGTATCAACAGCCACCTGTGCAGCTGTACAGAAATCCTGGGCAACCACTCTACAGGAATCCTGGACCGGTAAATGAGAGTCAGCAGATGATGGAGCAGCCTGGACAGAGTGAGCAAACGAGTGGTCAGAAAATGAGACAACCTAGTCAAGAACCTCCTGTAGACAGTGGCCGAGATAATGAACAGAAGAGGACGAAGTTGTCGTTCACCCCGACCATGATACGCGACCAGGAGAAGATGGTGGCAACCATGAAGCAACAAGGTGTGCCGTTCGACGTCATCAAAAGACAGTTCGAGTCGCTGCTGAACGAACAGCGCAGACAGCTGGAGTACATCGAGGATCTCCGTCGACAGGACCACATGCCGGAGGTTGAGAGACCCATGACTGTCACTCACAGACGCAAGCAAACGGACGAGAAGCCGGAATGGATGGTCCACCTAACTCCACCTAGGCTGCCCTACATGGAGATAGAAAAGATGTACGAAGAGCAAAAAGAGAAAGAACGTCTGGCGAAACAGATGGATCAGGGTAGACAGATCCAGCAGAACGAGATGACGAATCAACTTTATCGACACAATCAGCAACCGTACCAATACTATCGGCAAGAGAACCACCAGCAGCCTCAGCAGATGTTCCCCAAGCCTAGAGCGATCGGTTCCGTACAATCGAGTCCTAATGTGTCCACGATGCACTACCAACATTACCAACAACATCAGAACTTCCCAAGCTACCAGCAGGCGCAGAACGCCTATCTGCAACAACAGAATCCGCACGTCCAGTATCAACAGGTCTACCAAGAGAGCCCCCGGCAAGCCGAGAGCCAAGCGGATCCTAATAACTCCACAGCCCATGCAACTGTTAAACGAACGACCGAGCCATCCAGCTTGCTGAAACTTCGAATGTACAAGGAACGTATCCGGCCCCAAGGTCGCAACAACGGGTTGCAGGATCCGCAGATAGTGCGGAAGTATCTGGAGCAGTGGTCAGAGTCCGCGGACGTTCAAAGAGGGTTGGAGTACCTAGCCGGGTTAGAGCGGAAGACAAGACCGACGAGACTAAACGGAATGCAAGATCGCGTCGATGTGGATCACCAGCTGAACGAACGACTGATGGCGGTTTCCAGCCAACAAGTGCCGAAGAGGATCCCCGCGAACGGCCTCGAGAACGGCAGGAACCCCAACAACCCGCCCCCGCAACGCTTGATGCAGCTGAAGAAGGCGGACCAAGAGTTTCTGCGAGAATATCCGCGCCAGAAGCAGAGCAACTCGATGAATTACTACGTTCAAGCGGAGAGGGAGAACGGGACCGTGGCAGTTGACGAGCAACCAGCCACTTCCTACGGCCAGCAACACTTAGGACCGCCCACGCCCATGATCCCCTACAATGACAGGAATCCGACCGCAGCCCGAAACAACATGATGCCATTCAGGTTCGAGGGAAGTTGTCCCCAGAACTATCAGCAGATGCAGCAATACTACCAGAACGCGCGTAATCTCGTTAGGAACACCGGCGAAGGGGACACCGAATCCGCTCGAAAGAACCTGACGAACAATGTCGGGTTCGATCGTGCTGGTGGCGATGCCACCGGAAATATGAACGGCCAGACGGCGGATACTAAAATGGCCATGTACAGGGCGCATTATAGCCAGCCCGATCTCCACGAAGCCAGAACTATCGGTGGTGTGAGGTACCTGGCCAGGAAACAGGACTACATGCCAAACACGCAACTCGTGTCACCGGAAACTCTGATCGCGAGCAGAAATCTACAGCCCCCGGTGATCTACTGACGGGGACTGGTCGTGTACCTTTTTTTTTTTGTATGTTTTATCGGTTTCGTAGTATGTTTTATTTGGTCCTTTTTTTGGCTCGTTTATTTTATATGGTTTTTTTTTAGACTGTGTTGTTTGTAAGAACCGCGTTTATTGAAATCGCCGTGTTACACACGCGGCGAGTTTAAGAAAGGTGGTTCGCGTTTTGAACATTTTGTGAATAAACCGATGCATTTTAGCATGCTTCAATGGTTTTGTCTTTATTGTTTCTCCGTGACTCCTGGATTTCATGGATACTCCAACAGGCAAGTATCACTGTTTGTAGGTTCACGGGAACATTTGCTATTCATCGCGGATAGTTGTTCCCTTTCAACGCGAGGCTCACCCTCATTGCTAGAATTGCTGCTTTTCCTCCTTTTTCACTTCATCCTGAGCGCTCCTTCCGCGGCGCTCCACCCTCATCAGCAAATTGCTGTCTGCCAATGGTCCCATCTATTGACAAAGCGACGGCACGTCTCGCCCTATCATTCTGTACTGTGATTTTGATTTTCAAGACGCGTCGATGCCGTAAAACTTTGCTATCGACATTTCGGGTCTTCCGTTTGACACTGACCAGTGTCTTTCTGCAAATTTTCTATTTGAATTTTTTAAGTGTAAATTCTCCACTACACTTTGCATTAACGCGCCCCACTGACTTTGACTTCTATCTACACTTCATTTTATACAAAGAGCTATTTCAATTAAAAAACCAAACATTTCTTCTAACCTAGAATATTTCTATGGTACATAATTTTTTTCATTATATGCGTACGAAACTGGTATAGTACCTCATACAATAATTAAATGTTTAGTAATTCATTACATATAAACAAATTTAATCATGTAAACAATATTCTGAATAATGGTTTAGCAATTTGTAGTGGCGCCTCAGAGTCGCCATTCGAGTTATAAGGGTTAAACCATGTTTCACGAACGCGACTGTCTGTATGTTTATGGAGTGAGCGATACATTAGTTTGTTGCATATGACATGTCCAATTTTAGAATGCAAATATTATAAAGCGTTTCGATCAAGAAATACTACTACGGTTTACTGGTTTATCATTATCACTTTGAGCTTTGTTCGCCAAAATGCAGTCTTTGATTTTCATTGAGATGTCTAATTTTACTTGTAAATAAATTTTATTTGCATACTTTCTATGTGCGTACAAGAATCACATATCAAATTTTGGCCGAGATGTGATGATTAATCAACATATTGTTTGTTGACGGTAAAAGAAACTATTGCTCAACTCTGATATTTCATATACAACAACCTAATATGTATAAGATAACCAAACTACAGGTTTCTTCCAGAAGATAAATTCGTGACATGGGAGTTTCCTGAGGTTATTTAAAGTAACTTTTGTCTTTGCAAAAGTGGCCTCCAAGGCTTTGTTAAGTAGTTATTAATGAAAAAAAAGGACCAATCACACCACCGTTATAATGGTCGGATTCTGGGTTGGCCAATGGTAATGTCGCGTTCAGTGGGACCTATTGCCGAGCCGGAGTCCGTCCGTATAATCCGTGTTTTCCGTTAATAACTCCTTAACAAAAATAAGGTAGCCATTTTTACACAGAAAAAAATTACTTTAAATAACCTTAGGAACCGGCCATTTCAACGATTTACAACATTTTTGAGACACCCTGTATATTCACTGCACATAGCTCCAAAAATGAACAAAAATAGTAAGAGTACTGCCATTTTGTATTGTACTGTAAATCGGTGACATTTCTTCATGCACTTTTAAAAATTTATTTTTCATCGTAATTTGATTGCGTATTTAGAATTTCATTAGAGTTTGCAAGCTTGAAACCGGTTGATAAAATAAAGGTTGAATTTTATTATTAACAGATAAAATATTATAATATGTTTATCGAACTCGTGAGCATGCGTTTTGAATCAATTCGAACACCAAGTACGTACGCAACTCTTTTGTTTCTTTCGAAAAAGAAGTACGCTGACTTCTGCTCGTCGAGTCTCCATTTCTCATTATGTATTAGTAACAATTTTCTAAATTTCCCGTGAAACATATACCAGTAAACATGAAGTGCAAAAGGCAACGCGACTACATGGACGAAATGTTGCGGATAATAGACTGCATTGATTATCTGTGAGTAGAATTCTCAAAGGTGTCTTAACGCATACTCTGCCTAACGCACGCCGAAATAAATTCCATAAAATTAGAGTAATCTAACAAAATTTCCTTCTCCTTCGAGTTCTACTAACATTTGGTTGAGTTAAACCATTGGTATCGCAATGAATAATTCGAACTTGGACTCGAGTTTCAGCCTGTCAGAATTTCAGTTCCAAGCGATTTACAGTGTCTAAAAAAAGTATTGGCATACCCTTTGAAAACGTATAATTTTTTCATAATTTGACCAAACGAGTTGAGCTTTTTTTTTAAATGCCCGAAGGATTAGTTTACTAGAGAATGTGCAATGAAATGATTTAAAGACTGTTATTAGACGAAATTGTGAAGAAAAAAAATAAAGTTTACAATTTTTAACTTTTTTATCTGTGACTATAATGAAAACTTAAAACGTACTGTCTGCAGACTTAAGTAAGTTATGCATATGCACGTATGATCAACGTTGTTATGAGCCACAAATGATTAAAAATCGTCAGAAACTGTGATTTAGATCAATCGTAAGCTTAAAATTCAAAGATTCTTACATAATTCAATGCCTATAAATTTTTTATGCGCCTGATTTCAATGTAACCTTGTGCACGTATATAACATACTAAGATCTACAAAATGCATGTTTTCAATTTAAATTGCAGATGTAGATAGAACAGTTAAAAATCGTGATCTTCACTTTTTCCTTCGCGGTTCTGATCAACATCAATTTAAAAAAATTGTGTTGCTCATGTTAGCTAGTTAACTAATTTTTCTAATATTAAAAAAAATATTCAAATAGTTTCAAAAAATTATTCTTTTTTAAAGGCTGAGCCAGTACTTTTTTTAAGTACTGTAAGACTTTTTCGATTTTCTAATCTTTGGGGGCGCCTTTTTCCAGAAAACCGGAACCGGAAGTATGCAACGTTAGGTGTCCACCGTTTGGATGTCCACGTGGACCTTGCCCAGGGTTATGCTGCTCCGGAGGCGTCTGCGACGCTTGCTGCATTTCCAAGGTGCCCTGTTGTCCGATACCACCCCCTTCACGGCCGCGGTGTACCGCACCCCCTTTGTGCTGGCTGAAAGCTTATGCCAAGTTCGTTGGCTACCCCCCAGAATCCTGTCTCTCCCCGCAGAACGCGTGCCGCCGCTAAAAATCCGGCTGCACGTCTTGGAATCAACAGAATCATTGCCTTACTAAATTGCCCACCACCCTCCACGTTTGCAAGTCACCCTGTTGCCCTGTCCCAGTACTGCTAAACCAACGTCCGAGAATAATCAGCCGTTCGAACGTGACAGAAACATTTCTGTTCTTGTGCGACATTTCTGTGGATGAACAATGTGAAATAGATCTGTTCCTTGGACATTTGGTTTTATTACTTTACTGCTTCTATTAACCATTTGCATTCGTACGTCGAGTGAACCTCAACAATTTTTATAATATTGATTTTTCTTAAGCTTAGACAAGCAATGTGTTTTGAACTCTGTTTTCAAGTACAGCCAACACGTTTTTACACGATTTTGAAATAACACGGTCCAAAACAAAGATACGTATGTATCAGAGCTCTCACTATCCGGATATCCGAGTATTCAGATTACTCATTACAACTCGAAATTCGAATTGAGATCCGGTTCCGAATATCCGAAATGAGATGTTCGGATATCCGAATAGTAGGTGCCTTGATCCTCATATTCGTATCCGGAGCTCGTTCCGGATTTCGAGTTGTAACGAGCAATCCTGGAGTCCCCATACAGTAAGAAACCTAGTATGTACATTCTACAGTGGGTGCAGAAAGTGTTCGACCACTAAACTTCCTAGTCTCGAGAAATTGTCGATGCTGAAGCAGTGATGATTTCACTAAAACAAAGAGTACAATAATAATCCTGGCCTCATTTTAAAGCTTCAGACTTCTACTCTTCCTAACCACCATTCATTTTTGTCTAGGACTATTTCGCACGACGCGACAGGTGGAAACCCGAAGACATAATTTCTCTTAAAAATACTACCGATTAAAGCGTCTGTAAAAACATTGAAAGTCGTAAAACGTACGATTACTTTATTTCAACGTTTTATTAATATTTAAATGGAAAGTTACAGCCAACTTTGCAGTGACATAAGGTACACGATGAGAACTTTACACCACCGAACATGGACCTAATTTTTACTCCATAATATAGTGAAAAAAAATCGTACATAAATTTTTAACATGTCGTTGTTGTAAGATGCTTCAATCTGCAAATATGTGGAAGATGGCTTCACAAAATGTTTTTTTAATATTTTTACAAAGGCTTGGAAAAATGGGTCTGCAATTTCTCGACCCGCTACAACATGTAGAAATATCTTGGAGAAAATTGAATAATGGTGTGCGAAAGTAGAATCTGTAAGCTTTAACCCTAGATTGCGGCAATGTCGTAAAATTTACGATCTCGTAATTCAGATTTATTTGAAATCTACAGTTAGATGGGCCGCCGGACAGTCGCCAGACAGGGGAAATTGAGGGGAATACAGTTATCCTTTCTCTATCATTCCCGGGTTAGTCACGACGCAGGCGCAGACGTAACGCGTTATTGGGTGAGCGCGTCACGTCACGTGACCAGCCCGCGGCGGAAGTGTGAGGATGCTCGCCGCCGGAAAATGGGGGAATTGAATGGGCGTCGTAGAAGGGGAAGGGTAGAGTGGGAGACAAGTCTCAATCTGACAATACTGGCCCAATTTCCCGCGTCTTTCTGTAGGTGTCCTTGTGAATCATGGACACTACAATCTAAATAAAACACTTAAAGCGATCAGAAGTTGGGAAAGAAATTGAAAAAGAATTCGAAGTAGAAAGGTTTAACGCATGACACCGCCAAAATTTAGACTTCGTGTTTTGGGCTCAACGAAATGATTGTTCCACTAAATTTTTCATCCCCCTTACCGTTTGCAAGTCACCTCGTTGTCACGTTCCAGTGAAGTTCGAGAATAATTCAGGTGATCCAGCTCGGTAAAAATACTTGTGTCCTTGAGCGACACCTTAACGGATGAAAAACATGAAACAGCATATTCCTAGGTTATTAGGTTTTATTACTTTACGACACTAGGGTTACAAATTAGGCTGCAAGTTTCTAAACAGACAGCATTTACAATTCATCCTGTTCCTGTTACCTGTTGGGAAAAATAATTCAGGTGTCTTGGCACGTTCAAAATATTTACGTGTCCTGGTGCGACATCTTAACGGGCGAAAGACACGAAACAGGTGTTCCTTGGGCTTGACTACTTTCATTTATTAGACTTTATAAATCATAGGGGATAGTCTACTGACGTCTTCTAGCAGTCGGCAATTAAGTAATTCGCATCGCGTTCGCAAGCTCGGAAACTGCTGCTTGGGAACCGTCTAAACTTTCACTAATTTTGGCTTAACCTCTCAAAGAGCCGTTCAACATTCCGACGGCGTGATCTATATCAACCACGGTATCGCATTATGAAGAGCATCAAGTGGTGGCGTGATTCCGGCATCGGTTTAAGAAACTTTGTAATTCAATGAAATTTCATTCGTTTCACTTTCATCGAAGTTTACCGATCGTGTCGAACGAAAACTGTTATTCAAACACCGCGCGAAGATCGAAATAAATGAAGATTGACGCGACGATAGGACATGTTCACTGCGTTATCGCGTTCCTCGGCTAAAGGCTCGACGAGTTTACGATCGAGTTAAAAGCTGTTCAAATATCAAGCGATCAAGATGAACGAGGAGGAACTGGATCGAATAAGATACCGCATCGATACGTTCAACGTATTAGATATTATACAGTGTTTGTTGGCACAGCCGCAGAAGAGGATCGATGCGGAAGAGAAAGGGGTTAGTTCCGAAACCTTCTCGCCGCCGTTAAATCTCCGGAATGTTCGCGAGGAATAGAAAGTAGAGGCTTTTAATGTTTCACAGTACGCTCGTCCGTCCGAGTTTGTAAAGCAAATGCTAATGACGTCGGAGGAGAGGATAGAATTTATTCTAAAATCGAGGTACAAACTCGACCTGTCCCGCTACTCGAATACCCACGACTGCAACTTCGATGTAACCCCAACCTTCGCCATTTTCCAACGATTCAAATCCGGGGACGTATTCAATGTAACGGTCACTGTTCGCAACGTGTCGCAGGTAAATATTATCAACCCCAATATGTTAATAATTTGAATTTAATGCGTGTTCCAAAATTCGATGATTTTCAATTGAATTTTTAGTGATATAACATTGCTTCTCTGAGTATAGAAGTGTGTAATATTACATAATATACCTAGAGAAAAGTAATGAAACGTTGATAAAACATCAATTTTTTTGTTTCATTAACTACAATGAACTTTATAGAAAAATCTGAAAAAGTAGCAATATTGCTTTTGACAATACGGTATTGCTAAATTTTCAGAATACTGGATCTCTAAAAGTTGTATGAAAAATATATATTTTTTCGGATCTTTTGGAGATATTTAATTTTTTAAAACATATTCACCTAATCCGAAAAATCTGGAAAAATACAAATTATTAATCATAATAAAACCCAACTACCATATTAATATAAACATGGCCTCCTGATAACGCCAATATAAAATCAGCCAATTTTATGTGTCTGGAGTTTTTGAAAAATCGATTTTGCAGTAAAAAATTCGGAAAAAATTCACATTCGTGTATGCTGTTAGATGGAATGTTCATGATTTTTTTCATAATTTTTTGTTGAGTGGAACAGAAGAAATAGGGCATAATTCATTAAAACCGTGTTAACCCAATAACTACCATTGTGTTAAGGGTAGCTACTTGAAACTTGCCACAGAGAATTTCAATTTGGTTTTGAGGTACATTTAACCACCTTATCCGGCTATACCCTTTCAAATCATTTTTAATTTGGTCGTTCAAATGATGTTTTGATTGAATATTCAGAAGTTCTATCTCACTTTCCTATTACTTCAAAGTTTACACAATTTTCCATCGATTCTCTAAAGATACACAACTTCTTAACTATCAATTATACGTTCTTTGTATAATTATATAATATTTATTAAATCTGCGGTGGTGCACAATAGTTCCGAAGTAACAGCTTAAATTACGAAAGTACAGGTATCGCGGTACGTGAAGACTTCATGCGACCTAAATCCCTTCTTCTCCATTGAAAATCGAGGATTTATCTCGACGATGATCGCGCCGGGTCTCTCGAACACTTATAATTTGAAATTCGTTCCCGAAAAGGAGATTGATTACCAATATCAACTGAGGTTCGCGACGAACGTCGGTGAAATCGTTGTGCCGATCATAGGCGAGTGGAAAATTTGTTCCTTGATAGTCTCAAGTAGATCTAATAACAGGATTGTTGTGATTTAGCAATCGGACCGAGAGGAGTCTTGGATTTTCCCGATCGAATCGAGCTACCAGCTACGGCGGTGAAGATCGTGTCGTCGAAGGAGATTTTCGTGCGCAACGTAGGTCATGCGCCGACTGTTTTTACTATTTACAGCGACAGGTGAGTAACAGTTGTTTCGTTCAATCCTTAACAATAGGCTGCGGTTAAAAAGTTCCGCAAATTTTGCGATTTTTATGAACTTATTAGAGATCACAAGAAAAATACTTTTATGGACTTCAGGGAGGTGATGCAAGTAAATTGTGAAAAATATTGTAATTTTTTGGGATTCTGTTTGAATAGAAAAGAATAAATTTTCTAAAACTTTTAATATATTGTTGTATATATTTCTCGATACAAACCAAATTTTTTTACTGTTTCATATTCAATTTCTGCAGATTTATAGGGTTCCCACTCCGCTGCCTCGGTGCTGGCGTTCCTAATCGGTGTGTAGTGTAGGACTTTTATGTTATGTAATGAAATTAAAAACGAAATATATTTGTTTTTGGAATTACAAATCAGCAGAACCTAAATCTGCTATAAAATATTATTAAATTAGTGATGATACAGAGCAGTAATTAATTAGCTCTTAATTATGCAACGAATATTCTTTAAGCAATTGATTTTATTAATCCAATAGGTTAGGCCGACGAAGAATTCAACTTTATATATACATACACCCGGATGATACGATTACTCAAAAATTGTCTAGTTTTTGCTGCACGCCAATTTAGAAAAAGTGATAATCAGAAAAATGCTATAACTAAAATTATACCAAAAATTTTTGCGTATCTAGAAACACGTACAATAACATATTAAAAATTTCAGAAAACTTATAATATATAAGCCATTTTATTCCAAAAAATACCTGAAGACTATAATAGTTTTCACAACTAGCTCGAGTCTCCCCCTTTAAGCAAAGCTTCAATATTCCGAAGAAGATGTTAGTTACTATTAAAAAAATAAATGCCAGAGCACAATGAACCAGCTGATTGAATACAGATGATTTGTTCGCTGCTCTGCGTTAACTCGACATCAATTTTCAGTGCGTGTTTCCGGATCAAGCCGTCTAAGGGCAGAATCGAGGAAGAAGAGACTTTGCAGTTCACCGTTTACTTTTCGTCGAGGAAAGCCGGCGACTTCGAAGGGAGGCTGTGTCTGGAATACGAAACAGGTTTCAGGTCTCCATAAACGACTGCCGTAATCAGAGACCTCTAATCTCTTTTACTTTTTACATTCGCCAGGGGAGAAGCTCGGAATAGATGTCTGTTGTTCCGCGGAAAATTCGCCTATTCGCGTCGACAGAAACTGCATCAGAATGGACGAGACTTATTTAGGCTTGTCAAGGAGCAAGATACTGACGATCCACAACGGCAGCGATCATATCGTCAAATTCAAGTGGATGTTGCTCAAGGACCGAGACGCTGACGACCAACGGCGCGCGGAGTAAGAAAAGAAAAAATCTACGAGATCGCGGGAAAAATTGAAATACTGTCTTGTTCCGATATAAAGCGAAGGCTGGGGATCGGCTTTCGCCGTATTTCGGATCTGGTATTCCATTCGGTTTGACCTTGTTCTCAAACGGGCGGAAAGAGAACACAAAGAATGAGCGATAGGCGAGAGGTTTCGACAAACTATAAACTAGTTGCCCGAGCAGTGATATCCTTCATCGGAAAAGGATAGAATATGTCTTCTCCTTCTGGTACATGTGTATTAGGCGAATTCGATTATACGTAAAATTACATGCATGAAACACGCTCCAATTTATTTATTGCGAGTCACATTTGTTCTTATTTTTTTGATAATTATCTTAATATTAGTATAACTAAGTATATATCGTTATAGGTCGAAATCAATATGTATGCATATTCATATTTTCACGTTTCTCGAAGATGTGTATTCGATTGAGTCCAGTTAACCCTTGCGTAGCCAACCAAAATGTTCACTGTTGTTGGACAACAACAAGATATGTAGCGATAATTTTACTGTTAATGTGTTTAATAACGCTTGACTTTGTTCTCGAGCGGACCGAGAGAGAACATAGAGACAGTGTCGCCAAATTAGGGCTTGTCTCCCACTCTACCTTACTCCCTCTACGATGCCACTCCCCCATTTCGCGGCGGCGTGCATCCCCACGCTTCTGCCACAAACTGATCACGTGACTTGAAGCGCGCACTCAATTTGTGTTGAAACTGCGTCTGCGTCGTGACTAATCCGGTAATAGCAGAGAGGCGGTAACTATATTCCCCTCAATTTCCCCTGTCTGGCGACACTGCACGGAAAATAAGAAAGATGCGAGAGGTAGCAGCAGACAATAAAGTAGTTGACCGATATCTGTGCGTGGACAAGGATAGAACATAGCATATTCTCTCGTTCTGGCACTAAGCGCTGTAGCTTAGCAAACAACTTCAAAAGGAAAAGAGGGGGTAGCGATTTCCTTATTTCGTAACAAACACCGTCGCCTTCTATCGGAACAAAACTGTACTGAAGACTTAAAAATTTGAAAATTTTATTTTTCGCAGGTACAGAAGATTGTTTCATCTGGTGTACGAATCGGAGCTCGTCCGATCCGTCAATCTGGTTCATTACAACGTCTGCCTGCCTGATATTCATCAGCTCGTGTATCAGCGGATTTACACCGACGAGATCGAGTCGCTGAAAAAGGAAACCTTTCCGTTCAATCATATATCCTTTATGCTTTCGCCCGAAGTACGTTTTGATCATTTGGGGACGAGTTCACTGGGAAAACGTAAAACGGCAATGTTCTTAGGAGGGCGAGATTTGGCCACAGTCGTCGACAGACATTACGGTGGTTTTCCGCGCCCTGGAGGTCGGTGAAATTAGTGGTATTGCCTACTTGGAAGTAACTGGCCGTGAAAGTAGAATTCCACTGACGTAAGACATTTATTACAATTTTCCTAAAATTCGTGTTAAGAAACGCGTTCTCAGGATTGTACCATTTAGAAATGGAGGTGTTAATTATATTACGAGCTGAAAACCACTAATTTCCGTAACAGCGTGTTCTACTAACGCTAACAGTGCATATCTTGATTAATACTCGGAGTAAGGACAATATTGATCATGCTACGGATGGCAATATTAATCTTCCTTTAGGCATTTGTTTAAATGATTTACTTAATTGTAATACTTCGTCCAGGTCCATTGATCTTATTGTACCTAATTTGAACGACCTTCAATTGAAATTAATCGTAGAAGCTAAGTTGACATTAGAACGCAATTTTTTGTCAAACTAATATCTTTTTGTGAATCTGAGAAGTGAGGCAATCAACTTTAGTGCATTTAACAATAACAATTTCGCGACAGTTTATGCGGCACTGGCAGAGGACCATACTTTCGCCTCAACGTGCTCACGATCGACATGTGCAACGTATACTTGTGCTCAGTGCACAATTTCGAGGTATCGCTAAGCTGAATAGTCAACGATAACTCGAAACCGTAACACAGAATTGAAATAATTGTAGGTGGTGGTGGCGAATGTGGGTCACATTCCCGGCACACTGATCTACAAGCCCAAGCCGACCGATTTTGGCGGGACGATCGAGATCACGCCGAACTGTTTGTTCTTGAAGCCGGACGAGCATAAATCTTTCAACCTGAGATTCTTCTCGAAACGCAAGGGCGACTTCGTTGAAAGGTTGGATTTTATTGTTAAGGAGAGCCTCGAGGTGCACAGCCTGCATATCAAGTGAGTCGTTTCACCTGGAACACGTAAACAGATTGATCGAGCGCAGAGGACTCGCTGGATCTTGCATCTTGCAGGGGCTGCATCGTGTTCCCGAAGCTGCGCTTCGATAAGGAGGTTCTCGATTTTGGTCAGACGCCCTTGGGTACGTTGATAAATATCACGAAAAAATATTGGATCCCTTCCAATGCACCGATAGTGACTTCCCCAACAATTATCACATTGACACTACTTCCCCAATACAGGTATCCTGCGTGCCTCACAAGAGATCTCTTGACGGGAATGCGAAAAGTATGTGGCAGCAAGCCGTCCAATTGGATCAGAGTAGAACGTTTCACACGCATTTTCAGTTCTAGTCGAACCATTGGCTAAAGCGATCACATGTACTATTAAGCGTGCGACGTTATAGTTTAGCCATTGGAAGCGAATTAGGACGCCATTTACCCTTGTGCCGTCTTCGGAGACTTCTTGTGAGGCACTCTCTATACTGTCGCAATAAAAGCTATAAGTTTGTACACGATAAGTGCAATACCATTATCCCCACTACTGCGGGGTGTACCCCTTGAGGGGCTCAGAAGCTCGACCGCTTGACTCGGTCGAGAAATGTAACGTTATACGGGTCAAGGTATATCGGTGATCCAATACCATTGCAATGACAAAACTTTTTTGTTTTTTATTATTTTTTCATGAAATTTTTACTAACATATTTGTGACATTCTTTTAATAAAAATGAGACCAAATATAACATAATTCGGTGCATGTTTACCCATCTACGATTTTACTTTAGAAACTTTTTATCCTCAATTAAACAAGTAAGTGTGATCTACATCATTTCGCGTTAAATGTCATTTTAATAAGAAAAATGCCATGGACGTGTTCGTAAAAGTTGCATGGGAAATTGATGAACAACAAAAAAGTTTCGTCATTGCAATAATATTGGCCCACCGACACGCTGGTGCCGATTAGGGTTCGGTCGTTCGGCTCGACACTGGCGGCAAAAGATAAAGGAATCTCGGGGAATCATGCCCGTCGCGTAGAGCGCAATGTTTCGGACCCTAGGTTGTTGCTTTCATCGTGACAACACTGTATGTATATGCTTTCATCGACATCCTGCTTTCTCCGGTATTATGTTCTCACCAATGTATACACATTGACTAATACTAGGCTGAGTCCAAAAATTGTGCGTCTTTTTTTTCGCTCAAAACCAGCACTTTTTACAATTCCCTCGCAGCTGCGGCTATTTTGAAGTTTTATTTCCAGTAATGCCGCAAAAGCATGCGAATTAAATATACGTGATTATGTATATGTCGGTGAGAACAGAATGTCGATGAAAACGTATATTGGGGAAATAGCGTCGTCGTAAACATTGTCGGTCAAGTAGAACGAACCCGACATGTTAAGTGCAAAAACTTCATTCTGCGCCATGTTCGAACCATAAAATTCCATTTCGATCCTCGAAACTTGCGTCACCGTCTTCGATAATATTTCTCTATCATTTGATGGCACTCTTTATGTCTCCTCCACATTTTTCAAGCTATTAACTAATTTTTATAATTTTTATTTTACAATTTTTCCTAGGGATTGAAGCAACCGGAATTACTAGCTAATTAATAAATAATGTTCCTCCTTCTTTTTGGTACATTTAGCTGAACGTTCTCGTACCATGGGATCAGTTGTTCATTTCCGCAGCCGGTAAATCAAGTTTTTCCACTCTACTTCATTGCTCGAACGGATGAGATGACGTTGCCAATACTCTAAACTAAAGCTCATGATAAACGACATCCTTGGTATTCCACCAAGCGAGCAGTAACATGGAGACATGAATATTGGATTTCAGTATCGATGTTGATTACCCTCTATGCACGATTTTCTATGTTTAGAGTTGTACGAAACTTAGTTCACATCACAGGTTACAATCTTGTGCAAAGACTTCTCCAAAATGATCTAGCATCATTAATATATCGATTCATTTTTTTATATTTTGTATCGTTCAGAAATAATTCCACACATTTTAGTCTCCCAGATATCTGAAAAAAACCGTGTTTTTTAACCTCGAGGGTTGTTTTCACCCCTTCGGCGATTAAAAATCAATTTTCGAATCATTGCAAATTGGAAAAAAATTCATGTTACATGATAGAGAATTAATTTTATTATAATATGATAAACTCCATTTTCTAATATTTGCGTTCTCTTTTCTTGTGACCGATGCTTATAGTTAGCAAAAAATCACAACTGAGAAACCTTACATGTATACTTACATGTATATTTATATCGATCGTATTAGGTACATAAATTAGGATAAAATCTTGAAAACTTCTTTAATAATAGTATCTCAGTCAAAGGAGTGACGTCTTAACAAAAGCTTCAACTTTAAATTGACATCATATAAAAGAATGAACCCTTGTCTCTTAAAATTGAAAAGAATTGAGTGCTAATAGAAAATGCTAGTTGAAGTAAACTTTCGTTGTCGGGTGTCTCGTATGTCTCACTCGCACTCCATGTTTCTTACTCTCCCTCCTGCTCGACAGCAAAGAAACAAAACACTACCATTTTGTTTCGTCCCATTGTGGGGCAATGATCGATGAAAAAAAGAACTAAGGACTATCTTTCGCACAAATTTCAAAATTCCCTTGTATTGGCACCGAATTAATATTTGCACTTAATATTTAAAAAAAGTTCGCTCGCTTGTTTTCTTGGCCATACGCTATTCGAGTAGAACCAAGCGTTTCATTGAATTGAAGGTTTCAGCAGCAAACGAGAGGTGTACCTGCACAATTTGTCGCTGGTCCCCGTCTCGTACAGCCTGAACGTGTTGAACGATGGACATCAGACACCGTTGACTCACGAGGAGTTCGCTAAGGCTCAGACAAAGCCTAGTTTCCCATCGAATCCTCGAGAGTTCTCTGTTAGCCCGAAGGCAGGGGTGATCTCTGCCAGTGGGTTCCTTAAACTGAAAGTAAGCCACCATTCCGCGCGACCACGATCAATCATCCGCGCGATCTCTGAAGCAGCTCTGCTGTCGATCATCATACGATTCGCAGGTTATTTACACGGCCAACATCGACCGAGAGGATGAAACGAAGATGGAGGTTGACTTGTGGGACACGGACTCGGATGCTCTAGCGTTGCCGATCAAATTCTGCGGCGTCGTCGCCTCTTTATCCATCGTTCCGAGCGAGATCACCGAGGGTCTCTGCTTCCTTAATCATCCCTGCACGAAAATATTTGGCGTGGTGAACGCGTCTGACTTCGACGGATTCTTCTACTTGCAGTCACAACTGGTAACTGCGGGAATCGTTGAGATCTTATAAAACTCCCTTAAATAATCGTACGAAAGGAGTCGCTTCGACTGACTGAACGACAATTGCAATGTTTCTAGCCCTGCACATGTAGTTACTACATATATTTTCCTTCCTGAGTCAAATGGAGTTTTTATGTATATCGTGCTATTGATGAAGCCATTGGTAATTATTACGTGTTACTTGAAATACACGGTGTTTGCGAAATCGTGGTACAACTATACCGGGTATTTCACCTAACTTGACCACCTTAAATATATTGCTTATTTTGGATGAAAGAAAAAATGTCAGGGGGAGAAAATATTCTGTTCGAAGGCGCCAATACAGTGATGGGCCGAATTTTTTGATGGGTCATTTTTTCGAGATTTCAAGGTCATCGTACCTTTTTTAAATGGGACTACATATTTTCACTACAACAGTCTTATAGCTTATAAAAAGACGAATCCAACGAGGTGCAATATATTAACCTTCGCGTGACCTTTAGCGAGGAAATTATAAAATGTTTATCAATAACTTCAGCAGGCGTTCGGTGACGGTAAATGACTGAATTTCAATTTCATTGAGAGTAAACAGACATTCGTATTCTCCTTTCATCGGTTGAAGTATGTTTACAAGCATTATTATCAAAGCGATGATCTTAGCAGAAGATTATCGCTTTACAATCAATATCAGCACAACAAGCTGCGGTATCGGTATCGATATACTAAAGGTCACGTGAAGGTCAACATATTGCACCTCCTTGAATTCGTTTTTTTATAAGCTATAAGACTGTTGTAGTGAAAATATGCAGTCCCATTTAAAAAAAATACGATGACCTTGAGATCTCGAAAAAAATTCGGCCCATCACCGTATTGGCGCCTTCGAACAGAATATTTTCTCCCCCTAACATTTTTTCTATTATGGTGGTCAAGTTAGGTGAAACACCCGGTATAGACGCATCTGATCATGATCATTCTACTCGGTGCACATATTAATGCACGCGACCTCGACGAATCGTTAAACTCTATTTTCTCGAAAATGAAGCCCCGTATAAAAAACTATATTCCTTATTTTCGACTAGATTTTATGTGAGGAATCAGGTTGTACCACGATTTTGCAAACGCCCTGTATATCGAAAATATAATATAAATAAAATCCGTTTGATAATGAAGAAACTTTACCATAATTTTTTAAGAGAAAGGTCGGGTTTTAGCCCCTGGGTTCTTTTAAACGAAATTGATGACCTTTTAACCTTGAAATTGAAGGTCGTTACTTATGCAGCACCATTTCTTACATCAATTCCCTCCAAACCGGAGGTGTAGAATCACGCTATGATAGTCGTAAAATATAATTTTGTGACACGCTGTACAAATAGTTTATGAGCAGGCGGTACAGTTAAGCGACTTGCATTTTCCACGAGAGTTCTTAAAATGGTCACTGTCCTAATGCAATTCAAGGTCCTACCGAATCTTGTGTGATCGATCATCGTTTCATTTTCTTGGACAGGTTTTGGACTCTCATCCAACGATCTATTCTTTATCGACGAACCAAGGTCTCGTCAAAGCCGGTCAAACGAAAACTATCAGTGTGACCATCATCGCGACAGCCATGGGCGAGCAAACAGTGAACATTCAGTAAATAATCGACAAACTTGCTGAGAAATGGCTTGCAAATTCATTTGTATACCGAACGATTGAAACATTTCACAATACTGCACAGTTTCTTTGTCTTTAGTATGTTGACGCTGGGCGAAGAATCGCCTAAAGTGGCTTGCACCATCAATTATACTGGACAAGGAGCCCTCGTTTCCACAGAACCGATTGTTTTAAACTTTGGCGAAATTCCTCTTCTTCAGGACACGCTAACGAACTTCTTGGTGATCAACAATTCGCCGATACCAGCGCAGTTCACGGTGTCCATGGTAAAATATTTTCCTAACACTTTGTTAAACACGGCTAGCTGTCGCGATACAATTAGAATGAAATTCGTTTTTATAGAGATTCGTTTTTATAGAAATTTTTTTATTTGTTTATTAATTCCCGGTTGCATTACGGTTATTGAAACACCTTGTACGATAAATAGACTGCGAATTTCATGTACAATGTTTACTACAAAAATAAATAGAGTTAAAATATAAAACAGTAGAAAGATGAAGCGAACTTAAAGATAGATATTATTTTCAACTTATTTGAATCATTAAACTATCTGGCTCTTGTTTCTTGCAACCAAGAAGAAAACGTTTATTTCGCAAAGAGATTCGCGGCTTAGCAACAAAGTTGAAGCTCGTATGGCGATTATACAAGGCGAGTCTCGTAACACGACGAGTTGTTAACTCGTGAGTTGTTTGTTGTACGACAATATTTTTCAAAAAAATGTTTCATGGTTTTCAGGGTGACATACAGTGCTGTAATCTGTTTTTTTGTTACTTTGCTTTTCTATCGGGATACGACGGTTTCCTTCAGTTTTTGAAAAGGAATGCTCAATATTTTGTGTCGAATTCGGATGAAGCGCTAAATTCTGCGTAAAAACGTGTTATACCAAGTAGGGCGTAAAATTAATAATTACGAAAATATTCTCAAACTTATTCTTTAAACATTAAAAAATGAAATTTGCCGCGTGTCACTAACGACGACCGAAGATGTGCGAGGACATATTATTAGCGCATGTGCCACAATAACTGCAGAAACATACGAAAAAATGCTTCGTTCACTCGGAATCCGATTGCGCAAGTGCATTGATTATAGTGGAGAACACTTCCATCACTCCTTGAAATAAAATTTGTTTTACGAATATTTTAGGAATTATTGATTTCAAGCGCTATTTTGTATAATACTTTTTCACGCAAAATCTTTTTCCTTTTTCCGAATTCCAAAGGATATAGTGGACATTCCATTTAAAGAACTGATGATTACTGTCATATCTCGATAAAAAAGCAAAGTAACAAAAAACAGATTACAGCACTGTGTGTTCCACTGAAAACTACGCGACTATTACCTGAAAAATTTTTTCGTACAAGAAAACACTTACGAGTTTTTTGAAGTCGTCATGATACGAAATCGTCATGATACGTTTTGTATATGTATAACTGACGGCAGTGTTCGAGGCGAGTTGAAGACTTCTAATCTTAATTCTGTCGCATGAAAAGCCGAATTCGCTCTGGAACGTCGACCCAGATAATGGTTACCTGGAGCCGAACAAATCGATGAAAATCGACGTGAAACTGCGTCTCCGCGACGTCGGAAAATTCTGCGACAAGATCGTGCTGGTTGTAGTAAGTGGTCGAGCAGTCAGTGTGGAGCTAAAAGCTGTTGGAGTTGGTTGCAGCGTCGTCTTTGAGCCAAACATCTTTCCTGTTTACGATTTAGGATATCTCTTCAGGTAACAATTCGCTGATCTCTTTCTTCGTTCGCTATAACAGCGAGACTAACGCTCCGAACAAGAATAACCCTACCATAGACGAGATATCTCGCTACCGCTGTGATCACTAGACTGCTGATCTTTGTACAAAATAAAAATTATCTGCCCGTATTACAAGAAAATAATGTCCGATGCTTATTTCGGGATTCTGATCTTTATACAAAATAAAAATTATCTGCCTCAATTACAAGAAAAGAGTGTTCGATGCGAATTTTAGAAGCTACGCGCGAATGACTCGTTCCCGCTTCAGGTAGTAAATCTTAACCCTTTGCGGACCCGTGTCTGTTGATAGTCGCCCAAGCAATTTTACCATTCTGCTACTGAAAATAATTTTTATAGGAATTATTACTCTCAAAAAATACCAAATTAATTTTTACTGAACACAACCCGTTCCCCTTTATTTAATTCATACACTTAACTCTTCAGTATGCAATTTTGTTTCACAAGGAAAATTTAATCCAGACCCATCAAGAAGTATGCTTAAAATAATTCCCGTCCGCTAAGGGTTAAGCCCGGTTGTAGCGGACGCGTCTACTCCGAAATCACCGATTCTCTACCCGCCAAATTAATTTTGGGTAGCCGGTTCGATGATGAGTTTAATATTTGAATTGCGTGAGAATTAGCGTTTCATCCCAGGCCTGCTAGAGGATTCGTCAGTAAGGATAATCTAGCAGGCCTTGAATTATACGCGTGGGAGTTCGCGACGATCAACTCCACGTGAATTCAATGTATTTCGATTGATTTGATTGTATGAGATCGTTGAATGAACTTGACTTCGACTTCGAGATACTGTTTTGTCTCTTTGAACGTTCGATTGCAGTGTTGAGAGTCGCGTTTTTCGTGAGTACCTTTCATCGTATCGTGAAGGTGTTCCTTTAGTTTGACACCCATTGCCATGCAGCAGAGTAGGGCACAAATCAACTAATAATTAAAAATAACTAATAGTCTCATTGATTATTAGTTAATGATTCTATGTTGTTTGATGGCACTTTTATTGTACCGCTGGCATTAAAATTTCGCGATCCCCTAAATTTGATGGTGTATTTCCTCTCGACTATCGTCTGCTTTCCCTGGACAGCCACCAAACGAGCCTCCGAACGATAAGGTTAAAAAATTACGGGACGAACGCTTATCAGATTGTCTGGTCGAACACTCCGCATGTGCAGCTCAATCGAGGTCAATTGATGGGACTGCAAACGTGAGTAAAATACAAGTTATTCGAATTTTATCTGGGTTATGATTAGACAGCGGGTCTCTGTATAATTTAATCGAACTTGAGAACAGGATTTCAAATGTATCTCATTAGTTTTTTGTTCATAATACTTGATGTAGACATCAATTTTTTCCGAGAAAAATTAACGGTATATACGTCTGGTTCATATACATAGTTGCGGTATAAATTCTGAGAAGAGCTTTAATTAGGCCTAGTTATGCAGAATGCTACTATCCCATAATGATCTGATATTGAAAAAATTGCGGTTAAACATTTTGATATTCAAACAAATTCAGCATTTGGTACATTTTATTTCTGATTTTTGTTTTACAATGCTAGTGTAAACTGTACAATGATTGGCACAAATCTAATAGATTTGTTCGGAAGTATTTAGCCTATTTTGTGTGTATTACCTAGCAAATATATCAATATGGCGGCGCTGTAACCTGTCAAAAAGGCTTAAAAGTGTTCAACTTTATATGCGTATAACTTTTTAACTAATGAATTCCGCGCATTAAGGTTTTCATTTTCGGTGTTTTCTCGTCGAAATCTATGATTGTATTTAAAAAAACTTGAAAAAAAAGAGTTCTCCAAAACGCAGATAAACCAATAAGGTTCGACTGCGGAAATCTATAAGATTGTATTAAAAAAACTTGAAAAAAAAGAGTTCTCCAAAACGCAGTTAAACCAATTTTATGATAGAAGAATTGTTCTGAAGATGGGAAATTTGTTGTAGAATAAAGATAACAACATTTCGTACTGTGTTTAGCTGATTTTTTTGTAATTTTGAGGGTCGGTAGGGTTCTGCATAGCAGGGCCCAATTGATCCCAGTTTCTGCAAAGTAGTACGCTAGTGTCTACAGATTCGCTCAAACATTCGAATTTTTGTTTAACACAGAACCAAGTTTCAAGTGAAGCCATTGGTACTCGAGATCGAACCGGAAGAGGAGAGAGTTGTGCATTGCGAATTATTCTGGGAAAAGTAAGCGAAACTTAAGTTGTTAAAGGGAATAGAACTTTTCGAAGATTCTCTGTTTCGTTGATAGAAACGAACTCGTGACCGAAGATTGGTATGTTTTTGGTAAAACTGTAACTGCTCTGAGACGCGAGCTGATTGGTATTTCTACGTTCAAAGCAACGCTTACGGAGCCCCAAATTTTCTTTAACAAGAAGGAGTTACTATTTCGTATCGACGTCCTCCCCGATGGTGACGCACGTCATCAAATAGGTTCGATATCCCCGAAAAATTTTATTTCACCGTAAACCAATCTATTTTATCCTATTTTCGTATTCTGATCATCCAATTTCAGCTTTATTTTAAACTATCGATTTTATAGCAATCTCTTCTTATATTGGATCGATGCAAAATTAATAACCAAATTCTTCGTTTAGTGTTCTACAAATAATTTTGCTAATAAATTTTCTGTATGAAAAATTTATAGATATACTGGGTGGGGCAATAACTTTGTTCACCTTGATAATTCCGTTACTTGTAATAATATGAGAAAATGAAATTGTTGAAATCAAATTTTACGTGCGTGAAGGCATTTCGGAAATTTTGACGTGCCCTTAATCGATAAATAATAAATCGATAGAGTATCAAATTCTGCGTAAAAATGTATTTGAACTCTATTTGTTCTAATGTAATAGTTAACGAAATATTATCGAAATAATTTTCAATACATACCCATTATGTGCCTGAATACTTATCGAACTGATGTCCCTAAACTTGAATATGGTGAGAACATGTGGAAAATTATTTCGATAATATCTCGTTAACTATTACATTAGGACAGGCAGTTCCAATCAGTAGCTCCGGAGCTTCGAGCCCATTATAATTTATAGTAGTGGGAAGCTCCCACCACGAGAGCCGCGCGGCGCGCGCAGCACTCACTAACTCTACGGTTGCACGTAATAGTGGGAAGAGGTTCGATGGTGGGGACCTTGCAATTCTCGGAGGGGAATACGTTGGAACTCCTTGCATTATGACATATAGAGGTCAAATACATTTTTACGCAGAATTTGATACCCTATCGATTCATGACACAAATTGGTCTTTCTATTTAGAGAAATCAAGTTGACCTAGAAACCTCCGAAATGTCGTAACGCACACAAAAAATGTTTACATCACAATATTTCCCCCCTCTATACCGTGCAATTTAAGTATATATCATTTTCTCATATTATTACAAGTAACGGAAATATTCAAGGTGGACAAAGTTATTGCCCCACCCTGTATACAATCATGTTACGCACAATTTCCAAGTTTGTCCCTGACCACTATAGTGGTGGTCCCAGCCACCACGACTCTCTAAGATTAAATATTATTTATAATTTAATCCGTCTGCCATAAAACAATTTTTCATAACAGTTACATCGATTAATAAAATTAAAAACGGCCATTACTTTTGCATCAATCTAATGTTATTTGTAGGTTATAGAATTATATGCTTGAATATTTGAAAAATTTTCGCCAACTGCAGGTTATAGAATTATATGCTTGAATATTTGAAAGATTTTCTCCAACTCGTCAACTGCTTCAAAGATGACGAAAAGTCATCGAAACGACAAGTATTTCAGGAATTAAACGATATTGCGTCTTTCGGTGACTAGAAGATTCATTTTTTAAAGCAAAGCTGACGAGAGAGTGTCTTGATCGTTAATTCTGTAGAGGAATTGGTGGTAACAAATCGGTCGAAGCTGCACGTGAACGCGGTGATCTCGGTGAAATCTCCGTTCTGCATACTAGCCACCGCAGAGAGACGTTTGCAGCATATGAAAATCATTTTATTTGATGGGCAGGCCAAGACAATACGTCTGGTATTCTCCGTGGACGACGACAATCTCTATTCGCGAAATTATGTCAGTGTTCTTCAATTTGAATACGATGAGCACCCCAGCAAGGTAAAATTAAATTTCCCGACTAGATGGGGAAGTTGCAAAGGTGCCATGCCACCGTAGACATCCCGCGCCTAATTGAACTATCGAAAGTTGTACTGTATACAAAACTTCATTCGATTGTTTACCAGGTTAAATAAATAAATTGTTTGCCGATAACATTCATGACCGTGGAACACAAACTGAATAAAGCTGATACAAAAAGATTTCGTCATGGTAAACCTAGATATCGCAACAAAAATGATTAGTCGGTTAAAAAAGAAATTAGATTCATCCCACAATGAGAATTTATCTTTGCAATTTTGTCTTGTCACTTTTTTTGCGAATGTGATTTTATGTGATTCTAGTTACTATTAATTAGACAGCGGATTTTATGCATTTATGAAAAAGATGAGTAAGTGTCATTTAAAACAGTGAAAACATTGTGAAAAATTGAATATTACTGTTACATTATTTTCAATCTAATGAACATATTAAGAAAGAAAATTATTTTCCATTTCACTGTAGTTTGTTGCAATTAGACAATTTTTATTTTGCATAAAGATCCGTTGTGTAGTGATAACGAAGTGGACAAATACTCGAAACGACTCGTGATAAACATTATTAACATGAGGTGGCTTTCGATTTAATATTTTAAGAATATTCTGTATCGAGTTAATTGCATTACGTTAATAATGTAATATACTAACACTTCCATGTGCCGTGGCTCACGAAAGTATTCGAACGCACTAAAATTGGAATAACTTTTTTAAAATTGTACCAAATAATTTGACTTTTTCCTTAGCAACTAGAAACATTGATTTACTAAGTGGGATGTAAAAAAAGTTTGAAAAAATTACAGTTGGTAGGAATTACATTAAAAAATAAAAATGGCACTTTTTAAAACTTTTTTATTTCAGTTCGCAATGAAAATTAATTTAAAATATGCGATTTATAGATCTATGTTAGTTATGCACATGCCGAAAGTTTCATCGAAATCGGTTGACACAGAAAAAAACGACAGTCGCGAAAATCTGCGATTTTGATCAGTTTGAACCGTTTGTAACTCGTGTATGGCGGCTGAAAAGTGTGTGAGAGGAGGAAAAGGGAGAAGGAAGCATTTCGTCCTAGGCCCGCTAGAGGACTCGTCAGTAAGGCTACCCAGCGGACCCGTGCCTTAGACGCGGGATGTCGTAAGGATAGTTTAGGACGGTATATATACAAACAGTGGAAGATTCAGGTACTAGCGGGAAAGGTGTTGTCGTAATGTCCCTCTGTTGACGAGCATAGGAAGTAGCCGCCACACGGGTATACATTAATCGATTTCGATGAAATTTTCAGCATCTGTATTACTAACATAGGTCTACAAGACGCATATTTTAAACTTTCATTACGGGCTGGAATAAAAAAGTTTTAAAAAGTGCCATTATTTTTTTATCTAATGCCTACCTATTGCAATTTTTTCAAAATCTTTTTTCACGTCATTTAGTAAATCAGTGCTTCTAATTGCGAAAGAAAATGTCAAATGTTCGAATACTTTCGTGAACCACTATATCAAGTCCACTTATCGATCGACTACGTAAATGTACGTAATTGCGATGGAAGACATTATCAGCATTATAGGTGCATTAAAAATCATTTATGGAGAACATCTAAGTAACTATTACTTTTTCACTCCATATACTTTCATAATTTTTTACTCGTCATTCAATGATCTCTCTAACCTCAAATATTACGCATAATGATACAAAAATTCAAGGTGACCTTAAAACTCTAAAAAAGCGTATTATAGAAAAACTAATTATTATATTCTATGGCTCGCTTGATATCAAACAACTTTCGTTTGGAAATTTTATTGATACAACAAATAGTTTACGAGTAAATTTAGGTAGCACAGTTCAATGACTCACCCTGTATACTTCTTCTCTTAATAATTTTAACAAATTGACAATAATGTAACATCAGCTTCACGTTTAATTTTCTTGTTTTTGCGACGAATGCGTTAAATCCGCAGTCCAGTCGTGGTAAATCTGCAATCGGGTTACGGTCCGCGCGATTTCGCAAGGCAGGGGATGAAAGACCTCGTTTTAACTAGGCAAACGATTTATCCAGGACAAAATCGTGTGCAAGGGGTTCGTCAACTTACCCAATCTGGTTTTGGAACCCGCCAATTTCACCATTAATTGCGAACTTGGCTCAAGTGCCGAGAAAATATTGACGCTGACCAATAATGGCCCCGTATCGGCCGTGTACAAATTCCTGTGGACAGAGGACTCGATCGAGATAGAACACGACACGCATAATGATTGCGTAAGTCCCAAAATCGACCGCGACAGTAAGTTTTCACCGGAGTGGCACCGAACTCATTCCGAACGCGTTCGTTCGATTCGCGCGTATCGATCCCGAACGAGAAAAGAATCGGGGTCAATGACTCTCGGCGCGACGATACAAATGTAATTCACTTGTAATTCAAATAAACCTGCTCGTGTTCTGAACGCGGAGCATTGTTGTGCCGGAAACGTCTGCTAACTTGTGACGAGAAATTCGCGTACCGTCGAAATGGCTTTCCGAGTGGCATTTGGTACAAGTTACAATACATTTAACTTTGCGAAGTCCTTTTGGTGTTATTCAGGCTCCACGATCATTCAAACAATTTTCTATATGCTCCTAATAATTTGGTTACAAAATGGAGGCCAGCGACAAACTACTTTAGACTGGCCAACCTGTTTCTCTTCTTTTAAATAGGATAAAGTGAGTGACGGCTAAAATCATCTGCAATATCTTAAAAAGGTTCTATACAGGGTGTCCCGTAACTGGTGGTACAACCGAGCTGGGGGTGATTCAACATGAAAAACTAAGTCGAAAATATAGAATAAAATTTTTTGATACAAGGCTTTGTTTTCGAGAAAAATAAATTTGAAAGTTTGTCTAGTGCGCATGCACTCGGCTTACTTGCGGCTCAACCGATTCCACTGCCTTTGATTTTTATTTGTGGGGTCAGGTGAAATCGATTGTGTATCGTTATGACATAACGAGCATCAAACAATTACAACAAAAAATTGTGAAAGCGTTTGAACACTTAGAGCAACATAATAATTACGCATTACAAGAGGTTCGAAGGAATTTAATACGAAGAGCACAGTTATGTCTACAACAACTTGGGCAGCACTTCCAGCAATTTATGAATTAAACGAATTCCTCAAAGGTAATTCTAACATTGTAACTTCGACCTTCGATTTATTCGATGTATACAAACCTCGAAAACCTTTGCGAAAAAAGGTAACTCAGAATAAAGTCCGTTGAGCCGCAAGTAAGCCGAGTGCACGGGCACTAGACAAATTTTCAAACTCATTTTTCTCGAAAACAGAGCCTTGTATCAAAAAATTTTATTCTATATTTTCGACTCAGTTTTTCATGTAGAATCTCCCCCTGCTCGGTTGTACCACCAGTTACGGGACTCCCTGTATATCACGTCCTTAAGTATGAAACCTGCCAAATATAACAGAAATGACATTGACATTTGTCAAGTTTTATATTTAATGACCTGATAAATATAAAGATTCGTCTACTTTGATTGTTATCGTATGATAAAGAGTATATACTTTAATATTATCATATAATAAAATGTGGATACATTTTAAACGTATGTTTGTCTTGAAACATTTGACTGATCCTTAAACATGTTTTACCATGAGAAACGCTTTTTTATAGACGATGTACAATTTTGTAACTCTTTGTACATATTCTAACATCTATTTTCTTATTTTATACACATTCTTACTAGACCACAACGCAAGCTATGCACGTTAATAAAGCTAAATTCTTAATTATCAATCTATTAATTACTTAATCGAAAAAGAAAGTACAATAAAGTCTTGATTTAGGTCCGATCCTCGGGTCCGTGCTCGAACGTAGATCGCGTAACGCTGTTATTTTTTGACCTCAGCGACCGCGCCAAACGTAGAAAAGGACAGCATGTAAACAAGGACTGATATCCTCATCTAAATACGTCCAAAAGTCACTGTACATATCGTCAATTAAACCACTAAACACAGTTCAAATTCTTCTTGGCCCCTCACGAGCCATGCAGCCCCCCCCCCCCTTCCGTCTTCCAGTGGACGGGGTAGGCGAACTGACAAAGATCGCATGCCTACGTACGACTTAGAATCTAAGTCTTAGATCAAGACTGTAAAGTAATAAGTAGCAAAAGGAAAGAAGCATAAATATATTGATTAGATCAGAATTCGTTCTGTTCACTTTCAAAGTATTACGTCTTTTAAAAAACGAAGAGCTCTGAACAACGCCACAGCACTTTCGAAACACAATGTACATTCTGACTTGTACCTAGGTGATACCTACAGTAATTTCCGCAGGCTTAATCCCCGCCAGTGAGATTTGATTAATTTGTGCTCGCAGAAATGTCCGATGCATACGCATGATGCACCAAAATTACTAACTCCCGATGATCTCATGTCTGCTGCGTCGGCTGAAGAGATTTTCATGAACGACAGGCAGGACGGAAGCGGAGATGGACCACCTCAATCGATACCGCCTCCCGTAAACTGTACCTTTTCCTTTTATTCTGAACCGTTAATGAAAAGAAGCGGGCCGGAAATGTCTAATGAAAAATTCCATTTATATCCCAGCACCAGTTTCCGAGAGGCACGCGCAAAAACTGGAGTCGAACAGTACGATCGCGGACGATAACGTGGAAGAGAATATTTGCACGGTGTCCAAGGAAGAATTGAGAGAATTTTTGCTACCAATAGTTGAGACGTTTTTTACGGAGGACGTGGATCTCGCTGCTTTCGAAACTATGAGGAACGAACCTCCGAGCACCCATTATATCAATGATGTTAGTCAATTTTCATCTGTAATTTGTCATTACCGTTGAAAATGCATCTCCATATTCTCACTGGCTAGATAGCTCCATTTTTTGAATAATAATACATCGATCATGGTTGAAAGACGCGGTGTTAGGATCTAAATCAACATAATGGCCACTAAATTGCATGATTCGTGTTGCGTGACGGATTAACACAAAGTCTACCGAGCGTTGATAGTAACCGATACGCTTCACCTTACAAAAATAACAATACTAAATGCATTAAGATTATTCACAATTCTTATGTGCTAGTGTGTGTTTGAATAGAGAAATGTATCCAATCGATTACCAAGGTAGCATCATTATAACTTTTATAATTCTAACGTAAAAAATGCAAAACTGGTCATTTGACCGGCAGCGGTAGGTATAGTCAGTGTCGCCAGATCGGTTAACACGTTCAGCGCCCACTCCACAATCATAAAAATTACACAAAATCAAAGCAATATATTTAATAAAACAAAAACTAAGAAGTTTAGTTTTGTGAAATTAATTACTGTTTCAAACCTCCTCTATTCCTCAGATCGTAAGGAAATTTTGTACACTCAATCTACCAACGTAAAAATTAATTTTCAATTCTGTATAAATAATTCCGTCACCCAGATATGGGTGACATGGCGCTGAACGTGTTAAATCGAGGGGAATACAGTTTACCATCTCTCTGATGACCAGAGTAATATGTAACACGTTGCGCGGCACGTCACGTGACCAGCCTACGGTCTTAGTGGGGGATGTTGGAGTATGCACAGGTAGTGGAATGGGATAGTGGAAGGGGAAAAGGAGGAGAGGAAAATCCACCCAGTTTTGGTGGATCTGGCAACATTGAGTATAGTGTTAATCCATGAAATAGAGTAATCGATATTAATTTTCATTGAATAGATGACTTATGATTAAACTGCGGATTTTAAGCGTATATGACAAGAAAGATTAGCTAAAATGTTTGCACAGTAAAGGGAAGTTCTAAAGTGTCTCCTGTTTCTCGTAGCAGATTTGTAAAATGTTTCTTTCGCATAAAGTTCCGCGGTTTGTTAATAATCTATTCACCTAAATCAGTATTCCAGCCATTAGGTTACGTGATTTTTTATTAAGCGAAGACTTAGTAAATGGAATAAATGGATGTAGTAAATGGATTAATCGGTAATCATTTTCATTGAATGGCACACAATTTGGTGGAAATGGAATAATATTATATTGTCTAGATACTGGAAATAATTCCACGGGAAGGTATTGTCCCGCCGTTTACGACACAACACGTTCACATTGGATTTCACGGATTCGAACAGCTCCAAATAAAAGCTACAGCCATTTGCCAAATATTACACGGCCCAACCGAAAGACTGCAGCTATGCGCGCGATCAGACGCGATACGATTCACGGTTGACACTGACACAATCGATTTTGGACAACAGGTAACGCGGCGCTCCCTTAAACGGAAAAACACTCGAGCATAAGTTTTTATTGAAGTTCTTCCACTCGTCCCAAGAGCGACCGGTAGCGTCGCTCGATCGAATCAGTGATTTCTTACGATTGCCTTAAGAGTTTTAGTATTTGTAATTAAAAGGTCCACAGAGACTCCTAAGGGCAACCGAGTGTCTTGTAAGGACTTATAGGGTCCAGAGGATCAATAGAACGTTCTAAGGGAATCTCCAAGATACCAGAAATTCCCTTAAAGAATCTCGAACGAACACTTTCCGAGCAATGAAATGAAACGCACAAATATGTGCAACAAAAGAATACGGATGCTATTCGAACAAATTTTTAAACCGGTATATTCTGTGAAACAAAACATGGACACTTAAATAAATTCACTTGTAATAACGTGAAAATTCAGATTTCAGATTCTTTATTTCACAATTATTCAGATTGTGAAAATGTTCTTGCGGACACTTGTTCGACATATTTCTCTTATTTTTGACCTTGTATGACCTTGGAAATCATTGTGTTACATATCGGTGAATTCGGCTTGACCAACGCTTTCATATGACATTAAAAAGTATATAGCATTCCATTTAAAAGACAGTGGCGGGTTTAACGGTAAGCGGACTAAGCGGCCGCGTGGGGCCTCGAATTTCGCAGCATTCATTTTTTTACAAAAAATTCAATGTATCTACAACGAATTAAAACAACTTTTCCAATTTTTAATTGTGAATTATGCTTATTTTTTAATGCCACGATCGTTATTTCTAACTTGAGTTTGGGGGCCCCAAAATTTTTACCGCTTGGGTCCTCCACTTGATTTGAGCCGCCACTATTAAAAGACCAAGTGGTTTCTCGAAAAATTATGTAAATATAAAAAATTGACATAGATCACAGTGCTTCCAGTAAGATGTACTATAAGTTCTTGCTCTTCCATTTTTTTTTTATACTTACTCTTTACGAGAAAAACATTGGTCCAATTTGTCACGAACATCCTGTGTATCGACAACGACAAAATAGAATTTTGTTTCGATTTAAAGAAAATTAATAACAAATATATTTAAATGGATCTGTTCGAAGTCTTTATCACGAGTCTGACTCAATATTATAGTGCAAGGGGTTGAAACCATTGAAAATCCTATGAACCCTCGATGGGAGTCAAACAAAAGGCGTAAATAAATTAAGTATCTGTTGCAGCTGCTTCTGGAGCCGACTCACAGGAGTTTCACCCTGAAGAATATCAGCAGGGTGGGGTTCTGCTATAAAGTAACTGGGTTGGACAGTGTCGTCGAGGAGACGGTCAATAGGTTCGATATAAGTCCACTAATGGTCGAGCCAAGCACGGGTTTCGTGGACGCTCAGTCATTCGTGGAATTTGATGTGACGCATCGTTCGACAAATCTCGGTCCCATCGATCATCGGTTCCAACTTGAGGCATGTCTCCCTCCCTCCCCCCTCCCCACACCCCAATTATGTTCTCGAGGGGTCCATTCTACTTGACCGACAGTGATTTCCTCGACAATGTTTACGTCGACGTTATTTTCCCAATATATGTTTTCATCGACATTCTGTTCTCGCCGACATATACGTAATCATTAGACTGCGGATTTTATGCATTTATGACAAAAATGAGTAGGGGTAAAACAGTAAATAAATCAGAAGCATTTTAGAATGCTACTGTATTACCTTCAGCCTATTAAACATATTAAAAAAGAAATTAACTTTCTATTTCACTCCAATTTGTTGTAATTCAGGTAGACATTTTCATTTTGCATAAAAAACCGCAATCGATTACTAATCATGTACGATAGAATGACAAGAGGAATCCATGTATATAAAAAAAGTATGCATTTCGATTTTAAAAAATAATGCAATTGTTGGTTATACATGTACAATTGCACTTCTAAAAAAAAAATCAGGACCTACGGATGTAGTGTTCTCTTCGCCTGCTCGGCGAGGCAATCCCCACCACGTCCACGATGCAGCATCGTGGGGTCCGTGCTGAAGGGAGAGTCGGAGTGGACGTGGTGGGGATTGCCTCGCCGAGCAGGCGAAGAGAACACTACATCCGTAGGTCCTGATTTTTTTTGGAAGTGCAATTGTGCATGTACAATCAACTATTGTATTATTTTTTAAAATCGAAATGCATACTTTTTTTTATGTACATGGATTCCTCTCGTCATTCTACCTGCCGATGCAGCATCGTCTGGCCCGTGCTGAAGGGAGAGTCGGAATGGACGTGGTGGGGATAGCCTTGCCGAGCGCGCGAAGGAGAAAAGTAGCAACATCTGTTTTTTGAGCCAGCGTCGCCCATGGCTGCTTTAGACCATTCATCCTTTTCCTTTCATGTTCTTCTGTGAGTGTACTTGTAACGAAGTTATAGCCTGAAACAATTGCATGAACCACCCTTACAATTCACGGAATAAGAGTACGGCAAAGTTTTCAGTAAATTGGGCATTCCGACGATACTAACTGTAATAAACGGAGCCCCACTATATTGTGATTTCCAAAATCTGTAACCTCGGTAACTGCGCGTCAAATAATTGAAAATCGATCACTTGACCGAGTCTGTTCAGTGCTATAGTAAGATTACTGACTGCAGTCTTTCTCACGGGGTCCAATTTTAGAAAAGTTATTTGTATTTGAAAGGTGTACGAATACTTCTTATATCCACTGTATAGACTGCAGATCTTTATGCACAATTACCATTTTCTATCTCGATTGTAGCAAACTAGAGTACAATATAAATTCATCTCCTCTCTTAACAGATTCAACAGCTTCAAAATATTAGGACAATATTTTTAAATTGTTCTATTGCTTTTACTGTTTTGTGTTTCTCTTTCTCATCTCCGTCAAAAATGCATAAATCCCTCAGTCTAATCGCGTATCGTGTTGAATTTGCAGGATCTTGCCAAATAACGCACGAGCTTATGATTCGCCCTGGTACTAGTCAATTTAACTATTTTATGTAATCGATTAGGAGATGTGGGGTTATTAATATTGATTGGAATAATTTCATATTTAGGGTCATGAAATTTAATGTTATATGAATACGTCGGTGAGAACAGAGTGTCAATAAAAATTGATGTCGGTGAAAGCATATATCAGAGAAGTTGTGCCGATGTCAAAATTGTCAAGGAAATCGCTGTTGGTCAAGTAGAACGGACCCATTCACGATTTGCTCCGAATTTCGAGATTTTCGAGTCCCAAACCGTGATTCGAACGCGAAATGCTCTTTATTTATTTCAGGTCGGCCATTTAATGCCCGTGACGATCACCGTGAACGCGTTCGGATCTCTTCCACAAGTCTACCCGTGCATTCCCCGAGGAAATTTGCATCCGCAGTTCTCCATCGAATCGGAATACGTCGCAATAGGATCGCTGACCGACGAGTTTCTCGCGAGCGTAGGTGTTCAACGGTTCCCAGCTCTCTCGTGTTATTAATTTTTTCGAATCTGCAGCAGCTGGTAACGACGAAGAACGGTCTGCGGGAGTGCATGCCCGCCGAAAAGAGTGCCGATTTACCCGAAGACTTCGTCGCGCAATTGTCCGGTGAGAAACGAGACACGGAGCTCGTCGGAAATGTTAGCTACACAAATTTATTCGTGGCTCTATTATCGCAAACTAGTTATTCGTTTACAGACAACGAAAATATAATTTTTTTTTTATTAAAGCACCTTGAATCTCAGAAGTCCATCTCGTTTTGTACGCGATCGATGTTAGGCGACTCTAGCATATCATCCTTTCTTTAATGTTTTATCATGTCCTAAGCTTTTTCTTAACACAACTTATACCATTGGTCATATGTGGGTGACACAGTTCTTCATCTATCTTTCTATGGAACTGAACATCATTACTGCTTGTACGACCTAAAAGAGTTCAAGAAGCAATCACTGTAATAAAATATAACCCTGCAGTTTTTATTATAGTGATACTAAATTTCTTTGATTTTGTTAGATTTTTTAGTGGCGAATGTTCAGCATTGTTAAAATGATTTTTGTGTCTAAAATTCTTTTTCTCTGTTATCGACATTCAGGCATTTGCAAAAATACGGGCATACGACAGATATCAATTTTTATTTTCTTGTAAGAAATTGTACTCTGCAAAGAAATTCTGATCACTCTAGCTGTAAAAACAATCATAAGTACCAGGCAACTTGGTTTAGAATTTTTTCCCAATTAATACAAACGATCAGAAATTATATGTTGGATGACAATAACCTGACATGCTCCATTTATGTCCGACAAAATTATCTTGTAACAGCTGATTTAATTCTTCGTGTTCACATGTTGTGACACTTTTGGACATTCTCGATCGGGAACATCGAATTTCTTGTTCTGATACCTTTAATACCACGTTTTACTTGTAACGCGAGCTGCGTCAGTTTCTCTTAAGGTAGAGGAAACCTTCCCCTCGATCCCAAGAGAATCTTTTCGATTGAATTGGAAAAAGAGTACGACCGATATGTAGATATCAATGAATATCTGCGAATCTTTATGCTATATCAACATTTTCTGCATCTATTGCAAGAAATAGGAAGTTCTGTCTTTCATTAATGGTTTTAATCGATTTGAAATAGTATATAAACTATTAATCTTCCTACAATTCAAATTCCACCTACTCGGTTTGGTCATAAACACATAAAATCAAAATTAGGTGCTGGATAATGCTTTATGTGATTCTATCGTCAGCATCGTCCAGTTACATAATGCTTTATCATTTCTGCGAAGCCCAGCATGACCGCAAACGAATTTCAAACAAATTTACAACTGATTAACACTAGGTCTAATATTTCTAATTTACGATTACTGAGACTGCAAATCATTATATCTTTCGGTATACATTGTAAAAAAATTGGTTAAAAATTTGAATACACATTGAATTCGACGATGGAGACACAATCTTGTTATTCTTATAAAGAAATATAAAATACTTGTAAACCTAGTGTCAACCACTTCCACTGCGATTTTTTTACTGTGTCAGTGATTAGAACTTCTTTGTAGTTGATAATTTCCTAGAAGAAGAAGAAGAAACTTTATATCTGTTGTATGCTAGTATACATATACATATATGTTCTACAATGCTTGTGCATTAACAACAACAAAATAAAATTTTGTTTCAGTTTAAGGAAAGTTGATAACGTACATACTTATTAGACTCTGTTCAGAACCTTCATCACGAATCTGACACGATGTTATAGGGCAACGGGTTACTTGCGAGAGCCACAAATTAATTTGTACAGCGAATGATTCGACGCACTTATTCATGTGAATGTATCTGCTTCGAGGCGAGGGGTGGAGCGTCGTTTCCAACGAGGAAATATTCCCCCGTGTCGTGGACGTGGAAATGGCGGTGGAGAGACATTTGGCAAGGAAACTCGTCGACGGGAATTCATACATCTTGATACAGTACGCCGCGACTTGCAAAAAACAGCCTATTCCTCAGCTCCTCTCCTCCGAATACGTTATTGGTATGCTCCCGTTCGTCGGTCACATAAATCAACCATTCTCGATACTGTTTCTGCCGAGAGGATATATTCTTCGCAGATATGGAGTACGTAATCGTCGGTCAAGTTGCCGATTATGCGACGAGGATTATTAATTACGGCCCGTGGAGCGCGGGGATGCGACTGAAGAAGTTTGCGAATATGGAGAAAATGGATATTGTCGTGCACTTCAAAAAACGATCGAATTTAATGGTCGGCGATTCGGCGATCCTTCGAGTGGTTTGGCATCCGACTAAGGAAAAGTATAGGGAAAGATGCACGCCAATTACGCATACAGTTTATATGGAAGTGAGTTCTTCATTCGATAATGTGTATTGTTTAATGTTTGTAGAATCGACGGGCTAGGATCCTCAGTCTCGTATTTCAGCTTGTGTTATTTTTAAATTAATTTTTTCATTTCTCAACCCGGTTTAATATTACGGAGTAATTAGATTGGAGATTTCATATACATATGTGATTTTATAAAATTATGTAGACTTAAATGTTTGTTACATTTGTCTAATACAACCTTCAGTAGGTTGGCTATTGTACTAAAACAATCCCCAAAACTTCAATTCATGTAATTCATGACACCGAAATTAGGAAGCTGAAATTGATCACGGTAATTACTCTTATAACGCTTTAAGATAAATGTTGAGAAAAGTTAAAGCATCATTTAAACAAAGAATTGTTAAGTGCATTGAAGTAAGAGGTAATCATTTCGAACACATGCTAAACTGAAGTACAAATAAAACGATCACACCTTTCCTGCAAGTTTGACCTTGAATGACCTTAAGTCATAGGTAATTGAACTCATCTTTTATTTGATGGTAGATAAAAAAAACATATTATTCTATTTAAAAAAAGAAAGTTGACCTTCACCTCACTTTGTAGTGTCCACCGGGAAAAAGAAAAGTTCCACCACCTGATGTTCCCCTCCGTACTGAACAACTTTCATCTGAAACATTTTTGCGTATAATTAATATTTTTGAGATATTCGTCTGTAACGCTTTATAATTTCCACCCAGTATAGCATAGCAATAATTATTTCAAACTTAAACGGAGGACGCTGTTGCTAATTTTTTTAGCAACGTCAGTCATTGTGTCGATTTACACAAATTATTCTGAAATACACCAAGTTTCTTAGCTCGTAAACACGTTAACCGCGGAGCTACTTTGTTTAATTTTCTATTTCGTTTAATTTTCCGTTTCATTTAATTTTCCATTTATACACCACGTCAATAAAAAAAAGTGTAAATATACTTTTTGATATTACACGAATTACAAAATTAAAATTACTTCTTAAAGATACTATTGGTCCTCAGGGACCGACATAAAGTTTAACGTGGTAGTCGGTGGTAATAATAGTAATGATAATAATAACAACGTATAGGTAACAAGAGGATTCACTATTCCTATAACCATAAGAGGAATAGTGACTTATCCTTACGTGACCATCAACACGAAGTTCCTAGACTTCCAGGACGTGGTTGTGGGCGAGTGTTTAATGATGTGCATTCAAATAAGAAACGAGTAATATTAAACACAAATCCTAGAATCTATTATCCAATTATCTACTCTGTGACGAATATTAAAATATTCCACAGGGGATTTGTCGATTGCGAGTGGAGAACAAAATTGTCCAGCATACGGAAGAAACAGCAAGAACACTGTCCACTTCACGTGGAATACGACTCGAATTATTGTCCACCTGGCCAATCGGAGGTTGTTCGTATTTATTTCAAACCTCGGAAAACGGTATGCAGCCTACAACGTTATGTAACAAATTATTATTGCTAGAGTGGTTGATCAAATTAGTATCAGAGCCACAGTACCAAAAACCATAATCTTACCCGTAACAGATAATATTGGTGTTGCTAAATATACATACAATATATTCGCAATTCAGTAGCATCAATGTTGTATAAAAATGTAATAAGAATTCAGTGTAGCAGGGTTTTCATTCAACCCTTTCAGTCAACCCAGCGTGCATTTCTTAATGTAACGAATATCTTAATACGAAAGCATGTGTCAAGGTAAATTTATTCGTATACGACACAACGAGCTTCAAGGTCACGCAAGGTCAGAAATGGAAGGAACATTTTGAATATTTCGTACGTAATATTTCATAAAAATATCGTTTACGTTTAAACGACTTGACAAGCAGAATAACGCAATCATTTGCAATCATATCTCGGACAACATTAAAAAAAGCTTCCAATAATATAATTGCCTAATAGAACTGAAATATGCATTCAAGGTCAAGGAAGTCATGTTGACCATTTACTATAGCGTCGTCAATAAAGTATACTTGTAAACGCATTAGTACAAAATCTTCAAAATGTTTCTTTCATTTCTGACCTTGTATGACCTTGAAGCTCATTGTGACGTATATGAATGAATTTGTCTTGGCGCACATTTTCACATCATATAAAAAATATATATAGCATTCCATTTAAATAATTATCGGTCACTTTGATTTCTAAAAAAATATTATAGTACAACCACAAAAAGTTACATACGTAGCTTGCAAGAAAAAGTATGACTTCACTATCGATCAAATCCGCAGTTTAGTTATCATTTTCTTATAACGATTGACAATGCATTACTTTATATTTTTGGTACAAGAACAACGACACTCAACATTTTATTAATATTTTTCGTGGATTGTGGATCGAGTACTGCCTGCCAGGAGTTCGGTAGCGTCTCATTCCTCAACTTTTTCACGAAACTATTTTCGGAAAGCGGATTATAGATTTTCAATTTTTTCGAGGGGTTAAATATCGCTGATTCCAGTGTTACGTGGAGATGAAGCTGAACATCCTCGTGAAAATGAGCTCGGAAACGCCGACTGTCGTGTTAACGGGTCGCGGCATCGAGAAAATTCTGAGCATCGCCGAGCCAGTTATCCAATTTTTGCCAGTGGTGCCTTACACGCACATCCAGGACGCAGTTTTCGCGGTCGAGAACGCCACCGATTATCCCGTCGAGTTTTTCTGGCATCATATAGACTAGTAAGCGGATCGATAAACATTTACCAGGGGCTTGTTCGACCACTATACTCGATGATGCCCCATCTCGCGAAGAATTTCGAATGAAACGACGGTGTTTAAGCTCGTTCCAGACAGAGGATCAAGTCATAAACACTTTATTGGATTATTACGGAAGCGAGGAAATACTCTTGCCTCGTAGAAAGCCTGGAGAACCGTTACCCGAGGATTTAATAAAGTTTTACAATGATCTCGTCGACGAAATGGCTCGAGTTCGATCAATCCAGGAATTAGAACAGGAAGAATATCCAGGAAACGAGAGCCGTCTAGATGGAAAAACAAGTGAGTGAGCAGACACTTTCAGTCTCCAGTCAACTGCTAATATTTGGTATAGAAATTAGTCATTTCCGATTACCTTCGCACAACTAGCTTTTGAAACGTTGTGATAACGAATTAACAAAACACTTCCCAGTATCGAAATATCCGACATAATCTTATGGTGCGTTTAAAAAAGAAATAAATCTCTATGCAGTTCTTATGTCTTGCAATTAATGTGTATTAACGAGCATTGACGAATGCTCATTCAACCCCCGTTCCGAAAAAATAAATACGCATCCATAGGAACTACATCGACATTTATATCTTTTCTTAATAATTTTATTAAGTCACAAATAATAGAACCGTACTTTAAATTTCTTTAAATACTTTCACTGTTTTGCATTTGATCTACTCGATGTTGCAACGAACGCGTCAAATTCGCAGTCTACTGATCTACGGTTTAATTATTTATTATTAGACTGCGAATTACATGCATTTCTGATAAAAATCAGTAGATTGCATGCGAAAAAGTGAAAATATTCAAAGTAATTAAAATTGCTGTATTATTTGTGACTTATTAAAAATATTAAGAAACGAATCAAATGTCTATATGGCTTGTATAACTTGAAATTAATGCAGACAATTTTTATTTTGCATACAAAACCGTAGTCTAGCTCTAACCATTAGAAATAGACCTTCAAGAGAAATAAAAATTGTCAATATCAATCTTAAGAAATAGAAACAAAAGTTCCCTTTTTCTTTAATCATTCTGATAGATTGAAAATAATGTACTGGCATGCTTAAATTGGTTTAAAATAAGAAATATGAAAGAATTAATTTTTGTACCTGACGTACTGCTAGGAATAAAAATTGCAGTAATGGAAAACGGAAAGCTGACTCGGAGAATCTTTCGTCACGCGCAAGATGGCGAATGAAAGTAATATAAAAGGGATTTAAACAAAACGACTGATATAGTTCCCTGATTTAAGGTTACACAGAAAGTCTGCACGACACTTCAGACTTCCGGAGCAGAATGGGAGACCCCGTGAAAGAACTTTTCGAGAGTATCGAGCGGAAATCCGGCCCGCTGAACGATCTTCCGGACCCTGCCAGGCCGGAAAAGAAAGTCTGCATTATTTTCCACGGAGCTCCTTTCACTGGTACTATCTCACAATATTACATGTACATTGCCGCCATTCACAAGTTCAGAATAACCCTCGATAACAGTTCCAAAGAAATAACGATACGCTCTAGGAAATAACTTCGAGGTCTCGGTCCAGACTTTAATTAACTGCGCCTGTTCGAGCGAAAAATATAACTTCCGCGCGTTTTCGAAATGTTGATACTGTTTCTTAACCGCTTACACTATAACATCGAGTCAGACTCGTGATAAAGGTTTCGAACAGAATCCACTAACGTTACTAATTTCTTTTAGACTGAAATCAAATTCTATTTTTATGTTAGTCACATATAGCCATTAGAGAATACGTAAGCACACAATAAATATAAACTCCTTTCTCGTTCTAAGAAGAAATGAACAACAAAGAAGTTGTAATCACTGGAACCGTAAAATAAATCATAGTACACGGGGTTAACATATTTACTATCATCCTGATCGCGTACACTACCGTCTAACACTCCAAACACATCGATTCGCGTTTGTTTAGAAGCAATACTGATTTTTGTATGATCATCCATTACCCTTCTTCAGTAACTAAAATGTTGCTTCATTACGTAAAGTACTCTCTTTTTTTACTAAAAAAAAATGTGAATGCTTATTTCTTTTGATCAAATTTTGCTCGATTATAAAATCTTTGAATCCAGTATCGAATAGTACGTTCTTCACTAGACTGCGGATCATTATGAAGAATACTAATTTTCTGAGTTTGTTGTAAGGAACAGAAGCTACATGAAAACGTGTTTGTTCTTTCAATAATTTTAACAAATCGAAAGTCAAACAACGGTATTTTTATACCGTTTTAACGTTCCTGTAATTGTCTACTTCACGTGTTCATTTTTTACATAAATACCTTAGATCCGCAGTTTAATCATTTTACGATATACACTACAAATTTCTCTTTCAACTTATTCAAGGTTATTCTCTAATACATATTGCTTCTTATTACTCATATAATATTTGTGAAATAACGTAATAACAGTGATGACAGTTGATACGATGTTGCGTTCAGAAATGAAAATTAATCTTCACGGTTAGATAGAGATCAAAAACACGGATGCTCTGATTAAGAGTTTCAACTGTCTGAAATTGACGCGGATGCTCGTGCAATAGCTAGCGTGTTAATATAGACTGAAATCTGGTGTTCAGAGTACCAGGAAACAGCCTGCAGAAGCGCGAGAGTGCTAGCAGCCCCGGTGCTCTCGATCGACAAGGCGATCACAGAAGCCATAGCTCTCGGCGAAAGCGAATATTCGATTACGCTGCGACAGATCATCGACGACGCTTATCAGAATTACACGGAAGCTCACAAACGGCACAAGTAGGACCAGCAATTTCACTCCTAAATGTAGTTCATCGATCAAATACCGATTCTAATCGACTACCGTCAAGGCGCATCGATCGATTGGCCTTGCTGACCTCTCGAAGTTTTTCATTCGTCTCTCGATAACACGTTTGAATATTTCTCAGCTGTAAACCTTTCGGGAACGGCGATGGCTTGCCAGTTTCCTTCTACAGAATGTCCCAGGACTGTTCCTGAGGTTATTTAAAGTAACTTTTTCCTTTGCAAAAATTTCCGCCTCGGTTTTGTTAAGGAGTTATTACCGAAAACCACAGGCCAATCAGAACACCGTTCTAGCGGGAGGATTTCGGCTCGGCCAATGATATCATCGCGCTCAGCGAGACCTGTCGCCGAGCCGGAGTCCGTCCGCTGTAACGGTGTTCTGATTGGTGCGTTTTTCTTTAATCAATCCTTATTAAAGACGAGGTGGCCATTTTTGCAAAGGAAAAAGTTACTTATGTCACCTCAGGAACCGCCTATTTCAAGGATTTACAACATTTTTGGGACATCCTGCATAAGGGGCGAGGCATTTAAAACACACCAACTGAATAAATTAGTTGCTATTAGTGACAAAAGAAAAATGTGTCACACGATACTTGCTTGGTTCCGACGGTAGTGTAATCTCTTAATACTTTTTTTACAGGTGGAAGCGTATAGTACATATGATAGTCAACTCCGCTTTTTTATGAGGTGATAGATTTCTCTCTGCACTATCTAATATTGCGTTTTAAAATGCGTACATTGACCTACGACTCAAGGTCACTCGACATCGTTGAAGGTCAACTGCGATGGAAAATATTCAACAACCTTGAATGACCTTGAGTGGTGGGTCATTGTACGCGTCTTACAACGCCCTATAAAATAGTGCAGAGAGGAATATATCATTTAATTTTTAAAAAACGGAGTTGATCTTCATATACGCGAAACCAAGCAAGTTTTGTTGGCCCCTTTATTTTTCTATGGCCAACAACAACCGAGTTATTCAAGTGGCCTGCTCTAGATGCCTCACCCTGTATAAAAGATTTACGATTTCGAAAATTTCTATGGTGTCCCCTTTTTCCTGATGTTCTAAACACGTGATTACTTTACCTATTGCTGGATCCAGCTCTGTCTGTACACCATTTTAGGGAGCTCATAGATGCCGAGATGAGGAGAAACGAAGAAAAACTGAAAGGAACTGGCAGGGCCACGAAATCCCCCCGCAGCGAAAAATCGTCCGCCATGGGCACTTCGCGGGAAGGGAAGAAACTGAGAACGAAAAAAACTCCTGAAACTGAAGCGTCGAACGCGAAGCAAGAAGTAATCCTTCTTCGACTTCCGGAGCAATCGGATCCTTTGATAGAATTGAATAAAATCCCCGATGCCGACAGGCTGGAAACGATGGATCCTTTGAGTCGGTACGAGTACATGATTCAAGCTATTCTCCAGTTCGAGAAGATACTGGGGAAAGATTACTCGACCGTGAGTAGCTCGGCAAGGGATAAACGTGCTCCGAGAACGGCTGACAGAAGCGCCAGAGGAACTGGCAAGTCTACTTTCCTGGGAATCGATCCTAAACTGCTCATCGAAGCACTCGTAGAACGGTACGTCGTCTAATGATAACATCTACAACGAGAAAAATAAAAACAATATAGTATACACGTCAGGTTGCAATTGTTCCTTCGCCTAAAAATTTGTACGTCTCCTTAACCCACGCAAACCGGATCCTTTTGACGATTCCGTGGCAATATTATTATTCTTATACATTTTTGAGTATACTTCTTTAAAATCGACATTAGTGTTTTCTTTGGAGATAATATAAATAGCTAATCCGAAGGTTAAAATACACACCTATAACCTATAAGGACACTTATGTACTTATTAACGATGACATGAACCTCAACAATTCATTAGAAGATTACTAGGTCTTCGATCATCTTTGTTTAACCCCTTGCACTATAAGTTATGTTGCAGTAGTATCATACTTTGTTGTAGAGACTAACCAGTTGCATCGATTAGTGCATTAAAAAATATATGATTCTATTTTAAAGGGATGGTCACCTAGGTCACCTTCATGTGACCTTTACACATCCATCTACGGAAAAACGATTTACACCAGATTGTGGCCCACTCCCAGAAACCAGTCAATTTTTATCTGACCTATTTTTTATATGATACATAGTTACGAATAATTCGCACTTATAGACTCAAGTCGGTTTTCCTGTATATCGACAACAACAAAGTAGAATTTTATTTCACTTTATAGGAAATTAATAACATACATATACAGTAGAACCTGTTCGAAATCTTCATCACGAGTCTGAGTTGACGTTATAATGGAAGGGGTTAGTCATTGGTCAATGAATAGCGATGTGTTTAGATGGTACTTACATGCACCTAAATATTTATCAAATATATTTAAATAACCTACGTAGAAGACGAAACATTGGTTAATATCGTAAATCTTAACAACTCAATTATGATTTTATCAAATTTTTGTAATTACCAAGCTCCATGGGATCTAAAACAGAAAAGAGTTGACATTTCTTGGTGGGATCGCGCGAAAAAATATCGGTTGTCAATGGTGTCGGGTTCGGCAGGCGAAGAAAGCGACGCGCGTGCCGGCGAACATGTTAATTACTAAACTTACCTCCTCGTGAGTTGATTCTCGTTAAACTGTTCGTTGCAACAGGCTCTCCGCGGAAGACTTTGAACGCGGCTTCGTCCTGCAGTCGTTGGAGAGCGAGTTCCTGAACGGCAGCCCGGTCGAAACTCTGCTGGTTTTGTTGAGGATTGTCGGCCACGCAGCGTACTTTCTGTTCGTCACGTTCCTGAACTCGATGGCCAATTACAATCGGAGAACGGACGAGTTGCGTCGCGAGCAAAGTGAGACACGTAAGCCTAGAGTGCATAAGAAAATACATGGAAAGCAGGAATAACCGCAAAAAAAAACAGGAAATACACGTTCACGTTTATTCGCGATGCTACCGCTACGAGACTTTCCAAGAGTGCCTGCTCAGGCAAATTGAAGAGCGCGGGACAAAAACCGGGTAGATCCAGTTCTTGCACTGAACGATCATGAACGAATATTTCTCAACAAATCATAGCACTTAGCTCACAACTTCATCTCGTAGATGATTTAACCTTATCTTTCAGGCAATTGTGTGATGCCGGATCTTTAACACTATTCCTACCGACATTTCACGTATACCTATTCCTACCGCGACTGGTCACATGACCGGTCTTTAGCACAACTTCTATTTTTTAATATAGAATGAAGATAAGAGCCAATTTGACAATATAAAAATATAGTTTATTCGTTTATTATTATTCGTTTTCACCGCATTTTTTACAAATAGGCTTCTCGATTGTACATTTTCTACATACGTACTTTTTACATTTTAGACAGATTTTGTTAGTCTTATTGTAACGGGTATTCTTATTTGTAACGGGTGTTGGTTGATCTTCTTTGCCTAGCTGTAGCTCTTTTTGATATTCGATGGCAAGTTCTTCTGCCAATTGAAATAAAAATTCTTGTCTCGAAATTTTTTCTCCCGTGGTTTCTTTATATAAAACACATGTATTTATCCCGGCTAAGTCTAGGATATTGAAAAATACCTGTAAAGGCCATCTCCGACATTTAGATTTTACCGTGTAATTTCTGGCCATTTGGTTGGTCACATCTACACCAATATAGGCGAGCCAGAACTGTAAACACTTGGAAGTGTCGTAAAGCAATCCCTGGAAGGCACTTTTCGACTAAAATTATGCCACAACTGCATTACCTTTCGTTTGTAACGACTTTATAGTTTCGGAATTGAGTCTTTGAGAGAATACTATTACAGAAAGATATAAATCGTTCTATCGGTCAAATGACCGGTCGTGGTAGGCAAGACAGACTACCAATTTTTCTCAGAAAATAAAGAATAAAAAAAGAAGTGAATATTGAAAAATGCATTACACGTATATTTGAGGAAAAGTCGTGAAGTTTAAAGGCGATTCAATTACGTTGTATATAGGAAATTCTAATCGAAATTTTAAAAACGGTCATTTGACCGGTCGTGGTAGGAACAGTGATAAGTATGTATACATATGGGTATGTTCTAAGATCGTACCCTCTTTGTGTTCGGAATTTTCCTAAAAGGGAAGAGTGTCGCTTTATCGAAACGCACACGACCCAAGTCGTTTTTCGACTTTCCTAACAAACGTTCGATAAAAGAAAAGTATTCGAATTTGCGTGAGGTCCCGATTTTCGAGGCCGATATCGCCGCAGACCGTGAAGATCGCATTACGGTGATACGGTCCGGAGAAACGGGACATTGTCGATGATAGACGGGACGAGAAACGAAACGAGAACGAGATTTGATCTTTCGCGACAGAGAGAACGACCGATCCAGAGAAGAGGATCCGGGACATCGACGAGATGTCGTTGTCCGAATACGAGCAACTCACCGACGAGGACAAGAAGATGTATCTGGAAGCAATTCTGCCGGCTAAAAGGGAGAGGGCATCGCTTAGACGAGCTCGATTTGCTGAACGGATGATGGACCGTCGAAAGAAAAAGGTATGACCCGATGGAGCATTGCTGGTGATACCAATTTCGAATTTATTAGATGGTCGTATGCCAAATGTACATTGGGTACACAAAGTATCGGCACGTCCTTTGAAAACAAAGAACTTTTTTCAAATTCTTTCAAACGGATTGAGTTTTTTGAGATGTTAGAAAGATTAATTCACTAGGTAGTTTATAAAAATAATTGATTAAAAGTGACCATTTGTCGAAATTGCGAAGAGAAAGGTAATGGTCATGGTTTTTCACTTTTTTATCTGTACTATCTCTGAGTAACGTTACGAAGGTATGTTGTTTATCTCCAATAATGACGTCGCGATTTGTGCTGAGGCCAGTAATTCTATCACAATTCTACAGAACGAATCGTGGTAGAATCCCTAACCTCAGCACGAATCACGACGTCACCAATTCCCTCCATCTAGAATAAACTCTACACTATAGGCTCGTGACGTTACCGTATTTTTACCTCAATCCTCTCGATCTGGTGACGCTGCACACTGCTGTATTTGATCCGAAAAGCGTGCGAAAACTATTGCAGCGTTATTTGTAGGCTCAACGACATAATTTTAGCGGCAGCTACAACATTATGCCATAAAATATCTAAACAATTCCATAGAATATAGAAGAACCTCGCGAAGCGGAGGTCCAGCGAAACCGAGCGTACAGCCGCAGGTAACCATATGTGAAACGCTGTCAAACGCTTAATACTAAATACGGCGAAACCGGAACCAAACTTTGCTGGCTCGTAATCAAAAATTTGTGCTGAATGTAATGAGACCAAACAGAGCGTATCATATAGTGACGCACCGTAATAGAATAGTTAATGAAATCTTATAACCGTCTATCGAATGACAGAATTTTTTCTTCTTTTCAAATATTAATAACTATGCAAATATTTATAATGTAAAAGAAACACTTGAAAATCTTCCATAATGCAACGATTTACAAAATTCCCTTAAAACATTTAAAAATCCCTAATATGTGAATGGCGTCTCAGAAAGTTAACTCTCGACGTATCCGACTGCTTCACAAGTTTGTAAATGAGAAAACAAAATTGATTTATGATTCTTCATATATTCAACTATCTCGTGTAACAAAAATTGTATGCCTTACGCAAAAGATTTTTCATTGACCTTTTACTCGCTTTGCGGGTCGAATACTGTATTGGAATCGTGGCTCGTTCTCGAGTGCGCGCTTAAACAGACAAGAAGAATTTTCTGGATTATGATCGTTGCAAGTTTCATTATTCAGTATAAATAGAAGGAAGTACGATAAAGAATCCAGACAACCGTGAAACGATTCGACATTAATTCTTTAGTGGAGCGTGTCACTGTTTCACAGGGAGCCCAGGCCGGTGGCCGTGTTCCGAGATCAAAGACGCCCATGGGAAAAGGAAAGGAAAAGTCGGTGAAGCTCAAGCAGACGGACACTAAAAGGTCTGCGAGCTCGAAGCCGAGCACCGGCAAACGGGAGACAACGATGAGCGGAGGGACGAAGAACAAGGGCAGCTCAAGAGGCGGTAAGATTCGCTTGTGGAATAGTCGGGTCTCGGGTCCGGGACGAATTGGAATTGAAGAAGCGAGACCGGGAAATGTCGCGAGCCAATTTGAACCGGGCCAGAGTAATCCGCGACTCGTGATATTTGCAGATTCGATTAAATTATGGTGAATTAGGCGGCGGCTGCTAGATTACGAGCAAAATATTCTAAATAATTTAAAGTCGCGATCCATGCCGTCGCATAATTCCCCAGGAAATTGAGGACCGATTAAATAATTAATGTTGCAGAACAAGAAAGAGTCCCGAAGGAGATCGCAGAGATCGTCGCCGCCATGAACAAATATAAGTCGGATCTCTCGGCGATTCTGGACGTCACTCGCAATTGGGATCCCGTGAGAAAGACTGCAGTCAGTATTCTTTCTGTAGCACTTTTTTTAACGCTGAACAGACCCGGTCATGTGATCGATTTTCAATTTTTTGATGCACAGTTAACGAAGTTACAAAGCTTCCGAAAATCGCAATGTAGTGGGACTCCGTTTATCCGAGCTAGTATCGTTGGAATGCCCAATCTACTGAACTCGTTGCCGTGCTCTTGGTACGGGAATTATAAGGAAGGGTAGTTCGTGCTATTGTTTTAGGCTATATCTTCGTTACAAGTACTCTTACAGAAGAATAATTACAGAAGATTTTTTTTTAAAGTACAATTGTCCATGTGCAAACAAGTGCATTATTTTTTAAAATCGAAATGCAAAGTTTTATATACAAAGATTCCTTTCGTCATTCTACGTAAAAAAGTATTGGGGTAATTTGGCAAAAAAATTATTAGTTATCGAGATATTTTTAACCCTTTGCACTGGAGTGGTGACTCGGAGGTACCACTAAAAATTGGTATACAATTATTCAAAATATTGTTTACATTATTAAATTGATATTCAATAAATTAGTTACCAAACAGTATTCTATGAGGTATTATATCAGTTACTTCAAAATAAAAAAAATCATACAGAATGGAAATATTCTTGATCGAAAAAAAAAGTTTTGGTTATAAAATATATACATATTCAAGACGAAGCTGAACACATTTCAGACAACGCTTCTTGGATAAAGATGCTCTTCAATAAAGAAACTGCGCGGTTAAATGGGCGTTCCACTGTATTTCCATCGGAAAAATATTGCCAAATATATAAAGCTGGTGTCAAAATGATTCGTACAGTTTTCAAAAACGAATAACTTTTTTAAAACTGGGCCAAACATCTTCAGTTTTTTTTAGATGTGACGATTGGTTTAGTAGGTAGCGTGTAAACAGTTTTTTCTAAAAATTGCGGATGGTTGAAATTATGAAGAAAAAGGTAAAGGTCACGATTTTTAACATTCTTATCTGTGTCTATAATGAAAATTTAAAATATGCCTTTTATAAACCTATCTAAATTATACATACATACACAAAGTTTCAACGAAATCGATTAAGGTTGCTACGAACTAGAAATTATTCAAAATGGCAAGAATTTGGAGAAAATGCGATTTAACCCCGAAATTCAATGATTTTTATATCTTTCAATGTCCGTGGCTTTTTGATGCGTCATCCGATTTCGATGAAACTTTGTATATGTGTATAACTTACTTAGACCTGCAAAACCTTTTTAATTTTCATTACGCACGCAGATAAAAAAGTTAAAAATTGTGATCTTCACATTTTTCCTCGTAATTCCGACCAATAGAAATATTTAGAAAAATTATTTACAACCTACCTAGTAAACTAATCCTTCTAACATCTCAAAATAACTGAAGACGTTTGGCACAATTTTAAAATAGTTATTCGATTTTTAAAGGTGTGCGAATACTTTTTACGCCCACACTAAATACATTCAATCTTTTAACTTTTACGAGACAACACACTTAGTAAACGATACGTTTAGTGTTGAAGTAACATTAGAGGATTCCTATCACTTGGTTTGCTTATTCTATTGTTCTATTGTCAGGAATCGCACCACGCACCGAAAACCAAGGCCTCGAAAAGCGAAAAGTCCAAGGACACATCAGCGGACGAAGAACATGCGAGAACAGTACTGAAACTTCAGATATTTATAGTTCTTGATACGATACCCAGGGTGTTTATGAAATCGGTTTTGATTGTGTGACAATTAACCCCTTCTACTACAACGTCGAACCAAACTCGTGATACAAGTTTTGTACTAAATCTGCTAAATATTTATGTGATTAATTTATTTTAAACCGGAGTAAAATTCTACTTTGTTGTCAATATATAGCCAATACAAAATACGTATTCATCCGGTAGAAAGAGCATTGATGCCTTCTGCTCGATAATTCCATTGGGCGGATATTAGATACGCCCTTGTGGATATTAACGAGTAGACAGGTTCAATGTAGTGCAACGATCAGTTTGTTAATCCTGTTCATCAATTTGTTAAACATTTTCACCTCGCTGGGGGCCCAAATAAGAACCAAGGTAAGCATGTATTTGTTACTTGATACGAGACTGTCGCGCGCCTCTATGACGTACGCAAAGTACACCTCTGTTGGTCGCGTTGCCGTATTTTAGGCGGATTTCTAATTGTTAATAACTCAATAACGAATTCGAAATCGCAATTTTTTTGTTCTTCATTTTCGACTTATATTGTCATGGAGAACCACCCCTTAAATTTTCTTCCACCTGTAGTCGAACACGCTGTATAAAATAAATTGTAGCATAAGGGGTTAAATTTGAAATACGCGGTCTAGTTTGCCAAAGTTTCACCCAAAAATTAGTGAGTCTCTACAATGTTCTTTAGCAAAGAAGTCAGGACACTTCCTCGTAAGACGATGTCCCACATGGGTATCGTCGGTTTCATTTTATGTTGCATTAAAATTTCAGAAACATCTTCTGTTAAATATACATCTCTAAAGCTGGTTCTGAATGGTTATTTCTAGAACAATGTGAACAAGTTTCATGTGTGGTACGTGAACGCCAGCGATCCTTGGCAAGGTTCAATGTACGACGCAGTGGTCGCACAAATGGCCAAAAATGATGCAGCGAAATCCATACTGGGTAACTTACGAACTACAAAATCGTTCGTAATCTTTCAGACGCCAGATATTTTCATCCACTTCTTATTTTTCTTGTTCGATCTTTCCTTAGAATGATATTCCTTTCTTCTGTAGTAACAATGTACGATAGAAATATTATTTATTTTTTCTGTAGAACCTGAGCCAACGCCTCAACCAGATCTCACCCCCAAAATGTACTCGGTTTTAACACCAAGAAATATTCAAGAACGAAGCAGACGAGTCTTCGGAAGTACGTTCACGATTTTCTGTTACGATAAATTCAGTCAATTATTAATCAATGCGTATACGTAGTACTGTGGCAACTAAGTGTATTCATAAGTAAAGAAATTTAAATTCTTCTTTTATATTCATCCTTATTTCGTATTTCTAGCATAGCAATGAAGAAGAATCTATTTTTCGTGGCACACCCAGTTCAAATCTGAATCCGAATTATTTAATTAGAAAAATGATTAGTAAAATGGTGAATTCTATTACATCTTTACCAAACACAAAATAATAAATTTCCTGCCACTTTATGAGAATTATAAAGACATTGAAACACCTTGGCAAAGTATTAGAACACCTTTTTATACTTCTAACGATAAAGATGACGACAGACATTGCCAAATGAATATTCTGAACGCATGGGGTTAATTAAACCTTTCCTTAAATCGGCGTTTAATTTGCTCATTCTATACATTATGAAGAAACAAACATATCCATTTGTATATTAACCCTTTGCACTCGGAGCTATTTCAAATAAAAAATCAAACGTTTCTTCTAACCTAGAATATTTCCATTGTACATGAGTTTTTTTCATTACATGCGTACGGTACTGATATAATACCTCATACAATATTTAAATGATTAGTAATTTATTACATATAAACAAATTCAATCATGTAAACAATATTCTGAATAATGGTGTAACAATTTGTAGCGGCGCCTCAGAATCGCCATTCGCGTGCTAAGGGTTAATATTTTGTCAAGTTTTATCATTCTATTTGCCTTTATTTTTAATGAAAATATTTTCTACAATGAAAATGTGAATAATTGCAATGATAGACATTTGAGTTGCTTGATCGAATAATTTTTGCCAGAGATAGTAAAGGTTTTATATTCCAAATTAATCCCAATTCACGCGAAAACTACGTTACGACGAATATCCACTAAACTCTCGGTCATCTTGGTTACTTCGTTCGTTGGCACTGAAACTTTGAACACGTGCCTAAATAAATCTGTCGGTTCTCAGACGTTTACGAGTTGGTCTCGCTGTCGCCGGCGCCGGAAGTTTTATCGCTCGGCGAATCGATGCACACCGCTGAGATAAGCGTGCCAGACAAACGCACTACCACTCGAAGATCTACCAAAAGAAACCGACAGGTGGAGGAGCAGAGATCGACAGGCAAACTGGAGGATCGGTCGCTAATCACACCAACGATCGAGAGCAGGGCCACAAACGTCTCCGTCTCGGATAGTCTACTGGACGAACCTTTGAAGCCACGATGGATCCTCCAACCGAACGATACACAGAGGTTCAAGGTCCGCTTTCAACCGACGGAAACCGGCGACTACGACGAACTATACGCGATCACTATACCGGACGGACGCAGTGTCACCTACGAAGTGAAGGTCCACGGTGTTGCAGATATACCAACACTCAACATGAATCCAGAAGCCATCTTTGACAAAGTAAAGTGGAAACTTTATGAATGTAGACTTACGTTCGAAGGTAACGACAGGATCATCTCGTAGTTTCCAAACCGCTTTCATATTTTTCTCGAATTCAACAAATTGTGGTTTATTCATAAGCACATACCTCAAAGAAATATGTTAGATTAAAACACGATGGTGAAAAAATAAACAATTTAGCAATTGCTAACAGAATGATTAAAAGAAAAAAGCCAAAATCACTTTAAAACTTCAGAGGCGTTACATAGTTGGACAAGATTAACAATCAAGAGCAGAATTGAACCAATGAAATCATTATTTATATATTTATTAAGACAGAGTTACCAAAAGCTCAAAGAAACACACTGATTTACATTTATTTTTGCTTGAGAAATTATGTAAAAGTAAAGAGTCAAGTAAAAGAGTCAATGATAAAATGCAAATGACAGCTATAGACGTACGTCAATTTTTAGGAAAATTTGTTAGAAGAAATATTCATTTTATTCTGTAAGTTCATCGAACTCCCCAAGAATCAAATAATTAACAAAAAAGAAAACTGTTGCTTTTTTCGTCCATCACCGATTTCAGAGAGAGCGTCAACTTGTTAACAGTTAGGACCATTGTCATAATTTTCTTGAAAATGATCATTTTCTAATAAACGTAGGTAGAAGACACCGGCGGCGTTTCAAACGGTCCCGCATATTTCCTAGACCGCGGTGTTTACGATTTCGGATCGATACTGGTCCTGCCAAAAGACAAAAGGTTCGCTTGCGCCGATTACAAATCGGAAACGCCTCGATACGGAACTTCACGAAATCCGTAGCGAGAAGTTAGCCTAAGTGCTCCTCGTAGTTAACTTCTGGAACTCCGAGAACTACATTTGCTTCTTATCTGCGAGCAGGCCGTACCGTCGGGATGCCGAGCTCAAGTTCTGCAACATTTCAAAAGTGGAGGCGGAGCTGAGCTTCTCCCTAACGAAAAACAGTGACGACTGTTTCGAGATCCAGCCCAAGAATCTGCTTATCGACGTACGTTCGCGGTTACGACGCTCTTCCTTAATTACCGTTCAACTACTCCTGGCAGAAAGTAATTAATCAATCGGCCGTCATACTTGTTGTCGCAGAAAAACAACTACGAATAATATTACTGCACCATTCCGTGACGTACCGATGAATTTAATGTCAGTTATTTCGTTCAGATACAAATATTTTATAGCATAAGCTGTCATATTGCTCGGGTAAAATTGACTTATGAAGTACGAATATTTGAATTTCACGATGTTTGCTCATTTTCAATGGACACACTAGTAAATTTTTATTTCCAACAGTATTTGTTGGGTCAAAGTGAATATTTTTTTCATTTTAATGTAGAAGACTACGCTTACTGTGCCATTTTCCATTACGTCGTAGAATTAATGTTACAGGTAAAACAAAAATTATTAGAGTCGGTAGGGCATTCTGGATATAAATATAAATCAATTCAACATTATCAATTTTCGAGACAGAAATTTGTTCGCACAGCGAATGTTTCAAGTGTATTATAAACTCAGAGTCTCTTTGAAACTAATTAGAAATTACCGAAATAAAATTTTACGCTCACTATATTATAATCCATTTTGAACAAAGTTCTTGACAATTACAAGCAAACAAATAATTCGTTTAGCACATTTATCGCTTGCGTCTTCATCAACTAAACATATTATACTTTTAGCCAGGAGTAGAATCTTGTGCCTGGAACGTAACTGTTTTCATAACTATCGTAATCCTCGCAGCCAGGAGATCAGGGGATCCTGACATTGTCAGCTACTGCCACGAGACTTGGTCCCAATTCTGCGAGTCTTTACCTCTGCATAAAGAATAATCCGAAAGCGGAAGTGTTCCGAGTAACTACGAATCTAATGAATGAATAGTTTCAAAACGAAAATGTACAAGGTGTATAAAAATTATACATCACGACTACCATAGCGGGATTCTAACCACTGGATCGGTAGATACCTGTTAAAAAATGTGCCGCAAAATTGTCGACCTATTTTTACAATATCAAATTTTTGTTATTGCATCGTATAGTACTCATCGCGAAGAACAGAAGCTTTGCAGCAGGGATGGGCACGGTAGGGGCCCCTCAAACGCCTGCTTCTCCCACCAACCTCTCTTTCATGCGCGAGGCCTGCGCACTGTTCGCAAGGGGCGAAGCACTTCCTTCTTCTATGTGGTAACGGCGTATGCTGGTGGGGGGCAGTAGGCGCTATGGTGGGGACGGTTTTGTCCCAATTGAGACTAAAATGCTCATCCCTACCTTACAGGATGTACATAATTTACTCAGTTCTACAAAAGGAATAGTTTAAATTTTCATTATAGGCACAGATAAGAAAGTTAAAAATCGTGACCTTTATCTTTTACTTCACAATTTCAACCAATCACAATGTTCAGAAAAAATTATTTATACGCTACTTAGTAAACTAATCCTTCTAACATCTCAAAAAAAACCGAAGTCATATGATCCAATTTAAAAAAGTCATTCTTTTTTGAAATATGTACGAATACTTTTTATTCTCAATGTATACTATTTTGTAAATTCGATGCCGTCAGACTGCAGAAACTGACATAGTGTTTAACGTGTTAAGAGAACGGTTGACTTCAGACCTATCGTTCCTGCGAGATTTTTGTTCCTTGAGAGGAGTGCTATATGATGCAATAAAAAAAGAATTTACCCTTGGAAAAAGGGTCGACAATTTTGCGGCCCATTTTTGAACAAATCTCAACGGATCTAGATGTATAGAATCCCGCTATGATATTCGTGACATATAATTTGTATACGCCCTGTACGAACTCGTTTAACTTGATTTTCCATGACCTAGTTCCACAGCGAAGGCACGAAGCTGAATATCGAACTAGATCGGAAACAGATTTCTTTTGGCAACACGCTGCTCTATCGAAGAGAATCCCAGGCGCTAACAATTCGGAACAAAAACGGGACCGAACTCCTGTGGTGTTTAGAGCCTGGTGAACCCCTCGATCCTCAGATCACGTTCTTGCCTGATCGAGGCGCTATAAAACCCTGGAACGAACAGAAAATCGAGTTCTGCTACCATGGAACCACAGTAAAGCATCTTCTCCATCAAGCCCACTGAAGATGAAATTAGCAACTTTTATAGCATGTTTTATAGATAGGTGTGATCAAGACACAGACGATTACATTCAAAGCGTTTTTGTACGAGGATCAGGATCCAATTTACACGGACGTAATTCGTTTGTCGGGCGAAACCTACGACGTCGCTGTTGATATCGATCATGCGAACCCGATCGATCTGAAGAGGATAAAAGTTAATGTACCTGCGAGTGGCCTGATCACCATGAAGAACCGTGGAGATTACGAAGTGCAATTCGTGTAAGGAGTCTTTCATTTAACCTCTATGTGAAAAACCGAATACCCGGGTAACCACTTTTAATTTCTTTTTAGAACTTCTTTAATATTTTTGTTGACAAATAACAAAATTGTTGTGGATTCTTATGTTCTTGGATGATCACAAATTAATTTACATTTCTGGCATAAAAATCATTGAATATCGTACAACATTTCGGTTATTGATGAGGTATCCCTATATATAAGGAGGGAGACGCGAACAAATGGCGAAAAATATTGTAGCTTTTAGAGATATTTTTTGGAATGGAACAGCTTAAATAAATTATCTGAAATTTTTAATATATTGTTGCACATGTTTCTAGACACAAACAAATTTCTTTTAGTTTCATGTTCATGTTTTTCAGAATTATAGTGATCCGTCTGCACTGCCTGCGTGCTGACGTTACTAATCGGCGTGGAATCTAAGACGTTTATGTTTTCTGCTGGAATTAGAAACGGAATATATTTTTCTTTTTAATAATTTAAACCCGCTATAAAAAATTATGAAATACATGATAATACAGAGCTTTAAAAAAAATACCGATATTCGCATGAAATCTCCCCCTTAATTGTACAATAAATATTGTTTAAGCAATTGATTTTATTAATCCAATAGCTTTCTGCACGCCAATTTAGAAACAGTTATATTGAGAAAAACGCTATAAATATGCAAAAATGTACATGAAATTATAAAAAATATTTTTCTGTGTCTACAAACATGTACATCAATGTACTAAAAATTTCAGAACATTTATGTTTATACATCTATAAACAGAAATCTTCCTATTTCAAAAAAATCCCGAAAAATTACAATATTTTTGCAATTTACCCGAGTCTCTATCCTTAAGCTGAAGACGCAAAAACCTTCTTGCAATTATAATAGAGAAGATTTTATAATATATTGACAGTATCGTGCTCGAAGAAAGCGAGAAATTGTCGAGACTGAATTTGCCTGTGAATTTGAAGAAGAATCTCACAGTTCGACCCACTTCCGGTACCATTCCACCGAACGTCGAAAGAGTAGTAGAAGTTCGTATTTAGAAATATGGAATTTATGTGTTAATATATTTCTTAGGGAGGTGTATATTAATTGTAGAAAATAATTGCTTCCAACAGGTAGTCATTGTGACATCGACGGAACTGAGCATCAGGGAAGCCCCGATATTAAAATGCCATTTAATTGATACTCGTAAGGAGACTGTCATAGTTGCTGAAATCCCTCTCACTGTCTCCCTTGATGCCTACTATACTAGGTGCTACATTTTATAAGAAAAATTAACCGTTGCAAAACTGTGAGAGCTTTAAAAAAATTTAAGAACACCGTTCCGCTATTTTCGGTTTGTTAAAGTTATTACATGAAAAAGTGCATTTCATATCATTTTTATTTCTTACTTACGGTTGTATTATAAAGATCCGCAGTCTAATGGGCACCTTTGACAATTGTACGGACGACAATGCTTAGGTCCATTTAGAACAATTTTTCCAATTGCTTGAAACAGTACCAGGATTTTTTAAGTATACAAAATACTTTTTCCTCCGGAAAACTAGATCGTATGTCAAAGTTTTGGGGCAAAAATAAAAATATGATCTGATCTCTCGTTATTCAAATTATCAATTTACATATTTGTAACTTTAGAGATTAAAAGCAGGAGCCTTGTGCCACCAACATGTTGTTTTCAAATTGTTAAGATATTTTTAAAACAATTGATCTACACGTGATATGTTTATCCGACCTTATGCTTTTGAAAAGCTGGATCAAAATGGACCTCGGCACCGGTGTTCAAAGGTTAATGTAATCAGTTCAGCCTGCACTCGGACTATGTCGAAATTTCTCCGCAGATTTCGAATCGATCCATATCCCTTGATGGATTTCGGGACGATGGCCATATGCACCGAGAAGACCATATACCTTAACATAGAAAACACAGGAAAGTTCCCATTAAGTTACACCGTACAGCTGACACACAAGCATCCATCCATGCTGTACCAGACTCATACGACGAAAGAGTTTCCGCTTAAAAAGAAAACTCTGACGGCGAGAACTACTGCATCGAAGAAGAGCAAGAAATCCGTGAAAATCAAGGGATCCGACGTCAAGTAACACTGTCCAACAAATTTTGTGTTTGAACTTGCACAAAACTTGTCTCCTGCTCAAAAACTTCATTTTAAGCTTAGACCTACAGTCTGTTCCACAAGAGCGTGACGGCGATATTTGTGTAAATATTTATATATTTGAAAAAAAACTTTCTATAGGTCGAATTTACATTAAAACACTAATACTCTTTTAGTTAATAATAGAACCAATTTCCCCCATTATGGATCATGGTTTGGCAACGTTTCGGTGTGCTTTCTACTAATTTTTTCGCACGGAATAAGTATTAGTGACCTGTATATTTTTCGCATACGTCAATTAAAATTCTGAATTTTAACATAAATTTTCCTTTATGCTTCCACTTTATAATAGACCAAACATTTTTATGGAATTTATATCTGGTGACAGGGATAGCCAGTCAATCACAATGATACGCTGTCTATCGTGAAATTTGGGCATACGCGGCTTCGAAGTTTCAACATATTATTTTTTTACGAAGTCCATTTACTTCCATTTTTATGAAACTAGTGTCACAGCGTATTAGTGTTTAAAATGTGCGTTCGATTCATACTACATTTTTTCCAAATACAGGAATTCTGGCAGAGATATCACCAATACGTTTTTGCGTGACAGACTACAAATGATGAAATGTCCTCTAAAGATTGGTCCATGACGATGCTTTTGGAAAGTCTGAACAGTCTCTACACAGCGGCATCCTAACCACAGGGCTAAATGGGCTATATCCCCGGGGCGCGGGCGCCAGCTTTTTGGGGCGGCAATTTTGCATGCACTCAAATCAGTTTGACGGCTGAATTTTATATTTTTATTTGTTTATTGGTAGTATATTGGCTTTTTCTAGTTCTGAAACTTTTGTAAAACTAATCAACCGGCTCCCACTTCCCCTTCCGTGTATTTTCTTATGAAGAGGGGCGCATTATTGTCAGTAGCCCAAAGGCACTAACTATCTTAGGACAACCCTGTCTCTACACATATTAAATTTCCTATAACATTGTAAGAATATATATTATTTTATCGAGAAGCAGTTGACGAAATATTTTGTCCAAGAAACATTTCTTCTAAAATTAACTTTCTCAGAAACTGCCTCTTTCGTTTGGAGGATATATAGATTTGTCTATATACTCGTTTCCATCAAGAAACACTTTTACATGTCTCACAACGAAAGTACAAAGATATTGAAGTTGAAAATCTACCCTTCCCTTAACTTTCTAGAAAGCTTAGAACAACTAAGGGAAACGTTCAGATTCGTATTCGGTGCAGGAAAATCTATAAGGGCCCGCTATCGATTATTGGAACATAAAATATGCATTTAATTTGTTGGAAAGGGAGCAATTCGAGCCAACAAAATTGATAGTGGGGCCGATGACGGTGTTAAAAACAGAAGGCGACATCGACGTGGGCCAAACAGATACGATCGCCGTCACCTGTCGCCCAGAATTCGTGGGTTCCGTGGACGAGCAGATCATGATCCAGGTGAATGACAGCGTACCCGAAGACAATGCTGGTAAAATCGTTTCTTTGGCTGTGCGCTCGTCGGTGCCATGCATCGATTTCGAAGATGTCGACTCGATGTTCCAAGAGAATCACGTGGTAGATCGGATTCAAGACTTCGAGTGTCCTAAAGAGGTATTTCCGACTTTCCTGAAGAAAGTTTTAACTTTTCACCTTGAAGAGATGAATACTAGAGATGTGCAGGAACCTGAAATTGTTGGGTGCCCGATGCATAGTGAACCGAAAAACGGTTTTTCGTGACGAAATTGAATTTTTGAAATTTCATATTTTGATAAAATTGTTCTATACATCAATTGATAACCATTCGAAACTTCAAAATCCACGATATTAGCAATTTTAGATAATGATGTGTCCGGGGATATCACTCTGAAGACAAAATTCAGACATTCGAAGTGAAACCAATTATTCTAAGAACTCATTACAGAGTTTGAAATAACAGGTTTGAATTAATGTTTTATATATGTATTAATAAGCGTATTTTCACTATTTATATCAAAAATGCTTAGAAGTGTTAGACATAGGACTTGTTTCATATGATAGCTTAGACCAGGCAGTTCCAACCAGTAGCTCCGAAGCTGTTCGAGGCACCTTCCTCGCTTAGGTACTTCCCCCACTCTTAGACTTCATCGTTATAATGTTTAGTAGTGGGAAGCTCCCACCACGAGAGCCGCGCGGCGCGCGCAGCACTCGCTAACTCTACGGCTGTACGTAGTAGTGGGGAGAGATACGATGGTGGGGACCTTGCAGTTCTCGGAGGGGAATGCGTTGGAACTCCCTGGCTTAGACAATTATAAAGAACTGCACGCCAATTTCAAGTGCAACTGCCAGCAACTTCTAAAGTTTTACGAATTCTAGAAGACCCGAAGTTGTAAGGCTGTATTTTTACAATTTTTAGTTATTGTTTTGTTTTGAATATTTTTTTATTTTGTTCATGTTGGTTACATTAACCCCTTGTACCGTGATTTATTTTACGGCCATTGCGATTGCAACTTCTTCGTAATGCAAAAGCTTCTAGAAGAAGGAGGAAATTGTTGACTATTGTTTGTCTGTATTTTCTCTAATGTTTAAATATTAAATTAATAACACGCATGCTTAAGTCATTTGATTCGATATCTTCATAACCATTCTGACTCGATGTTGTAAGCCGGCTACAACGGGTTAATGGCATTTTTGTTGAAAATATATCGATATAATTGTATTTTTAAGTTTGGTCACAAAAAGTCACTTTTTAGACCACTTAGCACTGTTAGCACGATTTTTCGGACATTTCAGATGATCTAGCAAAAAAATGTTTCCAACAACAACGGGAACATTCTCTGAAAATAATATTTTCGAGAATCTCGCAATTTTCGAGAACCCGTCTCGATCCTGAATAAAATTCTCGACTCGACATTTTCAAGTTCTCGCACACCGCTAATGAATACACAACAATTTCCTGAAACGTTTCTGTAGATCGGAGCGCACACGGTATTCACGCGGCAAGAAAAGTGCCTGTACTTCCGGTACGTCTGCGTATCGACCACCCACGCGACCTGTTTCAAACTGTACAATCGAAACATAGTTCCAGCGGACGTGCAGGTGTCTTTCAGCCAGGATTTCTTAACACCAAAAACAGCCAGACCCGACACGTTCTCTGTGGAGCCGGAGATTGAACGAATTCCGCCATCGAGTTACAAAATATTCACTGTATCTTTTACGCCAGCCATGATAGAGGTTCAGAGAAATTATTCATTAATCCAGTCGCGTGTTTAACAATCGTTATCCAACGGAACGGAAAAGCTTGAATCTAAAAATGCAGCACCAAATATTAGTGCTTTTTCGTTGAACTTTGTATTGAAAATTCAAAGAACTTCTGAAACACGAAGGAGATATTTAAAGAACATTAAATATTTGTTTGCAAACATTACAATGACGATTGTTATCCACGCAACCACCACGGGGATAACCCCTTGGTATACACATTAACACTATTTCTACTGTAGTTGTATGTACAGTCAAACCTCGGTTTACGAACTTAATTCGTTCCTGAAGGTCGTTCGTGAACCGAAACTATTTTCCCCATAGGAATTAATGTAGAATGGGTTAAATCGTTCCTAGACTCCAGATGATCGTTTATTTCAACTTTTACAACAGTACTTTGTGCACAAGTTCATAAATGAAAACCATTAAATCTATCACAAAAAGATAAACTTACACAACACTGAGCAGATCAAATATAGATGGACACTTAATTTAGTTTTCCGTGCCTGTGTGGATAAAAGTTGACGACGCACAGTGGGCCAAAGTGTCAAAATCGTAGAACATTTGATAGAGATGAGATAGTCCGACAACTTTTTTATGTAGAATCTCCACCTTATCGGTTGTATTTTCCCTTTAATGCATCTTTGCAGTTTCAATAAATTTTTATTTGAAATTTTAAAAGTTGTCTTTTGACATCTTTGGTAGAAATAGTGTTAAACAAAATTCGATGCGAGCAAACATACATATAAAATAGATACGTTCCTGGAGAGATAATAGGCATGTTGCTAGTAAAATTTGCTATAAATATTAAACGATATGTTACTTCAATGTGTACAATGACATAAAAGACATGCATTCGAGACGATCTGTACATCGAGGGGTTAATAGATCTACTTTCTGAAACTGTGAAATTATTGTTCTTTGCTACATATTCGCAGACGTTCGAAAGATCGTTAGAAGTATCGGTGTTTCTGCCTCCGCACCTGGCAGAAGAGAAGATGTCCATCAGGCTGGTCGGGGAGTCCTGTGTACCGGAAGTGGAAGTCATAGAGCCGTCTCACGGAAAACGCGAGAACGCCGCGTTAAATTTTGGTCGTACGTTGGTCAACGAAACCAGCTGCAGACAGATCGGTCTGGAAAACATAGGATTCGTGAAAGCCAAAGTGATCATAGAGGTTCACGAGGACCGGAAGCACTTCAACATCGAAGCGCACCCCGATACGCAGCATTTCCTGCAGATCTGGGACAGCTGCAGTGATGGTAAACTTGCGAATATTCTGCGCCCGCTGATCGGTATTGAACGTTTTAATTTGCGCGTTAGAACTGAACGACAGATGCACGGTGGTCCTTCTGATGCCCGGGAATGTCGCCCGCTTTAAAGTCAGATTCTCGCCAACCCACGTTGGGAAACACGACGGAAAAATTCGCCTATTCATTGTTGACAATCCTTACGAGAATTTGGTAATCGATCTGAACGCAGAAGCATACATAGAACCGATCGTACTGGAGGGACTGGAATTCGAAGATACCAAGCTAGTGGCCAAAAAGGACAGCGAGGAGTTGGTGGTTAAAGGACGAAGACTCTTGTCGAAACGAAGTTCTCTTATGTCTGGTAGACCATAATGTTAATTATTAAACTGCAGATTTTATTCATTTTTGATAAAAATGAGTAAGTGCAATTTAAAGCAGTGGACAGATGGAAAGAATTTCAGAATATCAAGGCATTGGTTTTATTCTGTTAAAATTATTAAATGACGAACGAAATTTCTATCTGGCTCCTGTTTCTTGTAACGAATGGAAACAACTGTTATTTTACATACAAATCCATAATTTATTAATTAAGCAGCAGCTCGTAGACTTTGCCCAAGTTAATATGAACTGTTTCGTAAATTCATGAGCCTACTTTGGTTATCCTTAAAATGGATTTCAGATCGTTCGGCCGCAAGTTTTGCAATACCACTTTCCTATATCCTCGATTATGGACTCTGCTCCGTCGGGAAGATGTACAAGAAGACGTTCAAGATCACCAACAAATCCCTGACTAAGTGGTTCCGGTTCCAATGGAACGCGCATCCCAATCTCGTATTCGTACCCTCTATCGGCCATGTCAAACATCAGACGTGCAAAGAAATCGTAGCTACGTTTCTTGGACCAGAACCTATTAGCCACTATAATGTAGGTATTCATATCTTATTATTTTCACTCTTACCGATTACACCGTTAATCGTTTAGAGCAGACGGTAGGAATACAAAATAGGGCAGAAATATAAGACACCAAGGTTTTGACCAATACACAATATCGATACTTTTTAACACGTTGCGCTCGCCGGTCGTAGTACTACAGGGATGGGCAGTCCCCACCATAGCGCCCGCTGTCCCCCACCAGCATCCGCCATTACCATAGAGCCGTGATGGGCACGGTAGGGGCCCCTTAAACGCCTGCTTCTCCCACCAACCTCTCTTTCATGCACGAGGCCTGCGCACTGTTCGCGACGGGCGAAGCACTTCCTTCCTCTATGGCAGTGATGGGCACGGGTGGAGCCCCTCAAACGCCTGCTTCTCCCACCAACCTCTCTTTCATGCAGCGCGCACGTTCGTTGCGTACGCTGATCACTGATCTTTATACTATGGATACGGGATTCGGATTCTGGAAATGTCCCGAATTGAACGTAGATTTGGATGCCAGCGCCGCTATCGTTTGACCGGTGTACTGTACTCCTCAGACACCTCTTCACCTCCGCGATCCTCTATACTTCGCAATGTGTTTGTGTCCCTCTAGATGGCGCTGCTTTCAATCGAGTTGATTGGACGTCATCGACACTTTTTATTTCGTAGCGTGTTAATGGCGTCCAATCAACTCGATTGAAAGCAGCGCCATCTAGAGGGACGCAAACACATGGCGAAGTATAGAGGATCACGGAGGTGAAGAGGAGTACGAGGGGTACAGTACACCGGTCGAACGATAGCGGCTCTGGCATCCAAATCTACGTTCAATTCGGAACAAAAAGTTGTGTAGCTGGCTTATGGCAATACCGTATCCATAGTATATATATCACTGACGCTGATGTCTCGTGTCTTCGTTGCCCTATTGTACCGCGCTTACTGGAAGGAGACAGAGGGCGCTACGGTGTGGACGGTTTTGCCTCAATTGAGGCAAAATTGCCCATCCCCGCTCTATGGCAACGGCGGATGCTGGTGGGGAACAGTGGGCGCTATGGTGGGGACGGTTTTGTCTCAATTGAGCCAAAAATGCCCATCTCTGCCATAGAGGAAGGAAGTGCTTCCTTGCTAAGCACCGCTTTGCGTAACCAGAATCGAATGATACAATGTGCATATTTTGCGATATGAAATTTTCTGAAGATTGCAAAAGCGAATTGTGGATGCAGTGCTTATCATGTCACTTATAGGCCTATAGTGATTATACGGGTCCAGAAAGCACTATTTATGCGTGTGATACAGGTTATATTATTATTGCAAAATAAAACAAATATTCTTTTTAATTGTAGTTGTCTTATTATTTTTAACATTTTGTTATGTTAATACGTTATTATTAATGTCCTGACACAGTTTTATAACTCCATTTTCGTGAAAAGTAGTACGGTCTCGCATTATTACCCAATTTTCTACTAGGCCGGAATTGCCTTCATTTTAAATAAGTAAGAAAATCGAAAGCTCTGTAAGATTCGCGATATTAATGTTCATGCTGCACATTCCATATGAAATTCCTTAAATTTCTACAGTTAATATTTCCATTTATATCTATTCTAAGAATCTCTAGATTAAGAAATAAAATAGGTAACTCATATTCCTACCCTCTCCTCTATTTGAACGTCTAACTTTCGATAAGCGATACCTTCCGTTCGAGGAAAGATTAAACATTGTCGAACTGTGTTATTATCGCTTGTTACGCCAGACTCGCATCGAGTGCATCGTAAACGAGATCAACGGTGCACAACTGAACATCGAGGCAGCTTGGGACGACCGACAGACAGAGGTATACTGGGAGAAACTGCACCATGATCTACTCGAGCCACCGAAGATTACTGAAGTTCTAGCAAAGAAGACTGTGCAACCGGCTGCGGAACCTCAAGTGGACACCATACCCGGCACCAGCAAGTGCATCGAAGTCCTCCTTAGTGCAATAGTCGCGTTCTCGGAATATTCTTGTCCAGTCCAGAATATTTATTTCAAAGACACGCTGATGTTTCAGGTTCCGCTGTCGCTTCGTAAACTATTATTAAAAGATCCGGAAAAAAAAAAATATTCGATCATCCCGAGCGCTATTCTGTTACAGACCAGAGTGTACACGTTCGTTATATCGAACCCTGGGCCAGTGAACACAACGTACATTTGGAAGATAAGCATGGACGAGCAATACCCGAGGAAGTATATGGAGGATAGCCCGAACGTGACTGTCAGGCCGAAGACCGCGGAGAATTCCCGTTCACGGCCGAATTCGAGATCGTTTCGTGGCATTTTCTCCGCAACAAGTGAACGAACCAGCAGCAGAGACTTCGTCGGCCACGGGAAGAGCAGCGGGGACACCGGGGACACCGGGAATGTATTTTTACGGCGATGCACCGCCTCTCCGTCCGGTAATGTTTCTCCAAACCGGCTAAAAGGGTTCGTGACACCTCGAAGAGCCACCGATCATCGATTCCCCGTTGCAGACACCTTCGAGTTAAAAGCACCTGGTGCCAGGCCGTCGGACCTTTTCAGCAGCTCCGCCTGTTTGTCGGAACGAACCACCGACAGCTGGTTAGAGGGCGACGATTTGCCCTTCACCATCCATCCTGAAGAAGGATCAATCCCGCCCGGAGGAACCATCGAGTACACGCTGAAGTTCTCCCCCATGGACGTCTTTTATTACAAAGCTTACCTTACGTGCAAGTACGCGATCATTGTGGCTAAGACATTCTTAAAGAATTCAAGTTAATTTTGTTCAATTATATCTTGTGCCTCAATAACAATTCTTATGCTTTGATGCCTCTGCAGTTGAATCTAGAATCATTTGTCTCTGTCCCACTCAATTATCGAATCTTTGTTGTGATTCTTAAAAAATACCAATTGCTCTTGTTCAATTCTTTCCTGTGCACCAATAACAATTCTTGCACTTTGATGCCTCTGCAGTTAAATCTAGAATCATTTGTCTCTGTCCCGCTCTATGATCGAATCTTTGTTATGGTTCTTAAAAAATTCCAGTTGCAATTGTTCAATTATATCCTGTCCCCAAATGACTTCTACTTTGATGCGCTGGATTCGGATCTAGAAATCGTTCTCTTCATTACACAGATGATTCTACAGATCGTATGGAATTATTTTGAGATTGGTGTCGGGTAATTAAATCACAGGTTCTGATAAAAACAAGTTGTGAGAAACAGCAACATTTGCATTACACGTCGTGTAATAAACTAATCTTCCAGATTTTGCAGAGAAACTGAAATGGTCTGGTCCATTTTTTGAAAAAGTTATTCTGATTTGAAGCGTGTGCGATCAATTACGCGAGTCGCTGTGTTTATCTGTCATTCTGTACAAAATCTCTGACAATCTGAACTGTTCGATGTTTGTACGCGTTGGAAGAGACGATGGCTCAGTGGACGGTGTTTGCTGTTTTTCGACAGAATGGAGAATCTCGGTCCGAGGCTGCCGATGTTGACGATTCCAGTCGTGGCGCGAAGTTTATTGCCATATTGTCATTTCGACGTGGAGGAGAGCGACTACGTAACCAGCGGCAAGCGGGATCCAAGGCTGCCTGGCCCGCTGAGATGCGGGGAATACGATCCCACTTTGTGGCAGAATATCAGAGTAATCGAATTTAAAGTGGTCGGTGTCGGCGAAACTCATGTCAAGTAAGTGCGGCACGCGGAACTGCAATCCTGTCGGTTTTAACGAAGTTCGCAACAAATTACTACGGTCCCATTTGCATTCGGCGCGGAAACGCCAGAAATTAATTAGAACGGGAGCCGAAAGCTCGTGGAATTTTTCAACACCGATCCGCTCGACTCTTCTCGTTTTCTGTCCGTGAAACAAAACGTTGTCCGTTGTTTCTTCTTGCTTCTGTCGGATCGGTGTTTTGGGCTATACTGTGCATGACTCGCAAAAAATCCCGTGAAAGGAATGCGGTACCGATTGGTCAGAGTTGAAACGGCACGCTTAGCTTCACACGCATTTACGGCTTTAGCGAACTATTGGCTAAAGCGGTCACACACACTACATACGTAGCGTGTGACGACAAAGCCTATGACATTGGGACTACGGTAGCGTTAATGGTGGGGATAGGCGGAGCGACCGGGGCCTCCTTTTCCCTTGCAGCGTCGCCAGATCGCTGAAATCGAGGGGAATACAATTTACCACCTCTCTGATGACCACAGTAATATGTAACACAGTGGTGGCCACGGGTGGAGCCCCTCAAACGCCTGCTTCTCCCACCAACCTCTCTTTCATGCAGGGCGCACTTTCGTTGCGTACGCTGATATCTCGTGTCTTCATTGCCCCATTGTACCGCGCTTGCTGGAAGGGGTTAGAGGGCGCTACGGTGTTGACGGTTTTGCATCAATTAAGGCAAAATGCCCATCCCTGATGTAACACGTTGCGCGGCACGTCACGTGACCAGTCTACGGTCTTAGCGGGGGACGTTGGAGTGTGCGCATGTAGTGGAATGGGATAGTGGAAGGGGAAAAGGAGGAGAGGAAAATCAACCCCGTTTTGGGTTGATCTGACGACACTGTTCCCTTGTGCCGTCCCCCAGTACTTCTTGTGAGGCACGAACAGTACGCGTCTTTGTTACGCGGTGTGACGCAGGTTATGAAATTGTCTCGACGATTTCAGAAATTTTCATCTGGTCAATCCGACGACGGACGACTACCGTTTTACCTGGACGGATCGAACATCTCGCCTGATCGACGAGGTGCCGAATTTCCATTGCACCGTGCACGAGGGCATCGCGGAACGCGGGAAACAAACCGATCTGGCTTTCACGTTCTTGGCAGAAGACGTCGGCGTATTCGAATCCTTCTGGCTTTTCTCCATCGAGAGATACAATCTGAAGTGTCTTTTCCTCGTCGTCGGTACCGTCACCGAGCCCTCGGTGCATTGCCTCACGGTCCACGTGAAACTGAAGCCAACAATTTTGGGCAAGTCTCGAGCATTCTTCTGCTAAACCTTCGTTCATCATCTTCCCTTCCATTCTCCACTATACGTACTACGCTTCCAGTGGAATCGCGTTTAGAAACTTCGGAGTTTTCAATTTTTTGCGTCTAGTTAACACCTTGCTATCTAGGTTCCTTGGTCATAAGTGGACAGCGGAGCTTCAGGCAAAATTAAAAAGATCTGCCTCAATTACAAGAATTATAAGCAAAATAGAAATGTCATCCTTCTTTTAATCATTTTAATAGGCTGAAAATGATGAATTGACATTTTTAAATCCTTTTTATTTGTTTATTATTTTCAATTGAACCTACTCACTTTTGTCATAAATACATAAAAATGGGTAGATCAAATGCAAACAGTGAACACAATTGAGAAATTTAAAAATACTACTGTATTACTTCCGACTCATTACAATTATTCAGAAGAGAAATAAATATCTGTGTAGCTCTTATAGATTGCAATTAATTCAGACAATTTTTATTTTGAATAAAAATTCGAGGTGTAGTCATAAGCTTAGACGATGAGAATGAGAATAAATTGTTACAATAGCATGTCTTTTTCTTACCGATTTTCAGAGTACAACGTGCAAGACTCCATTCGTCTCCTAAACGACGAAGCCTTCGACATTCCATTCCGAATACTGGACAAGTCCCTGTACTCTGAAGGGAAATTTCAGAAGCTGACGGTAACTCCGATGGAGGGAGTCCTAGCATCGAAGGCCGAGCAATTACTATGGTGATCGATGCGCTCCTGAATCGTTGTACCATTGGCGTTCGCCGAGCCATTAATAAATCCGAGTTCGCGGCTTTACACGCTAGATCGCTAGCAGAATGGCACGGGTGAAATCTTTTAATTCGTCCACAGGGTCGAGTACCATCCGACCCGAGTCGGTGAATTCCACTTTTCCATTCAGTGCGCCGTGAGCCTGATGAAAAGTCCTCTCACAATTTTCGTGGCCGCCTCCGTTCACGAGATCGTCTCTTCGGTTTCCTATTCCGTCGCGGCCGGTGAAATTGTACGAGCCTGCGAGGATACAGAAAATGTCATCGACCTGGGCACGGTTCGTAAACGATCTCTTCAACCTCAAACACAGCTGCGATCGCCGACGAGCACGTAATTCAGCCATCTTCGCTTCGTACGGGTTGCTTCGGCGATCGTGGCGCAATTGGATAAGCGGTAGTGTCGCGAAAAATGCAACGACTTCGGGTTCGAAACATTGCGTTCTACGCGAGGAGCACGATTTCTCGAGATTACTTTATCTTTTCCCGTGAAGAGCAAAAAGCAGCAGTTGTCACATCTTTTGTTGCATGTTCCACTATTTACAATATTAAATATGTATACATATGTACATATAGGGTAGAAATTATAAAGTGTTACAGACAAATATCTCCAAAAATATTGATTATACGCAAAAATGTTTCAGATGAAAGTTGTTCAGTACCGAGGGGGACATCATATGGTGGAACTTTTATTTTTCCCGTTGGACACTCCAAGGTGAGGTAAAGGTCAACTTTCTTTTTTTAAATGGAATGATATGTTTTTTATCCACCATCAAATAGTGCGTTTTAAGATGACTTCAATTACCTATGACTCAAGGTCATTCAAGGTCAAACTTGCAGGGAAATTCAGAAAAGGTGTGATCGTTTTATTTGTGCTTCAGTTTGGTATGTGTTCAAAATGATTACCTCTTACTTCAATGCACTTAACAATTCTTTGTTTAAATGATTCTCTAACTTTGCTCAACATTTCAACATTTATCTTAGCACACGCTTCGTATATTCTGACTTTCTTGTTTTCACGCGTCGTAGGCTTAATGGACATTACGCAGTTTTTAAGCACATAACCAGAACGGAGGAAACGCTGTTTTAGTCTTTTAAATGCCGTATGCAATTTTGGTGGTCGATCTGGGTAGCGTTGTGCATACAAATTAGCAGCCATTCTGTAATTTTTCCTGCATTCTCCTAGTACCATAAACATATCAAAACAATTTTGATACATTTCCATTTTCAACAGTTATTTAAGTACTATCGTTCAGCGAAGGATACCTTAGCACGAATAGTAATGAAAGTAAACTGACTATCTTGCAGAAGAGCACAGTAATAGATAAATACGTTTGTTTTCATTTCATTGATAATGACTTTGATGTTGTCCTGAGTAATACTGATATTGAACACATGTTATTGTTTTGGTGTGAAAGTTCGAAGGCATGAACTAAAGTATAAATAAAACGATCACATCTTTTCTGCATTTCCCTGCAAATTTGACCTTGAATAACCTTGAATCATAGGTAATTGAACTCATCTTAAAATGCACTGTTTGATGTTGAATAAAAAAACATACCATTCCATTTAAAAATAGGAAGTTGGCCTTCACCTCACCTTCCCGAGTGTCTACCGGGAAAAATAAAAGTTCCACCACATGATGTCCCCCTGGGTACTGAACAACTTTCATCTGAAACATTTTTGCGTGTAGTAATCAATATTTTAAGAGATATTCGTCTGTAACGCTTTATAATTTCCACCCTGTACATGTATACAGTTGGGAACAAAAGTCTTGGCACTCCCGGCTTTTAATTAAACAAACGCATATATAACATAATATTAGGTTCCTTTTCCTTATTAATCATAACTACTACTGTATCTCTAATTTTCGAATATTACAACCAATTTTATGTTGGTTAATTACAAAACAAAAAAGAATGGAATAGAAAAAGCCCTATGCAGGTGCAGTGTCCATATTCGATCAAAATGCTATCAAATGCTCGAGTCCCCTCATCCGAAAGATAATATCGTAATCAAATAATTTGTTGTCTCTGTCCGCAGTTGGTGGTGAACGTACCAATCACCGTCAAGTTCGACATCAGTAATTCCAGCAAAATGGCGTTTCATTACGTGTGGGATCTCGGCATGACACCGATGATCTGCAGCAGGAACGTCTACAACCTCGAAATGCCTCAAAGGCAGGGGCACGTGACCAGAGCATCTCGGACGGCTTGTGATCTAGTGCTAACATCCTTTCAGAAAACTGTAATAAAAAATCACGGTGTTGCCCTGAAGGTATTGAAAACAACCCCTCCTGTATGCAATCCAATTACTTTGTATAACTATATAACTCGAGCGAATGATAGATCAGCAACGGACCAACCTATCGATTCCTATTGAAAGCCAGTTCGAAGAAGATTGCTATCCAATTCAGTTTCGATCGTTACGATTTTGGACCGTGTTACGTTCAAACCACAAACGGATCATCCCAGCGCGCTGAACTTCGTGTGACAAACTCCGAGAGTTCGCCTGTCATGTGAGACATTCTGTTTTGGTTCAGTTGCCATTATCGTAATTAGCAGACTGCGAGTCTTTATGCAAAATACAAATTTTCTATTTAAAGATCTATCTCTTCTTTTGAATATTTTAATAAGTCTAAAATAAAGTAACGTTATTCTTAAATTCCTCCAAAGTTTTCACTATTTTGTTTACCAGACATTGTTGCTATAAATGCATAAAACCCGCAGTCTAATAATTAGGTTATCCTAAAAGATCATATCAATTTCTTATCACATATTAAGACGTCGCATAAATCTCTGTTATAATCCCGTTATTGCTGAGGATGTTAGAGAATTCTAAAGATCATATCAATTAGAAATAAATTAAAGAAACAGAACAGTTTCATCACTGTTTAAACTAGAGATCATCTTCATATTAAACCTCGAATGGCGGAACTTGGATCGATTTTTGTCGCATAAATATTTCCTAGCGATCAGTTTAATTTATGACCTGTTTATACCAGGTGCAATAAGCAGATCAACGTTGATCTCAAGTAAAAAAGTAGATCTTCCTACATTATATGTAAAATATGTAAAAGTAAGAATTTAGGTGAAGTTAACCCTGGCTGTCATAAAATCGTCGAAAGCGTCCGCCATGCAAGGGTTGCATTAACGAAGAGAACTTTTAGGACAGTCTACTGTTTCGATCAATGAAATACTGACAATTTGAATGCTGCTAATCGAACACAATTTTAATGCAGACTCGAATGTAACTTCGAGGATCAGCCGCATTTGTCCGTCGACTTAAATCCGATTTCCGAAGCGCTGGCTGCACGGTCAACGGTCGTTATACTGGTCAGTTTTTATCCTCTGAAGGAGACCAAGTACCGCGATTGCTTAATCTTCAAAATCAACTCGGTGAACGAGAAGAGAATAGTTATAACTGGCGAAGGAATACCTTACAGGGCAAGTATTCATCGCGGAGCTCAGCGATAGAGTTGTTAAAACTTCGATGGGAACGGTAGGCGAAACTTGAAACCGCTACTTAACCTCCTCCTCGGTGGAGGAGGAGGGGAAGGAGGAACTTAGCCGAAGTAAAACTTAAACAATTCACCTTCTGAAAAATGCTAAGCGAGAATCGAAGTGAAAGCTGCTACGTGAACAGAGAAAAAAAGAGCACAAGTTAATAAGGTTCACATGTCCCCCCATTGGGACTTACAAGGGAACGTATCCGAATGCTAGTTGTCGATTCGCGCGAAACTTTAATAGAGAAAAGTTCTTAAATAAGTGATTAAACAGTTAATATTGCACGTTTTTTACTTTTGTATTTTTCAAACTGAAACTGATTTTTTCGCCTGCAAGGTCACTTCAAGGTCATGATGTAGGTCGTTGAACTCATCTTGACGCCGACTACCACATTGCATTTTAAAAAATACATGTTAATGTGCAAGAAAAATATGGCGACCTTGAAAAAACCCTTAAAATGACCTTCAAAGGCTTTTTTTTATTACCATCTGATGCATGTCTTAAAACCATGGACATCCTATTTAGTTATTTAATTAACACCCTGTATAATACGGAACGCATCGCTCTGATTTATATTGTACTTAGATTTCTTTTAACACGATTCCAATATAGCACAGCACTTTGAGAACACGGTTTCAATATAACACGAAACGGATTCCCCTGATTTGTATTAGTTCTAGATTCCTTTCAAGATGGAAAAAATCTATCGTGTTATATGAGCTACGACTGTATAAAGTAATTATTATTCTATCGCTGTCGATGTCAAATTCATAAAATAGAGAGTCTCTGCTTTCTCCAACGCAAGTTACTCCGAAGCATTGCCTTGATGCCTTTTAGACCGCTTACAATACAAAGATATAAATAATCGTAGAAGTGAAAGAACGCGGAAAGTATCGCTGTTATTACGAAATGTACTTTACAGATTCGATTGGTGAATCCGCGAGACAAGTCGATCAATCTGGGTTGCATCCCCGTTGGTAAAGTGGCAGTGAGGAAGATCTCGGTGTTGAACGAGGGTTTGGCAGCGGTGGACGCGACGTTCGATCTAACGAAAAATCTGTCCGCATACGAGAAATATCGGGACCAGGAAAAATTTTGCCCGTTAAATCCGTGCAACGGACACAAACTGGAATTGGATAAATCCTCCATCGTGGAGACAAAACGTTCCTGGACCGAAGATAAGGAGCTCCAGACCAAGGAGCCGAGGCTCGCGGAGGTTCTGCAGATCCAACCGTCCTCAGTGACTTTGCACCCGAACAAGAAGATCGACGTGACAGTGCGATACAAGCCTACCCGCAGGATGGAGAGATTCTCCAGGAAAGTGGCCATTCAGACATCTGCGACCATCTTGCCGCTGTTCGTGGTAAACGGAGCCTGCGTCGGGATAGAATTTCGACTGAACGGCACTCTGTTCTCGTTCGGAACAATCGTCGAGGGCTGTACCAGGCAGTCTAAGGTAGTTCTGATGAACACCGGGGACATAGGTGCAAGGTTCGTCGAATGCTACCGGACGTTGATGGATAAACACGATCAGACAACGAGGACGCAGTTAACGCACACACGATAATTTATTTAGATTCAAATGGAACACGTCGAAATTGCCGGCAGATTTTACTATCAGCCCCGTGTCTGGCTATTGCTCCCCCGGAATGGATGTCAACTTCGTTATCAAGTTCCAACCCTCTCGGCAGAGCAGTTCAATTGAGGGTGTGGTGAGTGGACAACACCGTTTCCCGTTCCGGCGGAAAAATATTTCGAGCAATCTTTTAATTACAGTGGTCACATCTCTTGCGAATCCTATCCAGTTTCCAATTAATTAACCTGTTAACCAGGGAAGACGGGAGAACTCGCTCTCCCTCTCCTCTGTTTACGTTGGCTTATTTATTTGCCGGGAAAGTTCTATAATTCATATCGCGGGATTAATTTAATACTGGATTGTAGTCGCGGTGCAACTCAAACAATCGTTGATGTTCCGTAAACTGTAGATTTTATGCATTTATGACAAAAATGAGCAAGCGAGATTGAATGCAGTAGAAATTTCAAATATTGAATTTATTAAAGTCGTTATAGAAAATGAGAATTTTTTACTTGACTCCTGTTTCTTACAATCCATGGAGAAAATTCTTATTTTGCATACAGATCCACAGTCTATCATTAACGACGTCACTAGTCTTGCCATTTTATTCTCTTGATCGAAATCAAAGTTTGCGTTGTACAGTCGGCGATCACATTACTACAAACACATTACTGTAAATAGTATTCGTACATCCTTTAAAAACGAATAACTTTTCAACAATTTGACTAAATGGCTTGCGTTCCTTGAGATGTTAGAAGGAGTCGTTGGCTAGGTAGTGTGTAAATAATTTTTTTTGAAAGATCACGATTTTGAACTCTTTTATCTGAGCCTGTAATGAAAACTTGAATGGTGCCTTTTATAGAACTATGTAAGTTATATACATGCACAAAAATCGAAATCGATCAAGGTTGCTATCAAATATAATTGATTGAACATGGCAAAAATTGTATAATTGCATATGTATAACTTACATAGTAATAAAAAAGTCATATAGTAAATTTTCATTACAGGCACAGGTAAACAAGTTAAAAATCGTGACCTTTACTGTTTCTTCGTAATTGCAAGCAATAGCACTTTTTAAAAAACAGAACTATTTACAAATTACCTAGTAAACTAGTCCTTTTAACATCCCAAAAGGGTCACAAGTGATTTAGTTCAATTTTAGAAAAGCTATTTACTTTTAAAGGGTGAACGAATACTTTTTACACCCACTGTATAAACAAATGGAAAAATTGTCTTTATAAATACCAATGGATTAGAATAGTGTAAAATATTAGAGTATATTTCTAAATACATCGCTGCTTATAGCGATGATTAAGATAAAGTCTACTCTCTTTTAAATCTTTTCAATATGTCATTAATAATTTTTTCTAGTTTGGCTCGAAGGTAGCTTCGAGCAATTTCAATATTTAAATTGGATTAATTCGAGCAGTGAGAAATGGTATATTAATTCACGATAAATTCATAGCACGTTTGAAACAGTATTTTATTTTTAATTGCCTTTTATGGTTTTTCAAATTACTCGAAAATGGACCAGCCTCCTTATTGCAGCAGTTTTTTCACTCTCAAATAATACAAAATCATCGTCATACGATATTGAAAACATAACATAACGTTCTGTAATGAAACAGGTATTATTGTGAGTACAATCTTAATTCCGTGTTATCAATTCCAACTGTTACGAAACTTCAAATAAGTACCAGTTTCGAAGTGGTAATAATAATTTGATTGCTCTCTGTATAATCAACTGTTTTCATACGAAGATCTACCCTATCGCATTGAGTAGTTAGATTGTATCTCACACTCACAATTAGACTGCGAATTTTATGCATTTATGGCAAAAATGGATGCGTTAAAAACGAAAACGCTTATTTAAGAATATTGTTATCTTCTTTTCGATTTACTAAAATTATTGAAAGATAAAATACATTTTCATCTGACTTCCATTTCTTACGATCAACTTGGAAAATTTTATATTTTGCATAAAGCTCCGCAGTTTACTAATTATTTTCAAAATAAATTTAAAATGTTCGAAAAAATTGTGTACGATGGATGTTTCGTACTTCGATACTTCCAGGCGACTATAGAAATCGAAAAGTACGAATCCTTGAAGATAAAAGTCACCGGAGGCTGCTGTAAACTGCCCGAACCAATCGGGACTGTCGTTTTCGAGTCAGTGGTTCGTCAGAGCCAAACACGAGCCGTGAATATCGCTAACAATACAAACATACCTTGGAAATTGTTACCCGACGTGACCGGTGACTATTTCTCCGTTGAAGAATCTTTTCACATTCCAGCGAAAGAAGTTAGTTATTGCATGGTCACCTATGCGCCTACAGTGATGAACACCGAGGATACTCAGCATACGGTAATTTATTCTATGCTTACCAATATTTAGCATGTTGACTCGTCAATGACCGATTTACGACTTGTCAACGACACGTCTCGAGAGCTGCTGATGAATATTAACTACGTATGTTACAGTCTGAGTTTATGAGATGTTCAATATTATTGTTAGTGCAAGAAAAACAATGACAGACAGGAAAGATAGACACACCAAATTAGATACTTCGAATAGCAAATACAGTGGCCTACGAAACTATTCAAACGCCCTTTAAATCAGAATAACTTTTTCAAAATTAGACCAAACGATTTGACATTTTCTTGAGCAATTAGAAGCACTGATTTACTAAATGGCGTGCAAAAAATGTTTTGCAAAAATTGCAATTGATAGGAATTAATTGAAAAAAAATAAAATGGCACATTTCAAAACTTTTTTATTTGCATAATGAAAATTTAAAATGTGTGTTTTGTAGATCTACATTACTTATACACGTTCTGAAAACGTCATCGAGATCGATTGACGCAGGAAAAACGACACTCACCGAAAGATGTAAGAATCTGTCTATTTTAAGCAGAAACTAACCAGAAGTAGTGAAAACCCGATTTTCACCACTTTCAGACGCTCGTAGCTCGTGTACGTTAACCAATTTCGATGAAACGGCATGTGTATAACTAACATAGATCTACATTAATTTTCATGTAATTCTTATCCATTGCAATGTTTCCCAAATACTTTTTGCTCGTCATTTAAGAAATCGATACTTCCAGTTGCTCAAAAATGTCTTTTAGTCCAATTTGAAAGAAGTCACTCCGATTTCAAAGGTATGCGAATACTTTCGTAGGCTACTGTAGATTGTCATAGTCAGGCTATATAAAAAAATCAACCGATATTCACCGTATTGAATCATTTCATTTTTCTTATCCTTTACAGGGCACACTCTTGATTAAATTGCCAGACGAAGGAACACCGTTGAGATATTCTCTTCGTGGCAGCAGCTTTCCACCGCAAGCCTTGGACAAAATTCATCGACAATTTCCTGCTAAAACAAAGTACACCGAACTGTTGCCTGTTCATAATTGGCTCGACAAACAGCAGCGGTTTTATTGTAACATTGAGCCACTGCTTACCACTCCTGTACAAACACAGGTGAGACTACGAGATAGCATCCTCTACTCTAACTTTTCACTTTATCGTCTATTATCCGTGAATCTTGCCGTTTTGTCACAGCGGATCCCTGTCTTCAATTTTTCCGGCAACGAGAGGATCGATATTCCGCCCAACAACCATCGTGACTATCGCGCAATTTTCCAATCTTTCGAGGAATACAACTTTCATTTCAAGGTATCCTTTTCAGTTGTCGAACAATCAACTTCGACAAAGCGCGTCCTCGGAGGGTTGAAATGTTTTGTTTCGCTCGATGGACACAGGTAACCTTCACCAACGAGGACAACGAGTATCAGTTTTACGAAATCGAATACAACGTGACGGAACCGGAAGTGCTGGAATCTATCAAATTGTCGACCTCGGTACGGTCCCAAGTGTGTTACAATTTGACGCTGGAAAATCCCCTAGATCGTAGCTCGATCACTTACACTGCAGAGTGTCAGAATCCTTTCGTCAATATCGAAGGGATGCCGAAAGTCGTGCCACCGTTGTCATATGTAAGTTGTTTTATAGAATTGTATAAAATACATTAAGTATATACGTCTATATCTTAAATAATATATACAATATATTAAAGTTATATATTTTTATAACATTTTTATACAATTTTATATATGTGTGACCCTGGTAGAACCTGTCAATTAAGAATCTCAAAAGAAATGCAATTGAACAATTTATTAAAAACTTCCCAATATATACACCTTTGATTTTTGACATACTACTGGTAACTGAAAAAAAGTTACAGTACAGCCGGCTGCGATGTTTTCTTTTAAATAATAATCCAAGTCCGATTGATTGGTCCACGACTAAAGTTGCTGTTGGAAAATTTGTTAATACTTGGCTAGATTTTTTAAAATTGTCGAATGATCGTCGGTAGTTGGGTTGCGTTACGAAACATTGCGAAATTAAGTGACCAGATATGAAATTGCAGAGGAACGTAGTTGTGCAATATCATCCGATGTTGCAAACTGAAGAGATGGTCGTTCAGCTCGACATTTACTGCCAAGAGCTCGGCCATTTTCCTTACGAATTAAGATTGAAAGCCACGGCTGCGCTTCCGGAAAAAGTGACTCGCGTGAATGCAATACTTGGGACCACTTGCACGTTTCCGCTTCCGGTGACAAATGGCACCACGGACAAAGCCGTATTTACGATTCAAGTACGTCGCGCACGAAATTATACTTATCCCATCGAAACGAAAGAGATTCCTTTTATCTTTCGCGATTAAATGTCACCCGACGGTGCTTTATAGGTAAACAACGATTGTTTCGCGAGCCCAAAACAGATCGAAGTAGCAGAGTTAAGTAATGGAACTATAGAAGTCACTTACGAGCCCTACTGTACCGAAAATGTGGTCGCCACGTTAACTGCCTCGTCTAAAGTCGCAGGAATATTTGTGTATGAAAATCATTTTCTGTTTCAAGGGGTTTTCTTCATTGTAAACGTCGTTTTTTTTTTAGTAATTTGTAAGCGAGAAAATCGACTTGTTATAGTACAGGGGATTTATTCTTATATATTCATGTTTGAGTCTAATTCAAAAAGATACTGTGTAAATTCTATGCATTTATACTTATTTTTATTCATGTTATTACATACTTCCCGTACGTGTAATTTTGGATTGCTTCCATAATTCAAGTCATTGTATTCATCAGAGACTAAAAAATCAAAGATAATCTTAATCTATATGAGTGTAGCTATAGCTCGTACCAAAATAAACAGAAAAAATATGTTCTGACAAAATGGCAGCTATGTGAAGTCAAAAAACCATTTTTATTATAGAAGTGATTAGTTTTTCAAACTAAGAAACAAAACTATTGTAAATATCGACATTATTTTGTTACGGGTGATAAAGGTACGCCTGCTTTATGTGCATGTAAAATTTTAAAGAGATCGGTTGTCATTTTAGAGAAATCATGGAAGCCAATTCATAAAACACTGTTTCGAGAAAAACGAAAGATCGATTCTTTTTAATGAAGAAGAAGAATACCCCCTTAAAGAAAAGTTGAAAAATATTTAATAATCCCTTGCTTCTTTGGCTAGGTTTCCTTTGATAGGTACTTCCTCGTTACCAAAACCCTCCGGACCTTACGTCGTCGCCCAAAAGTCGCCGGTTTCGATTCGCTTCAAGAATATCTTTAAAGAAACCAAAACTTTCATGTTCTTTGCCGACCCTCCTGCAATCTTTGCGGTAGACACGGAATCTGCTAATCTGAATTCCAAGAAAGTACGTTTTTCGGTAATGTTTACCCTGTTCTAGATATCTTGTTGATTATTCAAATGTTCTTTTTAAGTATATCGACGTCAAAGTAAGGCTCCTGAATGAAGAAGAGAAAAGCACGGAAGAACGGTATCCGGTTACAGGAAAGCTTTTAATATATTGCACTGATAATGGTCTTTCACACATTAATTGGATGTATTATCTCAGAGGAGTTTTCGAGTGAAAAGGAGATCAAATACACAATTCTATAAAATGAAGTGAAACAATTATTTTTGAGAGAAAGAGAAGTAGAAACATTATTCATAATTGAGCTGCGGATCTTTATGCAAACTTCCTGTTTGGTGAATTATTTTATAAAAATTAGAATAAACGACAACCTTTACCTAAACGACAACAACGTCAACAACCCTTGTGATAATAACAAAATAAATGTGGTATTCATTTTAGTTAGGATCCACGGCTTCTTGTATATTAAAATTGTGTACATATCATAAATGCATAAAGATTCGTTATCTATTTACACAATATAAAAATGACATTGTTATATGTCAGATTTTTTTAATGAAACTTCAAAGTTTCGCATCTAAAATACTGTTTACTTCGTGTCAATATCTCTAGTACTGATTGAGATACAATTGTTTAAAGAAAGTTTGACTCTGACCCCTCAACTCACAAAATTTAAACAATATCGAGCCACTTATGACAAATTTCGATGAAATTTTCAGCATGTATATAACTGATATGAATCTACAAAATGCATTGCTTAAATTTTCGTTACAAGCCCAAATACAAAAGTTGTGAAAAGCACCTTTTATTATCTTTTTCGTAGCTCAGAATAAACACAATTTTTCCAAAATTTTCATTGCATATCATCTAGTAGACTAACCAATCTAGTTTGGCAGAAAAGCTGTTATTTGATCCATTTATAAAACAGTTATACTGATTTATAGTGTGTATGCCATCAATTATGCGACTTTATCAATATTATGAAGCATTACGATTACCCTAATTTCATTTACGTACAGCCCTGGGCCGGAAAGTCTTCGATACGGCACTGACGAATACGCAGCCAATCAGCTGTTTCTACTTCGTTTCCTCAAGTTATTATACTATCAAAGTTCTGTCCCCTTTGTGTTAGATTTCGTTCTCGTTTAAGGCTAAAGTTCTGCGCGTAATTTCCTTGTGATAACGATTCGTGAAAACCCTGTGGAAGAACATTGTAGCTGGACGGCCAATTGGTTTCACTTTTCGGCGAGAACACCGTTACGATGGACACCCAACCTCACTTTCTCAGCCGCTGATCGAAGGGAGCAACCATGTAAGCCGTCGAAAGCATTCCAATGTGTCATTTAAACCGAACATTCCTCGCGAACCGTATATCCATTCACATTTGGTTCTGCCGAGTGTTGGAGCGGCCAGTGGTTCTTCTCCGTCGATTTTCCTTAATGAAAGTTCACACCGAGACCAGTCCGTGCAGAGTAGATTTTTAGTACCGGTCCTCGGGATCGAATCCTCCTCAATCTCAGCCTCGCAATGACTGAGAAATCGAGAAAAATACTGACAAGGTTTCATCCTACCCATGGGGGAAACATTGTACTCATGGATGACAGTACAGTAGCATATCGTACTACCAGCTTCGCCAATTCCCTGGCTTTCAGTGAAAAGCCTCTGCAGCCAGGCGAGATCTTTCTGGTAGAGATCGAGAGGACTCAAGGAGGATGGAGCGGGCATATGAGACTCGGGCTCACCTTAATCGATCCATTGTCCATAGATGGTTGTTTGCCCATGTTCGCATTACCTAATCTGGTCAAACTGGGCAACACATGGATGTTTGCTATTACCAGCAATGCTATATGGGACTGTTTGGAGGTCATGAGATATGGTAAGAATCCATTGTATCTTATTTTTAGGGAAATTAAAGGTAGATAACTCAATGCTATTTAGCTTTCTGTAATTTATGGCATGGTCTGCGTTGAGCGTGGCCTCTTAAGGTATAATTTTTCCAGCAGACTTTTAATGAATTTAAAATGACATAGTATCTGTTATGTATGACAGGCGACCCGATGTCGTACCACTTTCCTAAAGAATAGAGAAAATGTCCTTAAGGGTCTGGCCATATGGATGGGGAAGGCAAAAGTGCCTTCCGGTAAGAAGGAGGACTGTGATTGACCGCTCCGAGCTTACCCCAGAACCATAGAAGGATATAGTTCTCATTAGCCTATGGAAAATTTCTAACATATTAAAAACAATGAATTTTCTTTAAGGTGAAGGAATACCATCCAGAGAAAAGAAGCTAATAACTGATGGGGTTAATGTTCAAACATCTCGAGGAGTTATTCCCATGAATGCTCTTAGACCAAACACCATTGATTCTTCTCAAAATATTCTACCCATGGATGCTGGAAGTCGTATTGGATTGATGTATGTGCCACAGGCTGGTTCTGACAAGGCAGAAATGCACTTTATAATAAATGGAGAGGACCAAGGAGTATGCGTCAAGGATATACCTTACAAAGCAGGACCCGTACGAGCAGTGGTAGACGTGTACGGTACTACCAAACAAGTCAGGATAGTTCAGTTGTATGGCGGTAAGTTGATAATATAAACTTGAGTATGATAATATGGTAATACTTTCATCTCTTTTGTTTTCAACAATTTGTTTCAGCAGTATCCACCCTACAGAGTGCCTGCCGTGATGCGATACTGCAGTACACCAAGGGAAATGCGGTCGACTCGCTTCCGCTTCCACGGGTTCTGAAAGATTATCTACTATACCAATCGCAGTGAGAGCCGAGCACCATTCCATCTTGTCCCTCGACTTTTATTCTCCACCTTCGTTTAGATAACGATTTCAGTGTTCGTCGTTCGTTTACGATTCAATGTTCCCACCAATGTTGCAATGCGTTTTATCGCGTGAAACGTGGTTTCATTTACTAGTTACTTTACTTTAGGACAAAACAAAGCCATTTACAAAATTCGAATGCCGCTTTCGTCGTTCCGGGTAGGCGGTCCTTTAATTTGTATTATTCTCTACTCTGTGTAATATGTGTTATTTTCTTCCTTTTCTTTTTTGTTACAATTGTAAATTATCGACACACGCACGAAGACTAAATTCTGACCTGTACATAATGTAAGAAATCGTTGGCTGAGCACTTGTCAGTTCTGATGGACAAGAGAAAGAACGTTCTCTCAGTGCATTAGCATTTATCGCTGCTACACAGACGCAGTTACAATCGTACGAATCTATTGTACTAGACTTACACTGTTGTGGGTGTAACATTCTTTTCTACTCTTACGACCCACTGTATCTCGTACAGATATTGTAGAGTTGAGTTGGGCGCACTGTTAATATTCGCAAAGATTGATCTGATCGACGTAAACGGTTAAGTTCAACATGTTTTTTCAAAATAAATGTATTTATAAAAAAGTAACCGAAACAAATGATTTATTAATCGTCGCTTCACGTGTGTTGGTTCGTTCTTATCGGAAAACAACGCCTCTGGCAAAAAGTATTTTTACAGTGCGAACAGTTATTTTTCTTTTTATATTCCTTATACTCTATCCATTTCTCTATACCATATCTTTAACACACATATATTATTTTCTATTTTTAATGTATAAGCAAACGATACTAGTCTACATATAATTTGCAAATAATATTGAAGGAAGTTGCAGATCTCCAAGTTCAAACACATTTTGTGTTCTAGAAGAAACAATATTTACAGATTCGGATTTAGCGTATAAAAATCTACAGGAAACGCCTATTGAAGGTTAAAATTGTAAGAATTCTATATACGTTCTGGAACAGGATCCGCAGATGAGCTCGTCGGAAGACGAAGGATCAAGAGTATTAAATAAGTAAATAAAATTATAACAAACGCGAGCCATCCGATCACAATGGATGTATATCTCCAAGTCAGTTCTACTTTATCGAAGGACACAAGGCTTGTGTTATCGTCATTATTCGATACGATTTGTGCCGACAACTTCGGATCTGAAAAGTTCGTCAAGAATATCTGTCCGATTCTGCTTTTTAACATAGCGATGACAATACACGACAGCCATGATGGTGCTTTGATGGTCATCTCTTGCATGTGACGCAGTAGAATTGTTAGACAGAGCGAGAACGTGGCCAGAACAAGAGAGTTTTCGTACAATAGATCTGAAACACAAAAATCCTCTCAATGCCTGTTATTTTTTGCATAACAAACGTAATGTGCAAAATTGGCACGTCAGAGACTCAAACGCACATTGCATCGCTCGAAGCTTCACATATTGATACTAGACGTATAAAACAGTAACAATAACTCAATCCCCTCCTAAAAATAACGAACAAATTCTTTGAACAATTGAGGAGTCCGCTGCAAGAGTCAGTTATACGACATCTCTCTCTCTCTCTCTCTCTCTCTCTCTCTCTCTCTCTCTTTACCCCCCCCTTTCGCACAGATATCATAACACATAAGAAAAACAATATTTTAAAAAAATAATCATACCAAATACAGAAACTTAATTATACACAGTCAGTCTCATATTTGATGGCACGCACTTTAAATCAGAATAACTTTTATAAATGGACCAAAAAATTCAGTTTTTCTGCCATGTCATGCAAATTTTGGAAAAATTGTGTTTAGTCTGAACTACGAAAAAATAGTAAAAGCGGCTTTTCACAACATTTTTATTTGGACTTGTAACTAAAATTGAAAAAATGTGTCTGTAGATTCATATAAGTTCTATATGTACTGAAAATTTCATCGAAGTTGATCAATTGATTTACGAGTTGTAAACGATTAAAACTGGTGAAAATCATCAAATAGTAGAATAAAACTGCAAAAATAGTGAAAAACTGCAATTTTTACCATTTCTGAGTCGTTTAGAATTCATAAACCGATGGACTAATTTCGATGAAATTTTCAATAACTTATATGACTCTACAAAATACATTGTTTAAATTTCCGTTACAAGTCCAAATAAAAAGCTATGAAAAGCAACCTTTACTATTTTTTTCGTAGTTCAGACTAAACACAATTTTTCCAAGATTTTAATTCCATATCATGTAGTAGACTAATCCATCTAGCTTGGCAGAAAAACTGAACTGTTTTAGTCCACTTATGAAAAAGTTACTCCGATTTAAAGTGTGGAGTAATATCTGGACACCACAAGTGGTTAGAATGATTGAAAATCTCATTTTTTAACATTTTGTGGCACTGCTCCTTCTTGCAGTGGACCCCTCAATTGCCCGGAAATGTATCTCCACGAATTGAGTAATACAGAACCGGAAGCAAGTCTTTTTTCCTCATACGGCACTTGAGACGCCAGGATAAGGTGAAATAAACGACTCACGTATTTTCGGTTGACGGGCTCCGCTGGAGGGAACGCTCCAAGTCAGCTGCAGTAGGGACAGTAAATGAATAACGAAATTCATATTCGCAAGCATCATCCGTTCGCTGGATTTCGGCTCTAGCCAAAGAACCAACAGCGTCACCGTCACTAGTGCTATACAGGAACAAACACCGGGTAATTAGCTTATGCGAATACGATTCGTATGCTTGTCCACATTACAATTGCTACGAACCTATGACGATGGTAGTATAGTTTATACTGTTAATGGAAGCGCGTCTTTTCAGGATAATGTTGTACGACAACAGTTTGGTGGTGACGTCGAAACCGAACTTTGAGTTTGCGTCGATTTGGTACGTGGTGACATTCGTGATGTCCCATTGAGGATACCCTTCGGGAACCAGGATCAGTGTCTAGAGGCAACGAAAGTCCAAATGAACTGTATTAGTTTTTACAGTCACTCCCATTAATATTCGTACACTCTAAAAGGCGATTACGTTTTTAATATTGGATCATGTGACTTGGGTTTTTTTTTAGAAGTTAGAACAATTAGTTTACTACACGTTGAAAAACAGAAATTTTGAAAAAATTGTAATTGGTCGGAATTACAAAGAAAATACTAAAAGTTGTTATTTATAACTGTTTTATGTGGGTCCATATTGAAAATTCAACAAATACGTTTTGTAGATTTGTGTCAACTGTATACACTCTGAATATTTCACCAAAATCGGCAAACGGTGCAATGAGCTACAACTGTTTGGAGATGGTAAAAATTGCAGCTTTTCACAATTTTCGGCCTTAAACTGTAATAAATCGAAGGACTCTTACGTCATTCGATGCCTGTCGCTGTTTTCCACGTAATCCAAATTGGATGAAAATTTGAAAATGTATACAATTGATACAGATCTACAAAATGGATGTTTTAAAGTTTCAACATAAGCCACATGAAAAAATTGTAAAACACAACTTTTAGTATTTTCTCTACAATACCGATCAATTGCAATTATTTTAAAATTTCTTTCTCACGTTATATAGTAAACTAATTATTGTAACATCTGAAAAAAGTCCTAGTCGTATGGTCCAATATTAAACAAGTTATCGTCTTTTTAAGAGTGTCCGAATATTAATGGGAGTGACTGTATATGAACGACGCGTATCGTAAAGGATCATGGCGCACACCTCGTTGGAATCGTCAAGCATGTTGAATTTCAGGATAATGTCCTCGGAGGAATGAGCCCAGGAGGAAAGCTGTATGCTGCAGTTCATTATATCGTAAGGCCACCATGTAGTGTCCCTTGCGCAATGTATTGGGTACATGATCTGTGAAACGCATATCACCTCGCCTGTCGACACAACTATACAATCCGTCTTCGGCAGATTCACGTCAACAGATGTGTCCGATCTGCGTTCAAAATAAACGATAATGTTAGGGAAACAAATCAATGTGAACACTCAACTGATGGGTAGACCGCGGATGTTTATGCAAATTAGAAATTGTCTGCATAAAAAACGGAATTCATAGAAAAGTATTTCTGATCTTAATGCTAAGCTTCCCACCACCAATCAAATAATTGGTTTTATACAGTCTATCTCACAAGAGCGTGTGTCGGCGATATTTCTGTACATATTTATGCATATGTAAAAAAACCTTGATATAGGTCGAATCTACACTAAAACATTAATACACTCTTACTTAGTAATCAATCCAATTTCCTCTATGATCGATCATAATTTGGCAGCGTATTGGTGTGCGTTCTGCTAATTTTTTCGCACGGAACAAGTAGTGGCCTCTGTATTTTTCGAATACGGGCAATTAAAATTCGGAATTTTAACATACATTGTTCTTCGAGCTTCTACTTTATAATAGCTCAAAAATTTTTTATGGAATTTGTATCCGATGACCGAGATAGCTAGTCAATCACTATGATACGTAATCCAACGTGTAACATTTTTCTTAGCAACGTTATTAGGAAGAAACTGAGTGTACAAATACTTCATTGATTCATTTAAAATAATTTTGTGAACATATTTTGGTAAAAATGTTCTTATATTTTTCTTAGATGTGAAATCATTTTTTAAGTGACTGAGGGAGACAGTGTTGTTAAAAAGTATGCGTTTTATCAACATTACAAGACTGAATTGATTTAGATTTCTCGTAATTTTTACAACAATATGTGCTTGAATAAAGAAATTTATTTAATACTTCCTACGGGAAGCATGTTTTTGATTTAAAGAGTTATAGAATAATAAATTGTGAAACGAATCGTGGTACGGTTAGTATTAATAAATCTAAAACAAGAATGTGATTAGATGAGAAAAGGCCAACAACGCGACAGAGTAAAGGACACTAACATAAGAGTTAAATTAATTCGAGTGTTACGTTTAAAATAATGCTGAAACATTCAATCGTTAAGTGGAAAGTTAGTGACAATCGAACACTGTTCTAACTTACCCGCTTTGCAGCGTAATATCCGGTACCCATATTTGACTACTCTTTATATGAACCTCGTTGATATCTTCGAAATGCGATGGTTTCCACGTGAGAAAAGAATCGTTCCATGACTAAGGCATGTCAAAATTAGATTAGTTCTCAGTTTCCTCGCGAAAACAACATTAATTTGCTAAACGAGTATCAAATCTCAGTAATCGTCCACGTATAATTAACTCGAAACGCCCAGTCCTACGGTAATTACGTAATTAATCGTACGCTCATCAAGTGAAGATTCAATTTCTTTGATTATACTATAATTTAATAAGTTCGTCCAAATATGAAATTATCAATATATGTAACACGAATCGTTGAGTCAACGTGAGAAGCAAAAGCAACAGAATATCGTTGACAGGACCACACAAAGGTTGACGTAAAATATTTCGTGGCAAATGAATTTAACACTTTACCTATCGATAGTTCTTTCACATTTCTTCAAAAATCGAAGATGAACAATCGAGAATTTCGTGAGAAATTGTTCGTTAACAATTGCAATTTAAAACGTTTAAAACAATGGATTATCTATATTGTCTATATCTAACATACTATCTGAGTAGCATAATACGGACTTTTCTAAACACTAACCGTACCGAGTACAAAATGTATCTGGTATATGATACATTGTTTTATAAAAACTACAACGCTGAACTTATTTAGATTTTTCACAATTTGTATAATAATACATGCTTAAATAAAAAATGTGAAACCGGTCATTTGGCCAGTCGTGGTTCAATTAGTGTTAAGACTGTTATTTAAAAGGAAATCGCGAAGTTTCTTTTCATTGAAAAGCCTATTAGGAAACTTCCGGTAGTTAAAATGTTAAAATTCTATTGAAGACGCGGACAAGTGAAGAGTTATTAGTTTAACGATTGTCAGCAATCGGTACTCAAGTACTCACCAGTCCCATCCAAACGTGAAAATCTACGGTTCCTATCTGCTCGTGCTGCGGAATAGAAACTCGATGAGAGGAATCTTTTGGGCTGGCTCATCGCCTCGCTCGATGTAAATACTTACAACAGTGAAATGCTCCAGATGTAATCGAACGCCGACATGGGTGGCGTGCGTATGGTTGTCGGTCGGCCTGACGTTTATCTCGTAATTGCAAAGAAGGTGCCATGTCAATTGCGCGTAGCGACTGGAGTTCGTGTTTGGCTTGCAATCGAGAGAAGGCAAGGTATACTCCTGACACGAAACGCCGAGGACCATCAGCCAGACGAAGAGGAAGCTCCTCATTTTTGTTGGTGCATAGAAATCAGACCGGCAGACACGCGACGACTGTAGTTCGGAAGGATAGAAGAGAATAGTTGCACGCCCACGTGAAACATTAAACCGAGGACGCCGTAAACCGCCCCCTTTCAATGATACGCAGCTGCGGCACTTCGCGCGACGACGACCAACCAAAATAGTTTCGTTTTGTCCTTCATCATCTACCGTATCATTTCCTATTAACCCTCGGACAGCGCGGAGAATTGTACACCCGTACGCAACGGAGCCAGGCCAAGATTGTCCGAGATAACAACTATGTACTAAGAACGCTGGTGCGACACGCACACACGTCGAGTCGCGCGTACTGCCGTCACTGATATATCAGTGACTGCCGTGCTCACGCACACCGTTACAGCTCTCTTACAAGGGCAAAAATTCTCCGCATCTGTCCCTATATCGATTTGTTCTTACATAAATACAGCGGGATTAAACGAAACGTATTTGTTTCGCTGTACGATAAATTCCAGATTCAAATCGAAAGTCCCGAACAAAGAAATCGAGGATATCGGAAGCGACGAACTCCAATAGGGAATTGTATTGCATGTTTATCGCAGAGAAGTGAATCTACTAATTGTCAGAGCGTGTGTTTATCGGAGGACGATTGGCATGGATCGGTTACGGGTTAAACAGAGGGGACAAAACGTGAGACCAAATTAAAAATGTGAACGCAGCATCGTTTATTTGAGAATAGCATTCCGCCGAGGGGAGGTGAAGAGGGTACAATAGAAAAATCAAGACAGGCAATTTATTATTAGAAATTAGCATCTACAACTGATAGATTAAAACGTGGAACAAGAAGCAAACGAGTCTCGCTCGCCCTCGTTCCATTTTTTTTTCTCTCGTTTTTAAGTGGAGGGCACGAGAGTGATGAGAATGATTGCGTAGGTGAAGACCACGGCGAAGAAGGAGAACCACTCGACGATAGCCGCGAAATGTCTCCAGGACGAGTTTTTCGCGCTCTCCGAGGCTTTCGGCATGTCACCGTTGTCCTCCGGCTCGTTGTTCAGTATCCTTTTCGAGTCCTCGTCGGTCAGGATCAGGAAACGGCCGGCCCTGTTGTTCAAAATGAACGAGGTGGTCGACGAGATCCAATATGGCGCTTCGACGTTCATGCTTTGGATTTTACGGAGCACAGCGGTCAAGATCAAGGCGAAGACGGCCAGCGTCAACGAATCTCGGTAGTACAAGACTAGAAGACAAGAAGATCCATTTGTTAATCCCTCACGTACCAGCCGCAATTATTCTCGTTGCTCGAGTGCTTACGTATGTTGGGCGTATTTAAGCCATTGTGCGGCAATTCCCAATGCAAGTCAAATATACACAGCATGTGACACACCAGATTAACGCTGCCCACAGCCATCCTCTCGGTGGACCTTGAGTCCAACCAGAGCACCGTCAACGTGAGCAACATCATCGCTGAGGACAAGACACGCACCACTGAATTATGTCTTTGTACCAACTCGTCGAACAATTAGCGTCGTCGACGCTAGACTTACAGACGCGCGAATACTTTAGGTAATGAGAACGTGTCAAATTGGAGAAGGGCGAATCAATTAACCTTTCGACAACGAATGTCAGTATATTGCCGACATCGTGCATCTAATTCCTAAAGCTGCATAATTTAATTATCTCAATAACAAAAGTACTTTGTATGACTCCCAAAGTGGAACTCGAAACGGCAGAGGGGCAAGGGGCGCAAAGTTCGCAGACACTCGTTGCGATACACCTGGAATAGTAGTGGTAATCTTCTCAGCGAATAGCGAGAAGCGTGTGATTCAACTGTGTGTGTCTGACCAATCAGACGGTTTCTTTGCGAATTCCTTTCGCATTCCTTCCAAGTTCCACTTTGGGAGTTGTGCATAATACATATTTTTCTTTGCCCTCGATATTTACATGTATTACTTACCGGCGATTATTTTTAATAGATTTTGAATTTTTACGATTTACAACTCGGTATTTCTTAAAGGATTATTTAACAACGATCGCAATTTTAGACACGAACCGAACAATAACCCCTCGGAAACGTAATTCAATCATAGATTGTTTTGAAAAAGAATTTTTAAATTCCTTTTGATACAGAACAGTTATTGAGAATCATAATAATCGGTTTACGATAAACATATTGGTCAGTCCTCTGAGAAAAATGTTCTTAGTATTCTGAAGAAGCCGTAAAGGGTTCAAATATAATTTTTAAACAGACTACGAAATCCCTAAGATCCTTCCGATCTCTAAGAAAATTTATCGAAAGATCAAATAGTAATTGAAAAGTACACCGAGTTCTCGTACCTACGGCAGGAGTGACGTAGGTGGTTTGCATTATCCCGTGATGCCGAGTTATAGAGAATTCGTACACGATCATGGGGTAGGTGTCGTTCGGGCAGCATTTGTATTTTTTCAGGACCTTGTACGCGTCCACCACCTTGAAGTCCCACGCGTTGTTGTTCGTGAACCCTGACATTTGGAACTGAAGAGCCGTTCAAAAATTAATATCAACGTAAACCGAAACGTGTCTCGATCGAATCGCAAAATTACCCCCTTATGATCCAAATGAAAGTCCACTTCTTCTCCGGAGTGCGCCCAAGAGCCGAAATTGATTCGGCACACGTGAGTGTCGTAGGGCCACTTCGAGAAGTCCGTGGCGCATTTTGAGACATGCTTCAACGATGGCACACAGCTGACCGATCCCGTGCTGAACACCAAGCACGTCGTCAGAGGTATACTGTTCTGATCGGCGTCCATGTCGCCCCTTTTTGTCAGAGAAAGAACGTTCGAGTGACGAATGATCTCCAATCATCTTCCGACAACTCTAGAATGCTTACGAGTTATAAACGGAGAAATCGGGCATCCATATCGCGTCGCTTTTCACGTGTATATAGTTGATCCCGTCATAGTCGCTGGGCTTCCAGGTGAGAAACGAGTCGGTCCAGATCTATGGGAAATGATCAAGCTCGATCGAATGGATTCGAACAGGTATCTTAACCCCTTGACGTACGAACACCATTATACACGTCGAAGTAAAATACATAATTGTGATTTCTATCGATCGAATTTTGAATTATGTTAAAGAAAATGCTATCGGCGCGAAGGTTCGATCTTGAGATCGATTTTCTTTGAAGTAAAATATAGTTTCACGTTAACGGGAAATATTATCATCTTCCCAGGAACACGTCTGAATTGAATTTATACGAAAACTCATTGTGTTAAACTTACTTTAATTAAATGATAAGTGAAAAAAGTAAAAACGGCGTCTTCGGTCGCGTTTCATTTAATTCGTACTGGAAGGGGCTAAGGCGAGGAGGGAACGTGTTACTTACGAGAGTCATCCAACTGTGCAGCACCATCTTGCCGTTCATTTCATCCTGGAGGAAGAATCACGGAATTGTAACGGAATAGAGTCACGATCGTATCGAGATTGTATAGAAACGACTTACGAATTCGAGTATTTTCGGTATCAGTCTGATGGTCACGTTGTTCACATCTCTGTGGGAGAGAACCGGCCGCACAGTGTTATCGTAGCCGCAGAGTAGGTGTGACTTTAACTGCATCAATGGCGGCGGATGCGCGAGGCTTTTGCATACCGAACGGTCGATCTTCGGAGAAATATCTGTACGAAAAAAGTTGAATTTTAATCTCGAGAAAAATACGATCTATACCGGTTGCGATGTTTCCTTCGGTTTTGTGAACGGGAACGCGGCGACTGTTACGAGAACGGATCATAGAAGCGGATTCCATGGTTTCCGACCGGGCAACGGTTGAGATCCGTGGGGATTATGTGGTTCCCGAGTGAAAGAGACGATCACATTGAACACTTGGTGACACTTTACCCGAACGACACGATCGGAGGACAGTGAGGAACCAGAGCACAGTTAGTATTCTCATATCGATGGTGGAAATGAGCGTACAGCCGCCAGTCGACTGAACGATTCCTCGGTTCGCGGCGAAACGATTATCAGACGCCCCATGAAATCCGAAGCCGCAGATACGCGAGACGCCCCCAGGGTGGTTCAACGCTTTTTTAGTATTTCCAGATAGAATAATAATAATGAGTCAGATGAACATGTATAAATAGCTTGGGAATAGATACTTATCAAGTTTTTATGCGTCGCGGCTATCGCTCCCATAAACCCCTGTCGATTCGAACGGAAGATCGGAAAATCGATGGTCACGATGTATTTTACGACTGCGGATCTTGAAACTACGAGTCGATCGTCAGAAATCAAAGATGAACGAAAATGTATTTTCTCTTTCTAATCGTCTTAAAATGTCGAAAGTAATATTAACGATAGCATTAAATTTTTCGAACGTCTTTGCAGTTTTGTCGGTAATACGGTCGTAATAGAGATCATCTTGCTAAGCTATAGAAACAGGCCGATATCTTAAATTCTCTCTCGTCGAAAGTTCTTTACTCAACTTCTTACTGAATATTTTATAACGAAAATTTCCATACAACGTAGTTTAAAGAAGGTACTTCTTTATGCCGGTCATTTGTAAATACGTTACTGTAAAAAAGATCCTTGAACGTTTTAAGCGGCCGTTGGGCCGATTTCTTTAGTTGAACGAGTACTAGTTTTTTCTCGGATCAAAAATCAACTTTTTTTTGCTTGCAAAGAAATTATTAGATGCTTGCAGATGTTCCATTTTAAAATAAAACACAAGTGGTTACATTTTAATGGAAACGATATTATTATCAATTAAGGTTTCTGAACATCGAACACGAGTTTTCGCAATCCTCTAATATTTATACAATGCTTGTCTTTTTTGCATAAATTTGTATAACACTTAAGTCACTGATATCCATATATGTATGCTAGTTTTAAAGACGTTTTTCTTGAAACAATATATTCCACATCAGTACCAGAAAATACTTACTTCATCGATGCGCATGAAATATTTCAAATCTATGGTCTATTTTTCCTTGCAATTAACCGTTTGCAGTCGAAATTATTTTAACTACAAAACCAAACATTTTTTCCCATCAAGAATATTTCCATTCTATATGATTTTTTTCATTTGATAGATATGAAACTGGTATAATACCTCGTACTCTATTTAAATCTTTAGAACCTAATTTGTTAAATACAAATTTAGTAATTTAAACAATATTTTGAATAACAGTGTAGCACTTTTTAGTGGTGCCTCAGAGTCACCACTCGAGTGCTAAGGGTTAATATTGTCCAAGATTGAATGTGGGTAAGCTAGTTTTATTCATATACTGCATTAGAAAATTATTTTTTGTTTCGAACGAGACGTACCTCGTATATTCCTGGTAATATACGTTATCACCGACTAAGATAATAACTACCACGACAAAATTGATCTGTATTTATTCAAATTTTGTGGAGATATTCTTGAAAGCTCCTTCTACAAAATATGTTCTTCGTTTCTTAACAAAACGCAATTCCAACTGCACAAAAATTTAAGTTCCAAAAAATCCCACAAAATGAAAATGATTTAGACTTTGTCTCTTTCGAAAAAGTCCTTCGTAATAGCTGTCAACCCCACTCTAGTCTCCTAACATGCGATTGACGGGAGTGAAATGGACAGTTATCATTAGGGATGGGATCAAGTTCAATATGTATTAGGTTGTTGCATATGAAATGTCCGACTTTGAACAGTTACATTAAACAAACGCAACTTTTATCTAAATCGTTTTATTAATAAAAGTAAGGACCATTGTAATCAATGTGTTCTGTCAATGAATTTTAAACTTCTTGATTGTATTACGGTAGGAATTGAATTTTGTGGTCATTCGCATTCCTTATTTTTAAGATTGTCATCTCCATTTTTTAGTTGCTTTTACCATCAACGAATCGTACGTTGTTTAATCACCACATTTTGACCAAAATTCACATAACATGTACTATCATCAGAATGCATGACAATCGCATTGATCGACGTGGAAATAAAATTTATTACAAGAAAAATTAGACATCAAAATCGAAATTGAAAATAGATATTGTCGGATCAGTTTTATAGTTCAAAATTACCTACAATAAATCTGCAAACTCTAATAGTAATTTCTTGATCGAAACGCTTTATAACATTTGTATTCCTAAATCGGACGTTTCATACGTAACAACCTAATAGTTATGAATTCATGTATTCAATAACCAAGATTCGTTTCATGGGTTTCGATCACTACTCAAAAACAAAATTACAAACATATATATTATTATACAATTTACGATAACATTTAAAATTCTGTTTGTTGAGAAAATTTGTTAAAAATGATTAAAAATATATTAAAACGGAAGGTCGTCTCATGGACTCCGTGATTTCGGCCGTTCTGCTTATCTGAAACAAGGAAACCAAGGAGACTTTTTTAATCAAGATTAGTTTGGCTATAGCAGGTACTAAATAGGAAAAAGAAAGATTATAGAATAAAAAGATTAAGAATAATTCTAGCTCGGGCTGTAATGATATATGCATTGAAGGTGTATGTATATTACATTAAGCCAATTCCTCAAGTACATTTTGAAATGTCATGGACGTTGTTGTGAAAGACAGAAATCTGACAGAAACGTGTTTCAAGTTTTGTGTCTCGACTAAAAGCGTAACCATATTAACTCATTAAATCAGAATACCTTTTTTGAAATTGGACTAAACAACTTCACTCTTGTTTAACAATTAGATACATTGATTTCCTATTTGATGTGCAATAAAGATAATGAAAAAAACTGCAATTGGTAGGAATTACATGAAGAAATAGAAATGGCACTGTTTAAATCTTTCTCATTTGAGCTCGTAATAAAAATTTGAAATATACGTTTTGTAGATCAATGTTAGTTATACATATGTTGAAAATTTCATTGAAATCGGTTGATACGGAAAAAAACGGCACGCATAGAAATATGTAAGAATCTGTGGATTTTAAGCAGAAACTGACCAAAAGTTGTAAAAAAACCGATTTTCACCATTTTCAACCGTTTGTAGCTTACGTGTAGGTTCATCGATTTCGATGAAATTTTGTATAACAAACATAGCTCTAAATGGCGAATATTTTAAATTTTCATTACGGGCTCAATTATAAAAAATTTTAAAAAGTGCCTTTTCTATTTTTTCATGTAATTCTTATCATTTGTAATTTTCATAATCTTATTTTCCTGTCTTTTAGTTAATCAATGCTTCTAGTTACTCAAAAAAATATTCAAATCGTTGGGTTCAATTTAAAAAAAGTCGAATACTCTCGTAGCTCATTGTGAATGCCGGGAACATCGGTTCCTTCGTATCCGACGTGTATACATTGTGTATGTATGTACTCGTACAATTCCGATAAACCGGCTTGTCGAGCATGCGTGGTAGAATCACGTGCTGCTTGCTACGTTCTGGGAGTAAGCAGTATGCGATAAGTAGCTTCGAGTAGTTCGCCGCGCGTTTCCGTGCGAAACATCGCACGTTGTTTCGTGGGACGGGTCGCCACGCTAATTACAACAGGCATTTCTTCTGGTATCGCGATCCAACGGAATCCGACGACCCCGGACAACCAAATGAGCCGAAGGATTTTGACGTTCGACAACCATGAAATATATTGGAGCACTTGACGTCGGAACCACCACGGTGCGGTTCCACATCCTCGACGAACAAGCCTCCACTGTGGCCTGCTCCACCGAAAAGGTTCAATCTTTCGTATTTATCAACGATCCGCGACCTGTTCTCTGATCCCGAGATCGCGCGAACCTATCCGGGACCAGAGTTGGATAAAATACTATTTCAAATAGTAAATAGTGAATTTTATTTTAAATCGTACGTGCACTTTTAAAAATGTAATATTTTATTTTTTTGAGAAAGTTTTTAAAATAGTATTTTATTTGAAGGATTCTCAAAATAATAAGAATTGTATTTGGGGGGTGGGGGGGGGGGGGGGGGTGATTGCACATAAGAAAATAAATCGAAAATACGGAATCAATTGTGTTTCCATTTGACGCCTAGTTTTCGAGAAAATCGAGTTCTGAAATATTATGGTTTCTTGCATTTTAATGTTACCCGTTTTTCCTCAATCTATTTTCATTGTCAAGAAATATTTTAAATACTATTTACCGTAGAATTCAAATATTTTATCATATGTTTTAAATTACTGAAATAAAAATTATATGTTTTAGATTGTCAAAATAAAAACTTTAATTTGCGGAAATTTTAGTGTTTCTTTAAAATAGTATTTTATTTTGTAGAACAACGATTATTTAGAATAGTTTTACAAAACTTTACCCAACTCTGTCCGGAACCAGTTACCCAACTTGCCTGATGATTCGGTTTGCAGCTACAGTGATTCGAATAGCTTTCTTCATTCATGGTTTGCTATGAAGAAAAACAAATTGATGTCTATCGTATGCCTACAGTTTCACTATTAGCTCTAAAAATAGAGTTTTATTTTGGGTTAAGAGAACTCGATATTAATCGTACCACGACCGGTAGAAAATTTTTAATTTTTTAATTATTGAGATTATAAAAATGCTTCAATAAATTTCAAATTATTCAATGCATTATAAAAGTTGTGAGAAATCTAAATATAAGTTCAGTCTTGTAATTGTTATAAAACAATGTATACCAGACACATTTTGTACTCGATTCGATTAGTGTTAATGACTAGACTGCGGATCTTTATGCAAAATAACTGTAAAAAACAGAAGTTGAACAAAAAGGTCTTTCTTGTTTTAACAGTCTTCAGAAACTGAAGAGAATACATCAATTTCTCAAATTTTTCTAATGTTTTTGTAGTTTGATATCTCACCTAGTTGCGTTTATCATAAATGCATAGAACCCGCGATTAATGCAATACATATTCGATAGATTATATTCAAAATCTTTACCACGAGTCAGACTCGATTTTACAAGGCAAGTGGTTAAGAACCGTCGATCGATCAGTGAGTCAGAATTGAAGTTGTTCGGTTCGTTTATAATCGAATCACCGATTATTATTTATTAATCGCTGTTCAATACTCTTCACCTTTATGCGGACAAACAAGCATCCAAATACTTGTTCTCTCTAAATTTTGTTTAACAGTTTTGTACGTTTTTCTAATAATGTCACAAGGTCGCTCTGTACATTCATTGTCACATCGATCCATACTTTACAGCTTTGAAATTGTTTATACATTTTAGTCGTTCACGCAGAGCGGTTGATCCAACGAGAAACCTATTTTCTAGACCACCTTTTTGGGATCGTCTTTCGTTTCTGAATGAAAAGTTCAAATGTAACTTTACAATCGCATATTCATTATTTGAATTCGAAGTTTCATTATATTTTTCATATTTTATTGTTCTACCGTCTCTTAGCAATCAAAAGGATTGAATTTTGTATTTTCTAAGCATTGCTCTTTATGCAAACTGCTACTTTCACAGAATATTTTATAAGAATTTAGTCATTTTGTCAACACAGTTAATATACGGGGTGTTTCTTTAGCAATAGATTCCTAATGCTTAGAGAAGACAAAAAGTTATATTAACAGGGTTACCCTCGGTCCGTCGACAACCCATTTCACCGACACTGTTTTTATCGACACGATTTTACCGACAGTAACGTTCATCGACCCTATGTTTTCATCGACACGGTCAAATCGTCGACAAAGGTTTTCATCGACACAGTCAAAACGTCGACAAATGTTTTCATCGACAGTCTGTATTTACCAACAAGTCTGAGCTCATTTGTGTCCACGAACTGATAGCTACATAAGAAGTTGTTGTTATTATACATCCCAATTTGTGATACTAATATGTGTGAGTACGTTGTCTGCTATGGTACGCAATTTTTGTGTTAAATTGTTTGTAAAATAAGTACAATGAGTTTGACAACCAGATTAATTTTGAAGGAGTCACAGGAGTTATTTCGTCTATTCGTGGAAAACAAAAAATTGTAATGGATGGTTTGGGTTAGGTCTGGGTTAGGTCTGGTATAGGTATGGTTTTTGTCTGATTAATAAAATAGCTATAATAACTTTGATATAAATAACAATGCTTTGTAATTCTCTTTATTATTTATTATACAAGCAACTAAATGCGTCGAGAACATAACAATGATAATAACGATTAATCTACATTAGCAAATACGCGAATTTGGTGTCAGCGGAAATGAATGAACTCAATCTTGTGTGATGGTCGATGAAAACATATATCGACGATTTGACCGTGTCGATGAAAACATAGTGTCGGTCAAACCGTATCGATGAAGACATTTGTCGACGATTTGACCGTGTCGATGAAAACATAGTGTCGACGAAAGTTACTGTCGGCCAAATCGTGTCGATGAAAACAGTGTCGGTGAAATGGGTTGTCGATGAATCGAGGGTAACCCATATTAACATAGGTCCGAATAGTTTCTGAGTTATTCAAGTTTTTGTGCCGCAATTCTCGTCAGATCGTCTTACAATTAGAGGAAATGTTCAATATGTCCAGCTCCTGTCTCAATACAAGCCTCAGCTCGTTGTCTCATTGAGCTCCGAACACTGTACACGATATATGTGCAATATAAATTGTAAACAAGAATACTACACCTCGATAACGTAAACATAGACCGGCGATTACTTCATAAACATTGTTGATGCCTTTAAACGGCCCCTTAACCCCTTGTATTTTAACGAGTCAGACTCGTGATGAAGATTTTAAACGAAGTTTAACAAATATGAATCTTATGCATTTCTTTTTGGACGAAATGAAATTTTATTATTCTGTAATGAATACTTAAACATTGAAGTAAATGTAGCCATACAAAAAATATAAATTTTCTTTTCTCTTTTGTGATATTTTTTCGGATAAACACGTTCTAATCACTGTAGCAGCAAAGACAATGGTGCGACTAGGGGTTAAGACGATGCGACGAGGATTGTGGCACAAAAACTTTAATAACTCGGAAACTAATGTTTTCCGGACCTATGTTGATATAACTTTTCTTTTCTTCTCTAATCTTTAGGAGTAGGTTTTTAAAGTTCTTCCCATCATTTACGAAACACCCTGTATATACAGATTACGATACACATTTGAATTTATTTATTCATGTCGTCTGTAAATACGTCAAAGTTCCGCAATCAAATGATTTCACACAGTTCTTTCCTGTAACCATTTTGCATATTATTTGCCAAGGCCCTGGAAGAAATCGAGTTGTATATAACAAAACGATAAAGAGTAAAAGTCATTATTCGAAGAAACGAGAAGATAAGCAATCAGGTCAATGCGAGAGAACTCGCTTTCGCTGACTAACGGTTCAGTACAGTTCCATGGTCAGAATGAATAACAGAAATTAATATTTAATCCATCAAGTCCCAATTTATTATCCCAATCTACTACCAAAGCGTACGCGAAAGAATTGTAAATGCAACCAAGGAACTTGTTTAATTGGAACGGTAGAGTTAGCACGATAAATAAACGTTAATAGCGTAAAAAACGAAAATGAAATAATTTATATATCATTTTATCGAGATGTAAAAATTATATTTTATATTATATCGCGATAGTACTTAAATTTCTGCAAATGTTAGAGTCCGGATGGAAAATGAAATATTGATGGAAAAAGTTATCATTCAATCATTGAAGTTTCCTTTTAATAACCGAGACGTCATAAGAGAATCTAATGATGTCACATCACTGAAAAAATTGAAAATCTTGGTGTAACAATCAGGCATATTTTTTAATTCAATTATATACTTGAGGTTTTACATATTTTTATTTTATGTACTTTCGATTGTTTGGTATTAGAATTATACGATTTTGCACCAAGGTCGCCAGTTGTAAGCGAAATGTTGTGTTAACGCAACGTTGGACCTTAATGAGCTAATGTCAACAAATTCGATCTCTTAAACCACGTAGCACTACGCCAGGGCGGTCGTGTATATATGTACTTATCATGTCGATGCTCCCAACAGCTGATCACCGTGGTACTTGATTTATCATTTGACCATCCGATTCGTTGTTCGCACAACTGGAAACTATGGGATTCGGGGCCGGCAACCGGTAGAACGAATTTCGCACGATAACAAAACAGAGTTATGCTTATGCGGGGACGCTAATAAAAATATGAAAGTAGGCTAATGAAAACGGTTGGTGGTATGTTCCGAACATTGATCGCCGATTCTTTAATATTTCATCAAGTTCGCAAGAGTAGCGACAGCCGCACGCCTGCAATGGCCAGCCAGAAGTACTATAACCTTGAACACGCATCTGTAGTCGAATAGAAGTCGAACCACAATATAACATTTAATAAGCAGAGTGCGGATTGATAGGTTAGCATGGCTCAGGGAGATAGCACATCATTAACACTAAGTTTACGGAGCACTAAAATTGATTATTTTACATGGCTTTATAAAAATAATAAAATTGTATTTACTTAGATCTTCAGCCATTTTTATTGTAATATGTACACAAAAAGATAAATCTATTTAATAATTCCTCACGAATGCCTCCTTACACTCTTAATAATCGTAAATTAAAAATTTTTGAATCCGTCATTTTGACGGGCTCCGTAAATCTAGTGTTAAATATGTAAAAGGTAGGTCCCGAGTTCGAATCGCGCCAACTGCATAAAAATTTCTTAATTGTAATAAGGTCTTTTCGAAGACAAAGTGGAATATTCCCTCAAGCAGTACATAGAAAATAGAAAAAGTAGAGTGCGGATTCTATGCGATCATGGCAAAAATGAGTGGATCAAATACGAAACAGTAAAAATATTTCAACAGTTCAAAAACGTTGCATCATTCCTTTAACACTAAACCTACCACGATCAAATGACCAGTTTTCGATCTCGCAATTATTGAAATTATAAAAATACTTTCATAGGAAATGACTGAAGTGGCTTCTTTATATAAGTACACATTATGATTAAAGCCATACAACGTCTGAATAAATTCAATCTTCTCACTTTTATAAGGTGTTTCACTTTTATATGTTTTGTGCTTGGTAGGTTTAGTGTTAATTCCCTATACTCGTTAAAATTATTAAGGAAAGAAGCACGTGTCGCTCCAGTCTCATGAAGTGAACACAATTTTTAATGTGCAGAAAAGTTCGCAGTATATTAATCTTTAGAGGGTTGGGGTGGCCATTAGGCCAAAGACAAACTTGGGAAATTTGTGTAACATGTTGGTTGTATGTAAATATATAAGGGTGATTCATACAAGATGGCCGATTGAGTTTTGTTCGAAATGGATAGACATACGAAAAAATCGATTGGACAAAAAATGTTCTGTTCGAGGCAGGACCGGATATGTCAGATGTGCATATACGTCGGCGTTCTAGGTGATCTCAAAGTTAATCAAATTTTTTTAAGTGCAACCCTATATTTTTGACCTATAGTTGATAGTGTCCTGTGCGCCGAGTTCGTTAACCAAGGGCACATAAAGCCATTCAAGGTCATACTAGGTCACATAAAAACTTCCACTACTATGCTTAAGGAGAATAACGTGTTTATGAATATGTTATTACGTCAAATACAAGCAAAGATCAATCTTGTTCGCGAAATTGTCTACGTTTCTATCGCAGCAAACAGCTTACAACTGAAACGGTTTTGTCGAAACGCCTCTTCAATTGTAAGCGAACATCAACAAACTCGTGGAAACGGAGAACCGTACGCGTACGAATGAAAACACGATTGTAAGTCATCTGTGTTATCAGCTAGAGCTATCATGAGAGCTGTAGACAAATTTTTAATTTTTTATTTAAAATTTTTAATTTTTCGTAAAGATAATTCAAGTTCCCAAAGGAAAAATGCCGGCCTTCTAAGGTTGATAAGTCATTTCGCAAAGAACGTACAGCAACCGATAAGAAATTTATAATCGGCAACCAAATCTGTAATATAATCTGTAATCTATGTTTACATACGTATATGTACATGTCAGGCGATTCTCCGTTATCGTGGAATTCAGAGTCTTGTGAGCTGTTTCATGTTCATGTACACGTTCAACCGAAGAATTAAAAGAAATCACTTTATGTGTTTTAAAATATTTATTGCAGACTAACAGTATACAGTGATCCGGTTCGATTCCCGGGATTTTTGAAAAAAGAAACACAAATATTTTCTAAGGATGTTCAATTGCATTTTATTCAAAATAGTCTCCTTTTTTTGTTATAATTTCTTCTTACTTCTCCGGCAATAAGAGAATTCTATTATAAAAAAGGAAAAAAAATTGATTCAACGTTTTCTGTCTTAAGAATCAAAGCCATCACTTTAGAATCACCAAAATCAATACACACATGTTTTGAACGATGGAGTGGACGCAAAATAATTTCCGAGACGAATCAATAATCTGCGCAATCGTTTTTTTTTTCGAGTAAAGTAACATGTGCTGAAAATGTTGTTTACCTTGCTGCATGGGTCATGTCTGTAAGGTCATGTTCATAAACGCGGACAGCGAAGGTTAAATACTTGTTATATGTGTTCAAGCTTCGAAATTATGCACTTCATAAATATCTGGTCATTTAGAAATATTAGTCGTCTAATATTTCGCGTCGCGTGCTCTGTTGGATATTTTATCATTAGAGACAAGTGTTCATTATCTCACACGCGATATGCAGGGTGTTTTATTGTATAAATGCATGTCAATACTTTAGGGCACTGATCCGCAATCTTTTTACTATGGCGGACACCTCGAATGGCTAGTTTATAACGAAGGACACTTTACCTTGATATTAATAAAGGAAAGGTTGTGGAACTAAAATGCATTTAATACTATTTATTTTAAATAATATATTAATACGTTTATTTTCTCACTCGTATAAAAAGAATACACGACGTTCATTTTTATTTAAAACTCTAATTAACTAACTCTATTTAAAAGTAAAGTTGGATAGTCAATCAGTAAATAGAAACTGAAAATAAAACTTAAAAAATTAGCTTTGCATTTTCAAATGATATATAATAAACCTGTAGATTATAATATTATTTCTTGATTAAAACACTTCACAACATTCGTATTCTGAAATCGAACATTTCATATGCAACGACGTAATAATAATATCCAAATGACACTGTTTAGTCGCAAGTAGTGACATGCATTTATGAAACACCTTGTATTTTGCATAACAAATCGGCAGTTTACATTTCGCTCATGCAGTTCGACCCGTAATACGGAGAGCGTTGATCAAAAGATGACGAAAGTCGAATGAAGTTTTTATCCTTGTAAACACCACTCGGTTGCATGCCATCACTAATACGTGTCCGCAAAATGGAACGAATAAGTCACGTGTAATTGGATCAACGGGTTTAGTTAACGCAAAGAATTGGGTAATGGTCCTAAAGTAGTCATCAGCCAGGATTAAGTTCCACGATTCAGCCTCTGGTCAGCAATTTCTAAACGACTATGACATCCGATTGCTTGTTGCGCTGGTCTAAACACGTACGTCAGCGGCTGCAACACAATCACCTGCGAAAAATATTCAGCCGACTCATCGTTCCGCTCGTTCCTCACTATGGAATACGAAGCCATGCGGTTTTGCCATAGTTGTTTGTTTGCGGAGGCCAACGTTCGGAAGGAGCTCGTGCTGTTATTATAATAATAATAGACCAAGCACTGTTCTTAACTCTGACCCAGTAAGGACCGACTGAAGACTAGAAGGAGGCAAAGAAGGAAACGGTGTAGCAAAAAGTAAGAAATCGATAGAGAAATAAATTTAAAATATTGTAGGGACGTAGCATAAATACGTTCGGTTATGTTCGGTGTATTTTTTGATTAATTGATAAAGTACCAAATTATACTCATATCAATTGTAAATAACTTAATCGTTAAAATTAGAACATATATATGTTCGCAACCGAACAAATCTATGTCACAACTAGCAGTCAACGAGAACCAAAAAATATCGGTTACCCGATGGTGGGGCAGGCAGAGTGGGTCGAGACGAGTCGGGTTCTCGAATATTTCGGGATTCTGAATATTCTCGGGAATTCTGAAAGTATTCGAAAATCCTGAAATATTCGAGAACCCTAATATACTCGGGAATCACTAATATTCTCGGGAATACCAATGTATTAGAGAATACCGAATATACTTGGAAATCTCTGATATACTCGAGAATCTCGAATATACTCGAGAATCCCGAAGATACTCGAGAATTCCGATATATTCGAAAATCCCGAATATACTCGGGAATCCCGAATAATCGGATATCACGAATGTACTCGGGAATCCCGATATATTCGAAAATCCCGAATATATTCGGAAATCTCTGATGTACTCGAGAATCCCGAATATACTCGAGAATCCCGCAGCTATTCGCGAATCTGGAATATACTTGGGAATTCCAATATATTCGAAAATCCCGAATATATTCGAAAATCCCGAATATACTCGGGAATCCCGAATAATCGGATATCACGACTATACTCGGGAATCCCGAAATATTCAAAAATCCCGAATATGCTCCGGAATCCCGATTATACTCAGGAATCCTGATTATACTCGGGAATCCCGATATATTCGAAAATCACGAATATACTCGGAAATCTCTGATATTCTCGAGAATCCCGAATATACTCGAAAATCTCTGATATTCTCGAGAATCCCGAATATACTCGGAAATCTCTGATAGTTTCGAAAATCCCGAATATACTCCGAAATCCTGATTATACTCGAGAATCCCGAATATACTCGGGAATCCCGATATATTCGAAAATCCCGAATATACTCGAAAATCCCGATATACTCGAGAATCCCGAATAAACTCGGAAATCTCATATATATTCTCGGGAATCCCGATATATAGAATAGAAGTAATATAGGAATAGCAACTGACTTGCTGTTACTGTGAGCATTCGCACAGTTATATATTCGAACTTTGATCGTTGTCAATCATGTATTGTCAAGAACGGTAGACATTTTGAAATGGAGTATTAATTAACTCTGGAAGTGACGATGTAAAGTAGTAAATACATTGATCTATTCGACCTAATGCGCGTAATAACAGCAAGTCGATTACTATTCCTACTTGTATTTCGTATTTTTGTTATAACTTTCTAATAAAGCTCTATGTGACCTATGTTTACATAACATTTTTTTATTATTTAGTGCCATAGAATATACTGACAAAGTTTGAACCTTACAATCTGGGACACCCTGTATATTCTCGGGAATCCCGATACATTAGAAAATCCCGATACATTAGAAAATCCCGAATATATTCGGCAATCTCTGATGTTCTCGGGTATCCCAATAGATTCGAGAATCCCAAGCCAAATTCTCGTCCCGTGCGGACCAACATTTTCGGGTTCTCACACACTCTAATCACAATCCAGTAGAAATGTGTTAACTCTCTGAAGCCCAATATTTTTTGAATATAAACAAAAAGGAAACTGGAGATAGGTCGGACGAATACTCCACAGGACTGGAAGAAACTATAGGTCGCAGTAAATCAATTCTTTGGTTAGACAGAGGTGGTGAAAAAATTTCTAGCGAAAAGGAGGAAATCAGACTTAACGCTAAAAATCATTGGAACATTATGCCTTATGAAAATGACAAACAGAACTTTACAAATACTTTTACAATGTGAATGATTGTAAGCTAAAATATGTAAAACAGGTCATTTGACGAGTACATTCAGTGTTAAAACATACAAATAGTGAATGTATGACCTCAAAGTTATACAGCACTGTGGAGGTTTGAAGGTGGAAATTAAACTGAAAGATGAATTGCATGTGTGGAATCGAATTTAGCGAATGATCCAGATATGGGTGGAAAATGTTCACGGCACCGAGAGAAAAGTAGGGGGAGGGATTTAATAACGCCTGAACGCATTACCTATTAAACTATTAACCCACTTACGCTCGACATTGCGTTTGATCGTGCGCTTTTCTGAGCGATGGATTGCGGAAAATATTTCGAAACAAAGAACGAAAGTCTGGAAAGATAGTAGACGATTAAACGGAGCACGTAATCGTATTTAAATGACGTTCATTCGAGTCGACCGCTTCGACGAGGAAGTATTGATTAACTTGCATCGAGGCGAAAGAAGCCTTCGGCTTTGCCGTCAGACGTGTGTCTATAGTTGCAACCATCGTGCTCGTTCATTGAATGAATCATTCAGAAATGTTTCACAGCTTTGCTACCGTATAAAAATAAAACAAGTATAGCTTGTAACAGTTCCTTGCGAATTTCAGGTCCAGTTGCTGTTTCCGCAACCAGGGTACGTGGAAATAGATCCTGAGGAGCTATGGAGGGCTATAGTAAAAGTAATCAAGACCACCATAGCAGGTACACCGTAAAATCTGTGACAAAATATTTCGACTGCCAATCATGTTATACAATAAGTTTATATTTCTAATTGCAGACAGCGGAATCAAAGCAGAATCGATTGCATGCATCGGCATATCTTCGCAACGAGGAAGCTTCACAACATGGAACATGAAAGACGGAAAACACTATCACAAGTAAACACGATGCTCTTCATCGTTATGTCAACTTATATCTAATTATTCAATGTCCACTGTTTCGAAAATGACCAAGTCGTCTTCTATCGCAGTTTCATCACTTGGAAAGATCTGCGAGCTGACGCCATGGTGAAAGAATGGAACGGCTCGATTACAATGAAAACTCTACGCCTAGGATCGCAGATTCTCTACACGTTGTCCAGGAGAAAACGGTTCTTAGCCGCCAGTGTCTTTAAGTTCATGAACACGCAGGTTTGTCTAAGAATCGCCTTGTCCCGCGAACGGAATACATGATGACCATGATCACGGAGTACAGTAGTGCACACTTAAGGGGGGAAGACACTTTAGAGCACTCGAAAATCGGTGATTTTTAGAAATTTTTTTCTTAATATCTACAAAGCGAATCCTTTTCAAACTTTCTCGGTGTCATGTTCTATATTTAGACAATACAAAAATTGGTCTACATTAACGATTAATATATTTGTTGTCGAAATATTTATTTCACTTCACAGCTCCGCGCCGCCCGCATCGTCAGTTTGTGTACATTCTACAGCATACAATTTTCATCTGAAACAGAAAAATCAAAGTTTTTCTTAATACTTATAAAATTATGTCGTTGACGAATTAAAAAAATCCGAGAAAAACATAAAAATGCAACAATTTTGAGGTTTAACAAAAATGTTACGATTTTCGCGAAAAAATTTCGACTTTATAATGCAGAAAAAATTTTTTTTTCAAAATGGAAGAATATGGGATCTCGAACTGAGCTTCGAACTGGCCGATTGAAACGTGATACGTGCCAGTAATCGGTATCTTACTCATACACATCCGTTGCCCTTCCTCCGCTTAATTGTGCACTACTTTATTTAAAAATCGTTCGCTCTGATTTTTCGTTCGTCCTGCTTGTTTTACATGTACAGACTTAGACGAAAGTCATAGTGCAATTGAAATGAAGATGATTGTACGTGTAAAAATTGAAAATTCGAAATCTTTTCGTCCGAGACTTCGTTTCCGAAAAAATTAATCCTGAAATAACAACAGGTCTTTGTGAACTTTAAAAAGCATAAACTTAAAATACATTCATTTAATGAGTGCAACACTTTTAAAATAATACAAAGAATGGATAATATTTTACAACATGCGTTTGAATCTCCAGTAAAAACTAAGCGTTTTTGTCCGATTTTTGCGTATTGAATACGAATTTGTGTACATTTGTATGTCCAGTATTTAGTTTTTTATCAAATCGATTAAATATTATTCTATGTTTCCAACATATGGAATTGATATTTCAAATATGAAATATTTTATGCGATATGATCTCTGAAAGTCTTTCGCGATGTTTCAATCGCATTCTTGTTAACATTTAGAAATATCGATACGATAATTCCACTGATTCGAATTCGTTACTGTTAAAAATGAAAACTCGTACGAAAAAATTTAATGGAAAATTATTATCTTTACTTGGGATCGTCTCTATTTCGTTTGTACGACGATTGCTGACTCCCTCCACGCGTACTCTTTTGTTGGAATTAACCCGTAGCCCCTCGATACAAAGTATTTTTCTTTTCTTCATCGTTTGTTTTGTTCACCGTTTACTTTCACACCGAAATCTAGATCTCTTTGAGACTCTTATGGGCGTTGCAACACGTGCCAGGTTTACAGGAGGCAGCGAACACCGGAAACGTGGTCTTCGGCGGTGTCGATTGTTGGCTTTTGCATAAACTGACCGGTACGCAGCGTGATTTCGAGCATTCGCTACATTTTGCGAACTAGATTAGAACAGTTCGGAATACTGTGCTCCTAGGCAGCGATGGGCAAAAAGCATTTCCAAAAATAGTCGAATAAGAATTACCTTATCAACTTATTATTTTTTTTACCGAATGCCAAATGTATTTAGATATTCTGTTCCAGGTCTCGGCAAGTGATTGCTCACGAGCTGTCGACGCTCGAGCCGCTACCCCTACTACCGCGCTCCGACACGAACAAGCGAGAGAGGGGAATATGAGCCCGCCTTACTTACTGATAGAAGTAGTGCACCCAATTTTTTTTACACGATTTTGAAATAACACTGTCTAAAACAAGATACAAATGTATATACAGTGGATCCAAATAGTATTCGAACACCTACGGCTAGCCCGTATTCCCCTATCGCACTCGCATGAGTCGGAGCGCGGTAGTAGGGGTTTCATTCGATTTTTACGTCATTACAAAATACTTCTAATGAATATAAAAATCAGTTGACGAATACCTTAGCATTTTATATTTAATTTTATATATATTTTATATATAATTTTATACATTTTATATTTAAATTTTATACATTTTATATTTAAATTTTATACATTTTATATTTAAATTTTATACATTTTATATATAATCATGTTATGAAAATATTTCTGCCATTTATATTTAAGAGCTCGTCGAATACCGAATACCGAATACATGTTCTTGCAATATCATTTCATCCAAAATTCAAAGCTCGGTGGATGAAATATTTAATTTCATCAACAAAAAATGTACTTGCGCTTGAGTATGGAAATGTTCATTGCTTCTCCAAATGTTAAGATGTTATGTATCGTCTCATTTCTTAAAAAGTGTTGTCTAAAGTTTTCGTTGTTTGTTTTATCCTAACGTAATAAGCTTTTTGGTCTATACACTGTGTTTATATGTATCATACTGTACATATTTGTTGAGATTGTATTTTGCTGTTAGCTAAATGAATCTCAGGAGAGATTCAAGGCGCTAAATAAGAAACGAAAAAATCTATCTTCAACTGGATAACGAACTGTACATGATGCGGCCATGCAGGCTGCAAAGGACACATCGTGTTAAATTTAAGGAAGCAATTTACTTTTTAATCGGCTGCAATATTTATATCTTTAGCGGATCACAAGACAAGTATTTATATCTTTAGCGGATCAAAAATATGAAATAGTACTGTATTCGGGATTCCATGAGCTTTTAAATACGAACTAATAAATTTATGTATTCGATAGAAGTATTCGGTATTTTGCACGCATTTCAATTGTTAAAAAGCATTCGACGCTGCCCATCACTGCTCCTAGGAGTACCATTAGAAAATGTCTTTCTCTTCGTTTTGTGCAGGTAAACACATCACAGACATCTCGAGCGCATCGGCAACCGGTCTCTTTGATCCGTTCACGTTGAGCTGGTCCGGCGTAGTGATAAATATGCTCAAAATTCCGACCAACATCTTTCCGGAAGTGGTGGATTGTACCGGAGATTTTGGCGTCACTCCGAAAGAGATCTTCGGCGTTGAAATCCCCATCGTTTGTTCGGTAAGCTTCACGAATTTAGGTAAAAGTCTCGTGGAAAAAATTCAACGACAAGATAATGTTATTTAAAGTAGATGGCTGATCAGTCCGCCTCGCTGTTTGGTTCCGGATGCATGATGCCCGGCGATTTGAAAATCACGATGGGAACAGGCACTTTCGTGGACGTCAACACGGGAACAATAGCTCATGCGTCGGTCACAGGTGATTCACTTCAAACCTGCATCTACAATAATTGACAAAACTTTGAGACCACCTAGTAACTTTTTTAAAATTGGTAAACACGAATAACTTTTTTAAAATTGATCCCAATGATTTGAGTTTTCTTGAGATGTTAGAAGGATTAGTTTACTATATAATGTGTAAAATACTTTTTTTTTTTAAATTGCTATCAGTCGGAGTTGTGAAGAAACAAGTGAAGGTCATGATTTTTAACATTTTTATCTATGCCTATAACGAAAATTTAAAACATGCCTTTTGTAAATCCGAGTTATATATGTTACGGTAAATGTGATTAATCCGATGATTATGTATAATTACCGGTTATTTTATATAATTCTTACGGGTAATGTAATGAATCGGAGATTATGCATAATTTTTGGTCTCAAGTTTGGTCTGGGTTAGGTAAACAATTGGTAAATGTAATGAATTCTTGAATATTTAGGACCTAACCCAGACCAAACTTAGTGGTGATTATATATAGTAACCAGTAATTATACATAATCACCGGATTAATCACATTTACCGTAACATATACATATCCAAAGTTTCATCGATATCGGGTAACGCATAAAAAAGCTGTAGGCATTGAAAGATGTAAAAATCTTTGAATTGCGGGCATCAATCGCATTTTCTCACAATTTTTGATATTTTTCATGAATTGTGGCTCGCAGTCAGTGGCAGATTTAGGAGCAAGCTGTAGGGGCTATAACCTAACCCAGTGTGGCAAAATCCAGGGGCGGTAAATTTTTAGAAATACGCCAAAGGCACAAGTCGCAACAATAAAAACAAATAAATTGAAAGGTTAAACAATTTAAAAATGAAAATACCATGTTTGAATGACGTTGTATCGAATTACAAGAAATTATTTAAAGCCTACGGGAAGGGAATGCAAAATGCAGGTACCTAACTCCCTTTATTATCAGAACATTTTTAATTTATTTGAGAACGTAATTTTTATTTTAACTAAAGTTCCTTATTATAGGCAACTGTACAGTATTTTCTCAGTTTCTGTTATTGAACTTAAATTGGTAAGAGTTATTTTGCTGATTGTTGATAAGCCTATGTCTAAATGAATAACATTTTAGATGCATGCCGAAGTTTATTTCAAATTTGATTCTTAGTTGTTCTCATATGTTAAAGTAAACAATGTTATATGTCGATCTGGTTTTTAATTTATTTAAAACCACTGCAGAACAAAATTAGGGTAGTACTAATGATTTGAAGGGGAGGTGGGGTGTAGAGGTAGCCTCTGGGCGGCAGAAGTATAAATTCGCCCCTGCTCGTAGCAACCTTAATCGATTTCGTTGAAACTTGGTGTATGTATAATATTGTATAATTTGCGTTACGCTCTGCAAATCTATATTTACAGTCGTTTTAATGATTTTACAGGTTTATATCCTTTGGTTGCATGGCGTATCGGGGATGAATTGGTGTATCTGGTTGAAGGTGCGTCGAACGACACTGGAGTACTGATCGAATGGGCGAAGAAAATTGGTAATTTTTCTTTTGATAATATCACAAACGTTGGTAAAGTTGCAACAAAATAAAGGGTACAGAGTGTTTAACAACAAGCGAAATTTAAGGTATGATTTTTCATGACAATATGGAACGAAAATAAAGAGTAAAAAATTAACAATTAAGATCCGCATGGGATGCTTGCCTCTGTTGCACCAGCAAAAAGAAACTTTGTTTCATATTTTCATATTTTCACGAATGGACGTGATAAATATTTAGGTATTTCCACTTGTGTATTTTACTCTGTACACTTAAATTAATATAAGTAGACTGCGGAAAATCACATGAATTTAAACTTTTATAGACCAATTTAAATTTTTCTTTTCTTCTTTCCCCTTTCGTCCCAGTAAATTAAACTTTATTGACGTAGTATACTAAAATACTCTAAACCGAAATGATTAACTAAAACTTAAAGGAACCATTTATATTCTGCGATATTCTTTCCAAAAATCTATTCCGACTCGGAGTGTGCGGCTACGCGAAATGTTAAAAAGGAAAATTAGATTGGAAGATCGTGAAAAAGCATTATATTCATGTGATTACAAATTTTTAGAATCCTCAAACTTAACTCCATCCGCTTGCAGCTTCGGGTACTCAAACATTGCAAACTTTCGGGGTCTCGACCCGAACTCGAAATTTCAGATACACGCACACCCCTCGATCCTACGTTTCTTCTTCGAATAAATGGTACTTCTGTTGTTTTTATTTCACACCTCTACAGATTTCATTTCAATTGTAGTCTAAATTGGCGTTATATGCAATTTTACATACATTTTATTAGAATTTTTCGGTAACTCACAAATAACTTAACTTACAAATGCCAAAAGTTCCGCAGTCTAATTATGAAAGAACAATGTACAATTAACGCCACGCAAACGAATCTGCAGGCCGCTCGAAGTTTTTAAAGTTGCAGTTTGTTTCAGGTATTATTAACAACCCTGATGAAACGTCTTGTTTGGCAAGCGGTTTGAACGATACCGATGGAGTATACTTCGTACCTGCGTTCAGCGGATTGCAAGTAGGTTCTTCAGGATGTTGTTGGGCCCAAGTGGAACGCTGCAGAATCTATTAGGTGGTCCGGTTAATTTTAAGAGATTTATGAAAAAAAGTCATGAATATTTTAAAAAGACGTTCAATTGCATTTGAGTCAGAATGTCCTTCTTCAATAAGTGAGATCTACGATGAAAAAAAGATAAAAACTAAATCCACAGTTTTGTTTTTAAAATCAAAGCCACCACTTTTGAATCGTCAAACCCAATACTAACATGCTTTGAGCAATGGAGTGGACTCGGAATAGATTTCTGAGATGAATCGGTAATTTTTGCAGCTGTTTTTTTTCGAACGAAGTAACATGTGCTGAAACAGTTGTTTACCATGCTCCATCTTTCTTAAATTATAGTGGAAAGTAAGGTCATGTTTATAAATGCAAACTGTAAAATAATTATAAGTTTTCAAGCTCTGAAATGACGCACGAACTATTCAAATATTTGAAGTAGATTTTTATATACAGAGTGTCCCAAAAATGTTCAAGTTCTTTGAAAGGGGAAATTTCTAGGGTTATTCTTACAAGCCTTTTTTCTTTGAGAAAATGTCGTACGCAGCTTCGTTTGGCAGTTGTTAGCGAAACCACGGGCCAACCATAGCGCAGCTACATCTGACGGATTCCGGCGTGGCACAACGCGGCGGCGCAACTGAATCTACTGAGCGGTAGCGTTGTTGTCGCGCCGTGCTCGAATCGTGAGCAAAAGAAGGGGTAACAATTTATTTAAATAACGACATACCCTTGCTGCTTCAAAGTCTCTTAAACGGCAATACTGAATTATGTTTATCTAATACCATACAATAATTGCACGCATGCTGACTGCTGACTCGATTGTATTGCTCACGATTCGATCACGGCGCGACAACAACGCTATCTCTCAGTAGAATCAGCCGCCGTGCTGTGCTGCGCTCTGGTTGGCTTGTATTTTTCCTTACTAACCCGAAAATGAAGCCGCGTGTGACATTTTCGCAAAGGGAAAAGTTTCTTAGAATAACCCCAGGAATTACGCCTTTCAAGGAACTCGAACAACAATAAGGTCTTTGAAGGCCAGCAAAGGTCATTAATGAAAAAAAGGCGAAATAAACTTCCATTTACAGAAAGCGTTCAAAGTAATTGCCATTGGTATCAATGCAATGGTGCAATCTTCTTGTCACGGATTGAATAGTATTTCCTATCACTTCGGCACTAATAAATGACCTTTGCTGACCTTCAAAGACCTTAATGTTGCACCTCGTTTGGATTCGTCTCAGTACTCGCTATCAGAAAACAGGTACCAAAACATAGCATTCTATTTAAAAAAACAAAGGTGACCTTCGCATCTCTGAAGCGACTCCACCTAGCAAATAAAAGATTAACGCCACACTACGGCCCCTGTTGTCCGATGCAACTTTTATTTCGAAAACTTTGCTACCAATATCATTCTTTCGGAGTTATTGTAGGTGACAATAGTTAGTATCTCACCCTGCATAATAGACTGTTAGATATTGGTTAGAGGATAATGAACGTAGATGTATATTATGTATTAAAGGAAAGGCTACGATAAAGCATTGGTTGGAGAATTATTATGAATTAAAAAGAAGGAATCGCATTACGGAGGAAATACTGTGTGGAAGGAATGTAAAAAAGATAGTCGACTGGTTGAAATTAGATTTATAGTTACAATAATTTATAGATACAATCATTTATAGGGAGCCCTTGAAACTAACCGGATCACCTAATACTCGCGGGCAAGAATGTACAGCGTTCCATAAAATAATCTATCGTACCCCGCAGGCACCCATAAACGATTATTCCGCAGCTACCGGATTCATAGGAATAAAACCAACGACGGAGAAAAATCACATTGTTCGTTCGCTGTTAGAAAGTATCGTCTACAGAATTTTGCTGCTTTACGAGTCCCTCTGCAGGGAGACTGCTTTCTCGTATGAAAAAATACGGTAAGAACATGCCGACTGTAAGTGTTTATGCGAATTCGCGTATTTTTAGAACCAATGAATGCAGAGAGGAATCTGATTGGAATATCAATGATTGTTTTTTCACATATTTTTCAAATCGATTCATTTGTACAAAAGTAGAGACATGGCAATACATTGATAGAGCAATAGCTGTCTCGTGTAACGGCAGCGAAAACAAGTGTTTTTAAGATTTTTGTTCAGAATAACTATCGGACATATAGGACTAGACTAGGCGTGTGCGGGTACCCGAAATCGCGGGTATCCGAAGTTTATAAACTTTCGGGATGCCGACCCGACCCGAACTCGAAATTTCGACACCCCTAGTCTAGACCTTTTGAGGATGTAAATAGATTGAAGTTAATCTTGAAGTACAAGTGTTTTTTTTAGTTCCATTTTTCTTGTTATTTATTATATAATACGCATATTTCTCTAAACTTCATTTATTTGTATATCTCTTTACGGAGTTGGACGTAAAGTTTATATTTGATTTTTTAATTATAATTTTTTCCAAAATAATATAAATTTTAAAAATTGATCGAAAAAAGTAAACTTCTTTTGCGAACCTAGATTTTCCCCACTTTATATATTTCTCTTTCAAAATACGTTCAATCCCAACGTAAGGTATCTAACTTGAAGAAAATTTTCCATTTTTTGTATTTTGATCACTATGATAGACATTATATTGCACGCCAACAATGCTTACACTACCGGTTAAGAAGTTTTGTATATTATACAACACGTAATAAGAATAGTACTAAAAAAGATCACACTTGTACTTCAAGACTATCTGTTTATAACTCAAGGAGGCCTAGGCCCAGATATCCAATAGTAATTGTAAAGAAATTCTTAAAAGTCTTTCAACGTAGAATCTGTACATTACGTTCAGAATCTGGCTCTCTTTTACCCACTGGAAGAAACAGAGGTCAAGTCAAAATTGATTTCATCTTTCAATAATTGTACTAAATATAAATTTCGCATAACGTAACAGTTTCCATAAAGGCTTCTAACGTTTTTGCTAAAAAAAAATTTCTTTTATTGACTAAAAGATGCCTTGCGATGACCATAAAATAAAACATTATTAATTTTTGTCAGTGCACCCGATTTCCTGCACTTCGGGCATTTTACAAGAGCTGCGAAGTCGGTAGAAAAACCTCCGACTCCGACTCCGACACCGACACCGACTCCGACTCCGACTCCGACTCCGACTCCGACTCCGACTCCGACTCCGACTCCGACTCCGACTCCGACTCCGACTCCGACTCCGACTCCGACTCCGACTCCGACTCCGACTCCGACTCCGACTCCGACTCCGACTCCGACTCCGACTCCGACTCCGACTCCGACTCCGACTCCGACTCCGAAACCCTGCATCTTACGTGTCATAAATACATAAAGATACGCAATCTATTTACAAATGGGAAAAAGTCCACAGTTTAGTTACGTGTCACGAATAGATTAAAGTAGACAGTTGTTACGGACGCTAGCGCATCTCGCGTCGCTTCTTTCGAAAGCGTGCTGTATCTTCTTGCAAGGAGGAACAATTACGTTTCCTTGCGAAAGCATCTTTATAATTTCTGCAATTGCAAAACAAAGAGTTTTAAATCATTCGATAATTATAGAGTTAAATCGATGCAGAGATAGCGTTGCACGAATGAGTTATGCTGCACAATGTTAAAAAATGAAACGTTTAATAATTCCGACACCTCGTGGTATGCACCGATTATTGCAAACTGTATAGCTATACGGGGTAGGGCAATAATTATGTCCATCTTGAATATTTCCTTTATTTATAATATTATGAAAAAATGATATACATATACATGCCTGATATAAAGGGGCAAATATTGTGATGCAGACATTTTATATGTGAGTGAAGGCGTTTTCAATTTCTAATACGCGCTCACCAAAATCAAATTAAGGGACATCAGTTCAACCACCTACAGTCGGTCATAGTAACACTCATTGATAACTTTTTTAAGATTGAACTAAAGGACCTAAATTTTGTTGATACCTGACAAGGATTAATTTACTATGTGACAAGAAAAAAAGGTAATTGTGCATAAAAGGTGCCACGTCACCGATTTCGATGACTTTTTAATATGTTGGCAGTGTGAAGATTCTGAACAACTTTTTCCTATAAATGTAACCGCCGCTCAACCTTGGTTTCTGAGATATTTGCGAAAAACTGCAGCTACTACTACATTCAATTTTGCCTATACGTACACGTCCGTGCTGTGCGTATTCGTCAGCTCATGCTTCATGCATCATTGCGACCGCTCGTCAACTGTTTCTACAGATTTATCACGCGACCTTCGAACAATCTATATACCGCGTGAACTTTTTAGAACATATGATGATGAAGAATGAGTACATATTACAACGACACACCCATACAGCATTCCATACCTGAAATCTTAAGCTTTTCCGGATAAATGTCATGGCTGATTGTCATGGGTTGTTCTTTTAAGAGTTTCCGAATATTAATGGGAGTAACTGTATGTACAGATGTACTACCTTCCAGGTTGTCAGTATGTACATATTGAAAATTATTTCGATAATGTCTAGTTAATTTATTAGGTTTAGGACATATGAAGGTCAATAAGTTACACAGACATCGATGGTCTATCGATTCGCGATACAAAAAAGTCATTCCATTTAAAGAAACCAAGGTGACCTTGAAATCGCCGAAACGCATTCACGCACATAAAACAGGTTTGCATCACAATATTTTCTCCTCTACATCGTGCAAGTTTTGCCTACATCATTGTTTCATATAATTACAAAGAAATACAGAAATATTCAAGGTAGACATGGTTATTACACAACCCTGTATAACTAAGTTTCCGTATGTGCTATGTTTATGTTTATAAAACATTATAAAACATGATTTCCTTGTGCGTTATGACTTCTGTGCGAGACAGAGATAATTTCATAAAAAAAACTTGTTTTGCTGGACTTTCATCGGAATGCGATGCGTTCTATCTGATACGAGTGAGATTGTTATTACATTCTTTTTGCAGCGTCGACGGCGGGGTGTCCAAAAATAATTTTGTGCTGCAGTTGCTGGCGGATCTGACGGGTCTCAATGTGGAGAGAGCAACCAGTACGGAAATGTCTATTTTGGGAGTAGCATTTCTCGCCGGCTTACAATATGGTATAGAAATCGCTTGACTTCGTTTCAATGTTCAGCGTCGTTGTATGGGTGGACGGACAAATAATACGCGTTACAATAGTTGCGCATAATTTCGTTTTCATGATGCACGCCTTGACGGGTTTTTTTCATGCGGCTACCTAGGAACTCATACAAACAAACGTACAATTTGTCGAGACCGTTCTTACTTCGATTGACGCCAGCTTCTACACCGGTAGCCTTCGACCTTCGGCATGACTCGAAGCTTCCAATCTTTCAGCCGGATAACCGAACCTATTTTTCCAGGGGTCTGGAAGGACAGGGGCGAGGTGTTAAAGCTACGAAAAACGGAGACTGTGTTCATACCGAACAAAGAGAACTGTTCACGGTACCAATCCATTGTTGCTCAATGGCGACGAGCCGTCGCAAGGCTAAGCCAGTGGTATTAAATACAGAAAAAGAAAAATTCACTGCATAAAAACAAATAAAACGTTTGCCCCCGCAAAATGAATAGAATTTGTCGAGGGCAACGTTTGTGATCGATATCAGTGATTTTTATACAATATTTAAATTCTTTGTAAATAAAAACGGTTCGTTTATAAAAAAAAAGAAAAAATCTACTAGTATTATTATTGATATATATTCATGAACCATGCGGAAACGGACGAGCCAAGGTGAAAAAGGAAACTTCCCGACAAATGATCAAACCAGCAATTGATGCGTATAAGAAAATTACACTTGGCTTTCTCCGTAATACGATACCTCGGTCCTTTCATCGAAACTTTTCATTTTTCCGCGTAGCAAACGTTCAAGGATATTGCGTAACATACAATTTCAGAATTTTTTCCACTTCAACCGTAAAAGCTATAGAACTGGTCCTTGCGTAAGGCGATCTATAGACGCTCCTAAATACAACGGTATGCCTTTGTAGCATTGTAAACATTTAAATGCATTTAAACGGCATTTGAAAGCAACAGGGTAATGTTTATGGACGTATTTTCACTTAAAAAATTAAATTGCTGTTTGTCGCATATACAGCGCATATGTATGAATAATAAACAAAACAAAATATTATTAATCTTGGTGTGACGAATACTATTGCCTACGGTGCTGCTATCTGTATATTTACAATTCTAACTACAGCCACTCCCATTAATATTCGTACACTCTAAAAGACGATCACGTTTTTAATATTGGAACATGTGACTTGGATTTTTTTTTTGAGAAGTTAGAAGATTTAGTTTACTACACGTTGAAAAAAAGAAATTTTGAAAAAATTGTAATTGGTCGGAATTACAAAGAAAATACTAAAAGTTGTTATTTATAACTGTTTTATGTGAATCCATATTGAAAATTCAACAAATACGTTTTGCAGATCTGTGTCAACTGTATACACTCTGAATATTTCACCAAAATCGGCAAACGTTGCAATGAGCTACAACTGTTTGAAGATGGTAAAAATTGCAGCTTTTCACAATTTTCGGCCTTAAACTGTAATAAATCGAAGGATTCTTACGTCATTCGATGCCTGTCACTGTTTTCCACGTAATCCAAATTGGATGAAAATTTGAAAATGTATACAATTGATACAGATCTACAAAATGGATGTTTTAAATTTTCAACATAAGCCACATAAAAAAATTGTAAAACACAACTTTTAGTATTTTCTCTGCAATACCGACCAATTGCCATTGTTTTATAATTTCTTTCTCACGTCATGTAGTAAACTAATTATTCTATCATCTCAAAAAAGTCCAAGTCGTATGGTCCAATATTAAACAAGTTATCGTCTTTTTAAGAGTGTACGAATATTAATGGGAGTGACTGTATATCTTTTTCAAACTTTTCCCAACATATCTATGATACCTTTGTGATTAAAATGAGCCCAAACACGTAGAACCTCGATTATCCGATCCGATATCTGAATACATCGTTATCTGAATGAAAACAATCTCAAGCGATCCATGTATTGTACAACACAATTTATTGTACAAATCAGTAACGGTTTGATCTCGCACTGCAGCTAGGTAATTATTCTATTATCCGAACATTAGTTCTACTGCTGGTATGGGCACGGGTGGAGCCCCTCAAACGCCTGCTTCTCCCACCAACCTCTGTTTCTTGCGCGAGGCCTGCGCACTGTTCGCGACGAACGAAGCACTTCTTTCCTCAATGATAACGGCGGATGCTGGTGGGGGGCAGTGGGTGTTATGGTGGGGACGGTTTTGTCTCAATTGAGACAAAAATTCCCATCCCTGTTCTACTGCATCACATTATGCGTCAACCGATTCCGATGTAACTTTGTGCACGTATAAAGTTTTCTTAGATCTACAAAACTCTTTTTTACAAGACTCTTTTCTTCACTCTTTTCTTCGCAATTTTGATTAATAGTAATTTAAAAAAATTCCAGTAGATTGGTCAAATTTTCAAAAAATTATACCTTATTAGAGGGTGTGCCAATACTTTCTTTAAAAAAAAGAAAAATTCCCATGTTTTTACCTGGCTACTATAGTTGCCATCCCAGCTCTCTAAAGGTTAAAAAATAACTGGAGTTCCGCGAGGCTTGGCGTTGGTTTAAAAATTGTTAAATTTAGTATGACCTCATCAACTCGTGAAAATGACAGAAACAATGCAATAGCGCGTTATATTTTGTCGAAGTCGTTAGCGTCAAAATATTTAATATAAATGGTGCGGTGCATATCCACCATATTGAATGTAGACTCTATATTCCGGGACAACCAAAGCGGTATTCACGACGCCACAGGGGCTAGAGGTAATTAATTCACAGATACACGATGCGATACACCTGATGTAGTAATGGTAATCTTCTCAGCAAATAGAGAAGCCTCTGCTCAACTGTGTGCGCCTGACCAATCAGACGGCTTCTTTGCGAATTCCTTCCGCATTCCTTTCGAGTACTACTTTGGCTATGCAGAATAATATATTGTAGAGGCACGCGTGTATAATTTCTCCAGCCCAGTTACGTAACGGCGATGCAGATTACGTACGGAAACTTTCTCGATTACCGGTCGCCGTGATATATAAATAACTGTGCACTGTAATCGGAACGAACCTGCAGTTGCCCGAATACGTAGAGTGCCTCACAAAAATATTCGAACACCCTTTAAGTCAGAATAATTTGTTCAAAACTGCACCAAATTACTAGACTTTATTCGAGTAATTAGAAGCATAGATTTACTAAATGATGTGCAAACAAGATCTTGAAAAAATTGCAATTGATAAGAATTATACGAAAACATAAAAATGGCATTCTTGGTTTTCTTAAACCTTTTTTATTTGAGTTCCGAATGAAAATGTAAAATCTGCATCCTGCAGAGTTATGTTAGTTATACACATGCTGAGAATTTCATCGTAATCGGTTGGCGGAGAAAAAACGACACGCATCGAAATATTCTAGATCAAAAGTAGTGAAAACTGCGATTTTCATCACGTACGTTAATCAATTTCGATGAAATTTTCAGCATGTGTTCTACATAGTCCAACATAGTTCTACAAGACACATATTTTAAATTTTCACTACGGGATGAAATTAAAAAATGTTAAAAAGTGCCTCTTATTTTCTCATGTAATTCGTACTAATTGCAATTATTTCAAAATTTGTTTGCACGCCATTTAGTGAATCAATGCTTCTAGTGAATCAAAAAAATTCATTTAGTTCGGCTCATTTGTAAACAAATTATTCTGATTTAAAAGGCGTTCGAATATCTTCGTGAGCCACTGTATGTATGGCTAGACTGAAAGAGAAAGTTCGCGGTGCGTCAATGGGACACCGTAGTCAAGAAACAGGTCCAGGCAGACGAAAGGGAAACGACGCACAGTGCGTTGGCAATGAACAAAAATAAAAAACTCAACTTTTACATTGGTATTTAAAACCTACGTAGAAATGTTTCTAGATATATAAGTTAACTAATAATATTGAAACCAATAAACAAGTATTAACTAAGTCCAAATTCATTTATCAATTGTACTAGCGTGTTCGTTTTACAAAAGTGAAAACTATTCATTATCTCCAGATAAAATGTGTTACTGGAGGTATGTACTAGTTATTATGACATTAGTTTGTTTGTTCTTTCCACTTTCTTGAGATCAATTTAGGTTTTAAAGGTTTTAAAAAATACTCAAAACTTCTTTGTCATTTTTAGTAGAAATATGGGTAGATGTATGCTGTAATAAATTATGCAAGATTTATCTGCCCCTATTTACCCCTTAATTTTTAACAATTTTTATGTCAGCATCGACCTATTATGAGTAAATTTACCTTGGATATATGTATAGTTTTCAAACAATCCAAAACAGAAAAACTCGAAAATTCTTTGGAATCTTGTGCTTTCATTAACTGCCGACAGAAACAAGTTACAAGGCATAGAGGAAAATAATGTCGTGCAAAATCCAATTGTATAATTTCGCGACGTACACTTCATAATGCTAATGTCGGCGCATCAACTTTGAACACTTATATCTTTATAATAGTTTATGCAAAAACAAAAGTATTTTAGTGTTTTGAAAACGTCTTGGTACCACCTTCAAGAATACGTAATCAAAAGTAGAGGTTTCCACTCAAAAATTCAATTGTAATCTCTGCAGAGCTTTTCAAAATTACTGCAATGTCGAACAAATACAATCAGCATATACTCTCTTCTATATCCTACATTTTCGTTTGAAATATTTTTTCGTGTCACCTATAATGGCAGTAGAATTTTCTCCAGAAAAAAAGGCTTTTCAACGCACTGCGCAACGCGGCCAAAGTAACAGCAACACAATTCACAAACATTTTGGATTTAATGATCTTTGGATTTAATAATCTTTTTCAGCGCGGGATCATTATACCGCCGGTGACGTAGACTCTTCCACCGTAATCGCGTGATTCGACGAAAGCGCGCCCGGTTTCCTAAGATTTCCGATTCCGTCCGGCTTGGAGGCTCCGATCGCTTTTAATGCGATTAAATCGATGCTCACCTAAAAATACAGTTCGTTCAGTGGATGACAATACAATGACTACCCACGGGTATGTAAATAAACTCGACCTCGACATCTTTGACTCGGTGCATAAGTTACAGTAAACTTTCCTCCTTCTCCCGCTAGCCACTTCCGCCCGGTTCGCTTCTCAATTCATGTTAATCGACATTCGATAGATAGTCGCTGCTGTTTTAGTCACTGTATTGATGATCATCGATTGTGCAGTGTTTTCTCGGTGTCTTCGTTGTTCGTGATTCGTGTGCGACCGAAATCAAAATGGTAAATGCCGATTCGACAGCGAAAAACATCGAAAAACGATGGAAAAACAATTTCCGATCAAAGGAACTTCTCTATTCGCCCATTGAAATCGCCGAAAGCATCGTTACTGAGAGATGTCTTGCGAAGGAAGCGTGTGCCCATGTGACAATTGCACGATTGTCCCGCAGAAATTATTCGTCATAATCTCCACATGTCTGTATCTAATACTATTTTTTCTCTCGAGCTGGGAAACGTCCTGTGGACGATGACAAACTCGTTTGATCGTGCGCGCGAGGACCATTCAAATAATAATCAGCGAAAACAAGCAAGCGACTAGCTCACAATTGCAATTGAAAACAAGGGGCAAACGTTCCTACCGACAATGTCACTCGGAATCGATCCGACCAGAAACATGGTGTTTCATTTTACTTTTTCATTGCGCCCACACCGGAACTTTTGCAGCTACGCCTTTTCAAGCGTGACGTGCCATGCTTTGACTACAGTGTAAAGAAGCGTTCGAAGAAAACCTTCCAGGAAACCGATCATCATGGTTCGCGGCAACCTCTGACCCGAGAATCTCGTTAAAAATTATCTAAACTATTTCGCTTTATCGTATATTAAGCGTTATCGCTCCTGTTCTCCTGACATTCCAGGCATTGGGGATTTCGAAGTCAACGAAACCGGTTTCCTCGGATTCGACGGTTCCGTTTAGATTTTTACTTTCTATGAGTGTAGTCTTCTGTGTCCGCTTCTATCTGTTCGCTCCTTCGTCTCGACATGAAAAAAGCCTTTCGCGTTTTAAGAGCGTGTGCAATTTTGCTTCTCTCCATCCGTAAGAATAATAATCGATCTTCCAAGAACCGATTCCATTAGGTGTTGTCGCTTTTCTCAGCGAAGGTAGGAATATATTAGTTGTTTGTTTACTATCTATCTCGGGGCAACGTCGCGCTCTGTAAAAGGACGAATCCGACCAGCAGTCTAGCCACAGTTGTGGGAAAGGCAGCATCGTCCTTTCGATCTTTCGCACTGGTCCACGAGCACCGCGCGCGAAACGATCCTCATGCCCGATCGTCGTTGTTTTTCGCCTTTAGTACCTACAGGTGAGTGATAATTACACTCACACACGTTTCGTCGTTCTGCAATAACGTGACCGAACACATCGCGGTTACGTAAGTATGTAATCGGCGTATCGCAGTTACCAAGTGAATTTTCTTCTACTTCTTGCCATGAATTAATGCGGCACGACAAAAACGTTTTCTAACTACATCAAAAAAATCTCATTATCCTTCTGTCGGAGATTGCATTTTTGCCAGCTTGAAAAAACAGATCTTGGAATACGCGAACCGCGAATGTTAGCAGCGGAAAGCGAGTTTAATCAAAAAGCACGAAATCTTGCGAATCTCCGTACGATCCACAATCCGGCGTGTGAAAGGCAGATGTGGACAAAACTAATATACCATTGCTTTTTAATTTGTTAATGCTTGGTAAGACAGAATTCAGATCAACGGGATCCACGATTCGATATTAGAAGTTAAAATTTGCTAAAATATTTTAAAAAATTAATATGCTTTCTTTTATTTCAAAAACAAAAATTTCTGTTAAAATAAGGAAATCAACAATTGTTAGGTTTTCACATTATTTCTGTATATAAAATAAATGAATAAGAAGTTTTTAATGAGCTATATTTTATAACAATTACTTAAAATTTGAATGATCAACGAATATTACATTAACATATGGAAAACAATTTAATCAACAATTAAATATACGAAATCATAAAAACGTAATACAATTTGTAATGTTGGTCTAAAGAAATCCAATTTCCAAGAATTTTAAAATATTTGATTTCTAAGACTTTACCTAAAAAAATTTATTTCTCAATCATTAGCAAGTACTAGCAGAAAAGAACTGTATTAACATGACCGTTAAATTAGAAGAACCAAATATAGAGGGATACATTTGTTTGGATACTGTTTAAAAGTCGGTTGAACCGTTGATTCTCGCGAATACGAAGTTGTTTTTAATGGTCAGTACGAGCTTTGAAGTACACATACTCATAATAGTAAAATCCATTATCAATAAACTGAGCCACGAATAAAGAATATTTCTTTAGTTTGAGTAAAAAAAGAGAAAGTAAATAATATAATCCTTATATTTAAAATATATATTATATATTATATAATCCTATAAAATACAAAATGAAATTGAAGTGATTATGTTCTAGGTTCAGGTAAGGTATACTTTCAGGTATACTTTAGGTTTTTTTCAGGAACTTTCAGGGGTTCCAGTTTATTTTACCATCTACTTCCAATCATCCGTGAATAATTTTTTTTGTATTGTTTGTTTCATTCACTGGTTAAATAAATAACCGTATATTTAATACAACATAATATAATAAACTGTAAACTCGTATCACACACACGTAAACTATAGGATGTTGAAAACTATCGGGTACGCCGTATTTAAATTTCGCACCATTTTATTTATATTAAAGTTGGCAACCTTAATGTTTGACATTTGTCATCTGCAGTCATTGAGATTATTAAAAATAGATTGCAAGAACAAAGGAACAACATATTATTATTGTTAAAACACATTACAAATTTGGCGAAAGTTTTGCACAGACTGTTCAAAAAGTTCGTGGAATTCTTAGTATCCATATTTCACTTAATAAGTATTATATATCACTTAATAATATGTATTCACTTAATAATATTCCATAATCTTAATCTCAACATGTCTACTTTAAAAATCAATAAAAATTGCCTTAGTTAAAAATAATCTACTGTGTTAAAAAAATTTTTTTAAATTTACATTATACAAATTTGCATTATTTAAATAATAAATACGTATTTAAATAATGAATACTGAATTTGTAGTAATTTGTAGTAATTATAAAAAAAATTTGTTTTAATTATTCAAATAATGAATAATAATAAATAATAATTTAAATAATACATAATAATACCAAGTTTTGTAATTGTTGATTCGTACAACATATTAAACAATCATCGAAATCATTGCGGTGGTAGAGACTTTGATAATTGCCTGTTCCCATCAAACAATTTTGTATTTTGTCATAAAAAACTAAGACTTCATCGTTATCTTAGAGTCGCCCTGTCGATGATTGCATACATTATGTCTTCGGCCAAACAGAACTGAATGATAACCGAAACCGGAACCGGAACCGAAATCCAGAACCGAAAAATGACAGTAGTCGATATAATAAGCCAGAACCGATATTCTCGTAAAAGTTATAACGTCATTTCTGTTCTACATAACTCCTTCGACAACCGAAATCGATATCATAACTGTTTTCCATCCGTGCTATATACATCTCGGAACTTATACAGCTAATTGTAAGTTTCATTACTTTTTTGCACAGTTTTTTTTACTCGGTTTTCGAGTTATATATCTCCAGTGCAAGAAAAGAGGTTGGGTATCTGGGGGGCCTAAAATTACTGTAGCGAGACACTGTGAAGGAATGGAGGTTGTGCTGTAATGATAGCGGTCACGAATACCTGGATAGAAAATCTGCCGAGCCCGTGAAAAGATTACCTTGTTGCGGGCACATTGACGTATGGACGCGAAGATCTCACAAAAATCAATAATTCAATGCGTCGCGGCGCGGGTCCAGCAAGATGTACCTGTCAGGAGATCAAACACGTGGATCTTGTAAAGCAAACACAGACAAAGGTGATCGTTAAGGTGTCAGTCGTAGCTCAGCAATCTCCTTGTCGACCAACGTCCGCGGATACTCAGCAAAAAAAATCTCGCGGCTGCATCGTCTAACTGTCTAACTATAGCTTGCTTCACAACTTTTTGCAGCGTGTGCGTAATTGACGAATGATCACGATGTCATAACCGCGTTGTTGTTTTCAGGAGGAAGTAATACTAGACATGCCTGACGTTGCAGATGAAGATAAGGGGATCGCGAGCCGCACTGAGTGTCGGATAGACATTCAACCGGAATCGGTGGAGAAGAACAAATCGGGTGAGCGAATTTAAACACTCCACAACCCTGTCATCAAGCGGTTCATTTCAAAGATCATACAGCTACGCTAGATCGCGCGTTTGTTTTTGCACAGAACACCCAACATAACGATGATAGCCATTTTTATTCGATAATGAACTTCTCACATTTCAAACCAACGCGATTCCTTCGTCTTACGTCGCGGCCTGTCCGATATGGAGAAAGCTCATTCAGATCCTAACTTGGGTTCTTTCCGGTTATCAGGTCGAAGCGTTTAACCCTTTGGGGCACTCGTACCGACTCTGACGAATATTTCAAAATTGATTACACGAGGTCAGATTATCAGGGGCGATACAACTTTATGCATCATTGTTTAGTTTTTAGAATTTGAAGATAACCATGAAAAATATCGAACAGATTATGGTAACATCCATCACACAAAAAGTCCTCGGAATGTCTCACGATTAGTCCTAGGAAGACAGTGCGCGATACATAAATAGATAGAAAAGAAATAATGGAAAGAAAATATAACCCCCATCTAAAATTATTAGGACACTTAGCAGAAACTGAAGTAAACCTGAAAAATCATTATCAAACGGTAAACATTTTTAAGAATTATTATCAAGTTTGTTACTATGGATTATAAAAAAATTATGCATTCCATAGAAGTTGATTAAATTGGATAGAAAGTTCCTTTTCACATGAGACGCGCAGGTGTCCTTATACTTTTGGACGGAAGTGTATATCCGATTGCCGATCCTCGTATTTCACTCACCCTAACAATGTTGGGGTGAGTGAAATAACATACAGTCAGTGTAAAAAGTATTCGCATATCCTTTAAAAACGAATAACTTTTTTAGAATCAGTGTACTAGGTAATGCGTAAATAATTTTATAAAAAAATTGCTATTGGTCGCAGTTGCAAAGTAGGAAGTAAAGGCTTTTGTATGTGTGTCTGTAATGAAAATTTAGAAGGTGCCTTTGTAGACCAAAGTAAATTATACATACAGGTAGCGTAAAGAGTGTTCGGACATCCTTTAAAAACGAATAACTTTTTTAAAACTGGACCAAACGACTTCAGTTTTTTTAGGTGTTAGAAGGATTAGTTTACTAAGTAGTGTATAAATAATTTTTTCTGAAAATTGCTATTGGTAGAAATTGTGAAGAAAAAAATAAAGGTCACGATTTTTACCTTTTTTGTCTGTGTCTATAATGAAAATTTAAACTATGCTTTTTGTAGGACTAAGTAAGTTATATACACATACAAAGTTTCATTGAAATCGAATGATGCAACTACACGGGTGACTACCAAAAGCATTGTTAGATTTACAAAAGACATGTTTTAAATTTTCATTTTAGGCACAGATAAAAAACTTGAACATCTATGTGGCCTTTACTTTTATCTTCGCAATTGCGACCAATAGAAATTTAAAAAAAAAAATGTTTACACATTAGGTAGTGAACTAATCCTACTAACTTTTAAAAAACATGCAAACCGTTTGGTCGATATTTAAAAAAATTATTCGTTTTTAAAGGGAACACGAATACTTTATGCACCGATTGTATTTATAACAATCCTTGGACAGTATACTCGAGAAACTCCCTATTTGGTCTATCTAGGATTCTATTCTAGGATTACATGCTCATGTAATACTGATACTAATAAACTTCGTAGATCTGGAACAGATTACTAAAAAATATATACCGCGTTCGATATCACTAGGTATAGTCCTAGCAAGAATATGAAACGCATTCGACCATAATCACGTAAAGCTCGTCGAGACCAGGGAGCCGAAGCTTTGGCCAGAGCTCTGTAGTCCTTCACACCGTTCAAAGTCCACGGAGAAAGTGTGCCCGAGTTGAGTAATTTGAAACGAATTAACGTGTGACATCTTATCAAAATATTTAAAAAAAAAGAGTACAAATTAACTGGTCGGCGGTATAATGTAAATTGAATTAGTGCTTCATTAACTTGAAACTGTATCATAAATTATGTTGCGATTTCATTCCATTATAGTCAGTAATAAACAGTATCGGACTAATGAATTCGGACACACATATTTTTAATTTCGTTTGTTTTCCTTTCGATTTTACGAATATTTTGCTTCGCGAGGTGTTTGTTTTTAGTCCCACTATACTATTACAGAATTTACACGACGGTACGTTGCGTATTACAAAAAATAAAATAGATTGTTGTACGTATATATATAAATGTACAAAAATATTCGGGAGATTTATTTTTAAAGATAAACTATAGTGTGATACAGTATTTCTGTGAAAATATCATATTACATCTTTTTAATCAACTTTAGAATAGTACGCGGCAAAAGTTTACCAAAAATTTTAAAAGAAAAAATCATTGCAAATCATAGATTCCCAACATTTATATATCGCATAATTTTCAAAGTTTAATAAAACTGCTACAAAATATCGTACAGCGACTCTTAAGGGGCCATTTGTAAGGAAACGCTTTAGTCTTCAAAATTACAATGACGTGACTCAAATTTTTCGATTCTCATAGAGACGTTTGAATTTGCAAAGTTTTTGTTGACTGGAACCTATACTCCTCCCCCTCTACCTCTTCAAGCTGCACAAATATCATAAAATACTGAGGGGGGGGGGGGGGGGGGGGTTCTGAAAGAAGAGGCATTAAGACGAGCCCCAATAAATTGTTGTACGACTTTTTTGACCAAGTTATAATAGTTTAAATATCAACAATTTTGAGTGTCCGAATGCTTATGGCCGGTAGTGTAGTTGTCGCCTTTGAAACGTTGAGGATATTCAAATGAAGCCGTGGAGCATGTATTTTTTATCTTTTTTGTATTACAGTCGAAGTGTGCTGAATACTTGTATATACTTATTTTTACGGTGTCAGATTATAATAACCGTGTAATAGACGATGTTTTCATATGTGCATTTAATTTTTAGGAGTTTCGAAGTGGTAACGTTTAAGTTTCTCCTCGATTACACGTTTTCAAGTAATAGTAATAGTATCAAACGATGATGGATAAAGGAAAACCACTGATAATTCACGTGCACTCATCTCCGACGTCGCGTGATAATGTTAATGGTATCTACGAAACATTTTACTTCGGTGTTGTAGCGTGTTGTGTTTCTGCTATCTGCTTGTCAACAACTTATATACTCTTGATCGTAATCTAAATGTTAAGTTTAAGTGTTTTTCGTTGGATGAGTCATTCGTATTGCATAAAACTCTATTTATTAATAATGAGACAGCTATTTTTATACGAACATGACATTTACAGCAAATGTCAGAGTAAAAAATGCAGTTAAATGAAAGTCTCAAAGCGTGCTTACAATCACTATACGTATTTCATTTATTACACTTCGAGGCCATTAATAAAGTAAATAAATTTCTATTTGTATCTCATTCTAGTAAAAAAGATCATTAAAATTTTAATATACATACGATTATCCGACGTCAAATTATAAGAACAATATTGATTAATGAAAAATACTTGGTAAATTAAAAAAACATATAAATTAACTTTCGTCCTTTGTCTCGCTATATCGTGAAAATAATTTATTTCTCAGTTTCGTAACATATATTTTAAAAACTCCTACATTTTAAAAAACCCTTACAATACGTTTATTACATTAAAAATGAAAGATTAACACGAGAAGTATAATATACATATAATACAATATTTTACATCCGAAAATAATCAAAATCCTGTGAAAATTCATTGAAAAGAATGCAGCACTTCCATTCTTTAATTTGAGTAGCAGGTTTTTTTATTAAATAATAAAAAATCTTGCCAAGAGATTCTTTTACAAATGAAAATTATTGGTGGATGCAACTGAAAACATGGATTTTTCAAAAATTACGCAATTCTGTGCTTATGAAGAGATATTCAGTTTTTATTAACATCTTTTTGTAAATTGTGCTTGGGAACTATCAGGAACGTTCTATAAAAGACTGGATTCAGTTTTTTATTATTCATGTCAGCGCGCAAGGAACTTTCCACTGACCTTAATACGCAATAATTAAATAAATCGTGATGCGAACGATTCAAATAAATTGTACGTCAGTTACAGTTTAAATTTTTTACCGATTCCACCTGGAATAAGAGAGGACACTATCGATAAAGTCAGTTACCAATCTGAAATATGCGCAGTGCTGACATCTGTATGAAATGTCATGAATTCATCGTGAATGCCTTATCAGCCCAGCGATATGTAGAATAATACCACAGACGAGATATAGGAATAGACGTGACACCTAATGTATTTTGGTGTTCGTCGGTTTTGTGGTGCTAAATTGAGTGACCCCATTACCATTCAGTGTCAACACCCAACATTACCGATAAAACACGAGAAGAAAAAATTGTATACTCCATTCGCATTACGTGTATTTAATATAATTTCAATAATTTGGCGAGGACAAAAGTACGTGATGCTTCGGTTTGAATATTGAATATGACATTTATAAACCCTTTTTTACTTATCGAAAAAATTACTTATTCTATATGCATTGTTAACGGAAAATTTAGTAATGTTACCATTTACGCCTTCCTAATGTATTGGTTTTTATAGTTTTCTTATTACTTGTATAATTGCGAATATATTTTATAGCTTTTTTATTACATTTCGATCTAGTAATGCATACATAGCTACATAATTACATCAAAATGTAATAAACAAATATAAATAATACGCACAGATCTTCTGCCATTTAATAAACTTCTATTCACCAGTTATTTATTATAATAACTTTATTTATATTGTGAGAAATTAAGTAATAAACTAAATAATGCGCAAGTATGCTAATACTTAGCTTTAAAAATGAGAAAGTTACGAGTTTTATTTTTTTAAATTATGCGCTGATATGCAAATAACTTTTATTAAATAATGACAGACAAACTTTTTCTGTTTTCAATGCGAAGAATGCATTGATGTGTAGAGAAAAAAAATTAACAATAATTTACAATGTTATAAACAATTTTCCGGACGGTTTTTTAATTTTAATATGTTGAAAACGCAAAGGTATTGAACTACATCTGGCTGTATATTCTACATTTGATGGAGTATATAGAAGTTGTATTGTAAATGTTTATCACGCTGATGTTTTTACTATTATTTGTTTATATTGCCTTATAATTTTATAAACGTTGAGTGTATTCTGGGATTGTAAAGCCCTTTGTTCACGCCTTCGCGAGGCCAATCCTGTTAACATTACCAAAAATATATGTTTATATACATATATGGAACTAATTAAGATGAAAAAAGACACTTCCTCCATTTTGTTAACTTAATACGACTAATATTATGCATTTATATTCAAGTTCGATTTGTATTGTTTGAAAATAAATTGAGATTAAATTAAAGTTAAGCATAAAATTTTGAATGCAATAAAAAAATTTACAATAGATAGAAATAGAAACATTACAAATATTTTACAATGTTAAATGGAAAGAAATTAAGTTCAATATCAGCTAGCGTAAGGAGATTTCTTTCTAATACGCTCTCTTTACGGCGAACGGGCAAAAGAAAGCCTCTTCGCGATCGCGCTCTCCGATGATTTTCGGATGTATTGAAAATTATAATCTGACAATGTTGCGTACTTTAGACTTGACAACGCTGCAAAAGTTTAACCAGTCGAACCCGAGTCGCACTGGATCTAGTTCTCGAATTCACCGTTCTTAAAGCGTAGAGGACGCTAAAATCACTGACATTTAAAGATGTCGGTACTACAGATTTCTCTAGACACCAAGTCCCATAAGGTGTCCGGTCTATTCCTATATCTCGCCTGTGATAATACGAGTTTATAAGATTTCTGTATGACAAGTATGCGTTTTCAGTCTTTTTTTGACGTCCCTTCGAGAACGAAGTATCGGTATGTATACGTTTTTAAAACATAAATAAATGCAGACTGTCATCGATCTGAATCATTAACAATCCATTCCGATAATCTATAATTTGCTCAAAGACGGTTCATTAAAAAAAAAGACACGTCTGAATCATAACGTAAAATTCCTGATCACTACTTTCAATTCTCCGAGGGAAAAACGCAAAAGCTGTTAATAATTTAAACAATATTTTCCACTATAAAAACAATGGTTATTAGTTACACTAGCATTTTAATCCTTTTCTTATGTTAAAAAACCAGAGCCATTTAAAATGTTTGCCTATTTGTTAATAACAATTTCCACAAGAATGTATACAGGGTGTTTCAAAACATGTAGGCATAACTTCAAGGATGAATTAAGGATGTTAAAAAAAAATGCATACAGACATATACTCGATAAGATAATGTTTCCCAATTGTAGCCGTTTTTGTGTGATACCTGTTGTTTTATTATGAACTGTATTAGCAAATTTCCAGACGTGCCATTATCACCAAGAACATGTATCACACTGATTTATTCAAATTACAAAATAGTGTTTAGATAATAGACCAGAAACGTTATTTTTAAACAATTAAAAAAAAAGCAGTCAATAGAGCCATAAACATTACTGGAAGACATAAACGGCTATAATTGGGAAACAAGGGCATATCGGGTATATGTTTCTATGTACTTTTTTCTTATTTTAGCGTATTGAATTCATCCCTGAAGTTATGTCCACATGTTTTGATACACCCTGTATATGTGTACCTTTATTAGCATTATCACTTCAACTGGACAAAGTTGAGTTCTGAAAGAATATCTTTGCAATTATAAATGTGTGCATGCGATCTTGTTAACACATCTATAACACATTATCACATAAAATTGATTAAGTCTTACGATAATAGCATTTTGAATGAAGATAAGGATGTATTTAACCTTTCGTCTGAATGATTCACCGACTATAAACGCGCTGTTATATGTCAAGTAAAACCTATTTGATGACGATTTTATTCGAGCAATTGGGGATTTAATACCATATATATATATATATATATATATATATATATATATATATATATATATATATCTTATTATTTTCTCTAATTTTTTTATGTATATATATATATATATATATATATATATATATATATCTTATTATTTTCTCTAATTTTTTTATGTATATATATATATATATATATATATATATATATATATATATATATATACATATTACACAATGTCAGTAATTGAAAGAATAAAAAAAAATTTATTGAAAGACATGTAGTCAAATTCACTTGACAATAAGTATAACATATCCTCCGTTCGTGGTGAATCGTGTTTTGTGTAACTTATCTGCCGAAAATAGATACCGTAATTCGTGTTAATCTCTCGGTATGTTAAACCTTGAATATAAATTCCTGTAGAAAGAAGAAAGATGACAGCACGAATCAGGTTTGTCTATAAACAAAAGTAAGCAATACGTAGATGTTGTTTTCAGGAACAGTATACACGTTTTTCAAGATCTTATTTTATTAAGATATATATATATATAAATTCGTATCAGATTTCTCTCCGGTCTGATCATATACGTGTATGCTGATCTAGCGCAGTGTGTGTGTGCCATACATTCTCATTCGAGCTTCTTAAACACCAGTACTCAATCTGTAATGTATTAACGAAATAAAAAATTGTTTGTATCCGTCTACACCTTTATAGCGAAATAAATACTTGGGAAATGAACTAACAAATCAAGAAAAAACATTTATTACCGTATGAATACTTTTTTATCATACTAGATGCAATCTTAACAGAAAGGAGCTCGTTTTTAGGACACCTTATGTATGTGTAATCGTAATTGATCGTGGGCTCTGTATGACCTTTAGCAATGATGGGTGTGTGTTCATAGTTAGAGAGTTTCATATTTTTCCGGTTTACAGAGATTGGTAAAGTATTATTACTAAACAACACCAAAACAAAATATCTGTTTTCGTAAAGCGCGAAAATATATTTTATACAAAAATCATATAACGAAGAATTATAAGTTGGTATAGTTTAATAGCCAATTAAAACCATGTCGGTAAATTTAACGTTGCAGTAAATAATTACTTACACATTCCGTTTTTATCATATCATTTGCTGACAATAAACTCTGCAACCACAGTCTTAATATGTATGAGCATTCTCGTTGTTTAAACATGATAAGCTTTATTAAAGCCACTTCAAAAAGAATTAAATTGTATTCACAGTTATTCACATTTTATGTTGTCATTATTATATTTTGTGCAGGATAAGACATAAAAATGGATATTATATAAAATAATTCATGTATTAATGAAACCTTTTCTGCTATAGCACAACCTAATGATAAAATGGCAAAAGACTATGCAGCTGTAAGTATACTAAATTTTATTATTGTATGTCACACTGTCAATCAGAAACATCTAATGCTAATGAATTCATGTCCTTCCTCAGCTTGTTGAGAGATCAAGAAATACATTCTTTAGTGGCAAAACAAGACCATTAGAATGGAGAATAAAACAATTGAAACAGATAGAACTTATGCTAGAAGAATGCAAATCTGATATAATATCTGCACTGGCATCTGATTTACGTAGAGTATGTATAACATTATATTTATGTTGTAAACAATGGTTTTCATATTGTATACATATACAATATATTTTTCCATATTCAGTGTAAATTTGAGACCGTCGCTTTGGAATTGCTCATTTCCCAAGGAGAAGTTAAAACATTACTTATGAATATTAAAGAATGGGCAGCCAAAGAAAAGGTACTACACTCGATATAACAATATAGTTTGTAAATGAAAATTCATACGTAATGTATTAAATATATGTGTATGCCACAGCCTTCAAAAGCAATGATCAATATATTGGATGGAGTCGAAATTCGGAAAGATCCATTTGGTGTAGTTTTAATCATGGGACCATGGAATTATCCATTTCAATTATGCTTAATCCCTTTGATGGGTGCAATTGCTGCTGGAAATTGTGTAATTCTTAAACCATCAGAAATATCTTCAGCTACATCAGAATTATTTGCAAGAATTATTCCACAATATTTAGATTCGGTGTGTATTGCGAATAAAACAACAGATATTTTGAATGTAAATCTCAAAATTCTTTATTATTTACTTTTTTTTTGCAGGAGTGTGTCCAAGTTGTGTTGGGGGGTATTAATGAAACAACAGAATTGCTGAAACAAAGATTTGATTATATATTTTATACAGGCTCTACTACAGTTGGAAGAATTGTACGAGATGCAGCAAATAAGTTCTTAACACCCGTGACATTAGAACTTGGTGGTAAAAGGTATCAAATTTAATTTTTAAAATTAATAATATGCCAGAATAAAACATAAATGTATACTTACAGCCCCGTGTATATAGACAACACAGTGGATATAAATATAGCTGTAAAGAGAATACTATGGGGTAAATGCATTAATGTTGGTCAAACCTGCATTGCACCAGACTATGTACTTTGTACACCTGAAGTGCAGACTAAATTTTTAAATGAAGCACACAAAGTTTTAAAGGATTGGTATGGCGATAATCCCAAGGAAAGTCCAGATCTAGCACGTATAATAAACGAAAATCATTATCAGTAAATACAATTTTCCAAAATAGTAGATTTATATAAATATTCCACTTTAATACATATTGTATAATATATAAAAGCATTCTTTCAGGCGACTTGTAAAATATTTAGATGGAGGTAAGATAGCAATAGGAGGACAATGTGACCCTGCAGAAAAATATATCTCGCCAACTATACTTGTTGATGTTAAACCCACGGATCCTGTCATGCAAGATGAGATATTTGGGCCGATATTACCTTTCGTAAATGTAAACAACGCGTACGAAGCCATTCAATTTATAAACAGTCGGTAGGTTTTCACTTTGAATTATTTTTACATTATTTTATATTGTATTGAACTTGTTAAGGCTTTATTTCCTTATTTGAATCGTAGCAACGATTTATTTTTATATGTGCAGATAAAAAATCGTAACTTATTTATTACTTCACCAGTTATATAATACTGTGGAGTATCCACATCTAGTGTAAAATATACGCTTGTTATAATAAGAAACCAATGCTATGTGGATAGTAAGAACAAAGTATTATTACATGTGTTTCTACATAAATCTGAATAACGTACAGTGACTAATTTGTTTATATTTAGCGAAACTCCACTCGTACTATATATATTTACCAAGGACAGGGGAGTTCAAGAATTAGTAGTTAATCAAACTCATAGTGGAAGCGTGGCAATTAATGAAACGATAATGCAATTTTCTGGTGAGTCCAGATATTAGGAAGCAAATGATAAATAGTTTCCTACTATATAGATAGTAGGAAAATGGTATTTATTTGAAAAGAAAATAAGTGGTATCATGGTATTTAGATTTTTGTTTCTTAAATAGTAATGGAATTGACAGATCACATTTATTTTAGTAAAATAATTCTATGACATAGCATGTTTAATTTTAGGTGTTAGGTTGTTATTGAAATATTAAGGTGTTGGTTTCTGTTTGCATTATCTAATTACAGGCATAGTAATTATAGGTTTAGGTACTGTGATTATAATGAAATAAGATTTTGGTGGTGGGTGGTAGAAAAACAGAATATTTCTGTACACAGGGTGAGTCTCGTAACATGACGACGTCAAATAACGTGTAATTTATTTGTTATACGAAAAAATTTTCAGATAAATATTGCATGGTTTCCAGGGAGGCATATAGTGCTGTAATCTGTTTTTTGTTACTTTGCTTTTTCATCGTAATATGTGGGTCACTCTCAGTTTTTTTAAATAGGATAGGTACTGATATTTGGTCCCCTCAGAGTTTCAAATCCATTTTACCATTCTCCCCCTTCTTCCACTCTCTCCCTCCTTCCACTTTGCCCCACTCTCCACTATCGCCTACGTTTTCAGCCTATTTCAGCCTACTTTTCAGCGGGACCTGCTGTTTATTACGGTGAGTTCCGAACCACCTTAGTTTTTTAAATAGAATGCTCCATATTTTTTCTCGCATTCGGATAAAGCGCTAAATTCTGCGTAAAAAAGTATTATACCAAATAGGATTTAAAGCAGTTATCGCGGCTCGCAGAACATGCACTAATAATACGTTCTTGTATATCTTCGGTCATGGTTGTTGGCTCGCCATGAACTTCATTTTTTAAACATAAAAAAATGAAGTAGAATTTAGAATATCAAAAAGTTAGTAATTATTAATTCTAAGCCCTACGTGGTATAATACTTTTTATGCAGAATTTGGCGCTTTATCCGAATTTGAGAGCAAATTTGGGGCATTCCGTTTAAAAAACTGATTGTGACCCTCATATCTCGATTAAAAGGCAAAGTAACAAAAACCAGATGCGTGCAGCACTGCATGTCCCCCGGGAAACCATACAACATTTGTTTGCAACATTCTTTCATACAACAAATAACTTATGAGTTATTTGAAGCAGTCGAGTTACGAGACTCATCCTCACATTCCTCACCCTATATACAACTTTCACTGATCTTGTAAATAGTATTGCACACAACAATTAAAATTGGTTATAACTTAATCTAAAATATTCGCAAAGTTCTAATTATGTGTATGAGTATTCATTGATAAAAATTCCCTAATGAGGAGAGTTGTTTTTATTTTTGCTATAGTTCATGAGAGTGTATGCATGTCTTCTTTCGTGATTGACATACCTACAATCACGCTCAAATGAATGGTTATGTACTCATTTGAATGATTTGTGTCTTATTACTGCATATTTCATACAGGGAGAAGCCACTAGCATTGTACATATTTAGCAGTGATGCGCAAAATATATCACTCTTTCTTGATAATACAAGTAGTGGTAGTACCTGTGTTAATGATACAATGATGCATGCCTCAGGTATTTTTTCCTACTCTCTCTCTTAACTTATTATTTACTCACAAAAAATATTCAATGAAATGCGTTCTTTTCGATAAAAAGTGTATACACGCTTATTTATATGTACATATAGTGCATCATATTTCATAATTTTTCGTCAGCATTTTATTGAATGTGTATGCTATTATGCACTTCGCAAATCACTTTTGTAAATACCGCTTATGTATTCTATATGCACTGCTTGTAGAGATTAGCTTGTACGATAAATAAATTGCTAATAAATAATTAGTGAAGAATCATAATATGAAAATCCATTACTTTAGTTGATACTTTGCCATTCGGTGGTGTTGGATATTCTGGCATGGGATGTTACCATGGAAAATATACATATGATACATTTATTCACAAAAAGAGCTGTCTCATTAAGGATTTCAATAAATTGGCAGAAACCTTGGCATCGTAAGCTAATACTTTTAAATTTCTTCATTACAGCTGATACGTGATTTGTCTGCAATAATTACAAATAATTATTATAGGTGTCGTTATCCGCCATACACCGACAAGAAACTGTCCTTCTTAGAATCTTTAGTGGCAAAACGACCTTCCCTACCAGGAGTTAAATATATTCCACATCTTTTAGCATTTGGCTTGGGAGTGTTGGTCACTTTTGGAATTTCAACCGCTTTAAAGGTATATAAGCCAATGCGAATTGACTTACCTTATAACGCTTACTCACAATAGTTTGTGAAGTAGTTACATTAAACTCCCGTGTAACGTGGTTAATACTTTACGGGCATATGAATTCACGTTATAGGAAATCGCGTTATACAGGAGTTTACTATACTATATAAAGCGTAATGTCACTTTACCACAAATTATTGCCATTGTCGTGCCGTACATCACTTTTCAAATTTGATATTCGCAAAAATTGGTCTCTTTATGCGTCGTATTATACTTCAGATAATTTTAGCTTTAATTTACGGAATCGCGCAATCTTTTCAATATATTTTGATATTATGCATTGTGACTATTTCTAGCACTGGAACTGTATATAATATATTGTATTCTTGTCTGCGTACAATGTATATGTAGACGATTTCTTCGAAATCGTGATTTTAATAGAGATACTTTTTATTGTACTCCATACGCTGTTTTTATCAATTTTGATAACAAAACGATTCCAATTATAATGTCCTTTTATAAGATGGTAGTGTAGAAATCCCTAATAATATACGTTAATGTTATGTGTAATTACTCTAAAATCTTTAAGATATAAACAATTCGTTATAAAGTTTTCAATATATATTGTATCCACAACTTAGGGTTGTTAAAATAGCATTGGTACACTATACATTGAAAGTATATAACTAAAATTATTTATATCTTTGAAATTATTAAATAATTATATCCAATAATTTTAACGTATTATCAGGGACTTCTCTGCTACCAATTCTATAAAAGCATGATATACTGAACTCAATCAATTGAAGTCTTTTTATGAGAGTATTATTTAAAAATTAGGAAAAATGCAAGTATATGTATAATATTTTCACAGTAAATAAAGCTAATGAGACTTTCCATACGAGCCACAATTATTTTAATTTTCCTGACCAGCTATATTTAAATTAATGAGTGTAATGTTAAAAAAAAACAGCAAAACAAAACAGCTATGAAATGAATCTTTTTGATACATATGATGCATTTCAATACGCTTTTAGACATAGATGCATACTTAGATTCAATCACAGAACTTTAAAGTCACAAATTTTGCTATGAGGCACAAAGTAACTATTTACTTACATTTAAACCAATTATTAATGTGAATGACTTTTTCAGGCTCAGGAAGAGAATTTGTAGTGGAGCCCTCAACATTTTTTACAAAGAGTGTGTTACTGAATTGCAATTACATATGCATAAAAATATTATTAATATAGTTAAATATTTTCTAGTTTTGTACACAAACTTTTTGTAAAAATATTATATTTTCATAAGTTTTCCTATTGTACTGTTACATGCTCCTATTTGCAATTTTACTAGAACATATTAGGTTGACCCATAAATTCGTGCAGATTTTATACAAATACAACATGCATTTTATCTTGAACAGAAACAAAGTGTATTCAATACTGTCACCAGTATATTGTATAAACATCCTATAAAAAAAATTTTCATGATCGTAATTTCTGTAAATAGTTATGGGTCAACCGGGTATAGCGACTAATCGAACAATCGGAATAGAAAATTTTGTTAATGGAAACTAGAAGTATCCTCACTTTTACTTTAAACGACGCAAAATAAAATAGATACAGATAGACATTATATACACTGGTTTATTAAAATATATGATTCCACTGTAAACTGTTTATATTTACGTTTCAAATTCAGATCATTACTATATCAAATTACACAGCATAAATATTGTACAGAAAAGTAGGAACACTATAATATAGGGTATATAAAGTAAATGTAATTTACTTTAACATATGTATCAATGTTTTAGAAGTTGTACTTTTACAAAGAAAATATGTTGTTATTGTTATGACTAATTGTACAATTTAGTACCATGTTAAATACGTTTTTTTTAAATGTGCAAAAGTGCAAAAACTGTATGCATTGTTTTATAATACAGGAATGTAACATCATAATTAATTACATACAAAATATGAAATTATAGCTTTGGTGTTATCTTTTTTAAAAAGTGTTTTTCCTTAAATTATATTTTAGAAATGTTTAACTAAATTTTAAGTGCGGCAAGACTAAAAACGATTTTATAAATATAATTTAAACTAAAAGTGTATCACCTAAGTTATATGATTCATTCATATAATAGTTGATACATAAAAAATAAACACACATGCATGAAAAACAAATTATACGTTTATTGACGCAACATTGCTAGCATACAATGTATGTTATCAAAGGTGTGTTCAAATTTATTATAGTAGTTTTAAAAGTACTAATTTTTTTTCTTTGTGTGGTTGTGATACATACATGTTATGCAATTTATTGAAAGTTAAATTTGGTTTCAGCAATTTACATATATTAATAATATGTTCTATATGATATTGAAGTACTTTTTTTGTATCTTACTGACCATGGCAGTTTATTTGAATAATCATGTTTATTAATCAAAAGATTAGCATAAATCACAAATCAATTTCTTACCATTCAACTATTGCTTCCAAGTAACAGACATCTCCCCTCCTTGAGTACTATCACGTTGTAGGCTCTGTAAAATATTTAAAAAATATGTAATATACCAGTACAAACGGGGCATCATATTTAAGAAAATTATGTCAATACTTTAACATGTATTTGTTGTTTCAACATAGCTGCCCTTAAAATTAACATGCGTGTACATCTCAAATATCTCTTGCCAGCACTTATTGACTTTTCAAACGTTGTACTGCGCTGATCAACATCTTTTGCATATAAAATCTAGAAATGCATGATGCAAACACATCAGTTAAATTAAATATTTTAGACTGATGATTATCAATAGTAATTACCTTATTATGAGAATCTATACGAGCTTGAATTTGACCATCAAGAATTAGTTGCATGAGCTCATCTTCCAGTTCTGAAACTGTTCTATTAAAAGCAGTGGCCATGCGCCTCATATCTGCACTTAAATATGGACTAAAGTATTGTATTAATGCTCTATTTCGTATCTGCGTGTACAATACATTTACATGTGGTGCTATATACATATCCAAGAGTATATTATCCTTAATTTCATCCAATAACTTCAAACATGATGCATACTTTGATTCATAAAATGTAAAAATAATATCTCTCAATTGTGGTTCCAATTCTAGGAAGAGTTTGAAAGAACCACTGAAAATGACTTGTTTCTGTAATTCGTGCCTATCAAATGTAGCTAAAGCACAAAGACCTCCGTACAAGGCAACATTTCCAGGGGACAATAACTCTGGACAATCACAGTGGTCTAGCGATGCTTGTAAGAAATGCCTTGCAGCCAATTTGAATCTTCTTGTTGCTAGTTCTGCTAAACCAGCTGCAACTTTTAACTTTGTAATTATAGACTGATTGTTATCTTTACCATGAACATCAGATACATCCGATGTGCTTTCAGCCTTCGTAACATAACTCAGTACGTGTGTCCAATTTTGCAAGTAAACAGAAACCTTGATAACATTCAAACACATGTTTACAACATGTTTGCCGCTGGTACAATAATCCCTTGCTCTGGAATAACATTTTAAGGCATGAACAAGATCTCCGCAATCAAGATAGTGATCTCCCAAATCATCGTGGCCCCTTCTGATACTCTCTTTAATTGAATTACTTCTGTAGTTTTTTAAATCGGTATCAAATTTTTCTAATTTTAGAGCAGCCTTTTTCGATCGAGATTCAACCCATGCTTGGTCTAAGGTCAACATATCTTGAGATGTGGATTGAGCAGCAACATCTGGTAACCCAGACGAACCTACAACTTGTACTAGCCTTTTGTGCAATAATACATATAAAGAAACGTTGTACGTTGTCATCACATAAGAGATAGCCATCTTTAATGCTTCTACCCTTAACATGGGACAGTGTTCAGCTATGTACATAAGCCTATATAGTTTGGCTAGACCTGTGTAGCTATTAGCATATACTTCTAAATCCTGTAGGCAGAATAATTTACAAATTATGTGACATTCGTTGTTTTTTATATTCTCTACATTTATGAACGTATACATACCAATGTTGGATTTTCCACAATATATGGTTCCTGTTCTGCATTATCGTTATCTTCTGTAGGAGCATCGACTTGCATTGGCTCCACCACATTTTGCTAAACATGTAAAGCAATGTCAAATATAAATTGTTCTATCATACTAGAAAAATTAAAGCTGTTTTAACATTCAGAAGTCACAAACTATTTACATTAGCAATTCGTTTTCAGGGAATAAATAGAAAAGTAACAAAGCTAAAAGAAACTGTCATAACACAATGCAATCTTGCAAATAAACCGCAAAACGTTCGAATTCTTCTTAATATATGTTGACATTGAATGTAGTATACTCTTAGTAAAATATCTATCTTATATCTCGAAATTTTACCTGGACGTCGTGAAATTGAAACGGCATGTCAACGTTCTTTCTCACGTTACTCATCGGACACTACGAAAGAAAACAAAAGCTTCGAAACCAGTATGCAACAGAGGAACAAGATAAACACATGTGTAGCCGGTGCAGTGTGGACCACCGGGAGTAATGAAAGATTTTTCTTGGCTATATTTAGATAAATTCTGTATGTACAAAAATATATATGCAACACCAAAATAGTTATACACTTCACTCCGCGACACAAGAGTCCATAATTGCAATGAGCGTTCTATCTAATATCATAACATTCAATGGTGTACATCATTCAGAAAGGAATGAGAGTGCTCACGCCTGGGATTTTGTAGTGCCCGGTACAGTGCTGCCCCGTAGTCTAAATCTAGCCTGGATCAGATCCTACCTCATCGGGCATAGAAGATAGAAGTTACCTCCACTAAAATTGTTGATAAATTACTTCAAGTAATTTTTATAAATATTAGCTCTCGAAGAATATAGAATGGACCTTCGGCAACATTCATGTATAGTTTTCAATTCTATTCTAGAAGAGGTTAATTAGTTATAAATAATTTTTGTTACTCTTGTTCTAATGAAACTGTGCATACTAGTGAGAATTGAATATCTTGTATACTCCAAATGTTCATGCATAAAAGTTAATCTGTATCTCGAGTACTATTAGCTATTTTTACTAAAAAATTGGGTGGTGAGGTAACCAAACATATAATCGTTGTAATCGTTAAACAAACAGAGATAACAAATTCATTAATTACATTTTTTTAATATAATTATGCTTAGTAATATTCATGTATCATAAATTATGCTGGATCTCGAGTTTTATTACTTACTTCTACTAAAAAATTAGATGGCAAAATGGTCAACGGAGTGCTCGTCGACATCATCGACAAAAGGAATTGTTTCAAATATTAACCAGCTAGAGATAATAAATTTATCAGTGAATTGTGTTCGATAAATTAATGCACGCGAATATTCATGTGTCAGAAGATATTCAATATCTCGAGTTCCATTACATATTTTTACTGAAAAATTAGATGGTCAGATAGTCGAGGGAGTGCTTATCGACATAATTAGCAAAAGGAATTGTTATAAACATTAAACAGCCAGAGATAGTAACTTTATTAATTACATTTGTTTGATATAATATTGTTTGGTAATATTCGTGTGTTAAAAGTTACTCTGTATCTCGAATACTATTAGCAATTTTTACTTAAAAATAAGATGGTAGATAATCAAGAGGATGCTTGTCGACATCAGTAGCAAAAAGATTGTTATAAATATTAACTAGCTAGAAACAATACATTTTTCAGTGAGTTGTGTTGAAGAAATTAATGCGTATGAATATTCATGATTTAAAAGTTGTTCTGTACCTCGAGTACGATTAGCAATTTTTACTAAAAAATTAGTTGGTAGATAGACAAGGGGATGCTTGTCGACATCGTTGGCAAAAGGAATGGTTATAAACATTAAACAGCAAGAAATAATAGATTTATCAATAATTATTATCACGGCAATCGAGATCTACCGAAATTAGTTGGGGTGGGGAGCGTTGCGCTTCGCTGCGCCTTGCGCATCACTGGCTACCTAAGCTCGCTGAGCGCGCTCAGTCAATCAGTCGGGCCGGGCCCTCCGGCAGGAGCGGATGGACTCCGGGACTAGGAGGGTCTTCCAGCGGTACCCTGGCCTCTCCTGCCTACCTTGGGGATGACCAGTGGTCCTCCAGAGCTACCCTTGCCTACCTTCAGCTGGCTTAGGATGGACCAAGGGTCCTCCACCCGTGGTCTACCTTGGGGTTGACCAGTGGTCATCCAGAGCTACTCTGGCCTACCCATGCCTACCCTGAGGCGGACCAGTGGTCCTCCAGAGCTACCCTTGCCTACCTTCAGCTGGCTTAGGGTGTACCAAGGGTCCTCCACCAGTGGTCTACCTTGGGGTTGACCAGTGGTCAACCAGAGCTACTATGGCCTACCCTTGCCTACCCTGAGGCTGACCAGTGGTCCTCCAGAGCTACTCTGGCCTACCCTTGCCTACCCTGAGGCTGACCAGTGGTCCTCCAGAGCTACCCTTGCCTACCTTCAGCTGGCTTAGGATGGACCAAGGGTCCTCCAACAGTGGTCTACCCTGTGGTTGATCAGTGGTCATCGAGAGCTACTCTGGCCTACCTCTGCTTACCTTGAGGCTGACCAGGGGTCTTCCAGAGCTACCCTTGTTTACCTTCAGCTGGCTTAAGCTTAACCAAGGGTCCTCCACCAGTGGCCTACCATTGTCTGCCATGGTCCACCTTTAGCTAGCTTAGGGTAGTCCAAGGGTTATTTAAAACTTCCTTGGCCTACTTTAAGCTAGCTCGGGGGGGGCCATGGACTCTTCAATGCTTCCTTTGTTTACCTTGAGTTCTGAGCCGGTCCAGTTTCGGTATCCGGCATGCAGTCATTACCGTGCTGATCGACTCAGAGAGGGCATTCATTGCAATGACTTCGCATCTTCGAGTGAGTCATTTTTTTACTACCTTGTTACTATATTCGTCTGTAGAAGTAGTAGTATATCGTAGTAGTAAAGTGTAAAAGTAGTTAGTTGCATGCATGGGCAGGCCTCGCCGCCCCAACGATCAGCCGAGATGGGAACTTCCGCGATTTGCACTAGCGTTGCGACAAAACCACGCGTTGCATTTAGTCGATTTTGAACAGAGATTAAAGTTAATGTTACGAAAAATTTTGTTTAGAGCGTAGCGTTGCGAATCATAAATAGTCGCGGTTCAAAATTACATTTCAATTTGATAACTGCGCTTTTAAAGTTCATATTGTTGTTGTTTTACATATAATTTAAAGTAATCGTTTTTTGGATCTCTGTTCGTTGAATTAGCGTTGCGTACCAAAAGTTCGCGTTTGCCTTCGAGTCTTTCGACTTTTCAGGCTCCCATGCTCGAGCTGCAACGATCAACTGTGAGATGGGCACATCCGCGATTTCAAGTAGTGTTGCGAAACAAATTGTTACACGCGTTGTACTAGTATCAATTTTTAAAGTTGATGAAATGTCTAGTTAGTGTTGCAAATAAATAGTCGTAATTTAAAGTAGTTCTAAAGATACCTGTTTAGAATTTTAGACGTTAGAGTTTTAAATTTCTTATTTAAATAGCATTTTAAATTCGATTTCTTGAATTAGCGTTGCGCATCAAAAGAATCGCGTTTGCAATAGAATCTTTCGATACTTCAGGCGCCCATGCTCCAGTTGCAACGATCAACTGTGAGATGGGTACTTCCGCGATATCGAGTAGCGGTGCGAAACAAATTGTCGGGATGGGGCCGAAGGAGCAGACGAGGTTTTATGCCAAAGATGCCGGACAAACTGTCATTCAAAAGGACAATCATTGCAACGTCTTCGCATCTTCGAGTGAGTCATTTTATCACTACCTTGTCGTTATACTCGTCTGTAGAAATAGAGTTGTAGTAGAATGTAAAAGTAGTTAGTTGCATGCATGGGCAGGCCTCGCCGCCCCAACGATCAGCCGAGATGGGAACGTCCGCGATTTGCACTAGCGTTGCGAAAAAAGTACGCGTTGCGTTAGTCGATTTTGAACAGAGATCAAAGTTAGCCTTTCTTCTAAATATAATAGTAGTCTCTATCAGCGATATAGCTTGTTTAAACTATAGCGTTGCGAAACAAATAGTCGCGATTCGTTTTGCAGAAACTGTAGAGTAATCTTTTTTGGATCTCTGTTCATTGAATTAGCGTTGCGTACCAAAAGTTCGCGTTTGCTTTCGAGTCTTTCGACTTTTCAGGCTCCCATGCTCGAGCTGCAACGATCAGCTGTGAGATGGGCACATCCGCGATTTCGAGTAGTGTTGCGAAACAAATTGTCACACGCGTTGTACTACTATCAATTTTAAAACTTGATTAAATGTGTAGTAAATGTTGCGAATAAATAGTTGCGATTTAAAGTAAATCTAGACATACAGATGTACAATTTTAAACGTTGGAATTCTAAATTTCTTATTTAAATAGCAATTTGAATTTCGATTTGTTGAATTAGAGTAATCTTTTTTGGGTCTCTGTTCGTTGAATTAGCGTTGCGCACCAAAAGTTCGCGTTTGCTTTCGAGTCTTTCGACATTTCAGGCGCCCATGCTCGAGCTGCAACGATCAACTGTGAGATGGGCTCATCCGCGATTTCGAGTAGCGTTGCGAAACAAATTGTCACACGCGTTGTACTAGTATCAATTTTTAAAGTTGATCAAATGCCTAGTTAATGTTATGAATAAATAGTCGCGATTTAAAGTAATTCTAGAGACACCGATATAGAATTTTAGACGTCAGAGTTCTTTTCTTATTTAAATAGTATTTTTAATTTCGATTTGTTGAATTAGCGTTGCGCATCAAAAGGATCGCGTTTGTATTAGAATGATTCGATATTTCAGGCGCCCATGCTCCAGTTGCAACGATCAACTGTGAGATAAGAACATTCGCGATTTTAAATAGCGTTGCGAAACAAATTGTAACACGCGTTGTAATAGTATAAATTTTCAAACTTGACTTAATGTCTAGTTAATGTTGCGAATAAATAGCCGCGATTTAAATTATTTTTAGAAGAACCGATCTAGAATTTTAGACCTTAGAGTTTTAAATTTCTTATGTAATTTGTAAGAATGGTAATACTTAATTTTGTAAGACTTTCAAAGTTCAACTTTATCAAATTGATACAATATATTTGTCTAGAAATTGATATTTTTCAGGAAATTCATATTTCTCAGGAAAATGATATTTCTTTTCAGGAAATTGATATATTTGTCTTGAAATTGACATATTTGTCTTGAAATTGTTATTTATTTCAGGAAATTGTTATTTATTTCAGGAAATTGTTATTTATTTCAGGAAATTGTCATTTATTTCAGGAAATTGTTATTTATTTCAGGAAATTGTTATTTATTTCAGGAAATTGTTATTTATTTCAGGAAATTGTCATTTATTTCAGGAAATTGTCATTTATTTCAGGAAATTGTTATTTATTTCAGGAAATTGTTATTTATTTCAGGAAATTGATATTTATTTCAGGAAATTGATATTTATTTCAGGAAATTGATATTTATTTCAGGAAATTGATATTTATTTCAGGAAATTGATATTTATTTCAGGAAATTGATATTTATTTCAGGAAATTGATTTTTATTTCAGGAAATTGATATTTATTTCAGGAAATTGATATTTATTTCAGGAAATTGATATTTATTTCAGGAAATTGATTTTTATTTGAGGAAATGGATATTTATTTCTGGAAATTGATATTTTTATCTTGAAATCAATATTGCTCGGATCGGAGTTCCCTCAGGGACTCACTCACGGGATGGGGCCCGTGAGTGGGTACGGGGACTCGCGTCCCCGGGGCCACCCGAATCGCCTATAGATCGTTGCGTCCACAAATCATTAGATTTGGGCTCGACATGGTTTCGATTCTGTTTCGACTGGTTTTTCATTTGGTGTCGATTTCGTATCAACTGGTTTTCGATTCTGTTTCGATTTTGTTTCATCTGGCTTTCGATTCTGTTTCGATTTTATTTTTCAACAGCTTTTCCATTTGGAGTCAATTTTGTTTCAGCTGGTCATCGATTCTGTTTAAGAAAATTCATCGAACGAAGAAAATTCATCGAAAGAAGAGAATTCGTCGAACGAAGACTCCAGATTATTCTTAAGTTAGTTTTAGTGCGTGCGTTAGTTATTAAGATTGTCAATCGTCGTTGTAATTATGTCGAGTAATTATTACCGTAACTTGACTTTGCTCGCCTCGTTTTCTGACTCCGACACGGCCTTCTGCTGTGTCGGCCTTGCTTGCAGGTCCTGAGCTGGTCCAGTTTCGGTATCCGGCGTGAAGTCATTGAGAGGGATGTCTAAGAGACTCGTTCACTCGTCTTCTGACGATCCTCTGTGTTAACGTAATCCTGGGCACGCCATGTTCTCATGTCACCCAGTAGCGCCAGAAACCGTTTGAGCGCATCTCTTTGCCATCTTTCTTGGTGATGGAGTGACGGGTATCGGGCTGGTCGGCTCAGGACTTGTAAGCACTGAACGCGTCGCGTCACCCTTGAACCAGAGCATTCTGCTCTGGTTCGATCTTGTTTGTCTCTTTGAAAGAATCAGAGCCTTCCGCCTGATTCGCCCTTGATCCCTCGTGGATCGGTGACTTCTTCTCCGATTTACACTTTGCCCCCCAATAATTACTCGACATACGCTAAATGGAAAAGAAGTCTTTTCCATGAAAAAGACTACTTCTCCATTTAGCGACCTGCGAAACTTAGTTTCTAAGAATCTGCGTTGTAAGAAAGGGAGGCAGAACGAAGGGAGACTTCGTTCTGACTCCCTTTCGGGTCTCTTGTGCAGCAACCTCCTCGTGGTGAGACCTGGGCAATCGATATTATCCACAATGCGCAAGATATTATAACTTATAAATTGTAGTATCTTGCATGTAGTGGATAATATCGAGCTAATAGCTGCACATTTAGAATTTGCGTAAATATGTATTTTATATTAGAATGTAAGACGTAATACTTTCTTCGCTTTCCTTTGTTCAGGTATTCCAGGTTCAGCATTTTTTTTCAATTAATAATAGAAATACGGAATTCCAATTTCAGAATTCATGTACCTTCAACAAACACCTCCATTATTAATTTTTGGATTCGTAATTGGAATGTGCTCCTGAACTTTCAAAGTCCAACTTTCTCAAATTGATATTTTTGTCTTGAAATTGATATTCCTCCGATCGGAGTTCCCTCAGGGGCTCACTCACGGGATGGGGCCCATGAGTGGGTACGGGGACTCGCGTCCCCGGGGCCACCCGAATCGCCTATAGATCGTTGCGTCCACAAATCATTAGATTTGGGCTCGACATGGTTTCGATTCTGTTTCGACTGGTTTTTCATTTGGTGTCGATTTCGTATCAACTGGTTTTCGATTCTGTTTCGATTTTGTTTCATCTGGCTTTCGATTCTGTTTCGATTTTATTTTTCAACAGCTTTTCCATTTGGAGTCAATTTTGTTTCAGCTGGTCATCGATTCTGTTTAAGAAAATTCATCGAACGAAGAAAATTCATCGAAAGAAGAGAATTCGTCGAACGAAGACTCCAGATTATTCTTAAGTTAGTTTTAGTGCGTGCGTTAGTTATTAAGATTGTCAATCGTCGTTGTAATTATGTCGAGTAATTATTACCGTAACTTGACTTTGCTCGCCTCGTTTTCTGACTCCGACACGGCCTTCTGCTGTGTCGGCCTTGCTTGCAGGTCCTGAGCTGGTCCAGTTTCGGTATCCGGCGTGAAGTCATTGAGAGGGATGTCTAAGAGACTCGTTCACTCGTCTTCTGACGATCCTCTGTGTTAACGTAATCCTGGGCACGCCATGTTCTCATGTCACCCAGTAGCGCCAGAAACCGTTTGAGCGCATCTCTTTGCCATCTTTCTTGGTGATGGAGTGGCGGGTATTGGGCTGGTCGGCTCAGGACTTGTAAGCACTGAACGCGTCGCGTCACCCTTGAACCAGAGCATTCTGCTCTGGTTCGATTTTGTTTGTATCTTTGAAAGAATCAGAGCCTTCCGCCTGATTCGCCCTTGGTCCCTCGTGGATCGGAGACTTCTTCTCCGATTCACACTTTGCCCCGCAATAATTACTCGACATACGCTAAATGGAAAAGAAGTCTTTTCCATGAAAAAGACTACTTCTCCATTTAGCGACCTGCGAAACTTAGTTTCTAAGAATCTGCGTTGTAAGAAAGGGAGGCAGAACGAAGGGAGACTTCGTTCTGACTCCCTTTCGGGTCTCTTGTGCAGCAACCTCCTCGTGGTGAGACCTGGGCAATCGATATTATCCACAATGCGCAAGATATTATAACTTATAAATTGTAGTATCTTGCATGTAGTGGATAATATCGAGCTAATAGCTGCACATTTAGAATTTGCGTAAATATGTATTTCATAGTAGAATGTAAGACTTTTAATACTTTCTTCCCTTTCCTATGTCACAGCTTCAACAATTATTTTCAGTTAATAATCCAAATACAATGTTTTCGTTTCAGAATACATGTAACTCTTGCTCTCGTGAGCGAGTGTTAAATAGATTTGCACTTATTTCGACATTGTAACATTATTTTATATTCAAATTAAATAATTGGTTGAAACTAGTTCTTATCCGGACTAAAAGTTAGTTCTGATTCATGTGTTGGAGGGGGTAAAAAGATGAGGCACTATCTGTTCCATGTTGCCGCATTACGTTCGTCCAAGAAGCTATCGATGCTCGCATCGAAATCGTTCGAACGGTTTCTATCACAAGCGATGAGATAAATGTTTTGTCCTGCTTTTCGAAGCTGTGGAAATTCCGAGGCACGTTGCTTTTTAATCTAAACCACAATTTTATTGAACGATCATTTCAATATTCGATGACTTCAGCAAAAATCATCATTTTTTATGCGAATATAAAATTGTTAAAAATTTTGCAATTTTCAATTCGTGGTTTTTTTATTACATATATGTGCACCTGATTATATGGATAAAAACCATGTTTACCAAAGCAATTTACAGAACACACGTGTAGTTTTAATATTATTTTCATCATTTTACGTGACCACTGTTGCTCACGGTATTTTTTGTTGCACACAAGAAATAATAAATAGAAATAATAAATGACGTTGATAAAATCTTCGCACGTTAATGACGCACGTCATTAAAACAAAAATTGATATCTCTTCAGTCAAATATATTGTTTTTCTACATATTGTATAATATAGCAATGTCTCTTTGGACACTTTAGAATTAAACTAATCCAATAGAAAATTTGTATTACTTTTTATACATATTTATTAAAAATATTATAACGAAAATTTAATTTAATGAATTTAATGAATTAATAAAAATGTAATGAATACTTATTCTTCTGCAGATGAAAAGAATGCAAGTACTTATTTTAAAAACAAGAACACACAAGCATAGTTAATATATGTGTAATGTGTACGCACTCATCACCTGCATAGAATTTGTATTGATTTTAAGTGTAAAGAAAGTAAACTATTGGTCTAAAGTGTATAAAACTATTATAATATACATTCATTAGTGACACGAGTAATAAAAATAATATTACGTATAGAAACCAAATTAATTTTACTACAATTCGTATTTTTGTAATACATTCTTCATAAATATTATTTTCACCGTTCATATACACGCGCCGTATGCATTAGTAGCCTCCAAAACACCCGTAGTAAAAATAAAGTATACGGAATATTCAGTTTTTGCTAATACGGCTAAATTCGTGAACTATCGGTAATATTGAGCGCGACACCGAAATGGTACGGGGGCCACTGTGGCCAGTGATGCCAGATTCGTGGTACCGTGGTATACCGTGGTACTAAACTATGCACCCACTACGACCTACTGTTGCCCCTACGCTCCTTTACCAACGCGCTCGCGCGCTACACTCCCCAGCGTACCTCTACTATGCCGTGTGCGCTGCTTGTGCGCTTGCGCCAGCCTCAATCTGTTTTTAGCACTTTCCATGTACATATTGCTTTACAGAAACGAAACTGAAATTCGGCCGGCCGTCGCGTCGAGCTGCGTCAAGCTGCGTCGAGCGTATGAATCGCAATCTGGAGCTGGCGTTCGTGTCCCCGTGCAGCGATTTTTATTTTTATTTTTAATTACTTTTTTAATTACATTTTTAACCTTCCAAAAAATTTAAAATGTAAAAACTATGTTAAATATATATATATATATATATATATTCATTTTACAGGAAACGTTTTATTACTGTAAAAATTGCATTGATACAAAGAGTCTAGCATGGTAAGAGTCAAAAGTGCCCTTGAACCATGTGTACCGGGCTCTGCACTATTTGATAACTCATAAAAAAAGCATTCGAAACCAAGTTTGAACCCTTTATCTCAACCAGGAGGGTAGTTAAAGGGTAAAAACTAATTATTGGTTTTTGCCACATTTTCCCTATTTAATGGTATACTTAAAAATTCTAAAAAAATTCTACAATTTTGTAGATATGATTCCTTATGATTGTGAATTTTTTCAGATTTTTTTGCAAATAGTAAGTATGAAAAATCGAAACGTCAAAAAAAAAACGAAAAATGCAGATTTTGTGTACAAGATATTTCGTGTGACTAGATTTTTCCTTTTACAGCAGTTAGGTATTAGCATTAGCATTATTCTTAATTTTTTCCGATTTTTCGATAGAGTGCAATGTAATAATATTATTTTTCTGCTTTAAATGAAATGTATTAGTATTTATGTTGTGGTGGATAGCCATTAATTCATCTAAGACACTGTTTATGTTTAGGAAACGTTTTTAAGTGAATAAAATTTATTGTCATGTAATTAATAATTAGAAAAAAATATATTTCATGAAAAAAAAAGTTTGACCTTTGTGGGGCACGAACCTCTGCCAAAAACTACCCCAGCGTTTCCGAATCGTAAGACCTAAACAACTTCTTTTTTTTTAGTTTATGATGATACACAAGTTTATTTGATTTTCTGGCTTGAAACGCCACTGTCTCGGAAGGGAATGGACATCCGAGTGAAGCAATTGAAATCAGAGCATCATTCCGAAAAAAGATGAGTTTGCAATAATCTCAATATTTTATGAAATTCTGTTATAATTATAATTTTGACTGTATTTTTTTTATTACAGGAAGACAGAAAATCAAATAAACTTGTGTATCATCATAAACTAAAAAAAAAGAAGTTGTTTAGGTCTTACTGTAAGAGCTAGGTAGACGTTCCTAAGCTGAACGAAATGCGAGGACGAGCTTTGGGCATGTCCACTTGGGACTCCCCCTATTTTTCCAAATATGTTTTCCACGTCGCGTCGATGGGAGCGAGAACAGTCAATCCGAATTCAAGCAGACAATTAATCCGACAGTCATTCAAGCTTTTAGCAATATATTCTATCACATAATATTTTTGGATTTCGTCGTTATACCCCTTTTCCCGGCTTGATCACCGATCCACTCGCCACCCATCCTACATATTAATTCATCCACGTAATTCTTTATCGAACTTTTTATTATTTGGAACAGTATGTCAAATAAACGTTAATCTGTTTTTCAACATGTATGTTTCCACAGATCGATTCTTGGAACAATTATGTATAAAGAAGTGTAAGGTAATAAATAATGCTCATTTATGAAATATTTTTAAATTACAAATTCAGGTATCTGATATAAAAGTTGAAGTAGGAATTCTAGATTTTCCTAAAATTATGCTTTAATACTTTCTTACGTACAATATTTCTATGAATTATGTTTCTATGAATAATTTTCTATAATTATTTGTTCTTGATATTATTATTGCTTCCAAAACATCCACTGAAATATGGCGGAGAATGTAACATTTGATGATAATCGATATGTTTTCGTGATAATTCGCCTTCTCGCCGACGCGTCGCGACGAGAATCTCCTCAGTGGTCTTCTGCACCGACGAAATGCCGTCGGTGGCCTTCTGTTTCTCACTCCAGCCAAAATATATCCTAGAGGGCGTAAGAGAACACCGAAATATTCGAGTGACACGAACTCCCGTAGTCGGTGATTGCAGTCTGTGGTGACAGTCAGTGGCTCCAAATCACTCCAAATGATCCAAACAGATCCAAATGATGCTTCGATTCATCTAACTTTCGATAACAGAAAATTATAAATAAATAAGTAATAAAAATACAAGAGTAATTATAGTTTGATGAAATTTCGAAGAAATTGCACATTGCAGAATCTATGGGTGAATCATTATTAACAAATATGTATTGTTTTTTTTTTATTAATCAATATATCGAATTTTACAAAGTACTTGAGAAATTGTGAAGTAGCTTTACGTAACACAGATGAAAAAATTGGCTTCTTCTTTTATGAGTTCAATTTCCGCCAATTCTTCCTGTAAATACATAACACTCTAAAACAATATTGGACATTTAAGTATTTCTAGTAAAACATATTTAACTAGTAGCACATTAATTTATTTCACTGACTTACTTTATCAATAATTATTTTTCTATTAAATATAATTGTTATTAGTAAGTGTTGCTTGTTATAATGTTACTTTAGAATGAGTTTTTGAAATTGCCTTCGTTTACGATGACAATACACTGGTGGCGAACCGCCGTGCGTTAATCTAAGACGACATTGACAAGCACTGCCGAAATAAAGAATGCAGAACGCCGTTCACATATAGCACAGAGGCTATTAAGGAAAATAGGTCACATGCAAAAAAAGGCACTCGCGTCCAAAAGGGAATGGGTCATGGACAAGTCGAGAAAGGATGCATTACACTCGCGAAAGAATTCTTCTACAAAGGTCACGTGTTCGATGTCCAAAGAGAAATAAAACATAAAAGGAATAAAGCACCGAGTTATCAATTAATTTATACTACTACTTTGAAAACAAAACATTATTGGAAAATCAAGTTATACATATAATATATATCAAAATATCACGACATAACGTAGCGGAATCAATTTCAGTACGTGGACAACTGACTATTTAAAGATCAAAAATGACTCAACTTTCACTGTCGAAAATGGACATTTTTCAAAAAAATTGTAGGCGTTATAAATTTGATTTTTTTTCAATATATTTTTGAAAGAGTCGACCTCGTTATTACAGTTAATCAAAATAAATAACTATTTAATCAGAATAGAGCTGGGTCGAAATCGACCCAGGAACCGCTGTCAAGATATTGAAAAATGAATTGACAAACAAAAAAGTGGAGTAAAAGGTTACGTTGGAGAACTTGATCGTACGTATTCGTACGTTCTTCTTTTATGAGATTGTACGCGATGTTAAATTATTATTAGCATTAATAATTACGTATTCTTTCAACTACAGAATGCAAGAAATCCAAGTAATTTGAGCAGTGTACGAATACATTCGTAAGTACAGCAGCTTGGAGTGTTATATCCAACAATGCGGCTGGGTGCGGTGAAAATTTTACATAACGGTGGGGATATGTTCAGCAGAAATATCGTTCCTAGCTCAAGATGACACTAATCTGAAAGCTATTTCCGCGCGAGATACGTACAGGTGGAGAACAACAGTGACCTTTAGTCTTTCGTGTCAAGTTCTCGTCGTTTGCAAACAAAAAAACAATACGGTAAGGACATCTGCTGCAAAGTATTTCTTACGAGTTCTCGACGCGTGTTAATACTTTCTATTTTTCGATGCCTGTCAATGGCAGGTTGTCATGCGTCCATCTCTATTTTGGACCCGGACAGCTATTTTGCGAGAATATGCATGCTTTCATGAACAAACCTCGACGCCTAATATTTTATGAATCATGAGCTCGCATTTGATTCTCCGTTATCGGATCAAATTTCTTCGGACATCGTAATCTGTCAGGAATGATGATCAGCATGATTGTTATTACTTCTTTTTTAAAATAATGAATTGTAATCTTGTGATTGTTTTAAATGTTATATTTTACATAATACTATTATTCAGAATAAAATTATTAGACTGCTAAAATCGTATGTGTCTTTGGTAGATTGTTATTCTTTCTTTTGATGTATATTTGCAGAAATATTATGGCAACGATTGATAAAGAATATTCTATAGTACCTCTTCATAGGCGACCAGAATTAACTGAAGACTGTTGCAAGCTACTTAATTCTGAATGGCCACGAAGCGAGACTGCACGGTATATTATATTAATCTCTTTAACAATAGTATTATAATTTATAAAATTAATTCATTTTTTATATAAAACAGGTTAGAATCTTTAACTGTATCATGTGACAAATTTCCCACATGTCTTATTCTTATTAACAAGGAGAATAGAGTCCTTGGTCACTGTAAAATATCTTTAATATCAAAATTACGCCATAGTTGTTTCATACAATCAGGTGAGTTTAACTCAAACAAATATTTGAAAGGAAGATAAGTAATATAATAACAGCTTTCCTCACATTTTAGTTATAATCGACTACCAATGCAGATCCCAAGGGCTTGGATCTAAATTGCTCCATGGTGCAGAAGAATATGTTAAAAAAAGAGGATTCAAAAATATATATTTAACAACCAAAGGTCAAGAAGTTTTCTATCTTAAAAACGGCTATAAAACCTGCGATCCATTCAAAGCCTATGGAATTAACGATGTTGTATATTCTACTGCAGCATTTACAAAATCAAAACTTACAGAGAAATGTATGCAATTTTCTGGCCCACCACCTCCACCAATGCCAAATTTTCGAATGCCAAAGTTCTATGATTTTAATGCAATTGCTCATAGAACACACATGGTAAAAACATTACAATAATAGTAATATAATGAAGCCAGATGTTACATTTAAGATCTTTTCGTATTCCATTATATAAATTTTGCAGATCACGTATTATTTATTTACATAGTAAATTATTTTTTTAATCGTTCATACTACACTACTACTTTTCATTTGTCAGTAACAGTAATGAAATCGAATCATACAATCCATTCCAATAATAAACTGCAAAAAATATTTTCGAAAATTGTACAGTTTCTAGAGGCAATGAAATAGTCTTCATAAAGATTACCCTTCGCTGTGCGTTTCCCTTTCTTATTTATATATGTAAAGGAGTAAAAATAATTCATAGGAACATCTGTCATTTCCTATACTTAATTTAATAGATCATCCAAAGATAAAAATAGAATACTTTTTATTTGTGTATAATTGTGTTTCAAGTTATATTATGAAACAGTTGCAATGCCACAAACTTTTTGATAATGTTCTGGATTCTGAAGGCTTTCAACAAGAAATGCACCTAAATCATGTTTAGATATAGCACGACCTGGAGATTCGTCGTACTTGACTACATACTTTGAACTTGGTGCATCTGAAAGTAAATCATGTAATAATATGCAATTAGCTTCAATATATATTTAATGCAATACATACCAGCAATATGTGGTGGTAATACAGCAATCCACTTTAATTCGCTTGCCTTAAGTAAATCAAACATGCGTTGATGATCTGCATTTAAATCCTTGAATATAGCAGGTACTGCTTCAGGTTTATAGAATAAAAATGCTGCAGATAATAAAACATTATTGAGATGCTTGTAAAAAATATTAATTCACACTTAAAGAAAAATTGTTCTAGAGGAAATTATAATTACCAGATAAACAAACAGATACTGCTTTTACATTATGTGTTTTCATAGCATCTATTATATTTTTCATACCCTGAGATAACACAGTGGTTGGACCTAAAACAATTGATCATGAAAGTATAAATCTTCATAAATTTAATATTTTTAATTACCGATTGACGATTATGATTGATATTTATAATTACTAATTTCGTAAATCGATTAAATTTACCACGATTTGGGACGATTAATTCTTTTTTAATCGAACAAATTAAAAATTTTAATTGATTAATGCCAAAAATGTATATAATACTTACTCAAGTCATTTCTTGTGCCAAGAACAACAACCACTCCATCTCTGTCAGCTATAGCATCTGATACTTGCTCAGCATTAGTAACATCCCCAACAACGGTTTCTATTTTGTCTTTCAAGTTTGATGGAATTTTGTCTTCATCTCTAACGAACGCTCTTACCTTTAAACCTAAATTGTAAAATATGTTATTGAATAAAAATTACAATTGTTCTATCAATATATATAGTATGCATTTTATAATTTTTTATTGTTTTGAAGAAACCGGCTTTTATAGACATTAATAAAGAGTAGAAAAATACATCACCCTTTTTTACAGCATCGTTTAAAGAACATAATCCTGTATTTCCAGTACCTCCAAATATTACTATTCGGTTCATGGTGCCACGGTTGATATCTGATAAATACTGCGATGTTATCAAAGTTGAAATAATACACTTATCAAACGTGCCATGTCATCTCTACGTAGAATTTAAAATTACAATTTTACAAGCGAGACAGATTCCTATTCGCTTCTACGAATTCGTTGTCCCAATACTGCGCAATTGAATAATAATTAACGAATGAAGTCACTATTAGATCAACTGTTTAGGTTATTTCTAACATAGATAGCATAACCTATTCTAAGAATGTTGAATTTATTGAATTCTTTAAAAAAAAATTTACTGTCATGCTACGCACGAAGTATGTAATAGTAATTCAGCATATTTGTTATATTTGTAATATGAAAGCAAAAAAATAATTCAGACGATTGATATAGTTTATGAACATAGAGGTCTTATCTGTTACAAATAAATATATGTTTGCACTAAATAGGTTCATGCTATAGATCTTTACTATTTATATATGTAGTTTTGAGATTAAGATTTTCAATGTATGTTTAGAAACTTGTTTTGTTGATTTTCATTGTTTGCAAGAAGGAACAAATTCTAAATTTTTTTCAGAATTTTCTAATGATTTTTATGCAAAACTACCTTTTTAAAAAAACTAGAAATGCAATATTCTGATAATAATCCTTCCTAATGGGAACGCAAATTGTGGATAGAGGAAGAACAAATCTTACATTAAATATAAGTAAACGTGAAAACTGTTAAATTTTTTCAGCTTTGTACATAGTGCATTAAAATTATTTATTACATTATATTAATTTTCTTTATTTGTTTTTGTACATAGCATTTAGTTTGATATAAAAAAGAGAGTTCGCCTGGCTGCTTTTTCAATAAAACTGTAATAGTTTGCAATTAACATTATGCGAGCATAAGTAACAACTTTCGATGAATGTAAAATTAATAGTTAGTATTAACATCACCATTCCTTAAATTCCTCTGAACACTGGTACAATATGTGTATTTACTTGGTCTTTCATAGCTTTAATTAAAAATTGGTAATTTCATTTTGTATTTCCTCTTCCATGTAAATAAATAAATTACAATAAATGTATTATGTTTTCACAGCACAACACCGATTAATTAGATTATGTTCTAAATATTCTGCGTTTAATTACTACATTGCTATTACTACAAACGAAGTTTCTTTTTCGTTTTATCATAATCGTTCTCGTGATTATGATACTCACAATTAAAATATGCTTCATGATCGGCGCGCGAATTCCACGTAAAAAATTCTACCTAACAACCATAGGAAACATACAGTGACCGAAATATGTAATATTTCGAATTTTATAATATGATTATTATTAATATGCCCAGATAGCCAAATCTGACATGGCAGAAAACCAATAGGGTGGTTAACAAATATTGATTACAAAATTGGATATTTATGTGCTGAATAAACATAGGTTCACTCAATAATTTCCTATTTAGAATTTAAAAAATACGACAAAGCCAAACAAGATAGTTCGCGCAGTGCATCTACCATTATTTCGGTCACTATATGATATAAGTTGAAATATTTCTATTAAGAATAATGGGGCGGAGGTATCGTCAAATCTTGTAATATAGTTAACTGTTCTTGCGTGAAATGCTGCGCATACCCATTTATACCTCTCCACCCATCATAATGCGTCCTCTTAAAATCATCCAGTGTTTTCCTAATCGTTGTCTATAAAAAAAAATAAAAAGGCATTACTCGATGATTCGAAAATATCAGAAATTTATTGTATACTCACCGGTATAGGTTGCGGCTCATTCATGAAAGGACTGAGAAATTCAAAAATTGATGGAACATAGTCAGGAATATCATACGGATGAGCTTGAATAAATGCGCATAGTCCTAGCACAGCCGCATGACGAATTCTTACAACATCAATTTTTGTTTCCTTCTTTGTTGCCTCCTTTTGTTGATTTAAGTGATCTTTCTTATACAATTTGGTTTTCGCTTTTTTCTTAAACTCCTCCTAAAAATTTTCGATTAAGTTCATCATTGCATGGAATCTCTACGCATAGAAAACGTCTTAATATAAAATTATTTTGAGGATACTTACCAATAATTTTTCTTGTTTTGGTATAAATGTACAGTGTAACAATCCACTGAGACACTGACCAGCGCTTTTTCTCACTTCAACGCGTTCATCTTCCAACAAAGATATAACTGTATCTTTAACGCAATCCACCCACTCGAAGTTGCTTAAGAATATGCTCATATTATGAAATACCAATACTTGGAGGAATTGTAAGCAAGTGGACCTCGTCCACCACGACGTGTGTTTCGACATCTTCACTACTTCGTCCAAGACCATTGGCATGTCGCGCGGTAGGGTGAGCGCCTGTGCAAGAAATGCTAAAGTATTCGTACATAATTTAGCCAATTCCTCATCTGTGTCGCTGTTTTCCAGTTGACATATAATAGGATATATTTTATAGAATTCCGGCTGTACACCACCCGGAGAACGGAGGACGGTGATCGAGATCCATTTGCAAACTGTCTTGAACAATCGAATCGCTATTTCACGGTTCTCCGCGTTTTTCTCCGAGTCCGCCAAGGAATCGCTGAAGTTAACGTTTGCTACTTGAGCTGATAAAGACTGTTCTTTCTTACTGTATACTAAGGCACTTTCAGTGACAAGAGTTTGCAATCTCGGTAGTATCTTATTTATTAAATTCTCTATTTTCGGTGCCCACTGATTGCTTGAGGAATTAGGAAACCTGAAACTCATGCTGAACACGGTCACCAAAACGGAACCCAATCTTCCTCTCACATTCTCGAATGGACTTGCCAATAGCCTGTCTTCTGTACGCTCTAACAGACGTTGCAACAATTCTGAAACTCGCCACGATTGTTCTTCAAGCGCCACTTGCAAAATAAGCAAACGTCCGCATTCGACAAAGGACGTCTCCGAATCACCAAGACGTGGCTCTTCCATTAAACATTCCAGTAACCAATGGTGTCTATTTGGATCTCTGTGTCGCTGTGCGTTTGCAAAGCACAGACCCCAATCCATATGGGACTCGACCGTTAAATTAGATATAGCGAGCCTTATAATTGGTAACAGGCTGTCCCACATTTCGCAAACCATGTCGAATGGCCAATGCTTGGAGCCTCGAATAATTCCAGCGATTATCTCAGATGCGCATCTCTGACTACTTTTTTGTTTATCTTCAACCAGCTTGTACAAATGTGGCAAAAAGTGTTTCAGGTACACTATTCCATGGTTACGAAATAGACCTTTGAAAACCAAAAATTTAAGACTGTTAAATTTGTCCCGTTTCTCTTCGAGGCTGAAGAACGTTATCAGTTTCTCTATATTCTGTGGGTCATTGAAAAAGTGATCTACTTCTTTCTCGTGCTCCGTTAACTCTCGTACATTCGGATCTAAACACGGTTGTTCGGACGACGGTGCGTAAATTTCTATCTTTTTTGGCCACGTGTAATATCCGGTATACGCATTGTGAACAAATCTGGGTTCATCCCATTGTTCTGGGGTCAGTGGACGAGTTTCGTAATTATACTGTAGCCAAGCGTTATCTGCTCTTAGTCCTGGAACCAGTTTCTTAGACTGATCTTGTGATTCAGTTATCTCTGACGAAGCAGGAGGATCAATAAGTACCTTTGGATTAAAAAATCATTATTTAGCGTGCATGTAATTCGCCGAACAATTCTATTTCAAAATTCAATGAATACTTTACTTTTGGATGCTTCCGTTTCAATTGTTTAAAAATGTATACGGCTACTCTAGTAGCGATTTGTCTTTCTTGCAACGAATAGTGTATCAACTCTCCCATAAAATAACGAACGACTTTTGGTGGATAAATTTGTTGAGGGTGGACTAAATTTCGGATGAAATACATCGCCATCAATCTATGCCTCCAGTGCAAATTCTTTTCCAGAAGAGCGTTCAACAGTTCATCGATCAAGCCATTGTAACAGACTAAATTATTTCTTCCGACCTCTTTAAACGCTTCCAAACCTTGTTCTATTTCGTTCTCAGTTGGCAGAGGAAGACTTGGTCGCGGTTCAGTTGTCCATAATTTGGATGCGATTGTTAAACAGGTTTCCGGTATCTCGAGTGTAATGGCAAACGTCGGGAAACATTTATTCACAGTTTGCACTAAAGTTTCTTTCAGTCGCACCACAGACAGTTTTTCGGATATTTTAGACAGCACTAATGCCGGCCACAGAGATCTTAGCAATTGCCAATTACACTTCATTATCATAGACTCTTGCGAAGGGCTGACCAAAATGTACAGAGCACCCTGTTCGAAAAAAGGTAAACAAAAATTATAAAAATATTGAAATGCAAATATATACCCTCCCAATAGTTCGGTATACAGAGTTGTAAGAGAATATTTTCCAACGAAATGAAGTACCGCTATCAATTGTTCTCGATAGTGGAAAACGACACAAAGAATGAACAGTTGCCTTCTTACTCACTAGTTATTTGTCTCTCCCAACAGTTCGCGACGAAGCTCCTCATGCGTAAACGTGGTCATGTACATTAATTGTTGGATATTTGTTTGCAAATATGCAATGAACAAAAATGATGACATAAATTTTAATCAAAGTACCAGTGTGTCATTTTTGGTATGTATTGTACGAACTATTAGGAGAGTCGCTTTTCAATTCTCTTAAGTACGATTCTAAGCATTAACAGTCATTCTGAATGTTACCTTATGCGCGTCATGATATTCCTCTGCATCCTTCTGTAATATCTCAATTAATTCTGGTACAATGAACGTATAAGAGTAAAGGAAATGCCGAAGTGCGAGAAATAGATGATTCTGTGCTTGCAATCGTACATCAGCGTATCTGCTGGTAGATAATGTAAAAAGTTGAAGCATAATCTCTTTATGAGTTTGTGTTAAGTTGAGACATTGCGAACGTACACGCGTCTCGTGTTGAATATCCGCGCATTGCAATATAAACGGTTTCAACAATCCTTTGTTTCCTACTAATTTATTTTTGAAATGCTTCCTCGCGACTTTAAGATGCCTGCGTATTATTTCACAGGTGTCAATGCCGTGAACCTCCCCCAATAAAAGTTTATTCCAAATCTGGGAATAAGAACTTTCATTTATTTGAGTCGCTAACAGGTCCGAAAGATGTTACATGAAAGTACATACCTCTATTAAAACTTGTAAACTTTTCGTATCATCTTCTACATGCTTCAGTATTACTTTCTGAAAATCACTCATAAGTTTTGCGAGATAGCGTCTTACGTTGCTGCCATCTGGCATTTCTATTACTTCACGCACGCCAAGTGTTGGCTTAAAAGGCACTGGCTTTAAAGAGGATTTCATTAAAACTAATGGTTCCTCCTCCCATACCGGTAATACGGATTCACAACCTTGAACAATACTGCACACAATGTTCAAACTAGTCAGCAGTTCATCCCTAAAATCATTATTCATCCGTGTAGCATTTAATATAGTCTGTTGAGAACAATGGAGAACAATTCAAAACTTTCGGCAGTGACAAACCTTGATAGTGTTTTCCAGTCTTCACAATATTTCTTTATTTTAGTTATTTCAGGCATTAAATACTTAAAGAATAATTGTTTTAATACAGTCATTTCTTCTTTTCCGGGAATGTACCATTCAACTTTCAAAGAATTGATACTCAATGTCTGTCCCCAACGTATAGGTTCAGTTGACTTGAATCGATCTGGTAAAATTTGAGATAACGAATACAGAATAGATTCTAACAATGTAATAGCTAAGCTACTCCCTTCTCTTGACTTCAAAACTAGCACCCGATCAAGAACGGTAGTCAATTGATCCATATACGGCAGCAAGTATTTCCCACGCGTATCCACAATAGCAGATAACAGCAGCATGGCGTACAAAAGTCGACTATCCAAATTCTCTTCTTTAACGATGTCATTACTTTCGTCCGTGATCTTCAGAATAGATTCCGAAAGTAGTGGTAGCAACGAACGAACAGTTGCTTGCCCATTGACACGGGCAAATATTTTACATAATAACGCAGCCAATTGCCCAGCGACTTTAGTCTCAAGAATCCGTTCAGTTACGAATGCGCGAAGTTTATGGAGAGCGCATTCGAAAATTTTATCGTTAGTCTGAGTTAATAAAATTGAACAGACTTCCTGGAGCACAGATTCAACGACTTTCTCCGACTTGCTTTTACCATTACCGGCACTATTCTCCAGTCGAACTGATTCGAAAGAGGTGGAGTCAATGAAAGAAAATACTCTATCCAGAAATTGTAAAACAAAATCTTCGAATTTGGAGGTTGCCTCATAAATTATTATTTCCTCTTCGTCCATATTCGTGAATGGCTCAGGAGTATCCGTAATAGGTATATAGGCAGCATAAAATGCAATTAATCGAAAAATTATAAAACACTTTTCTGTGTCACTTGGATCGATACCAGGTAAAAGTAAAAATAATAATGGTAGAGCGTGTGCTGGTCCTTCAGGATATGTGTATCCTGAAATAAAAATATAATCGAAATTATTAATAAGTAAAAGTGTACGAAAACCCGAAAATGTTGGGTCGGGATGGGTTCTTGAATATACCGGGATCCCTGAATATATTCGAGAACCCGAATGCCGAAATTTTTGAGGATCCGGCTCATCTCGACTCGTCCCGTCTATCGGGTACCCACCATTTTCGGGTTCTCGGACAACTCTATGAATAGGTCTCGTAGCGATTTTAAACGATTATTTCTTTGATTAGTACCTTTGTTAACATTCCTGGATCCTTCAATCATTGGTCCAGCTATAGCTTCCATATAGCTTAACGAAGTGTATAATTTGTATGACTCTGTTGTAAGAGAGCCTAATACAGGAGACACTTTCTCTAACACATCTGGAATTACTAAGCTGGGTCTCACAGTAGCGAGGTGATACAATATTTGGGAGACATTGCTAAAGCCTGATTTGCTGAACATAGCCGTCATAGTTACCGGTGTCATGCTTTTGACGAACGCATCGATATCGCTATCAGTCAACTTGTATTCGTCTGGTACAGGTGTTTCCCATGTTGGTGATGGATAGCGTTCTCTGTATGGATAGGGGAATCTTGCATTTTAAAGGAAACAATTACAGAAATACACGATAAAGAATGTGATGATAGTTACCTGCGCAAACGTTTAATAAAGTGATTTGAAAGTTTCATAAGAAGATCCTTCAACCTTCCCAGCCATTGTCCAGCATTAGCTGGATGAAGATATGTATCTATAGTTTTCATGAATTTTTCAAAATACATTTGCGCGCTTGAACCATGTCCCTGAAATTATTGAATAAGACTTACAATCATATTTGATACAAACATTTGGCGATTGAATACTTTGAACGTTTTCATAATACAATCTTACCAAAACTGATACTATCCATATAGCCATAGAGCATGTATCTAATTTTTGATAGATGCATGTTCGTTGTTTGTTATATGTTACTGGTAATCCCAAACATCGCAAAAATCTAGTGAACATTAATGGAATATGTGGTTCCCAGTCTACATATCCAATGTTATTGGAAGCCAATCTTGCCATTAAATACATCACATCATTTTCCCATTTCGGTGCATTATTACACACTTCCCATAAAGACATGAATTCATTGAACCATAATTCATGTCCGATCGAATGATATTCAGGAGGTAGTTGCACTGGTAAGAACCATTCTAATAGTTCCATATTCATAGACATCGGTGCACGATTAAAAGGGTAAAGTGTTGGTCTCAATTCATCTAATAACTCCTGTGTCGTGCTCAACTATCGTAATGAATTAATCTCAATCCTTTCGCAAACTTATTTGAAAAAAATAATCACTTACAGGAAAATAAATGTTTACAGCATGTACAAGTATATTTAACGTATTTGTTAAGCCAGCATGATAACGATACATTCCCAATGAAGTCTGTACACTCGATTGAACATCACGAGCTAATTTGTAAAGAGGTTCCCATGGTAGTTGTAACTCTTCTGGAGATATCAATGTTTTTTTCCTAACAATATTCAAAGAAAAATAATTTATGTTAAAATAATGAAAAAAATGGAAATATAAAATACTCATTAGTACTGCTATTAATATCTAGAAACTCACTTTAATAATACTATTAATACCAAGCAACAACCGTTCACTACATATGGTTGTTGATCTGGAATTGTAACTAGTTCATACATTAATTTTATCAGAAGAATATGGTCTTCTTTACTGAACTTTAAGCCATATATCTTCACATACCTGTAATCAATACAGACATATTTCGCATCCTAACATCATTAAGTTCTTATGAAACATTATTTTTGCTTTTCATACTTATTAGAGTTGACCTAATTTTCTAATACATGTAAAATATCTACTTACTCGCACAACCTGCTGACCCAAAGAATACAACCAGGTTGCAATTCACGGAGCATAACAGCTCGTCCCAAATTTCCTTTGATCTCGGCGAAAAGAACTTGTGAATCTGATTCCAACTCGTCCACATAGGGCAACAATTTATTATATATAAGTTCCTTTTGATAATGAATTTTAACACCTTTCCTATTTGCGTCCATGATTTCTTCCTTCTTCAAACTACTGTCGTTGGCCGTACCTTCTTGATTTTCACACATGATTATTCAAAATGTATTATTGTTACGAGCGAGCGTTATAGGTTAAATAGACGTGTACCACGGAAGAACAGGCGATACAATGAGAAATCATAAACGTTGTCGAGTCACCAACAACTTGCTTATTTGTCTTCATTTTTATCGAGTCATGTTTTGCACTTCGGTCGCCATATTTGATATGTTAACTTCGAAAGGATCGAATTAAAAATCTACAGCCGTCAATGTCAATGTCTCCTTATGGAACTAGAAAAATATCGCTTGCTGCCATATCGATATTCTACTCTTATCGATAACTAGAAAAGATATCGACTTTGTGCATCATAAATTTCTTCGACCAGGTACAATGCTGCCCCCCAGTCTGAATCTACCCTGGAGCAGATCCATGAAGAGTACTTCATGCTCTCTGCCTATGTTCACGGTGCACAAACTTGTGTACGCAAGCGCATTGTACATCGGCTCTAAAAACAAAAATACTGGAGTTTCGATTCTATGTAGGATATTGTGCGTTAATTGCATGTGAAGGTTGTCAGTTATCTGTGGTTGTCTGTCATTGTAGTCCATAAAAGTGTTTGATTCCAATAAATTTTAATTGCTTCTAGATTTTGATTAATACTTATCATGGGTTGTGATGGTGGAACTATTCCTCGTAGAGACGAGCTAGTTAGAGTTAAAAAGAAACCAGAGCAGGTAATTTTTATAGTTTACCTTGTATCTCGTACACAAACTTTTAATGTTTATAATAATACGTCGTACCGTTTTGTAAAGATTGTATAAATTTACGTTATATTTAATAACCTTATTAGTACGCAATAAATATATTTATCAATTTGTTTATAGAAAGATAAAGAGGCAGAACTTGCATTCAAATGGCGACATTGCACAATAAAACAACTACCTTTGCAACCACCAGTGGTTGGTTGTGGTTTAGGTCGTTTATATAGTAAAGAATCTGTCTTAGAAGGTCTCCTCGATAGAAGCACACTTCCAGAATCAGCGCAACATATTAAAACCTTGAAAGAAGTAAAAAGTTTAAATTTAACTACAAATTCAGCATTTGAAGCTAATAAAGCTGAGAAAGGAGATTGTTATACAGATGGAGGCAAAAGTCCATATATTTGTCCAGTTATTGGATTAGAAATGAATGGCAAATACAAATTTTGTTTCTTATGGTCGTGCGGTTGTGTAATGAGTGAACGTGCACTTAAAGAAATTAAGACTACTGTAAGTAACCATATTAAACAGAATGAGACTATAGAAGAAGTATATCTAATGTAGTAAAAGTGTTTCATAAACTACGTATTGCAATTACTTTTTTTTAGGTATGCCACCAATGTCAACAACCATTTGGTGAAACAGATATTGTTATTATAAATGCAGAGGGTGATGATCTTAAAAAAATGGAAGAAAATATAGTAAACCGGAAGACTATGCAAAAGAAATCGAAAAAACAAAAATGTGCTGACAGTAGCGAAACTCAAGATGCTAAACAAGATGAAGTACCAAAGAAAAAAATAAAGAAGGAAGATAAAGTTGCTAATATTAAAATTAACAATAACAGAAGTGAAGCAGAAGATCCAGCATATAAGAAAGTGAAAGATAACTACAGCGTTGCTAAGGACCCAAAAGCATCAGAAGTTTTTAAAAGCCTTTTTACCAGTCATAAATCTGCAGCAGAACAAGATAGAGCACACTGGATTACATATAACCCATTCTATAATTAAAACATTAATAATTTAAAAAAAAAGTTTGATCACATATAATATGGTTCAACACATAAATATTAATATTACATGTAGAAATAACTAAAATATATTACAAAAAATTAATTTTCCCCATCATTAAATAAATATGTTTTATATGTGAAATTAATGGTCTTATTATTTCTATTGTTTTCTCAATTCTTATAATCTATGTTACTAGATAGTAACAAAAATGAAAGAACTAGTGTTACATGTATGTATAATAAAACATAATAACTATATATCACATGTCAATAATAATGAAAAATGAACTACTATTACATTTTCTATGAATATACTTATTCAGTACAAGCAAATGTGTTGATCATAAATTTAATGATTAAAGTATTCATTGAGATGTACATATAAACATGTAAATTTCTATGATTGCTAAATCCAAAACTATATTCTTACAATTTATTGGAAGTATAAATTTATTTTATTTCAGTAATGTATTTCTATAGATTCACTTATGGTGAATTTATTTTTGGCTTACTGTATAGAAGCGACTAAATAAAGAAATAACATAGCATTATAGACATTTGTAATTTTTTATGTTAACATTAGTATGAATATATTCAGAACGAATTAATGACACGTAAAATGTATCAAAATAAGTTATATAATTTGTAGATTTACGTTGAGTACTGTATATTTAAAGGCACGTAACATAGTTTATTTTATTTTCTAAGCGTTTACCGCAGATAATCGTACGTTATCTTGCACTGGTTGACGTTTCTCAAATACAAAATCACATTTGAGGCACTCGGCGCACAGAAATTGTTTGAATAACTCTGCGTAATCTACTGACTGTTCGTTTTCTTCGTGAATGCCTTTTTGATATTAAGCAATTCCACTGGTTTAATAAATACAGAATAATACTCCCTACAATAACTATTCCTGCAATGTAACTCCACTTACTTGTAAACAGTTCACTATTATTTTCATCACTTTGTTCTAACTCGTCAATAATATTATTCCGTTCTGCATGGTGTAGTGTAGGAATGTTTGCACCAACTCGTCTTCTTAGCCATAAGGGACTTGTATCTTGTAAAACTGGGTTTACCGCAACTATCGTATCCCCTACAGATAGTAACTTTTGCGGCTTGTAAAGATTCCTGTAATGAAATTCAACTTAATATTAATGTCGCTATTACTGGTGCAATGGTTGGATCAAAATTTAACAAACTCACATGGGAACTGATTCGTTTAATGGCTTTGGAATAGCAAGAGTGATGGTCGGGCACGATGGAAGTGGTCGAATGTGGCCAGTGTTAGTGCTGTCAGGTAGTAATACTTTACTATGACGTCTTAAGTGACTACCCTCCATACGCTGCGGTAGTTCATTGTTGTCTAGAGTCGTAGGCTTCTCTAAAACTTTTGACCTGGTCCGGCTTTCATCGGTGAAAACCGTGGCGACATGGCCCGTTGTTGTATATTCCAATATAGCATCAAGCATCCAGAAACAAGCTAGAAAGGCATAACGTTTATGAATTACATTCATAAAAATATTCATACAGTTTTAGGTATCGTTTTAGAATCATACGTTTTTGTAAATGGCTATCGTCGATGCAGTTTGAGTCTCCGTACACTACAATTCTGCCTGGTACTATTTGATCCTTCGTATTACTTCTGTCTATATTCTCTCCATCTGTTATTACATCATCATTATCTTTATGTACCTTTTCAACACCCTTATAACCACTTGTTTGGAAAAGTCCAAGTATCGGCATAGACATCGTAGATCTAGATTCTGATTCTATTAAAAGTTCTTGCCCCTGATCGTGTAATTCTACGTAGATAATGATTCCATCCATTGGAAATCTTAATGAGTGAAACAAAAATATACGGATCTTACACAATAATTTTTTAACTAATTTATATTTCACAAATAATTGTATGTTTGGTAACGTTGACGTACCGTGTAATTGTAGTACCAGACGCGAACGTAACAGGAGGATGTTGACCAAGAGTGAATTGCCCATTACGCACTTGATCTCCAAAGGCTATGCCCCAATTAGGATACAATAAATCATTTAGGGCTGGTATGTTTGCGCCTCCTGTGTCTGGTATCCACCACTGCCGAGTGTTTTCATCATAAAACTTTACCTTTCTCATGACAGTGACATTATACCAGTCTGCAAATACAATTACAGAGAGACCTTCTTCTTCTACATCTCTTTTTAATTTGGCGACCTGAAAGCAATGCTGTTCGTTAACATAATTTCATGTACATATACAGGGTATTCACGCTATTACTAGCCAGCGTTTTTCTGTATATCCCTGCATATCATGTAACAAATATTACTATATGTATTGTGTAATGTAGATACTTCTTCAGGAAAGAATTCTTCCTCGGCATCCACGATAAGCAAAGTACCATAGTTTCTAGCATTGAAACAAGTGAATGGAGCACCAAGTACTTCTAAATAATAACCAGCATTTCGTAAATGTTGATACATATCTTTGAAGTTGGTGTGGATATGGTCACCATTCCAATCTAGGGGATCATTCTTTGCACGTAGATCATCTCGTGGAAAGTATCCAGGAGGATAACGCAAGTTATGATATTGATCCCATAAAATTCGTTTACTAATAAACAAGTGTTATTACTTCGTTAATTATATTGTATATTATCGTAGTCATTTTTTGAAAGTATCAATACTTACTGTCGGGGTGGTGTAGGAATAACTTTTGCCTTTAAAGGTAATTCGATTTTAGATTGTCTTGGTGTTTCTTCTCCGTCACTCGGCGGCGATTCAATTGTAACTACTACATGACCTGTGTTTGTAATAAAATATTACAAAAATTGTATTTTTTCATAGTAAAAAAGTAGGTAATTACAATACTTTTAACCTTGTGCTATGCCTTGCCAATCACGGGCAGATGATGGTACTGTTATTGCAATCGCTAACCAACCAGACCATGGCCAAAGAACATCGCTATGCGTTACTGACACATCAATCCGTTCCCCATTGCCATTTCCAGTGTAGGGATGCCATACAATATTTTCTACATGACCAGATACTCCCAAGCCATTTATTATAGTTATATTTACAATTGTTGGCATTCCAGTGTGATATACAGCTTGTGTACAATACGGCCACATATACTGACACTCAGTCAGATCTATGTAACTGATAATATGTTACAAGTTCCATATTATTAGGTTGCTACACAGTATATTACACAGTAACATTGTCGGCAGTTCTAAACCAAAAGTCTCATTCACTGTTGTGTCTAAATTTTTCAATATATTTTTCAATCTTTAATTTTTCAAGATAAGTGTTCAATTAGGAAATGCTTACAATGTTGCTCTTTGAAACAATAATACATTTCACAGTACGACGTGAAAAGTAAATTACCTTGGACTCAAGGTAGCAATCGGTGTGTAGGACCGAAGAAAATGAAACGCTCGTAATAAATCCAATTTACCTGCACCTTGTTCAAACATTCCTACGCCAGGTAATCGGCGTGCAGATCCAAGTAATGCTTGCTTCATGCTAGCAGGTGTTACCTTTTATAATACATAAAATGCTCCAGTTTATTTTTCTTTAAAATTCGAAGTTTTAATATTTTCGAAAAATATAACTTTGACATGTAATTACTCTTTGTTTAATCACTTGAGACCCATCTTTTTGGACGAATCCACTAGCAAGCAATGCCACGGCACCAGCAACAACAGGACTGGCGACTGAAGTTCCAGATAATGTTCTGCAACCAGTTTGTAATGCAGATCCTCGTACTCCTGACCCGTATGTAACTAAATCAGGTTTCACTCTTCCATATCCTGATGGTAATTCCCATGTTGTCATTCCCCTTGATGAAAATCTTGCTATTTGATCCTCCCAATTGATTCCACCTACTCCAATGACATCCATTTGATCCGCGGGATTGTTTAATGTACTATATTAAATAACAATAAAAGTATTTTGAGAATATAATTTTGTGTTTGTAATCGATGAAAATGATTATTATAGTTACCCGTATAGAGGTCCATCATTACCAATTGCGGAGACCATGATCACACCATTTGCTGTTAGTTCCCACACCTTATCAACAAATGGATGATCCATAAAGTCTGGTCCTCCAATGCTAAGATTCAGTACTGTGACTTTTGTAAGAATAGCATAATTGAATGCATCCAAGAACCATGAAGTATATGATACCTATAAATAGCAATAAGTTTCATATTCAGAAGAACGTGGATATCAAAACATAATAATTAGAAGTATGCGAGGAATCGAAAATGTCGGATCAGGACGAGTCAGATTCTCGAGAATATTTTGGATTCCCAAGTACATTCGGGTTCTCGAATGTATCAGGATTCTTGACAATTTCCGGGATTATTCCCAGGAATCCCGATATATTCGAAAACCTGACTCATCTCGACTCGTCCCGACCATCGGGTACCCGATCGTTTCTCGCACAGCTCTAATAATAATACAAATACCTGAGTATTAGTGAAAACGCGAAAAATGTGAAGTTCAGCATCTGGTGCAAAGCCAAGGCAATCAATGCAAGAAGATGCAATAACTCCGGCTACAAATGTCCCATGACCCAAACCATCTTCCAGTGTCTTTTCATTTGTCCAATTAGACCGCTCTTTGATTTTTTTAAAATGTGGGTGGCTAGCTGCTAGTCCAGTATCAAATATCGCTACCTATTAATAATTATTATGGATGCAATAAATATTCATGAATTTCATTTTGGCAAGAATCTCAAATTGCATTATCTACCTTAACACCATTTCCTGTAACTCCCATTCCCCATAAAGCGTCAGCTTGAAGTATGCTTGTAATCTGTCTGGGTATAGCTCTTAATAATCTACGCGATGTGTGCCGATTGGTCGATTGCCAAAATTGGTTGTTCTAAAAACCATAAAAATTAATATATTTATAAGCAGATATGCCTCGGTGTCATGAAATAAAATAAAATTAGAAGTCAAAGCCTCACATAATTATTAATTTTTCTTTTAAAATTTTTATACTCTGGGAAATCAGCATCTTCTGATGCATTCACAAATTTTAAACTCCTGTGAACAAGTCTCTGAGGTGTTACCCTTCTGATAAGAGGATGATCGGTTAAAGCATCAAGACCATCATATTTATCTGTTTCTTCCAGAAGTACAACGTCAAAATCACTAGGAAAGTTGCTTGCCAAATTGTCACGAAATAAAATTTTCCAGTTGTGAATGCCAGATGAATTTAATGCAGCTCTTATATAATTTTTGCGTGCATGTGGTTTGTAGTAGCCTTTAAATGCAACAATATATTCGTTCTTAACAATTCTGCTAGCAAAATGGACTTTTATTTGTTTTGGATCATTGCCATGACACAATGATTTGATGGTATTAGGAATGTCAGAGCTTATAGAAGTATTATATTTATCAGAACAATTCACTTGATTGTTTGATATTTTAGTTCCAATACCAAGCAGTAATAATAAAGGAATATATAGCCAGCATCTATGTGTCTTCATACTATTATTATCAGCTGAAAAATATGCATTAATGTTAATACCAATTTAAAAACATAATTATTAGTAACTATAATTATCAAAATATTATTTATTTATTCTCATATATATATTTTTTTAATAACTCATTATTAATTTAGTTTTTGTGAATTGTCTGTATAGTTTGCAAAACTTACATGTAATAGAAAGGCATAATTTATTAAACAGTATTATTTGTTATCATACTTCCTCTGAATATTTAATGAAACAATGAATAGTTTCATATCCTTTTAATAGTTAACTTTTACGAAAACTGCAAAGGGTTTAAGGATGATATTTTATTGTCAAAATCTTGTTTTCGATGTCATAACCTCAAAGTTCTTAAAATAAAGGTTTGCCTTGATTGAAAAGTCGAGCTGTTCCAAATATGCATTTTTTTTAAATATTTTCATCACATTCCTCACTTCTTTGAAGTGTGACCAATATACTTTTTCGCGAATAAATTACGCTCGTGAACGACGATCAAATAAATCATAATGGACAGAATGCACTGCCGTATCACACTGTTTACAGAACTTCACAGTATGTATATATGTACATAGTGATGTCAGTATCAGTCAGTATTGGTCAGTATATACTGGTATATACCAAAAGTTCAAGCATTTACTTACGTTACGTTATCTGTCTGCTAATATAAACAATTATAAGGAATTAATTGTGCTTTGTGCATTGCAAAGATTCATATTACATAGAAGTGGCTGTGTACACGAAAGTGTATTTTGCAAATTTTTTGGTTACAACTTAAGAAAGGTAAACAATTTACATAATAATATAACCTCTACATAGTATAAACTCATATTTTATATATGCATATAGATTACAATAGATGAGTTATGATATAACAATGTTTTGAAATATGCAATTCTAATATTAATGATATATGTACTGTCAAGTCTCTAATACATACTAATCAAATAACCGCATAGCTATTTACATATCATAATATCAGATTTCCTGATATTGTATTCTATTCTTTAAAACAACTTTTATAAGAAATTAAATTTTATTATCATTTTATTATTTACATGTTTATGTTATAATTTTTATGACAACTTGTAGTGTTCTCTATTGTGTACAATAAGTAAATAATTTTATTATGGAATCTACTATGCACACTGATGTCGAGGGAGAAGCAGAAATTGAAGTTAACTTACCGTCTTTAAGTCAGAAAAATAACATGACATTCAATGAAGAAAACACAATAGCAACAGTGATCATTGAGGAATTGGATGAAAATGCTCTTAGCAATATGAATGTGGATATGACAGAATTTGTTGAAGCTAGAGCTTTAGAGATTCAGGATATAACACAGGATATAATGTCGGATACTTATATCGAACAAAGTAGTGCTACCATGGATATTACTACAGACACAGAAGATCAAGATGTATTAATGACAGCAGATGAAGAAGATCGATTAACAAAACAATTTTTGAATGGAGAGCTAACATTTTCTGAATATTCATTGAGAATGGACCGAGATATAGATTTAGAGACTGTGGAAACAGATCCTGCTAGGTGGTACATACACTAGTAATGATGTAAAATCTTGTTCTGATATAAGGCGTCGAGAGGATATGCTATATTCTATCATCTCATTCATTTGCCGTGTTCTCTCTCAGCCCATCTGAGAAAGAAGTCAAGCCAAATAGCATATATGGCGAAAGCCAATCCAGAGTCTTCGCCTTATATTGGAACAAGACTGTATGGTTTTTTATATGAAATACATAGCAATTGAACTCTTTATATGTAGAAATGGAAATGACAATGATGATTTTGAAATGAATAAAATTAATCAGCGAAGAGCACCAAGAGGACGTTACAGAAGGAAAAAAAGGACGCTTCCTCCAGCTCTGCAAGGGCTGATGGGTGAAGCAAATTTAAGATTTGCTAGAGGGGATGCAGAATTAGCTGCTCAAATATGTATGGAAATAATTAGGCAAGTGTTCATTGTAAAATGAAAAGTACCATTGAACAATGTAAACATTTTGACGTTTCTTCAGACAGGTGCCAAGTGCTCCAGAACCATTTCAAACATTGGCGATGATATATGAAACAGATCAGCCAGAAAAATCATTACAATTTGCTTTAATAGCAGCTCATCTCAGTCCAAAAGATTCTGATCAATGGGTGAGATTGGCAAATATGTCGCTTGAAAGTGGAGACATTAAACAAGCTATAACATGTTATAATAAGGCGATTCAAGCGAGCCCAAAAGATGTAAGCTTATATGAAACACGAGCAGAACTTTTGGAAAGATATGGAGACAAAAAGGCATATTTAAGAGGATTTTCAAAATTGGTTCATCAGTTGGAACCTGATGATGGCAAAAATGTAATTAAGTATGCAAAAATGTTAGCTAAGCGTTACATCGAGGAAAATAATAATGAACAAGCATTAGAAGCAATGGAAAATATCTTTTCAAAGTGTCCTAACTTTATTACTTTAGAGGAAGTTAATATTATGACTGAATTATTAATATCACTGAAGAAGTTTAAAAGATGTTTACATATTTTGACTGCTTTCACAACTATTTGGGTAAAATATAAAAATGATAATTATAATAATTCTGGTCTCTCAGTGAAAAAATCTGGAAATGAGAAGAAAGATGAATTTGACGACCACAAAATAGGTGAAATAGAAAGCTGTGGAATGCCGGATAATGTTGCTGTTGATTTAAAAGCAAAGTTTCTTATAATACTAATAGAATTGGACCAAATGAAACTAGCAGAAAAACTTTTACTTAAATTCTATTTGCATGAAAGCCCGGAGATTTCTGGAGATCTGTTCTTAGACATAGCTGAAACTTTAATGGGGAAGAAAGAATTTGAACGTGCCTTACTATTACTAAATCCATTAGTAAATAGTGCTAATTTTAGTTTAGCTGCAGTTTGGTTACGACATGCAGAATGCTGGGTTGGTTGTAAAGAACTAAAGAAAGCAATAAAATCTTATGAAATTGTGACGAAATTATCACCTCAACATTTAGGTGCAAAAATTGCTTTAGCTAAACTGTATCAATTAAAGGGTCAATATAATAAAGCAGTAGATGTACTTGATCAGGATCTTGAGTCTGATGCTTTAGACCCTCAAATAATTTACAGAAGAACATTACTTCTTTACAAAGTGAAGAGATATGATGAATATCTTCAATCCGGTATGTTGCTTTTCTCTAGGCATTGCATTCATATAAGAAACAAAGTCGAGATAAGTGCGATAACAAGACCGTACTCTGCACAACGTCGTATAGAGTCCTTGAAACTTACTCGACTATCACGCGGTGAAAAATTTGAAGAAGAAAATGCTCCCGTGTTTCTCAACTCTACAGAACTTAGTGAGAAGAGTGAATTTTTTTTGTTTTTGCAAATGTGTAAATTGGCTTGTAAATTAAAGAAATACGGTTTACTACAAAGACTTTGTTTGAGTGCTTTAACATCGAAGAAATTTGAGAAGAGAAACGCGCATATAATGTTTTTATGCTCGTTGGCCTGTATTTATAATGATGATTCTTATCATGGATACAATATTGTGCGACAGTTGCTACGCATTAGTCAAACGCCAAACTCTTGGAATCTACTGAATATTATTGTTCAAAAAGCCCAAGATTCCAGACATAACAGATTTATTATGCGTCTTCTTGGAAGAGAAGATGTCTTTTCCTATGTACATGTGATGCATGCAAACAATTGTCTCGTTTCGGCAACGTACAAATACGCTTTCAACGACTACATTTCTCTATTTAAAGTAGCGCCTAGCGCATTGTTAGCGTTGCTTATAGGTATAACTTTATTCCAAATGGCATGCCAAAAATCATCTGCTAAGAAGAATCAACTTATAATTCAAGGTAATTATAGATTCATTTAATCTTGTTATTTTCTATGCATATTTATTATATTGAAATCTATAACTTAAAAGTATATTATTTATATCAAGTTTAAACAATATGTTAATTTATTTTAGGTATCGCTTTTTTGAGGAAATATTGTCAGTTACGGGGTGAAGACGGAAAACAAGAAACGTACTACAACATGGGCCGCGCGCTTCATCAAATTGGTTTACTACCAGCAGCTGTGCATTTCTACAAATTAGTACTTAACGAACACCCTGGAGATTTAGTGCAGAAAAATTCACATCTTTTAGACCTGAAGCAAGAAGCTGCCTTTAATCTACATCTTATTTATTTACAATCGGAAAATTATTTATTAGCGAGAATGTATCTAGAAAATTATATTACAGTTTAGTATAAGAATATTAGATACATGAATCTAAAATGTAAAGTGAATTATTACAATTGTAAATAAATGTATTAACACTATCATATAAATTTCAATATTTGGTATATTTTATACACCTCATATGTTTTTGACATTGCTATATTTGGTTTAATTTGTTATTATTGCTTTTTAGATAAATAAACAATATGAGTGCCGCCTTGGAAGAAAAAATTAAATTTATAGAATTATGCAATGTTTTGGAAAAAGTTACTAAGACACTTGTTAGTAAGAAAACTAACGTCTTAGAAAAATTTGTCCAGGAATGTCGTCGTGTTGGTTGCGAATTGAAAACACAAGATCCTAATGCGGTATATCAGTGCATCTTTTAATTAGATTCTTCTAATAATAAATGAATGTTCTTTATGACTTTTTTCGTTATTTAGGATATTTCACCTTTTCCTATATTCAGATTGATTTTACCTCATCTGGAACGAAAACGTGGACCTACCAATCTAAAAGAAAAATCTCTTGCCAATCTTTACATTCGTGTATTTTGCTTGGGTAAAGGTAGTAGGGATGCAAAAACACTTTTAGAATACAAGTGAGATCACTAATTGACGTATCTTTCTTTTTAACATTGTAAAATGAAGTATAATGGCAATACAATATTTTTTTAGAGTTCCAAGAACGGGAAAAATAGGGCGTGATTTCGCAGAGGTGGCTTACAGAACTTTGCAGAATCGCTTGAAACGTGAAGCTTCAAGCCTTACTATACAACAAATTAATGCATTTCTTGACAACATATCATCAAAAGACGAAATTCTGCAGCAAAAGGATGAAACATTTAAAATTTTATTAGGAAAAATCAATGCATTAGAGTTTAAATGGATAACACGCATAATTCTTAAAGATTTAAAACTTGGTACCGGAGGAAGGAAAATACTGGAAGGTTCGTTTTTTTCATATTAGCATTATCTACATATTACAATAATTTCTATAAAGTTTCTATAAAAAATATACATCTTTTAGTTATACATCCAGATGCAAATTCAGTGTTTGATGTATCAAACTTACATCATGTCTGTGATACATTATTCTATACTCGGTTGAGGTATCAACATGATATCAAAGTATTCTCTCATTTTAAACCCATGCTGCTAGAGAAATGTAAAATCGAGGATACAAAGAAACTGTTTCTCAACGGTGAAGAATACTTTGTGCAATGTAAATATGATGGCGAACGGTCTCAGATGCACATGAAAGATGGCAGATATAAATATTTTACAAGACAAGGATTCGAAATTACAGGCAAACCTGGTTTTGGAGAAACTAGTTCTTCAGGTATAGTTAACAGGCATCGTAGTTTATAATCATAAGTATAATAAATTTCGTGATTTTAGGTTTTATGAGCAGTGTTTTTAGTCGACTTTTAAATCCTGAATGTAAATCAATCATCTTAGACGGTGAATTAATGGGTTGGCATAAAGAAAAGAATTTGATGGGTTCGAAAGCAATGAATTTTGATGTTAAAAACTTATCAGATAGTAGCCACCACCAGCCATGTTTTATTGCGTTTGATATCATTATGTACAATGATACTTTGCTTAATAATGAAATATACGAGAAAAGGCTGAATATTTTAAAGGATGCATTTACCGAAGAAAAAGGTTCCCTTATGTTGTGTGAAATCAATAAAATTTCCAAAAGGTATAATTCAAGTTTAATATATAATTTAAGAAAAAAAACTTTACATACATAATTTACATATTTTTTCGAAAGTGAAAACTTATGCCAGTTCTTCAATGAAAGTATGAAAAACAAAGAAGAAGGCCTAGTAGTAAAAAAGTGTGATATTAAATATAAGCCAAATGTACGAGATGGTAGTGGTTGTTATAAAATAAAAGCAGAGGTAGCAATTGATTTATTGATATGAATTAATACATATATATTCATATTACTGCTGTACATTTCCTTATCTTGCAATATGCTTTTGTAGTATTCGGATAATCTGGTGAAGGACGTCGATTTAATCATCCTTGGTGGATACTATGGAGAAGGAAAATTTATGAATTTGATAAAAAGTTTTCTAGTGGGTGTAGCTATTCCACCGGACATTCCAGGGGAAAATCCGACAAAGTTCCTATCAGTTGTATCAGTAAGCAACGGGTTTTCTATGGATATATTAAGAGATCTTTGGAATAAGTTTGATGGAAAATGGAAAAAAGAATGCCCAGCAAGTGTGATTCCACCTAGGGTAAACTTACAAAGTATACATATTATTACATATATAATAACTAATATCTTAATCTTAATGTTTATCAGTTGGATAAACCAGGTTTATGGATGCCGCCCGAAGATTCTATAATTATTACAGTGAGGGCATCAGAGATGACCAAAAGTAGTGACTATCCAACAGGATATAGTTTAAGATTCCCAAGAGTCACAAGCGTGAGATATGATAAACCATGGTATAATGTGTGCACCACCACAGAACTATTATCATTCGTTAAAGTATGTGTATTCCGAAAAGAAACATTTTATCTACTCGAAGATAAACTGTCTCTGTATATAAATACTGTAAATTTAATTGGTACTTAGGATTCGCAACACGTTCAAAAGCTAACGAAACGAGATGTAGACCACGATGACATAGAAGAACCTTCTGCAGTGAAAGTACGCAGGACAACAAAGCACCGTTTTCCCACATTTGATAATAAATCATCAATGCTTAATATATATGAAAATCCACCAGTTTGCCTCACACGACTTTTCGACGGTAAAGAAATTTGTGTAATAAATGGAGACGACGAGTTGACCAAAGAACGCATCGAAGAAATTCTACTGCAACACAGAGCAAAAGTTGTGCAGAACCCATCGAATGATAATTACTGTATCATTGTTGGTAACATCAAAACGGTAAGTATTTCAACAATATATTTTTACGATATTGTTAATGAGAGTTAATAAATGATACATAAAAATTAATTCCTTAGGCAAGGGCGAGGAATATTGTACAAAACAAAAAGTACGATGTGGTAACAGTAGATTGGTTCAAGCAGGTTACCAAAGAAGAAAATTGGTTCTCGTTAAGGGATTTTCTTCCTTGGGATTTAATAAGTTGCCGTAAACCAACAAAACATCGGTTGGCAAAGAATTACGATGATTATTACGACAATTTCTTTGTAAATGCAACCGAAGAAAGTTTAACACGTTCGTTAGAGAAAGCTGAAGAAGAGGTATTACTTTCTTCCCATTTAATCCTACAGATTTAAGAATAAAATTGACAATGTAACATAAAATTTTGTTCAGGCGAAGATTATGGAGCTCGATCTTGTACAAATGAAGGCGTTGGATAAAGAGCTGTTCGACCACGGAATTTCATCTTATTCCATGTTTAGAGACATAGTGGGATATTTCAATAATCCATCAGATTTGTCTAAATATGAATTTCGTTTTTTGAGCGGAACAGTAAAAGAAACCCTTGACGATTCTGTAACGCACATATTCACCGATGAAAGTCCTATCAGTTCTGAATTGAAAAGTTCAACAGACAATGATTTACAAAGACGTGCAATAATTGTCAAAAGCGAATGGATCAAAGCTTGTTTTAATCAAAGGAAACTGATTCCAGATAAGGAATATCTCTCTAATATAAAATTGGTATAAAACAAAAAAGTTTTGGCCTTGTATTGAGGAGTACAATATGTAATATTATTTTAAGCCATTAGCTTTTGACTTTACTTCATTGTTAATAATTTACAATAAGAAATAGGAATTGTATGTCCATTTTAATACATTTTTCTAAATGTTACTTTTAAAAGAAAATTGTATATATCTGTATTTATGATTATTGGAAAGTGAAGTGAAAAATAAGTGTTGACCGACACAAATAATGAAAGGTTTGACTAATAGTTTTCATTTTAGTAGAATGAAGCTATTTATTTGTAAATAAATATTGTGATGTATTTTTCCTGAAGATTAAATGGTATATACCAGAAAGTATAGTTTTGAAATTGTTTGCAAAGAGTGTGACGTTACGTTAAGTTTATTTGTAACATGGACACCAAAAATATATAGACAGCCATTTTGGCTCATATTTTCGTTAAGTGCTAAGAAACTGGGTACTAGGCGGAGTGACAGTCGGACATTTCGCTCATTTAACATGCCGTTTCGAAATATTTCTTCTCGGTTGAACTCGACACCCTTACTAGTCTCGTTTTATTTCATCGGAATGCGTGCAAAATATAAGGCAAGAGGGACGCAGCTGCGACGTTTCCTTTACAAAGCCTGCCATTCAGAGAGATTCTCGAGTAGATTAAGACGAGAGCATACGGGGGGAAAAAAATGCTTCATGCAAACATCAATGCACCGACAAACGTTTTCACTGTTGCCATTGTCAATTTAAAAACCATGACCATTAGCGACCGCAGTGTTCCTTTCTAATCTCTTGTTAGAGAATCATCAAATGAAATTACAAGAAATTTCGTTCAACATATTGTTTTCTAAACGAAACTTACAGTCCCAAACCCATCTTGATGAAACAGATGGTCGTGATATTAAAAAGTTTATTGAGATCCTGAAAAATTCACTAAAAATAAATACATATCCAACGTTAATAAAGTACACCATTATCAAACATATATGGTCTATTAACTAAAAAAAAAGCTTGGTTTAAGATATTTCCAGACCGGTACACGGAAAATCGTTTTTTTCATCGAGTAAATTGTAACTGAAATTTTCGTCGAAGATGTATACCGTGGCATCGCATGATGTATGCATAGTGTTAACCGTCGCGGATATCTCGTTAGCGTAAAGGAAGGTTTCGTCTACCGGCTCAGAATATAATATATGAATATGACTGACGTCCGTGTCCGCCGAAGATTCTACTTATAGACTCTTCACCTACGGACACGACACGTATTAATCGAGTTTCAGATTTTCCAACGCACGTCCAACGGGACGCGTCATCCCTGTACGTCCAATTTATTCACGGCGTTTCACTGCTAACTCTGTACCTGCCAATTACGACCACTCGTTACTGTTGTTCCTAGCGGTTACCACCGTTAAATTTGCAATCAAAGGGTTCATGTTTCAAAGTCCTGTTTTTCGACAATTGCAACACTTATTTCGATATCATTAGATACTTTTCGAGCAAAAGGCGCGATGAGAATGATCTCCGATCCATTTTAGTGGATGAGAATCGAACGAAAATTCGTTATTTCTCTCCATGATTTTGAAAATCTTAAAATGATACAAGATTGCTTAATTTTATTTCGTGCGGAATATAACTTTACCTATTCTCCACTTGTATGCAATAACAAAACGAGAGCAAAAGATGAAGAATATCCGACCTATTCTGTTACCACGTTCTACAAGGATCGCTTATATTACATCTTGATCATGCGACTTTTGTATCTCTTCGCCGCTGATGAAGCGACTTATTCTCTTTCGACTCGTTCAACAATTATTAATAATTACGCTTGAAGCCCCACGTTACGCGGCGATCACCCGTGTACATTATTCTATTTTTTGTGCCCTGTTCGTAAAGTTTGGATTCCGTGAACAATCGGTTTCTTGGTTCCCTAACATTAGCAGTTCCTTCGTCAAACGTTTGATTACTTTTTCTGAATAGGACACGCATCGGCATACCCTGATCGACGTTATTCCTTTCGAATCCGCAGTCTTCTCTGCAAGTCAGCGGGGAGGTCAAAGACGTCGAAGAAGTCGATGTCGGGCTTCGTCTTCTTGGTTCTCTTCTTCTCCATCTGTGGACGCTGGAAATTGGTTCCCGTTTGTGGCAGGTTGAGTGTTCAAATGGTATCGTGCAAGACGGGCACCTTCTCCACGAGGATAGATTCGTCGGAGAAGAGCGATTGCGATTATGTTGATTGTGCATCGTCGACTTGTAAGGATACCGGAAAACAACTCGATTTCTGCTGTCAGAGCTCGCGGAAGAAACGGTGGAAGAACTATCCGTGGAGTCCTCGTACTTTTGATCCTTGAAGCTCCGCGATTTCGAATTTTTTACCTTGGTAGTATTCGCGGATACTTTCTTCGTGTTCTGCGGGAACGAGGTCTTATATTTCGTGAAACACTTCTCGCTAGCCAAAGTAGACTTGCGATCGAACATGGAATCGATGATCCTCTTTAACTTCGTATCGTCGCTGGGGAAATTGTTCTTTTGCGGTTGTGAATTTTCGCAGAATGTTTCGCAGCGTTGCTGCGAAATTTTAGGATTGAATTTCGTGAAGGAAATTTTTTGAGGGATATTCCATAGCGGACGATTGCGACTTCTGAAACGATGTATATGATTATTAAGCGCAAACTACTTTGCAACTACAGAATGAAATATTTATTAAGAAATTCGGTAACTAACTTCGAATCGCACGAACAATTTCCACGAAAGTTCTTTTGATTTGTTTCACTCGCTTGATACGCGTTGAAACAAGTAGATCCAGTTTCAGGTTCATCGTGGAGACCTTTTTGTGACCCCGAAGTCGGAGAACGCTTTATTACGGAGTATTCCAGATTAGGTTGATGGTATTCCTTGACGAAAACCGATTGCAAGCAATTTTCTTGAGTTTTGTTATCGACGTCCGAATAACGTGGCAATTTAATAGTTTCCGCTTTAAGGCTCAATTTTGATTCAATGCTTTTGCTAGATTTTATACGTACTGGTGGATTCTTCTTTTTAATTTTAGGAGCACGTTTTTCCCGCAATTCGCGGTACAGAATTGAATCTATGCAATTATCTGTTATAATCGTTTCGGTAAAACTGGTTTCGCTTTGCGATTCTTTTTTACTTTCTTTTGAAGAGCAATCGTATTTATTCGAATCGATAGTTGTGATCAATTCTTCGTCGAACGCAGTTCTTACTTCAGATTTCATATTACCATCACAGATTTTATTAACAGTTTGCGAGTCTGTAATATCTTCGGTAGAAACCTGCTTTGATGTACTACTAAAATAGTTTTGCTCCTTGTATATAGCTTGAATATGTTGGTCAGAGGGTTGAGCCGTATTCATATTAGTAATATTCCACGAAGGGTCAATCAATACTTCCTCTTTCGCATCTATTTCGTCTATACATGACTTCGAAGGCATCTCGTCTGCACTTTTAATGTTTTCTTGTAGGGCATCTTCTATATTTGTTTCTGTTTCAATAGATTTAACGTTTCTACTTAATCTGTTGCAACGGCATTTCTTTCGAATTTTTTCTTTACGTTCGTCTACGATATTTGTATCTTCATTCGATAAATTTGCAAATTCAGCGGTTGAATTCGCGACAACGATATTATCTACATGATTCCACGATTCATCATTCATGTTTCTAATACAGAACTTCCAGAAGTCGGTAATAGTGTCTTGGGAAACATGCATGTGGACACAAGAACGTTTTCTTCTTCTTTTCAGAAGCTTTTCGGCGCTCACGATGCCACTGCAATGGCGGAAAAGACAATGTTGGCCCAATCGTTTTCTTCTTACACTGGTCGTTGATTCTGCAAGCTGATTCAACAGTAGTTTCAATTTTCTCTCTAATACATTAAATATACGAACAAGTACTTCAAAAACATTAAAAATTAAATCACGTATTTTTAAAAAATAGTATACATTATATTGACTTCCAGAAAAATAAATGTTGTTAGAAACTAGTGGATTACTTATTGGTACATTCTAAGGTGAAGTCATATTGCATTTGAAGCGGAAATTGTTAGAAATATACCTTGCTTTTCTGATTAAGCAATGTTACACAGCATGCACAATTTGCGGGCGATACACCTGCAATTAAAACAACCGAAACGTCACTGATCCGTGGCATGATTAAAGTGACTCACGATGGCAAGACTTACAGCGATTCGCTGGAGAAGTCGAAATTACCATTGTCATTTTTAGGAGGATCTTTTCTTAGCACAAATGCAGTCTCCGAGATCGCTGGATCGTTCTCGAGAAACCATTCCCTTATCTCCGCGTACCCTAAACGCCATTGGACATAAATTATTAAGGGGCGATTACATAATTAGTATTGATAACCCCTTAAACGTATACACGTACATGCCAACAGGTTTTCGGCAACCACAAGCATAAACCTTGGTCTGCCTTCTATGGGAAACAGTGTATTGTTAACATTGATATTAATAATATCGAAAAATATTTTTCTTGCTTACCCTGCCTCACATTCGCATCTGTCTGGTCGTCTAAAGTGCAGGGATTAGTACTGAGTATTAGAACTTTTGATTACGCCATGCGCATTATATCGCTGGCCATACGATGCGTGATATTCTTTAGGATCTCAGGCAATGTTAGAATTTCAACATAGATTTAACGAAACGAACAATGTTCACTTTTAGTAACGACAAATTGCAATCTAATCCTTGGAGAAATCTCGTACGTATGGCCAACGTGACTCACTTTTCTCCTCTATCACGAAGGAACTCTCGCAGTCTCGCTTTGCACAGGCAACTGTATTCTCTGCAACGCGTAGAACATTTTTCCTACCTATTCTGTTTGTTCCGATTTAATTAACATCGTTCCGATTTAATTAACTCACTTTTCTTTTAGGAAGAACACGTAAAAGAAGAGCATGCCCGTGAAACCCGTAAGAAACTTGCTCAAGTACCATGCAAAGTTGCTTGTACAATGGGGCATCTCAGTGCATTCGGTTACTGGCTGCTCACCAGCCTTGTAACATGTAAAAAATGTTAATAACGTATAAACACACGAAGAATCGTAGTTTTAAATAACGTAGGCAGCGTTACATCAATAGCAATTAGACTGCGGATCTTTATGGCAAATACAAAATTTTTGCACTATCAGGCACAGGAGCCAAATAGTTTTATTTATTAATTATCTTATTAAGCTGAAACTAATACGCCGGGTCCTTAAATCTTTTTAATATGTCCACTGCTTTAACCCTCCGATAACCGACAAATTTTTGGTCCCTGCGGACCTCGACGCCATAAATGACTTCAACCAAACGGTTATAATGAAAAATTTCACGAAATCGTGTCGAAGCCAATTGTAATCGCTTCTAGACATCCCATTTATAGAAGTCACGTAGGCTGTGGCTGTTCGGCCGAACCGTATTGAAATGCCGCATCGTTCAAAACGTCATAGGTCCCCAGGGGCCTTGTCGGTTATCGGAGGGTTAAATTGCACGTATCCACTTTTCATAAAAGCATAAAATCCGCAGTCTAATAATAATTAATTACGCGTTTCAGTGAAAAGGTATAAAAGAATATGATGTTGCGGCTCTTCTTGTTTTTGAGGACTAATTGTAATAATAAAGAAGTCTAGAAAATAGGTCTATCCAGTGAGCTCTTTCTTCCTTACATCAGCAGTTCCGGTATCGCTCACTAAATCAAAGTATTGCTACGAATTCCACGTTTCTTCTCGCTTGTATTTATACCTCGGTCGAATGAAGTACCGGCAGTGAATGAAGAATACTTTCCCGCGTCTTTCCCTGCTGTACGATTGCATTACATGTCGCGGACAACTCGTCGAGATTATTCTCTGAAATTTCCCAGGGGTTAGTTTTGATGTTCGTTGTCCTGACCGCGATGTTTCGCCCTTTTGATTTATCGTTTGAATCTCGTATTATATAACATGTTTGCAACTTCGAAGGCAAGGACGCGCAGATCTTCTTCACCGGCTCGCATTCGAGGAACGGCCGGTGGGTTTCAACGCGAGTCTCGGTCGGGGCTGTCAAGACGCGGATTTATGAATTTTCATCTACCGCGATTCCGGCGACGCGAACAGTTTTTCGGCCGCGAACAAATGCAAAGTGCCACGATTTGCAAATGTCAGAGTTGTCGGCTTCACCGGATCCGCCGCTTGCTTCTGTTACTCAAATTCGTTCGCTTCTCCCGAAATTGCGTTACTTTTGTTAATAAATATTTATTTATAGAGCCGGCCGTCTGTCAGGAACATATTAAAACCCACGTGCAATTGACAAATGTTACAGTATTCGCGAAACCGGTTTGGCAACGCGGAGAACACATACTAAACCATGGCAACATTTCGCGAATTGGAACGAGCTGTGTTCCTACGAAATATTTGGTTCCATCCAACGCGTGGAATCAAATATCAAAAATGCGACAACCCTATTAACGTATTTAATATTCCTTTTTCGTTGAGTTTGTAAATGAAAATCAATTTTGTTGTTCAGCAACGGAACGTGGTAAGGTAGTAAAAGTTCATCTTCAAATAGTTGCATCGGTATACATCGAATAATTATCGGTTATTCGTTATATGCAATGCAAGAAACACTTTCTATTTTTTTTTTTTATTTACGAAATTTGAATCTCACGGAAGAGATTATTTTGCGACACTTTCTATTTGATGTCGTTTCTCTTAGAGATTTGTTTTTGAAAATTGGAAGCTGAACGAACATTCGGTCTAATTATAACGAATGATTGGTTTGCCCGATCGAATACTTTTTGTCAGAGCTAGTATTAGGTCACAAGTTGACGTGACCACTGTTATTAATAATCCGCGAGTCATTTTTGCGGGAAAAGCCGAAGAGAGGGGCCAATTTTAGCCACAGATATTCTTCAGAGGTGCAACATCGGCTTGGTCACGCAACCTCAGCGGATCCGCTGCTGCCAGCGGTAGAAAGATGTTGAATGACCTGTCAACATATTTGCCGTTCTGACAACACCCTCGAGCAGAGCTGTCTCCGTTGATGGGAGAAGGGGGAGGAGAACATCTACAATGACACCCCTTCGTTCCACGCTCATTAGGGCGAATTCCTCGGTGCGTTTCACGCGTACCTACCAGCTGAATGTATAAATTTAAACTTCCCTGATTATTCTTTCTTTCGTCGTTCGTCAGGAAATGTGTCGTCTAACAGTCGATGTTTCTTCGAAGAACAGAAATTCATTTGCGGGTGTTAACGATCGTTTCATAAATCACGCACAAGAGCGGCAAAAATATAATTAATTGAGTCTGTCGGAAACTAAACCCGTCAACACTTTCAAATTCACGTGTTAAAAAGTTGTTAACATAATATGTGTAAATAGGTAAATCTTACCAGCATACATTATCTTATTTCAACCGAACACTTTCTGACAAGTGTCGTATACCGAATTTATATTAATTGCTATCGTATTCATATAAAAACAGAAACTAGAAAGATAAAATTTACGATACTGATTATTCCATCTAAACCTAGTCAAAGAATACCGTTAACCATAAAAATTAAACGAAGCGGTAGAGTCTCCATTGGTACCTCGGATGTATAAAATCTGGGGCGAAGAATTTCGCGATGTTTGGAGAATCAGAATTTCAGATTTAGGTTCAGAGCATCTTGGGATCGCTGTCTGAACCCGTTCGACTAAGAATATAGTATATTATCCAAGTATCGGTGTATAGTGCAATCTCTACACCCTTTCCGTTCTATTGCGTACTGCAAAAATAGAAGACAGAGTCTCGTTGGACTAACAACGGTACACACCGCCAGCTGCGGCCACATGGCATTCTTTCTGTGATCTTGCTCTAAGAGCTCGTTAATACGATCCGCTCGGATGTTGCCAACGCACAGTTAATATTAGTTTCGAGTATGTTTTCTTAACGTATGAGTGTTCTTTTGGAAGGCCGGCTCTTAAGTGCCGCGGCCCACCGTGCGTAACGTTCTACCCTTGTTTTGCCTGAAAATCTATATACTCGGAGAGGAAGCGTCCGGTTTATGTTACTCTTCCACGGAAACGCCATGAAGGAAACCTACCTTCGACCCGCTGCTTTAGTTTTTCCTCGCAGACTTTGTCCTACTAAACGCTTCAGAACGAAAGAATCGAAAAGATTTCAATGACCGCACTAGCATAACACTCTACCGATCAACTACCTACGTGATCTAAAAAACAAAACGGTTCTGCGACGATTAACATGTTTACAGTAAAAAAACGCCAAAATGTTCACGGAAATATAATGAAGTTTCAGCTCCGGGAACCGCTCGGGATTTACAGAACGGATTGAAGTAATAAATTCGTGACCTTTTTATTGATACCAGCAAGTACTCCATTTCCTCATGAAGCATCAAGTTTGATAAATCTCGCCCTTTTCCGCCCAAACAACTCTCTGTGCGTATACATGTCGGATCCGCCTTGCGGAAGATCGATACGTCCCTGTCACGGGGGACGGCAATCAAAGAAATCCCTCGCTTAACGAAGATCTTCACCTTTTTCTCGCGGGTGATACAACTCTATGGAAACAAGAACACCGAGAGCCCGGTTGTCCTCGATTGGCTCCTCGTCTACGAGGGTGGCGTCGTTTCTTCGCGTTCGGAGCCAATCCCAGCGTGTTTCTTCTCTAAAAATACATTTTGAATTGGTAGGAGGAGATGAAGGAACACTCCCTTCGCCACAGGAAAAAGATTCCTCTAAGTATATAACTCATTCAACAGTGCATAGAGCACACTCCGTCCAGGCAGTGTGCAGGAATTCGGGAGCGATTTTGAAAGGGTTCGAGGTACCTTGGTGAACCTGGTGTATCCATGAGATCGTTATATCCAAAGTTTTGTATAGTTTTCATTAAGAATACACGGTCGCTGATCGGTTCGGATAAGGATCTCATATTCCAGTGAAGTGACATTGCAAGTGCGCTAAGATGGAATACAGCACAATGTTTTGCGTTATGTTTTTCATATCTTTAACGAATTGAACTGGAAAGATTAATTAATGATAGACAGCTTCGCGTCAACTGTAAAGTTTAGAACATTACCTCAGGAATACTGTAAAAGAATTTAAGATGAAAACGGAGAACAGCAGCTCTAGCCAAGTGAATTCCAGCATGGAACAACGTCTGAGGAGTCCAAAGTGCGCGAGATGCCGGAATCACGGTGTGATTTCCGGTCTAAAGGGCCACAAACGGTCGTGCGCGTGGAAGGATTGCCGTTGTCCTTGTTGTTTGCTTGTGGTTGAAAGACAACGGGTGATGGCAGCACAGGTTGCCCTTAGAAGACAACAGCAGGCGCAAGGGAATTATTTCGGTGACAATGTCTCGGCTATCTGCCATGCACCCGTGGACACTTCCGCTTCGCCGTACTTGTTGAAGACTGATCAGAGCCCTGTTTGTCGTAGGGCAAAGAACTTTCAGCGTCACCAATTACACTTCACACAGACCAGCATCAGCGTAACTCAAGGGTTTTATGGATTGAAGACTATTCATGGTTTACCTACAGCATGTTAGTATTTATAGATAATAAAGATAATAAAGAGAATACTTTTACGTTAATAGTATTTGATCTTCAAGTTTCTTGTTAGAAATTAAATAATTCGCAAAATTCGATCATGCTATACTACTTCTTTCCGGTACCCTCTTCGTTCCACTTTCTCTTCCTTGTATTGGTGATGAAGTACGCATAAAACGCTCATTTATAGAAGTTTACAAGAAATCGTAAAAGTAACGTCCGCGTGGCCTCAGCTGTGGTCAGTTTCCATAAGATTGTGATCAATTATCGCACAGGCGATCGCGTATAACATTATGTTCAGCAAACAAAGAATCAAAATATGTCTAAATCGTTTAACTATATAAGTTACACACGCGTGTGACGATATTGTAATATTTTTATAAAGTGTGAACATGTTTTTTATTTCAGTTACCGCAGACGCACCCTTGTTGAATGGTTTGTCGCACAATCAGCAAGACTCTGAAAATTCCAAGAAATTAGAGTCTTTCCCGACTACGTATTCCGCGATTCCCTGGTTCGAAAATGTTCCAGAACAACGGAAACTGAAGAAGAACTTCAATAACTTTACTTCCGCCGTGACAGATCTTAGCAACATTTCGACAACAACCGGTGGATCTTGTTTGGAGAAGAAATCAACCATTTCTTTTAGCGTGGAATCCATCATCGGAACGAAGTGATATGAAATGACTGATTTTTCTTTAGCTAAAGATTACGATCATTATTGTAAATAGAATTCACCCTCTCGATTTATTTAACCTTAACGACTTATAGATTAAACCAAAGCATGAATAATTTTTTAAGAATTCCTTTTTTTAAAGTCTACAGTGTGGTTCTATTATTTCATATCACATATAAGTTAGACGACAGCTATAATGCGTTATATATTTAAAATACATTATCGTACATTAACATCGCGATAAAATTATTTACTGCATAATCGTGAAGTATTGTATAAAAATTCAAGCATTACCCTTTATCGCCGTCAACACCTTGAACGTGTTATACGTCTTAAGTAACAACTATACAGTCATAACATGCCCTACAGACTTTGTAATAATGAATGAACGAAATAAATGTGAACACATACTAAGGAACGTGTGTTGTTAAGTCATGCAAATTCCCACTACTTCAACTGATAAAATGAAGTGCGAAAGCGCATCATTTGTCACTTTCAAGTTTCTCGCTACAACGTTTCATGTACGCGTCCATTTCGGAAAAGTCAGATAAAGTAGTGTGAATTATCTCGCATAAAATACTTGGCCATTTCTTTTCAAGAAGTTGCAGTTTTTGTATCGCGTCTACAGTGAGATTGATCAAACTTAACAGATGGACTTTTCCCCTATGTCTCCAGATAAGATCTTCCTATAATAAGAAAGAAAGGATTCCGTGAGAAAAAATGCAGATTAGGTCTTTTATCAAATTATTGCCAAGAACTGTATTATTTTTCTCTTACTTGTGTTATGCTTCCTTTTCTCCATTGTAAAGCCTCTTTAGCGACAACGCTTCTAAGGGCTGGATCGCCGTTAAGCAAAAATTGTTTGGCAGTCATTTGTTCTCCATTTTGTCGTTGCACTTTCTCCAAGTGGAGTCTTTGTAACAATGGTTGTAACAGTGATTCTGGTAGTGAACACATGACAATATCAACAAGACCAGCATACTCCTTGTTCGCCAATTCAATTTCTTCATTAGTAATCTAAAAGTAACATTTAAACAAAGAAGTGAATATTTTGAATAAATGTTTGTCTACTTCGTTTCATACGAAATAAAGAAGTATTTACTTCTTTCCCATTAATAACTTTGAGTCCCCAATGTGCTAAACGAAATATAGCATATACTTTCCAATCCTTAGATATAATCGGATTCCCGATTTCTATATGAATGCTCGTCAATCCTTGTACTTCAGCTAAAGCATTAAGTTGCCCAAGGTAACTAATATTCGTTTCTTTAAACATAAAGTGTTCTATATTTGGAAATCTATTCTTCACTTTACATAAAACTTTGGCCACGTCATTGAATTGTACATAATTGAATTTAACTACATTAACATCTTGAGCCTTTGAACAGTCCCATGGTTTGTCGATAAAACGCAATGCACCTTGACCATAAACATTTAAGCATCGACCAGCAATTTCTATTAAATAATCTCCTCCTATAATGTATTAGCGATGTCTGTTAATTGAATTACTACCGCTAATGTATTGCTCATACACACCTTGTTCTCTCTCTTTTGGTGGATTTTGCAACGGTGGTGGACTTGGCGGTGTTGAAGCTCTGTATTTAGCTCTAGCTGTTGCTGCTCTATTACTTTTGTAAGTTACTATTTTTTTCACCTGAGCACTCTTTATTCTATTTTTATCTTTTTCGGAATATTTATTCTTTAACAGTATATTTTTAGCGGCGGATGATGTACTAGAATCGCTCAGTACTGACTTACAACTATCCATACTGTTAGTCTTGGAGCTTAATGAAAAATAGCCAGAGGAACCAATGCTTGATTTGGATTGGCAATCGCTTGTACCATTTTGATCATGAAGTTTTACGTTTTGACTGAATTTTGTTAAATTTTCGACATTTAAGGCCTCGGCGGATTTGAAAATTGCACAACTATTATCATTTTCTTTTTCATGACTGGCAGTTGTTGATATGGGCGAAGAAACATGTATAGGATTAAACACTTTGTTAGCAGCAGACCTATTAACGTCACGAGGAGAAATATGGTTGCTAGAATTTAAAAGATGAGATTTTAAGCAACTCTTCAAGTTTTCATGACTTTCTGAACTTTCCGAGTCGCTGTTTGATTCACTATCAGCATCGCTGCTAGTCTTTACTTTCAACAAGCTCTTGTTGCTTTTGCTTGTTTTTTCGTCAAATCTGTTATTAATCAAATTATCTACAATAGAACCTAAAATAGGAGGTAATTTAAACTCTAATGGATATGTCTTAGTTGTGTCCTTAAGTCTAAATAAATTATCACTGGAGTTACTTCTTTTTTTAATATTTATCTTCGTTGCTTCTATGTTCTCATTTATTGAAGTTAAACTCCCAAAGCCTTTTGACTTTGCTTTCTCTAAATTCTTAGGTTTCAATGTACTAAACTTATTCGATTTCTGAACTTGAACTAAAGCAATGTTATTACTTCGGGTACTGTTGCCATTGTTATCCACAGAGGATTTGGAATGACATCTAAGAAGTTCCCAATTTATTTTAGCGTTTGATATAACTTCTTCTCTGCGAACGTTCATACAGACTTGTGCACTGAGATTTAGAAAAGTAGAGCTACTTTGTTCTTTAGATGTCCTCCAGGCCATGGCTGTCCTTCGAATTTGTTCGGTAACTGGCATAGTAGATAAGAATTGTAAATTTGATAGATATGACACCAGAAAGGACACGTAATCTCCATTTAGAGTCACAGGGTTTCCATCTATTGTTATTTCCCTAAGTTGTAGTGCTTTCACTAGGCTTCCTATATCTTCGATTCTAAAACAGAATTAAATAAAACAAAGCTATGTAATTAATACCTCTATGTTTTGTTAAATACTTACTTTTGAATATTATTGTTACTTAAATATAATTTTTGTAGTTGTGGTGTTTCACCGAATCCTAACAATTTTTTGATTTTGTTACGCCTGAGATTTAACTCTTTCAGTGACGTTAAACCTTGGAAATCATGGTAGCCTATTACTTTAATATTATTTCCAGCTAAGTTAAGTACTTTCAGAGATGCAAGATTCTCCAAGTCTGCTACTTGTAGAATTTGATTTCCATGCAAATCCAAAACTTCTAATTTAGAAAGTTGTTTCAGACCTTCAATCCGTTTTATCCTATTTTTTCCAATCAATAACACTCTTAGATTTTCTAACACTTCAAAATTACAAATCTTTTCAATCTGGTTGTTATATAAATCAAGAAATACTAATTTTGTTAATTGAGAGAAGTTAGAATTCTCGATCTTTGTGAGAAGATTATGTTGAAGGGATAATAAACGCAGACGTGGTTCCCCAACTATACTTGGAAATGTAGTGAGACCCCTTCTATCAAGACATATCCTATCAGGACTTTTTTCTTTCTCTGCAACTGTTCTTGTTGCAACCATGGTCTTCCCTTCGCTTGTCCATTGCAAGGTGACTGTATTGGAACCCTCCGCTTTAGCATTCTCTATATTAAATGGAGAATCTGCTAGACTGCATAGAAAAATGTATAAAAGTGTCGTGCGATTCATTAATTACATTACATATAAATCTGTATAGTTTATTTGTACCTAAATGAACTATAATACCGTTTAGATAGTTTCGGTGGAATTGGTGCTCCAGGTAGGATTGGTAAAGCAGGTGCTATCGTCAAAAATTGATGACTTTCCTGAACTTTTACTTTACAATTAGATTCTACAGATATTCCTTTTATGCCTCTTATATCAAAAGCTACAGTTTTAACCTACAACAGTTCAATAATGTCCGAGTACGGTTTTTAATATTTTACAGAAAAATTGTACTTACCCGCGTACCTCTATCGTTGCTTATTGGCATTACATAACCGAAACATAAAAATATGATTAATTTATTACACGATAAATTCCTGAATCTGATTTTAATCATTTAATGAATGCTGATACATCATGTACATTATATTTTTTTGTTAAATACCAAGTAATAAAGTTTAGTACAGGACTGAGCTATTGTTTGCTATTGCGCATTTGTAACCATGCCGTTGTCAACGTTTGAATGAACCGCGTTGCGATTTACGAAATTTATACTTACATACCTACATACTTACACAAATATATATATTTAGTTACATATGTATGTAGGTTCTATTGGTACCAATTGGCACATAGTGAATTTCACTCTTGTATGCAAATAAATAACTTTTATAGCTTGTGAAATAATTAATATTATTTTCTATTGAGACTTCATGTTTCATATTGTGTGCAAGTAGTATTACATCTGTATGCTATGTACGAAAACATCAAAAACTGATAAATTTATATGTTCCAGAATGATGTCCTTCCTTTCGGCGTTGCGGTTGTTCCAAATTAAAAAAAGCCTTATTATTCCTGTACAGTATGCAATACAAGTAAAAAATTATGCAGGTAAAAATATTTGTTGTCGCATTATTTTGTTTTTATGGAATAGTAGTACATTTTACTCCGTATAGGTAGAGGTTATGTTGTACGTTATATATTCCTATATAAATTCTTTCTAATAGTTTAATACTATAAATGATCATCTTTGGGTGTTTTGCTGCATGTTAATTGAGAACGCAATAAAATGAAGACTACTATACATTATTAAGTGCTTAGATTACAAAGAAGCAGTTTTTTAATCTAAAATATTTTGTTTCTTATTACAGCACCAAAAAAAGGAGCTAAGAAGATGGCCACAATGGAAAAAATAGAAATTCCCGTTGAGAAGGATGTCAATAAATTGTTAACTTATGTGTGTGGATCAAATATTTTGAAGGAAGGAGAAGATGTGAAATTAAAGCCTGACTCTGAATATCCAGATTGGTTGTGGAACATCAGAACAGAACCACCGAAACTCGAAGATTTAGATCCAAATACGAAGCAATACTGGAGGTATCTACGAAAACAGGGCTTAAAAAGGAATAACAAAAGGGCCAAATACTTTGGATTGCATTAAAAATTTATTAAATATGTTATTTTATGTAAAAATCACAAAATAAAACTGTATTTATAATTATACATATGTAGATATACGTGTATCTATTTATTTTTTCATAATGAATATTGTAGTTGCTATATCACTAAAAATATATTTTGTTCATTCCGTGATTTAGTTATTATATGTATGATTCTGTTAGGAGAATTTTTAAAATTTACATTGTAACAATTTTTTAAATAGTAATTAAACTTGAATACTCATATATGTAAATTTTGAACCATGGATAGGAGGTACACTTTAAAAGCAACTTAAAAACAACTGTGACCACTTGTTATTAAGCATGCAATGTGTATTTTGCATTAATTATTACCTTCTTCAGGATCGGTAAAATCATCAATAATAATGAATATAATTGGTTTTTTCCATTTTTATAGAATTAAGTTATGCAAATAATAATTTCTTAGTGTTTTGACGTATCCGTATTTAGTCATTATATAATGAATGTAACGTATTTTTCACACAACTGGGATACAATTAGTACATATGTTCCTATTTGTAATGCATAATGATGTTGACTAACTTCGTTCGTCAAATTAGCAAAACAAAGCCTGTATCCGATTAATTGGATCGTCATAGCTAGAGATCGATTAAAATCTAATTTCTTTAATCAAAACAATATTGCTATAAAACTATAAAGAAACAAAACTGCATCCTAACTTATTAACATTATTTGTTACTTCGAGGAAATTTGTTATTTATGAAAGCGTTAGGAAAAATCAAGTATTTTTAATTTTTAGCTCTAAATAATTATTTCACGTTCATTAACTATTGATTAACGGAAACTATACGAAATTTTCATGTACTGCACTCTATCAATACAAATTTCTTATTAGTAGATTTTTCCAACGAGCTTGATGAGAAATAAAACATCCATTTTTTAAATAAAATAACAACCCTTAATTTAATTAATTTAATAAATAAATTGCGAAAATAACAACCCTTAATCAAGTATGGTTGTGCAGTTATTTGAATAGACTCAAAGCACCTAGAATAAAAGTAACAGTATAAACAAGAATTGTACAATTTATGGTACAAAGGATTAAACGAGAATCATGAGCGGATAATCCTTAAGGTATTCACAGCTAGATCAATACTGTGTCACGGTCATGAATAAGATAAGAAGTGGTTCATTGGTCACTAATTAAACATTCTGTTATCTTGGATATATGAGCGGGATTACACAGTACAAATCATTAATGAAAGTACACTAAACTTTTAATAATACTGACCACGATACTTATGCCGTTAATCCAACTTTTCTTGCGAAAAAGAGTATCATCATCACGTTTTATTTGCAATGGGAAATTACGATCTTCATATAATTATGCGGTGGGGGTATTCCCTCTCCCTATTATCTATTTGATAAAAGAGTTTGCGATAAATTTACGGATTTCAGAGACAAGTAATCACCTACAACATCGTGGCACAGTACGCCCGTGAAAGTCTGTATTACCGTACCCTTGTATCTTCGAACAGGTAATGTTTTCGTCGTTGTCTTCTTTTTTTGATTTTTTTTAGTGACAAACGAAAACAAATTAAAATGCATCCGCAATTGTTGAATTAGCGTTGCCACGGATTTGAGTAATAGAGAGATCTGGTTTCATTATCTTAGATTTCGAGAAGTTTGCCGGTTTCTTAGCAGTATACACAATACACACCAAATGTTGTTTGTTGTTATACGCAGGTAACCTCGCATATATTTCCGCAGATATCGTTATCTACCATGAAACCATGAATTTGATTTCTAGACCGTCGACATTGCGGCCTAATTTTAAAATGCATCTGTGACAATTCAGATGTCGAAGACGTATTCCAAAAGCAAACAAATCGCTACTGTTCGACAATTGCAATTGCGCAACGGGATCGCTGCCTTGTTTCACGAAGGTTGCCAGCTCACCTTGATTCATAAAAAATCAGTTAAAGATTAGCTTCCATTAATCCCGACGTTTGATGTTTGATACTTGAACTTAAATACAGTTCGTAACGAAAGTGATCTACCGTAATCATTAATTATATCGTAGTCAACCTGTTTTCAAGAGATCAAATAAGAGTTCATTGCGCGGGCAGATTCGGATGTTAGCCCAAGTGTTACGCTGTATTTGTAAGATTATATATTTATATGTGTGTGCGATTAGATTTTGACTGATAAAGTCCTTTTCAGATCCGTATGTGACGCGGATAACAGCGATTGCTTTTAAGTAAATTTTCGGGCGGGATATAAAAGGATCGAAAAGACGATGCCGGTTTAGAGTTATAACATCTGCAGAACGTCAGAAACGAGTAACCAAGGTATCATATCGGGATATTCTTTAATCGCCAAGCGTGCTTAATCATTCTATTCTCGAAACTCGTCAAGTTTCACTTCAGTATCGAAATTGCGATAACTTATTCAAGGATCGATATTTTACGCAGTAATAATGCATCTTTCCGTGAAGAAAACTATCTTTTGATACATCATTGCCATCTTAAAGGGTGACAAAGCTATCAGTAGATAAAGTATTGAGGAACGATTCTCTTTTTTCCAGATGTTCAAGGTAGGACTCTTGATCGCGTTCATGGCGACAATTGCCGCCAATGTTCAAGCTGAGAGTAAGTATCACCTTGTACTTGATAATACTGAGAAAAAGCTTTTTGCACACATAATAGTTTAAGCTACGATATCTATATACGTTGGCAATCAGTTATCGGAACTTTGTATCATTAACAAGATCCGTGACATCTAATCTATAATACAATGCACTCTCGTTATCTAGAGAAGATCGTTTGCTACTTCGGTAGCTGGACCGTGTATCGTCCAGGGAACGGGAAAATCGAAATACAAGACATCAACCCCAATCTTTGCACGCACATGATCTATAGCTTCATCGGTATCAACACGGACGGCTCTGTCCGAATATTGGACGCGTGGGCCGATTTACCAGACGGCGGCGGCAAAGACGGTTTCGGCAAATTCACCGCCCTCAGCAAACGAAGCCCCGGTACCAAAGCGTTGATCGCAATCGGCGGCTGGAACGAGGGCTCCACCAAATTCTCTGCTGTGGTCAGCAACCCGCAAACCCGTTCCCGACTGGTTCAGGACGTGGTCAGCTTCCTGAAACGGTACAATTTCGACGGTTTCGATGTCGACTGGGAGTACCCTAACCAGCGCGGTGGTAAATGGGCCGATCGAGAGAATTTCGTGGCTCTGTTGAGGGAGCTGAGACAGGCTTTCGACAAACACGGTTATACCCTCAGTGTGGCCGTTGGCGCCGCTGAGAAATCCGCCTCCCAATCCTACATCATTAATCAGGTGGCGAAGTACGTTCACATCATTAATCTGATGACCTACGACATGAACGGCTCCTGGAACAACTTTGCTGCCATTAACGCCCCTCTGTATGCTTCCTCTCGTGAAAAGGGAGATCAGGCTAAACTCAATGTTGTAAGTGCACGTTGAACAATATGACTGCCGGTGCAGTTTATCGTTTACGCTTGATCGGCCAATCATTATGTTCTTTATTATTGTAGGATGCTTCCGTCCGCTACTGGCTCTCTCAAGGTGCTCCAGCCGAGAAGCTCGTTCTTGGTATTCCTTCCTACGGAAGAACCTTCACTCTGGCTAACCCTGGGAACAATGATGTAGGTGCTCCAACGACTGGACCTGGAGCTGCTGGGCCATATACCAGAGAACCGGGCATGCTTGGTTACAACGAGATTTGCGAATCTATCCGTCAAGGCGGCTGGAACGTTCGCAGAGAAAATCAGCAACGCGTGCCTTTTGCCGTCAAGGGCAACCAATGGGTTGGATACGATGATGTCGAGTAAGTGTTCTGTATTCCTATAAAACACACTGCATAGTTGCGAGCGGAATATGTGATAAAAGATTACAAATTTTAGATGATTTTTTAATGGTACGTGTTTTCGTTTGTTTTTAGGTCCGTTCGCGAAAAGTGTAATTATGTTAACCGTCTTAATCTGGGCGGTGCTATGATGTGGAGCGTTGAAACAGACGACTTCCGTGGTATCTGCGGATCAAAGTATCCTCTTCTGTCTGCCATGAACGAAGTTCTAAGAGGTAACACCCCTCAACCACCACCAAACCCACCACCAAACCCGCCCCCAACGCCAAAACCTACGCCTGCGCCGCCTGGTCCACCGCCATCAGGAGTGTGCAGCAAAGAAGGATATGTCCGCGACCCTAAAGACTGCTCCATCTTCTACTATTGCCAGAATGTGAACGGACAATTGAAACCCGTCCAGTTCCGCTGCCCAGATGGCCTTGCCTTTGACCCGTCTATCCTCGCCTGCAACTACAGAGACAAAGTACCGGGCTGCTGAACTATGCTATTCAAATGAATCGACTGTTATACTGAATGATTTTTGTGATATACACGTTTTGTAATCTTAAAAGCATTTTAATAAAAATATCGTTAAGCAAAGCCTTCACCCGTATTATTACCACGAGACGAATTGTTCTTTGATCCCAATCTACGTTCGCATTATAGTTTATCTATAATGTACTTAATAATATTTATTAAGTAAATATATCTACGATTTTAATATTTTGTGGAAAACAATTACCGGAAACCTTGAAAGCTATTTTTTAGAGGAATACAAACTTTTACATTCAATTACGTAAGGGAGAGTAGCCGAATTTGGATCAGCACCTACGTTGATCCACCATGTATTTTCAGAAAGACAAATATTTCAAGTAGTATTAATTGATTAGAAATTATGTATGCTTTGAACCTGGTTTAACCATATATCTTTAACCAGAAAAACACTTGTAAGTACTACTAGTGGTGCTAATTAACTATGATTTATAACGCGCTGGTTCAAATTCGGTTACTGTCCTACTTTTCTTACAATCATTTTGATGTCGATTACTCGAGTTAAAGAGCAGAAGCTGATTATTTATAGATAATTTAATTATGCTACAAGATTCTTTTCCTTGTATTTTTAAAAACTGTTTTGTTAATTTGAAAGTCAGTTTTACATTGACAAGAAACTAAGTGTTCAATAACAACAAATTTTAAGCAGACTAATGGAACAATTTTGAAAATTAGTGCTAAGCAATAGGATAGTGGTTATCATTGTAAATTACTATTAGTGAGTAATAGTGGCATCTTACAGCTATTTATACTGATAGCAAGTAATTGTCAGTGATAAACAACACCTAACAAAGTTTAAATGCGGTTTGAAATATTCTGCGATTAGTATAAGGTTAAAAATGATAACAGATGACAAAAGTGTTTATCTGCACAATTAAAAGTTCCAATAAAAAGTACGCATTTTCTATAATAATGATCCTTTGAACAAACAATAATAAGTGAGAACAATTTCGAAGAATCTCTAGGATTTCACATTCAGTCTCAATAGTCGTTTATTTTAAATTGTTTTTTACATAGTTTTCTTAATATTCATGTTATTGAACAATTTGACGTCCATTGTAGAAAAATTAAAATTATTTATAATTTATTTCAATGTATCATATCTTTCCACATGACCTTATAGATTTGAAAAAGAATGGTTAAATCGGACAGTATCTTGAGTAAATATTGGCTAGAAGCTATTAAAACTGAAGTGACTATATTTATACTAGTGCCTCACTACTATATTTATATGTAGACAAACTTCCGAAAACAAAAGATTATGCATATTATACAGTTTATTCGATTTTAGAAGTTCAATGTGTCATATGTGCAAATTAATATTTATTAAATAAAATAAACCTGAAGAATATAACCCATGCGCCACTATAATTATATATCTTCCTACATACGTAGACAAACTTCCGAAAACAAAAGATCTTGCGTATTATACATTTTATTCGATTTTTGAAGTTTAATGTGTCAGACCGGCAAATTATTGAAATTTTATAAACTAGGTTCAAAGCAACTTACAAGTTCAAATTTATTTTTGCAATCAAAAATTTCCTCGATGCTATAAAAAATGATTCCAGTTAAGAATGTGCAAACACAGTAATCAATCCTTGAATGCCTCTATTTTCCTCATTAGGACACATTACAATGTACACAAAGGAACAATCCCCCTAATGGATTAGCAAAGAAATCTAAATTTATAATTCGACTACAAATACAAGTGTTTTACAACAATCCTGCACACCAACAATCAGTTCATACAGTTGCTGCGATAAGAATAACTTAAATATCGTTAAAATAGCACACATGGCTACGAAATCGTTTATTTAATTTGCTGATACATTTGAATGGGAACAAAAACACGTAACACTGAGTATAAGTACGACCGACAAACTTATGATTTCCTTACACAACTGCTGAAGCCATCGACGCTCCGACCAAGTATGGTAAGAAAGAGGTCATTTTTTCATAAAAATTTTCACAATAATCATAAAAGAAACTTAGTCTTATTCTATTAAAAGCGTTTCTCTAGTTTTCTGTGTTACGGTTCCATTTCAATATTTCTTGAGGTTTTGTTGGTAAAATTAATTACTATTTCACAATTGTACCCTCATTTTTATAGTATTCCATGCGAATATTAAAGCATCCGACATCTTTCATTTACGCTTGAAATCGAAGTACTTTACACAAATTCTATCAACTAAGGAGACGATTACATTCTTACAGATGTACACAAAGGTCGCGGTTCTAGCTATCTTCGTGGCTATCGCAGCCTCAGCAACAGCAGAGAGTAAGTATACCAAAAATTCCAAGTCTGAAATGCGAGTGAATTATGCTACTCGATTTTTCGTATCGATAAAATTTCTTTGGAGATTATAATATTCTTTGAATGTCGAGATTCGATCACACCAAGTTCTCTGAAAATTATTTTCTTATCTAATCCAATGAAAAACATTTCAGAGAAAATTATCTGCTATTATGAGAGCTGGGCAAAGGACAATCCCGGAGAAGGCAAATACCCGATCACGTCTCTCCAAGTGAATCTCTGCACGCATGTGATCTATTCCTTCGTCGGGGTCAAGTCCAATGGAGAGTTCAAGCTGCTCGACGACAAGTCTGATCTGCCAATCTTCACCAAATATGTGAAGAGCCATGGTGCCAAGGCCCTACTTTCCGTCGGCGGGGCCTCCGAGAAGTCGAAGAAGTTCTCCAACATCGCTGAAAACGCAGAATCGCGCCGCCGGTTTGTAGAGAGCGCGGTCAGTTACCTGAAGAAGTACAACTTCGACGGGCTGGACGTCGATTGGGAGTACCCAAATCAAAACGGTGGCAAAAAAGCCGACAAGAACAACTTCGTCGAGTTGTTGAAGGAACTGAAACAGGCGTTCTCGAGCTACGGCTATAGCCTCAGCGCCGCGGTCGGTGCTGAACAAGATTCTGCCTCCAGATCTTACAAGATCTCGAAAGTCGCAGATCACTTGGATTTCATCAACGTCATGACTTACGACTTCAATGGATACTATAACGGTTACACCGGCATGAATTCTCCGCTTTATCCCTCGGCTAGGGACGAGCGTGATGACTACTACCGGCAACTGAATATTGTACGCATTTCAGAACAAGTTACTACACTCGATTCTCTTACGATACGGTACTCCAAAAACACGGTTTCCATCTAGCAAGACTTACAATTAATAATGAAACAGCGAAAAATAACGGGATTATAAAAGTAAAAAATCGTTTACTTTGTTCAAAGTAAGTTCTTTCGGCATAGATACAACGTTGTGCACGGTTATCCAACGTATGGATAGATTTCTGGAGATCTGTTTTCGCAATCGCTCTGAGTATTCTTGTCACAGTTGCTTGTATGGTTAGAATATCGTCATAGCGGGTCTCTTTCATTGGAATTTTTAGTTCTGGGAATAAGAAATAATCGCAAGGATCCAAGGTCGGTGAATATGGCAGGTGGGTGAACACAATTTCCCGAAACTAAAAATTCCAACGGAAGAGACTTTTCAGTAAGAAAATTTAAGAATGATTTTTATAAATATAAGTACTCGCTGATTATATGAATATATTCTCAATCTCATTATTTTTGATTATACTGTTTCGACACGGCTAGACAACACGGAACGAATTAGCCGTGTTAGAGGAGGGTTCACTGTATTTCTGGCAAACAGTTCTAAGCGAATAATTTCATTGCTGATGTTTTTATTGTTACTAGAACGCCAGCATTCATTATTGGCTCCATCAAGGTGCCCCAGCCAACAAGCTCATCGTTGGTATACCATTCTACGGAATAACCTTCACTCTGAAGGACAACAGCAAACATGGCCTTCATGCACCCGCATCTGGGCCCGGGAAAAAGGGACCGTTCACCGACGACGAAGGCAACATTGGCTATAATGAGATGTGTGTAAAGCTGAAGGAAGGTGGATGGACCGTCGTCCAAGATCGTAAGGAAAAAGTGCCTTATGCGTACAAAGGTAACCAATGGGTCAGCTATGATAATCCTAGGTAAGTGTTTATTCGAAAGAACTAAAATATTGAATATCTCAAAAGATTAATTCGATCATTTATAATGCGGTAAACAGTGAATTTGTATACATTTATATAAAATGTCTTTACAGCTCGGTCAGGCTAAAGGCTGAATTTGCCAAGGCTCATAATCTCGGTGGTGTGATGATCTGGAGTGTTGATACAGACGACTTCCATGGCAAATGTGGCCCCAAAAACGCGCTTCTCAAAGCTATTAATGAGGTTTTGAAAAACTGTGAGTAACAGAACAGAAATAAAGTAAACTGTGAATTGAAACTGTATTGTAAAAATCGTCGATTTATTTGTAGAGGTCAAATAACATCATCAGGGTAGATCGAGGATGCTGTTTCTACCTGATGCGGTTAAAGAAAGACATCTGTAACCATCATCTGCAATATACAAATGAAACAAAAGAATAAAATATAAGAATAAGCCGGGATAATAAAAGAGCAAATAAAGAATATAAATACAACAAAGTGTTTCCTCCTTCAACCCCCACCTGTTCTTTCTTCAATTTTATACTTTTCCACTGATCTTGAGTAAATAGCTGCTTATCGTTTTGTTGATTGCAAACGACGTGAATAATCTTAGTTTCCATGTATCGCATCTTATCGTATTCCTTCATTTACAAAGAAGGAACTTACAAAATCAATCATTTATCTTTCCATCATATTGATCTTTTATCACTGCGTCAATTTGACACCGGGGGGTAAATTAAACTGGAAACATGGGAAATGTGTGAGAGCTAAACATCTCGCTTAAGTAAAGAACAGTAAAGTGGTAAATGTTAAGTATAAAACACGAGTTTTGAAAAGTAGAGTGATAAAAGTAAATGATTCCATAAATCTAAAAATAATTGGATTGTTTTCTTAGAGGTTTGTTGGTTCATGACCAAAATTGCCATTGCTGTTGAATATATAAATATATGTATACTAATTTATCACAATATTATATGTCTAACATGATGTGCGCAAAAATTATAATTCACAGTTGATTGTTCAGCGACTATAGACTTAGGGGACATCCTTGCTGTAGGCAACCAGTCGTATTAGCCTGTAAGAGGATCAATAGGAAAACTGGAGTCATGGTGGTCTGACCAACAATTCTTGGCTGCATAATTCTACTTATCTACTTACTGTCAGAGTATTGATTTATTACCTGATATAAGTGTTTGCAAATATATGACTTTATAAGTATTTGCAAAAATATGACTTTATAAGTGTTTGCAAAAATATGACTTTATAAGTGTAGTTTAAATAAGTATTGTCAACAGAATTTTAAATCATAAACAATATACATTCATATTTACAAAGTAATCATATTCATAGAAAGAAACCGATTTAATTAATCTCCAGTTTCTCTTATTTATGTTATCAAAAATGAACTTGCGGATTGAATCTTTTTGTTATCGTCTAGGTGAATTTTTGTTTTCTATAATTATGTAATGATTACTGAAAAAATGGATATGTACATTTATTGATTTGTTACAATCCACGCACAATGTACCAATGTAACTTTTCATTGTCAGAGAATAGCGAAAAACCTGTGACTCAACCGTGTGCGCCTTACCAATCAGAGTGATTCTTTGCGAATTACTTTCGCATCCCTTCTGAGTCAGAAGTTCTGAGTATATACCACTTGGGCTGTCCCGAATGATACACGTTCTACGTTTTTTACAAAGACTACAATGTATTAAAATATTAAATAAGCAATAAAGTACAGCAGTAAAATAATTGTAGTCATAGAAAACTTGCTGATTATTATTTTTTAAGTAATCTAAATATTGATTACTTATGATTACGAACGTCGTCTGTGATACTATGTAACTATGTGTGTGTAATTATATATATATATATACATATACACACTTCAAAATTTCAAACTTTCCGCCATTAGCGGAAATCGTTTTGGAACCTATACATGATTCCCGTAGTACTACTCCGAAAACATCGTGCTGCCACCTTTCCACTTCCTTTCTACGACGTGCTATCCAAAATGCAGAAGGTGAGTTTATCACGTTGCGAATTACTGCAGTTCCTTTAGTCTTGTAAAAAATAATTCTGCAATTTAAGAATGATACATGATCACTTATGTTACAGAAACAAAAGGAACCGATCCAGTCCGTGCAAGTCTTCGGACGCAAAGTGAGTATAGCTGCCAAAAAATAAGTAAGGTTATGTTTGCGCGTGTGTCTTTAATCAAGCACGTTTATATTTATAGAAAAGCGCGACTGCAGTCGCGTATTGCAAACGAGGACGTGGAAATCTTCGCGTGAATGGACGTCCCTTGGAATTAGTTGAACCACGTGTACTTCAGTATAAATTGCAGGAACCCATTCTATTGTTGGGCAAAGTGAGTACTATACAATGCTTTCACCTCCTACAGGCTTGATTTTTCTTTCCATCTTGCTTTCAATTCAAGAAAATTAGTAGTCAATCCTTTAATATCAATCTATGATGGTTTCTTATTCCGAACATGATTGTTCTTGATTAAACAAAAGATTACTGAGGAATTGCAATGTACCTTTCCATACAAAAAATGTTTACATGGAACTATCTCTATTAATGATTCTCTGTATTTATAGGAAAAATTCGCGGGAGTTGATATTAGAGTCAGAGTAAATGGTGGTGGACATGTTGCACAAATTTATGCTATTCGCCAAGCTATTTCCAAAGCTCTAGTAGCATACTACCAAAAGTGTAAGTACACTTGATTGATATGTATCTAGTAAATTACAAAGGTTGTGATAATATTGATATCAATGGAAACGTGTTTAACAATGTAACGTCTATTTCTAGATGTTGATGAAGCAAGTAAAAAGGAAGTCAAAGACATTCTGATTCAATATGATCGAACTCTCCTGGTAGCTGATCCAAGGCGTTGCGAACCAAAGAAATTTGGTGGTCCAGGTGCCAGGGCACGATACCAGAAATCATACCGTTAATTTCACAAATTTCATATTATACTTTATTCATATTATTGAATAAAAAATTTGAAAACCGATTCCTTGAATTATGTTTGATTCTTTTTATACACCCTTTTTAGTCATAAAATCATAGTTTATGAAATCTTTTAAAGCAGTCCACAGTTTCATGAAATGAAATATCCTTTGGAAATATATTTATAGAGAAAAAAATTGATGGATTGTTTAATTATTTTTCTAAATAGAAGACCACTTGATGGTCTTGTGATAACATGATATTCACAAAATTGTGTACTAAAATGTATGTAATAAGCAATAGCTGTCATCAAATTGAACCAATGTAATTACTACAGCCTTCACGAGAGGGTAAACCCGTTTCGCGCAGCTTGGAAGACGTTCAACAGCAGATTCCAATTAGAAATCCAAAAATAAATATTGAGTGTTCGTTGAACGCACACGTATTCAGAAACGAATACTTTCTGTGTGGGTTATTAATTGAAAAGAATTGCTGAAGCTGGGGCATAGGAAAACGACGAAAGTATTAAGTCTTACATTCTACAATAAAATATATGTTTACGCAAATTCTAAATGTGCAGCTATTAGCTCGATATTATCCACTACATGCAAGATACTATAATTTATAAGTTATAGCATTTTGCGAATTGTGGATAATATCGATTGCCCAGGTCTCACCACGAGGAGGTTGCTGCACAAGAGACCCGAAAGGGGGTCAGAACGAAGTCTCCTTTCGTTCTGTCTCCCTTTCTTACAACGAAGATTCTTAGAAACTAAGTTTCGCAGGTCGCTAAATGGAGAAGTAGTCTTTTTCATGGAAAAGACTTCTTTTCCATTTAGCGTATGTCGAGTAATTATTGCGGGGCAAAGTGTAAATCGGAGAAGAAGTCACCGATCCACGAGGGATCAAGGGCGAATCAGGCGGAAGGCTCTGATTCTTTCAAAGAAACAAACAAGATCGAACCAGAGCAGAAGGCTCTGGTTCAAGGGTGACGCGACGCGTTCAGTGCTTACAAGTCCTGAGCCGACCAGCCCGATACCCGCCACTCCATCACCAAGAAAGATGGCAAAGAGATGCGCTCAAACGGTTTCTGGCGCAACTGGGTGACATGAGAACATGGCGTGTCCAGGATTACGTTAACACAGAGGATCGTCAGAAGACGAGTGAACGAGTCTCTTAGACATCCCTCTCAATGACTTCACGCCGGATACCGAAACTGGACCAGCTCAGGACCTGCAAGCAAGGCCGACACAGCAGAAGGCCGTGTCGGAGTCAGAAAACGAGGCGAGCAAAGTCAAGTTACGGTAATAATTACTCGACATAATTACAACGACGATTGACAATCTTAATAACTAACGCACGCACTAAAAGTAACTTAAGAATAATTTGGAGTCTTCGTTCGACGAATCCTCTTCTTTCGATGAATTTTCTTCGTTCGATGAATTTTCTTCGCAAGATGAATTTTCTTCGTACGATGAATTTTCTTAAACAGAATCGATGACTAGCTGAAACAAAATTGACTCCAAATGGAAAAGCTGTTGAAAAAAAAATCGAAACAGAATCGAAAACCAGATGAAACAAAATCGAAACAGAATCGAAAACCAGTTGATACGAAATCGACACCAAATGAAAAACCAGTCGAAACAGAATCGAAACCATGTCGAGCCCAAATCTAATTATTTGTGGACGCAACGATCTATAGGCGATTCGGGTGGCCCCGGGGACGCGAGTCCCCGTACCCACTCACGGGCCCCATCCCGTGAGTGAGTCCCTGAGGGAACTCCGATCCGAGCAATATTGATTTCAAGATAAAAATATCAATTTCCAGAAATAAATATCCATTTCCTGAAATAAAAATCAATTTCCTGAAATAAATATCAATTTCCTGAAATAAATATCAATTTCCTGAAATATATATCAATTTCCTGAAATAAATAACAATTTCCTGAAATAAATAACAATTTCCAGAAATAAATAACAATTTCCTGAAATAAATGACAATTTCCTGAAATAAATAACAATTTCCTGAAATAAATAACAATTTCCTGAAATAAATAACAATTTCCTGAAATAAATAACAATTTCCTGAAATAAATGACAATTTCCTGAAATAAATATCCATTTCCTGAAATAAAAATCAATTTCCTGAAATAAATATCAATTTCCTGAAATAAAAATCAATTTCCTGAAATAAATATCAATTTCCTGAAATAAATATCAATTTCCTGAAATAAATATCAATTTCCTGAAATAAATAACAATTTCCTGAAATAAATAACAATTTCCTGAAATAAATAACAATTTCCTGAAATAAATGACAATTTCCTGAAATAAATAACAATTTCCTGAAATAAATAACAATTTCCTGAAATAAATAACAATTTCCTGAAATAAATGACAATTTCCTGAAATAAATGACAATTTCCTGAAATAAATGACAATTTCCTGAAATAAATATCCATTTCCTGAAATAAAAATCAATTTCCTGAAATAAATATCAATTTCCTGAAATAAATATCAATTTCCTGAAATAAATATCAATTTCCTGAAATAAATATCAATTTCCTGAAATAAATATCAATTTCCTGAAATAAATATCAATTTCCTGAAATAAATATCAATTTCCTGAAATAAATAACAATTTCCTGAAATAAATAACAATTTCCTGAAATAAATAACAATTTCCTGAAATAAATAACAATTTCCTGAAATAAATAACAATTTCCTAAAATAAATAACAATTTCCTGAAATAAATAACAATTTCCTGAAATAAATAACAATTTCAAGACAAATATGTCAATTTCAAGACAAATATATCAATTTCCTGAAAAGAAATATCATTTTCCTGAGAAATATGAATTTCCTGAAAAATATCAATTTCTAGACAAATATATTGTATCAATTTGATAAAGTTGAACTTTGAAAGTCTTACAAAATTAAGTATTACCATTCTTACAAATTACATAAGAAATTTAAAACTCTAAGGTCTAAAATTCTAGATCGGTTCTTCTAAAAATAATTTAAATCGCGGCTATTTATTCGCAACATTAACTAGACATTAAGTCAAGTTTGAAAATTTATACTATTACAACGCGTGTTACAATTTGTTTCGCAACGCTACTTAAAATCGCGAATGTTCTTATCTCACTGTTGATCGTTGCAACTGGAGCATGGGCGCCTGAAATATCGAATCATTCTAATACAAACGCGATCCTTTTGATGCACAACGCTAATTCAACAAATCGAAATTAAAAATACTATTTAAATAAGAAAAGAACTCTGACGTCTAAAATTCTATATCGGTGTCTCTAGAATTACTTTAAATCGCGACTATTTATTCATAACATTAACTAGGATTTGATCAACTTTAAAAATTGATACTAGTACAACGCGTGTGACAATTTGTTTCGCAACGCTACTCGAAATCGCGGATGAGCCCATCTCACAGTTGATCGTTGCAGCTCGAGCATGGGCGCCTGAAATGTCGAAAGACTCGAAAGCAAACGCGAACTTTTGGTGCGCAACGCTAATTCAACGAACAGAGACCCAAAAAAGATTACTCTAATTCAACAAATCGAAATTCAAATTGCTATTTAAATAAGAAATTTAGAATTCCAACGTTTAAAATTGTACATCTGTATGTCTAGATTTACTTTAAATCGCAACTATTTATTCGCAACATTTACTACACATTTAATCAAGTTTTAAAATTGATAGTAGTACAACGCGTGTGACAATTTGTTTCGCAACACTACTCGAAATCGCGGATGTGCCCATCTCACAGCTGATCGTTGCAGCTCGAGCATGGGAGCCTGAAAAGTCGAAAGACTCGAAAGCAAACGCGAACTTTTGGTACGCAACGCTAATTCAATGAACAGAGATCCAAAAAAGATTACTCTACAGTTTCTGCAAAACGAATCGCGACTATTTGTTTCGCAACGCTATAGTTTAAACAAGCTATATCGCTGATAGAGACTACTATTATATTTAGAAGAAAGGCTAACTTTGATCTCTGTTCAAAATCGACTAACGCAACGCGTACTTTTTTCGCAACGCTAGTGCAAATCGCGGACGTTCCCATCTCGGCTGATCGTTGGGGCGGCGAGGCCTGCCCATGCATGCAACTAACTACTTTTACATTCTACTACAACTCTATTTCTACAGACGAGTATAACGACAAGGTAGTGATAAAATGACTCACTCGAAGATGCGAAGACGTTGCAATGATTGTCCTTTTGAATGACAGTTTGTCCGGCATCTTTGGCATAAAACCTCGTCTGCTCCTTCGGCCCCATCCCGACAATTTGTTTCGCACCGCTACTCGATATCGCGGAAGTACCCATCTCACAGTTGATCGTTGCAACTGGAGCATGGGCGCCTGAAGTATCGAAAGATTCTATTGCAAACGCGATTCTTTTGATGCGCAACGCTAATTCAAGAAATCGAATTTAAAATGCTATTTAAATAAGAAATTTAAAACTCTAACGTCTAAAATTCTAAACAGGTATCTTTAGAACTACTTTAAATTACGACTATTTATTTGCAACATTAACTAGACATTTCATCGACTTTAAAAATTGATACTAGTACAACGCGTGTAACAATTTGTTTCGCAACACTACTTGAAATCGCGGATGTGCCCATCTCACAGTTGATCGTTGCAGCTCGAGCATGGGAGCCTGAAAAGTCGAAAGACTCGAAGGCAAACGCGAACTTTTGGTACGCAACGCTAATTCAACGAACAGAGATCCAAAAAACGATTACTTTAGATTATATGTAAAACAACAACAATATGAACTTTAAAAGCGCAGTTATCAAATTGAAATGTAATTTTGAACCGCGACTATTTATGATTCGCAGCGCTACGCTCTAAACAAAATTTTTCGTAACATTAACTTTAATCTCTGTTCAAAATCGACTAAATGCAACGCGTGGTTTTGTCGCAACGCTAGTGCAAATCGCGGACGTTCCCATCTCGGCTGATCGTTGGGGCGGCGAGGCCTGCCCATGCATGCAACTAACTACTTTTACACTTTACTACTACGATATACTACTACTTCTACAGACGAATATAGTAACAAGGTAGTAAAAAAATGACTCACTCGAAGATGCGAAGTCATTGCAATGAATGCCCTCTCTGAGTCGATCAGCACGGTAATGACTGCATGCCGGATACCGAAACTGGACCGGCTCAGAACTCAAGGTAAACAAAGGAAGCATTGAAGAGTCCATGGCCCCCCCCGAGCTAGCTTAAAGTAGGCCAAGGAAGTTTTAAATAACCCTTGGACTACCCTAAGCTAGCTAAAGGTGGACCATGGTAGACAATGGTAGGCCACTGGAGACGGACCCTTGGTTAAGCTTAAGCCAGCTGAGGGTAAACAAGGGTAGCTCTGGAAGACCACTGGTCAGCCTCAGGGTAAGCACAGGTAGGCCAGAGTAGCTCTCGATGACCACTGATCAACCACAGGGTAGACCATTGTTGGAGGACCCTTGGTCCATCCTGAGCCAGCTGAAGGTAGGCAAGGGTAGCTCTGGAGGACCACTGGTCAGCCTCAGGGTAGGCAAGGGTAGGCCAGAGTAGCTCTGGAGGACCACTGGTCAGCCTCAGTGTAGGCAAGGGTAGGCCAGAGTAGCTCTGGAAGACCACTGGTCAGCCTCAGGGTAGGCAAGGGTAGGCCAGAGTAGCTCTGGATGACCACTGGTGGAGGACCCTTGGTCCACCCTAAGCCAGCTGAAGGTAGGCAAGGGTAGCACTGGAGGACCACTGGTCAGCCTCAGGGTAGGCATGGGTAGGCCAGAGTAGCTCTGGATGACCACTGGTCAACCCCAAGGTAGACCACTGGTGGAGGACCCTTGGTCCACCCTAAGCCAGCTGAAGGTAGGCAAGGGTAGCTCTAGAGGACCACTGGTCAGCCTCAGGGTAGGCCAGAGTAGCTCTGAATGACCACTGGTGGAGGACCCTTGGTCCACCCTAAGCCAGCTGAAGGTAAGCAAGGGTAGCTCTGGAGGACCACTGGTCATCCCCAAGGTAGGCAGGAGAGGCCGGGGTACCGTTGGAAGACCCTCCTGGTCCCGGAGTCCATCCGCTCCTGCCGGAGGGCCCGGCCCGACTGATTGACTGAGCGCGCTCAGCGAGCTTAGGTAGCCAGTGATGCGCAACGCGCAGCGAAGCGCAACGCTCCCCACCCCAACTAATTTCGGTAGATCTCGATTGCCGTGTTAATAATTATTGATAAATCTATTATTTCTTGCTGTTTAATGTTTATAACAATTCCTTTTGCCAACGATGTCGACAAGCATCCCCTGGTCTATCTACCAACTAATTTTTTAGTAAAAATTGCTAATAGTACTCAAGATACAGAGTAACTTTTAGCACACGAATATTACCAAACAATATTACATCAAGCAAATGTAATTAATAAAGTTACTATCTCTGGCTATTTAATGTTTATAACAATTCCTTTTGCTAATTATGTCGATAAGCACTCGCTCGACTATCTGACCATCTAATTTTTCAGTAAAAATATGTAATGGAACTCGAGATATTGAATATCTTCTGACACATGAATATTCACGTGCATTAATTTATCGAACACAATCCACTGATAAATTTATTATCTCTAGCTGGTTAATATTTGAAACAATTCCTTTTGTCGATGATGTCGACGAGCACTCCGTTGACCATCTTGCCATTTAATTTTTTAGTAGAAGTAAGTAATAAAACTCGAGATCCAGCATAATTTATGATACATGAATATGACTAAGCATAATTATATTGAAAAAATGTAATTAATGAATTTGTTATCTCTGTTTGTTTAACGATTACAACGATTATATGTTTGGTTACCTCACCACCCAATTTTTTAGTAAAAATAGCTAATAGTACTCGAGATACAGATTAACTTTTATGCATGAACATTTGGAGTATACAAGATATTCAATTCTCACTAGTATGCACAGTTTCATTAGAACAAGAGTAACAAAAATTATTTATAACTAATTAACCTCTTCTAGAATCGGATTGAAAAGTATACATGAATGTTGCCGAAGGTCCATTCTATATTCTTCGAGAGCTAATATTTGTAAAAATTACCTGAAGTAATTTATCAACAATTTTTGTGGAGGTAACTTCTATCTTCTATGCCCGCAATGAGTAAGACAAGGAGAGTCCGAGTATTTGTCAAAGGTAAACACACAAATCGTTGTGTCACCTCTCTGGAAATCTTAAATAACTAATTAACTAGGCGTCGAATCTACATAAAACTGCAACAGAAATGTAGCTGAGACATCATTCTAGATCCTCCGATCACAAGGAAGATTATTTTTTACCAGAGATCTGTTAAATTATTTGAGTTTATTTTAGAACGAGACTTAGAATAATTGTTTATAACTATTTAGTCAGAAATAAAATGTGACGATAAACTATATGTGAAAGTAGCTGAAGGTCTATTCTATATTTCCTAACTGCAAATATTTGTAAACAATTCCTCACAAGATTCAGCAGCTCTGTGTCTGTCTTTCTTTCTCTTCTTAAATGTGCATAAGTTCGTCCTTGTCGGATACAAACTTCTTTATCATGTTCGCCAAATTTTTACCAGGGGGTTCGAAGCAGTGATGCCAGAATCGTGGAACCGAGGAACTTGCCCCTCCGATGGATCCTCCGGCTGGACCCCCCACTCTGACGTACCGTCGTCGCCTTACGTTGTTTCTTACTGCGCACGCGCTACACACAAGCATACCTCTAGTCTGAAAAAGATAGGCGGCACATGTGAATAATATGTGGAGTATTTTTGTACGAATACAATTGCGTTTTAAAGCTGACAACGCTGTAAAATCGAGCCTCCTCAGATACACACTTTATGTGTTGCAACCTCATGTAGTTCACCACCTGACCGTTCCATTTCGATAGAGTCCGCTATCGTACTAGGACATTTTCTACAGAGTCGGTAATTCAGAACCGTAGACAGAAAAATGCATTGCATGCAATGTCTGTAGGTTTCTTACGTCTGTGATATCAGTGACCTACGTACATATATATTTTTTAGAATTCACGGCATGCATGTATCGTAAGGGTTATGTGAAACGTCAAAACTGTAATATTAATATATGTATAATATTTCTAATGAAAGCTTGAACAGGCATAGAAATGAAGACAAGATTTAATTCCTACGATATTGTTTGCACCATAACTGAGCTGCAAAAGTGAGTACACCATACAAACTTATCAGATCTTTGAAAAGCTATGATAGGCTTTTTTAAATATAATTAATTTTATTTAAGCTCTATAATTTAGTTTCAAATTTTTATCAAAGCCACATTTTATTGGTGTATTTACAACTAGTTTTGATTTTTAGGCTTATTGGTATGCGTGTGAATCAAGTTTATGACATTGATCATCGAACTTATCTCATCCGTCTTCAACGAAGCGAAGAAAAACATGTTCTTTTATTAGAATCTGGTAATAGAATCCATACAACAGCTTTTGAATGGCCAAAAAATGTAGCTCCATCAGGATTTTCTATGAAAGTATGTAATATCAACAGTATAATGAAAATATAACAAATTGTACATTTAATGTACCAAAATTGACATATAATACTGTTTTCAATGTTCTCAGATGCGTAAACACCTTAAAAATAAAAGACTTGAAAGTCTCACTCAAATAGGTGCAGATAGAATAATAAATTTACAGTTTGGTTCTGGCGAGGCTGCATATCATATAATATTAGAATTATACGACCGAGGTAACATTGTCCTTACAGACTACGAGATGACTATTTTAAATATTTTGAGACCTCATACAGAAGGCGATAAAGTCAGGTAAAACATAATAAAACTTAAATACTTAATCTCTCATATGAAAATATTACTAGTAGTATACAATGACCAGGTTTGCTGTTAGAGAAAAATATCCTGCAGATCGTGCACGTAAAAATAGCATGCCACCAATAGAAGAAATTCAGCAACATCTTGAAAATGCTAAACCAGGAGAAAGCCTCAAAAAGGTTTTGAATCCACTTCTGGAATTTGGTTCTTCATTAATTGATCATGTTTTATTGAAGCACGGTTTTGCTCTTGGTTGTAAAATTGGCAAAGATTTTAATGTTATAGATCACATGCCAAAATTAATCTTAGCTTTAGAATGTGCAAGCAATATGATGGAGGCAACCAGAAAAAATGTTTCTCAGGGTTACATTATACAAAAGAAAGAAACAAAACCAACAACGGATGGCAAAGAAGATTTTATATATACGAATATTGAATTTCATCCAGTTTTATTTGAACAACATAAAGGTTATTGTTATAAAGAGTTTGTCTCTTTTGATGTTGCAGTAGATGAATATTTTTCTGCAATGGAAGGTCAAAAATTAGATTTGAAGGCTTTGCAGCAGGAACGTGAAGCACTTAAGAAATTAGAGAATGTTAGGAAAGATCATGATCAGAGGCTTGTCTCATTAGAAAAAACTCAAGAAGTAGATAAGCAAAAAGCAGAATTGATTTCTAGAAATCAAACTTTAGTAGACAATGCCATATTAGCTATACAAAGTGCACTTGCAAATCAGATGGCATGGCCAGATATAAAAGTACTATTGAAAGAAGCAGAAAATAGAAGAGATCCCGTTGCATCTGCAATAAAACAATTGAAATTGGAGACAAATCATATTACATTACTTTTACATGATCCTTACGAAGACAGTGACGAAGAATCAGAATTAAAACCAATGTTAATTGATATTGATTTAGCTCATAGTGCTTTCGCAAATGCTAGGAAGTATTACAGTCAGAAGAGGTCTGCGGCTAAAAAACAACAGAAAACGATAGAGTCACAGGATAAGGCCTTGAAGTCTGCAGAAAAAAAGACAAAGCAAACATTAAAAGAGGTCCAAGCCATTCACAGTATCAATAAATTAAGAAAAGTATATTGGTTCGAAAAGTTTTATTGGTTCATTAGCTCTGAAAATTATTTAGGTATGTTCGTGTAATCATATTTCGAAAACAATTACCAATTAATAATTTCATTGTTTTATAGTCATTGGTGGGAGAGATCAACAGCAGAATGAGCTGATAGTGAAAAGGTATCTTAAATCTGGAGATATATATGTTCACGCTGATTTAACTGGTGCCAGTTCAGTAGTGATTAAAAATTCTGGCGGAAATTCCGTACCTCCAAAAACATTGGCTGAGGCAGGTACAATGGCTGTTGCCTACAGGTACATAAGAATATATAATCTATTAATAGTAGAGGTGTACGAGAACCCGTAAATGTCGGATCGACGATTTGATTCGAGATCGGGATGGGTTCTCAACCATTTTTGGAATTATTCTCGGGAATAAACTCGAGAACCCGAATGTGCTCAGGAATACCGAAGTTCTCGAGAATCCTACTCGTCTCGATCCGATTATTGGGTACCCAAAATTTTCGGGTTCTCTCACACCTATAATTAATAGGTATTTTTTACTGTAAGAATTTTATTATAAAGATGCCTGTGTCGTTAGTATTGCGTGGGATGCCAAAGTCGTAGCTGGAGCATGGTGGGTAAACAATGACCAAGTTTCAAAAACTGCCCCGACTGGAGAATATCTTACTACTGGATCGTTTATGATCCGCGGGAAAAAGAATTACTTGCCACCGTGTCAGTTAATCATGGGATTAGGTTTTCTATTTCGTCTAGAAGAAAGCTCAATCGAAAGGCACAAGGATGAAAGAAGGGTTAGAGTTGTAGATGATGAAAGTGATCATATAGAAGCAATAGTCGAAGAAGATAAAGAGATAGAATTAATAGGGAATTCTGATGAAGGTAATACGTTAATGAGAACAACATTTAATTTGATATCAACTTGATCTTATTTTTTCGGTAAAATAGAGGAGCAATCTGAGTGGAAGAATGATTTAATTCCTATTCAAGAAGAATCCAAAGAGGATTTAAACACAGAAGAGAATATTGATCAGATCGCCAGCGATGAAGACGAGGACATATCACAACTTCCAGATACACAAATTAAAATTGATATGTCTGGTTCTAAGTAAGTTGTAGAAAATATAGATTTATATTTTCTTCGTCGAAAATTGAATGCGTAATGGTTGTTTCTGTGTTATAGAATTAGACTGCACATTGACAAAAACCAAACAATAACACCAGAGAACAATGACGAAAATGTAATTTATTTAGGCGATAATAAACCAATAGTAATCAATACCACTATTAAGGAAAAGAGTTTCGATAAAAATAAACAACATTCAAAACATGAAAATAGAAAGGTCGAAACGGAAACTAAAAAAAATGATCAAGTGGCACTAAAAAGGGGTCAGAAAGGTAGATTGAAAAAAATGAAAGAGAAATATAAAGATCAAGATGAAGAAGATAGAAAACTATCTATGCAAGTTCTTCAAGTAGGTGTAGTTGTAAATACAATGTCTCTGACATAACAAAAACAAGGTATAATAGTAATATTGTATATAAGAACATTCGTTTAGTCAGCAGGTGCTGCAAAAGAAGATAAAAGAAAAAGCAAAAATAAAGATCCATCTGGACCAAAACTACAAGGAAAGAAAAAGGGTCCAGCGAAACCACCTCCATCACAAAATATTCAAATTGTAGACAATGAAGAAGAAGACACTGGGCCGGGACCAGAAGTCGACATGCTAGATCAGTTAACAGGAAAACCTGTCCTCGAAGATGAATTGTTGTTCGCTGTACCAGTTGTGGCACCTTACAATACTCTACTGAATTACAAGTGAATTGAATTTAAATTTGTACTTCAAATTATATTCTAATTTTTATTCGTCGCATTTATGTCATATGTATTATTTTTCAGATTCAAAGTAAAATTAACGCCAGGGACAGGTAAGAGGGGGAAAGCTGCGAAAACTGCAGTGGCAGTATTTTCAAAAGATAAAGAAATTACTTCGCGAGAAAAAGATTTATTAAAAGCTGTAAAGGAAGAAACAATAGCTAGGAATATTCCTGGAAAAGTTAAAATAAGTGCTCCGCAAATACAGAAACTAAAGAAATAAATCTTTTTGCAGTGTCACATACAAAATGTATATAAGATTTTGATCCAAATTACGTTACCAATAAATTATTACTCTTGCTATTAAGAAGAAAGCAAACATAGAGGTAACTAATGTGTTTGTCATTTTTAAGCATTGTTAATATACAAACATGTACCTGTATATATAAAATAATTCTCCTGTATAGAAATCATGTACCAAGAGAGACCATTTCAATAATAATTTGTTTACTCGAAATAGATGTCTTTTCTTCCAGATCCAATGTAATTTAAAATACATTTATTTTTATACAAATATAGTGCAATTAACATTGTTGCTATGCTGATTGTATTTTTGTATTTGAAGGCCATAATTTTGTACATAATCACTATTATCTTATCTTATTTCCTATTTCTGCTCTTGATCTCTGGTTCAGAATCTGAGCTCGATTCATGATAATTAGTCAGAACTCTTCTTCTGCCTCTAACAACAGCGTTTACACCCTTGGGTATATTTGCAGGGATAGGATTAGGAATCCTTTTTACCTTTCTAACTATTTTTATATCATACTCTTCGTCAGATTCCATATCATTTAATATTTGTTTTATATCTTTCATACCAGCACGCTTTTTATCTATTACAATACCTACAGTACTTTCATCAAGATTTCTTACAGGACTTAGGAGTTTCCTTCTTGTAGGATTTTTTAATGCTCCGATACGTGGGCTCTTTCGAGTTTTACCTACTGTTGGCTTTGTTACAGCTTGTGGAGTAATTGGTTTTAGGACATCTTGTTTACGATTATTAACGCTATCTGCAAACTCCAATTTCCCTTCTGGTTTATGTGACAATTGCTTTAAACCATCTGTTAGTATCTTCCTAAATTTTTCATAATCTGGTACATCGTTAAACTTCATACTTGCTAATTGAGTCATGTACTGAAGTATAGGTTTTGGAACTGATCCTTGGAAAGTGTGTTTTAAAAATTCTGGAATATTTTCAAATGCTTTTTCTTTTTGCTTGTGTACCGCAGCTGGATCTGATATATCCTTTTCCCACAAGAGTGACCCACATAACCATTGGATTATATTGTAGCCCAAAATTTCTATATCACCACGCATTGTTGGAACTAAAATGAACAAATGCCTTATCCTGACTTCCAAAAAAAGCAAATGTAAATATCAAAATTTAATATACAATTATCATTACCTCCTGTATGAGCATCTCTACTATTATATTCTGTGGTTCCATTATGTGCTCTCTTAGGATCCAGTTTATATTCGTTCTTTGTCGTATAACGACACGCCAGTCCAAAATCTACTAAATAAACCTGATCTGGATACTTTAAATCTAACATCAAGTTCGATCCTTTTATATCTCCATGTACGTATGTTTTAGAATGTATATATTCTAATACATTTAACTGAATATTGAAATATACTTATTTAGAATCAGTTGTGTCACACATATGTAATTAAAACAAACATTGCTACTCACTATTTGTAAAGCTACTTTATATACTGTGTGTTCTGGGAATCGTTTATTATTTTTTTCAAATAGCTTCCACAAGTCCATGCCATACCGTTCCGTCACAACAAATCTGTATTTAGTATTTTTGTACTCATGACTTCCAGAACCAAGGTATGGGGGCATTCCAAGCCCTGAAAGTTTCTTCTTCTTTCTCCAAGCATCAACTAAAATGAACTTTCCTTTCTTACAATAACTTAGTAACCACATATTTCAATAGATAAAATTACTGGGTTCCAGATAGAGTAGCACAACCACGCAAAAATCAATCATACAATAAAAATTTGCTTCTTCATTTAATATCATCCACATAATTAGCTTGTATTCAATTATATTATCTATTCTGAACTTTTTGGTACAATAATACTTACTATCGTTAGATTTACCATTTCTCATGTAAAATTGCATTTCTACATACAGTGGCCCATTTTCATGTGGTTCCTATAATTTACAAGAAATATAGCAGAACATAAACAATTAAGTATAAGCAGCGATTCAATAAATACTTACAATTTTGATTACATTTGTATAATCTGTTGGAGGTTTTCCATTATATGGAGCAGCTGTAATTTTGATTATAATTACTTTAGCGTGATAAATTTATTTCTATGCTTGAATAGGCATTAAACGAAATTTGGTTGATTATAGAAATAGCGATTTCTTATTAGGTGTAAACAGTACTCACCAGAATAAACTTCGCCAAATCCTCCAATACCAACGGAGTTGCCAAGAATCCATTGTTTTTTTGTCATGTCTGTTAATATCTCGCCCGGAGATATCCGATCCGGCAATTTATATGCATTTGCTTTTCTTTTCTTAGGTTCCTTTTTCACTACTTTAGCAGACATGACGTGATTATGGTTATGAGTAATGTCGTTAATGCGTAGACAAATGGGTGTTAACTCTGATGGAAATGACAGTTTACTAAAAATCTATAATTCGAAGTATTATAAAATCAAATTGTAATGTTATGACAAATTCATGTTTAAACAAACTTCGTACAGTAAGTGAGCGAATAACGATACTTTGTGTACAATCGCCGAGCTGTTGAAGATATGAAAAAATTTCAAAGGCGGGAACTACAATTTTTCAGTGCAGTCCTTGAACATCGTAAAAATTCCTATGCAGAAAACTGTGCTACGAAGAAAATAATAATTAATAATAAACATTAAAAAATTAGGAACATTACTTTTCGATCCGTCACTGGAGATTTTCCATGTAACTTGATACGTTTCATTTATGTTGTTTAATGTTCTATAGGGAAAAAATATTGCTATTGGTGATTCTGACACCGACTAGATATCTGCGTTTCGAGCGTTTAGTTTTGAACTATGCTACGTGCGCTGTCACGTGACCGTGAGCATGTTGATATTCAAAACTGTCAGATAGCCGTTAAAGTATATTTATGTTACACACGAGAAAGGCATACAATATGAAAGAACGATGAATAAAACCTCGCGTATCTTGTGCTATGGTTTAATTTTATGAATCGAAGCATCGGTATTTGACGTTTCGTTACGTAGGTTCGTGACAAAAGCCCGTTTAGGTTATTTTTTTAAATGGAAGAGGCGGCGAGTCACTCGCCAAATTCACGTCTAGAGAGCAATGATCAAATCATCGAGACAGATGATGAGAACGCAAGTGGAACCAACAATGACATCGAGTGCGAACGGGGGATTCCGTACGGGGAATGTACACCGCAGCAGGCATCGATCAGTAGACAGATCGACAACTCTATTTTTAATACGATATCTAAAATTGTTAATCCTGCGGCAAAGGTTAGAAAACATATTCTATTCGATTGTCATGTATACCGTTTATCTTTTTGCATTTTCGTTGAACCATTATGTTTGAGATACTACAGACTTGCTTCTATAATTAAAAGACTGATTTTCTTATATCACATTTAATTGTCAGGTACCAGAGATTCAGGATTTCAAAATTGTAAAACCCATAAGCCGTGGAGCATTTGGCAAAGTATTTCTTGGGTATAAGAAGTCTAACCCTGAGAATGTATATGCAATCAAAGTGATGAAGAAAAACGAGATGATAAACAAGAACATGGCCTCTCAAGTTATAATAGAGCGAAATGCGTTGGCCTTAACTCACAGTCCATATTGCGTACAATTATTTTACTCGCTCCAGTCGGTGAGCAGTGTTTATTTGGTAATGGAGTATATGGTGGGTGGAGATCTTAAGAGTTTGTTAGGTGTGTACGGCTATATGGAGGAATCCATGGCAGCTTTTTATACCGCAGAAGTATGTTTGGCATTGGAGTATCTTCACTCGCATGGGATTGTACACAGAGATTTAAAGCCAGACAACATGCTTTTGTCTCGAGAAGGGCATGTGAAGTTGACAGACTTTGGGCTTAGTAAAATATCTTTGCACAGGGACCTTGAAATCTCTGATTTAGTGAATTGTACGCCCAGTCTCTGCGCAAGAACTCCTGGACAGCTTCTGTCATTGACTTCGCATTTGTCTTTCGGTTCTGGACAGAAATCTACCAGCGATTCGAATCTTAGTGAAACGAGCACACCGGGCATTAACTTACTGGCTGCCTTGCAACGGAACTGTAATAAGTTTCAATCGTCACCGAACTCGGTCATCTCCCCTGCTACATCGGGAGACTATTCTCGACTATCTGGCGTCACTCCTTTTCAGTCAGCCGAAGATCTAGGTCTAGGGGAACGTTTTGAATACAATACCAAAACTGTGAATATCGATGAGGTGCAAGACAGCAGTTCCGGGAGCTACCACACGTGCGAAGCTTCTTCTATTCGCGCTGGTAGTCAGCTGAACCAGGATGTGGATGACCAAGATGAGTCCACGTTAGAAGCGGAAAAATCTGAGCATACAGTTTTCCATACTAGTCCGTTGAGTACGTGTGCACCCTCGCTTGCTAGGGGCGCGAAGAGAAAAAGGGCTCCTCCGGGCGGTACAACAGGTTTAACATGCGAGATAAATGCCATGGACTTGGAAGTGGACAAAACGCCAAAGAGGAAGAACCGGGGCTGTATATTTTCCAGGAGCCCTATCAATTCCAACATTTCGGCATCGTTGAAGCCACCGAATAACATCAGCAGCGTAAACGGAGGACAAGAAACTGGTTCAGGCGGAAGAGTCGCTTTCAGCACACCAGTATCATACATAAAACAAAAGGAAAGGATTGAGCAGAGGTGTAACAGCGAGGAGGAAGAGGAGAAAGACGGGGCGGAAACGGTACCCTTAGTCAAAACTACAAGATTTCAACTTCCGCTGCCCACTGTTTCCACGTCGAATTCAAGCAACGATGTGCCAAGCGATACGTTGGAGCAGGACCGTTCTCCTCAGAGTATATCTCCTATCAAAACACCGGCAAGTTCGAGTAACTGTTACACGCCTTACAGAACACCAAAGTCTGTTAGAAGAGGCGGTCAGACTGGTGCTAATAGATCAGATGACCGTATACTTGGTACACCAGATTATTTGGCACCAGAGTTGCTCCTAAAAAAAGGTCATGGTTCGGCGGTGGATTGGTGGGCTTTGGGCGTCTGCCTCTTTGAATTCTGTACCGGTGTGCCGCCATTTAATGACGAGACTCCGCAAGCTGTGTTTGCCAATATTTTAGCCAAAGACATTCCATGGCCGGAGGACGACGAAGCTCTGTCGGCAGCAGCCACAGAGGCCATCGATGCACTACTGACTATAGACCAACATGAGCGCCCGTCCGCCAAACAAGTGCGAACTATGAGCCTTCTCCAGGAATTTCCCTGGAACAATCCGCTGAAAACGGTCCCACCGTTTGTTCCTCAGCCCGATGACAATTATGATACATGCTATTTTCAAGGTAAGATTGGTCAGCGTAACAACAACTTCGCAAGTTCACTTGATGTCTAGTTCATTAATGGCAGTCAAGATGGTTAAGCCAAGATCGAACATCTAAATATCGCTTTTATTTTTAAGGATATGCGAAATGTAAATGGTCTCTTTACAATATTTCTTTTTCGCGACTATTCAAACAGTTTCATTAACACGTCCTGTGTTGCGTGAGTAGTATACGCCCCACGCTAAATTTTCCGTTCAAACTTCAAGGAATTTTCGCTATTAGGTGATAGAGTACCTGTTAAATCGTGCTACGATACAATTTATTAAAATATGAATTTTTGCTTTGTTCTGCACTGTATCTTAAACGTTACACTTTTTTCTTGATAATTATCACTTTTACTATATTCCATATATGATGATTCATATGTCATGAGCAAAACAATTCATTCTAATGGTGCTGGGCGTATGTGACCCACGTGGCTTGAACGGAAAGTAATCGCAAATTGGTCCGGCACGGAACGTGTTGAAACGAAAGAGAATATTTAAGTGTTCGACCCTAGGTAGGACACACTCCGCTAGAGTGTAATTACTTGAATCTGTTTTCAGCACGGAATATTATGCAGCACTTGAACGTGAGCAACTGCGACACGTGACTCCCGGGGAAGCTAGCAACTGTCTGGTCTGTGAAGGGAGTAGTCACCGTTAACGCAAGATTGTTACAATGTAAAACTATTTTTTATATAGTTGTAAATGTATAATACTATAAAATATTTTGTTACGACTTACAAGTTTCTCTGCGTTCGCTTATCTCTAGTGTAAAGATTCCTGACTTAATTGCTATACTTCTTCGCTTGGTCATGATTATAGGAGCGGAGTAAAACAAGTATCGTTGATAACGCTTTATGACTGACGGAACGAAGATTGTTAGGTTTATACGTCTATGGAACCTCATTATCCTATATGACGATGTATCGCGTTGTTCGATGATGAAGAGAATGATAACGAGCGAAATACTTTATCGAGTGGGAATCGAATATACCCTGATGCGCTTTCACTTCAGGTTTTTGTGGATCCAGGGCAGGAAATGCGTTACTCTCGTATAGACGCCTGGATATTGACCTTTACCGCATCCGATGCCCCAACTGACGATACCAACTTGCGTCCAGCGGCCGTCGTTGACCATCAATGGGCCACCGCTATCACCCTGTAACAGATAACGCGTCAGTAAGTAAATTGAAAAGAGGATCCGAAGAACCGAATAACACGATACTCACCGAACAGGAGTCCTTTGCAGCTCTGCCTGCGCATAAGAAGCTGTCTACGATGCCACCGGGTGCTGCTCCACCATACTTAAATTTGCATTCAGTGTTTGACCAAATTGGTATCGATACTTCTTGGAGTACCGCCGGCTGTGGTCCACCTTGAAAAAGCAATTCCTATTAACCCGAGGTTCTAAGCAAGAGAATACAGAGATAGTATTACACCCACTTTCTCTCAGAGAGCCCCAGCCAATAACCGTAGCAGTTTTCCCAGAATACAGCTGGAAACCGCTGGGAAGGCAGATGGGTCGTATCTGTTCCGAGAATTTGACGGGTTCGCTGAGAGTCAGGAGCGCGACATCATTATACAGAGTGCGCAGATTGAATCCTCTGTGTCTGACCACTCGTTTCACTCGTCGCTCGATGTGTCTAATCTCGGTGTTGGTCTTGATGTTGTGGTCACCGAGTCGGACCGTCAGTCTTGCCACGTCCCAAGGATTCATACTGCGAACAAATTGATCGATTTCTCTATAAACCGCCTCGATATTTTGGAAGCATGATCCAACTATTCGAACGACTAATCTGAACCCCGTGGGTTGCTCGTTCCTGGGAGTGAAATAGCAATTATATGTAGGTAAGTAATTCTAAAAATCTGTTACTCCTATATCCTACGTAACTTCACCGATACAGTTAAAGATCCACAACTTTGAACGACAATTGTGTGCGCCACGAATTAGTCTGGGACGTGCAAGCTATTGTAAACCGAACAGAAATCTCTTCCGAAAGCGGGCATTCCTCCAGGCAATTTTGTCATGCGGTACGTCTTTCCGCGACTTACTTCGCAACGCAATGAGCCGCGGTGAGAATGTGTTTATCGTCGATGAGTGAGCCGCCGCAGAATTGTCTGCCGGCGTTGAAGAGCGCTGCCATCCAAGGCCACTCGCCGGGCTCGACGTTGTGGCCGCCTACGATGCGTTTCTGGTCTTGGATACCGTTCTTCGCCCCGCATTGCGACGTGTCCAGGACGGAAACGCTTTCCGACAATGCTTTCTCAGTGGTCGAGGATGTGGTCGGCGCACCCGGCCACCAGGCAGGTTTCTTCGTCGGCCAGGTTGTGCCGTAGCCCGGTTTTTTCGAACTCGAAACTGGTTTCGACGTGGAGAACGTTGCTAAATCGAGGTACGGCGGATGGGTCGGTAATGGTGGCAAGGTGTGATCAGGTGGATGCGTTGGGATCGGTGGCGGCCATGAACCAGGTTTCTGCGGCCTTGGTTTTACGGTCACGTCTTCCTTGTTCTTACCATCGCCTTCCTGCAAAATGTTTAAAACAATGTGAACGTTTATGCGTGCGCAAACGAAAGCGCTTCGTTAGGATGGAGAGCCGCCGCCCTGGCTCCAGAATTTCACGGAAGGAACGGCGCGCGATCGGGCACGGTAGTTAAAGAGAGTCGTAAAAGTTTCGTTTGCGAAATCGATAGAGCCCAGCTGTAACTTTCTACGCTGGATCTAATGTTCTCGATTCGCATCACGTATTATTTCTACGAATTCCTGGGAACTAACCGAGACTCCATCCTAACGAAGCTTTAAATCGATATGGCGAACCGATGCGACGAAGACCGATGGTATTCGCTTTCGATCGTTATCGCACGTTAACGTATTATGAAATGAATTCGATCCTCTACCTGCGGGTCCTCTACGATCGGATCGATGGGGTCCTCGTTGCTGTCCGGAATTGGAGTAACAGCCGGAAGCAAGTTGGAGCAACAGATTCCGAAATTCGTTTGACCGTTCTCCCGTACGTAGCTGCAGGTGTCATAAACCCCGAGAACCCAGCCGTCGAGGGCACTCAGGTCGGGGATTTTGAAGTATGGGTAGCACTCCTTGAAGCTAGTACAACGACCAACCTCCCCTTTCGATGTCAGACAGAACTCACGATTCGAGTCACCCTTCCACAGGATGCCGCGGCCTCCTCTCGCCTGGATTCCAGCATCCAAATCATCTGCGGCTGCTCATCAAAACAATACGTTACGTTATCGAAAACTTCATTGTCAACGGTCTTCAAAAGACAATCATCCTTTATTCGATCTTCAACCTGCGCAAGTCACTTTAAGCAAGCTAATTACGACACTGCGGATCTTTATGCAAAATTGAAATTGTCTGCGCACAGCATATCGATACTTTACAACCATTTTAATCTTTCTACCGTTTCAATTTACAGCCACTTATTTGATCCATTTGCAATAAAAGTCAATATATGAAACACAAAATTGTAAAAGCATTAAAAGAATTTAAGAATACAGTTGCATTATTGTCAACCCATTAAAATGATTAAAAGAAGGTAGAAATGTCTACTAAATATCTATTTGTTTTAATTGAATTGGAACATTTTAGTTTACATAAACATCTGCAGTATACTGATTACATTCATAGCAGATCAAACCTTGTTGGAGTTCATTGTAATGTATTTACTACATTGGTTTGTATACGAAGAAGGAGGAAAGGCTCTAGTGGAAGGTTAAATTAAATTTATGAAAATAAAATATTAGAAGAGGGATATTCGAATGTTCATTAAAAGAGTACTTGAAAGAATTGAAAATAAATACTAATGATTTCTGGATTCCATACACAGCTGCATTTGAACAGCATTCGAATCTCCGAGCATCGAAGTGTTATGTTTCGTTATTGTTACAAATTCCTAACTTCCCTTCTGCTTTGGAGCAAATTGTTTTGTTCATTTAAGAGGACACATTTATTTACTAATTGCTCGAACAATATTTCCTCGGCACGTCTGCGAGTGCACGCGCGTGCATTAACGATGTCCACCAGTGAATGACACATCGTCTACCGTTGTAACGCATGCAGATTGTCCGAGCTGCGTAATCCTTTGTATCCGCGTGACACTTTTGTCAAGACATCGTGTGTTATTGATATCGGGCCTTTTACCTTCGATCAAGTCTCCCATGAAAAGTGACTCCAATGCAAAAGTATTTTCGTTTCACCTGAATGTGCTTACGGTGTCGCGGTGGTTCCCGTGAAATTTACGTCGAACCACGTGCAAAACGTTATCTCCGATACCGAACAGACTCGTGTGCGTTGTTCTCAGCGTCGCGAATGGTATTCCTCTCATGCTCGACGGGGACACATTCTGATACGTCCTATTGTTGCAGAGAATTTTAATTGCAAAGGACCAAGAAAATGACCCACTTCGCAGCCATTGGCGCGAACAACCGGCGGCGACGCGTCGCCGAACGATCATCTTCGATTCACCGGGACGGTGAAATATTATAACAGAATTCCAGCTGGATTATTGACAGCGGGTTCGCTGACCCAAGATTCTTCACACAGGTGCACACATGTGTCGCGACTCGAAGACTTCCGTTTGCCGTCTATGGAACGCGCGGATCGTCGCCCGTTTGTCAATGCTCGAGACCATTCACACGTATTTGTACTACACAAAAATTTCGATACCGCCAAGGCCGACCAAACAAATCGGTTTGTGCCGAAGAATCGGCGGATGGTAATTCCGAGTTGTGATATCAAAGGTGTACTTGAAATGTGCGCGCATCGATTCGGAAGAACAATTATATCTTTTTTTAAAGATCACGTAATCACGATCAAGTAAATTGGTTACATTTAAAGTGAAACAATCAGCTGTCTCCACGATTGTGGACCGAGGAGATCCCCAGGATTAAGCAGAGAGTCAGTGGAGATTGCGGAGGAAGACAAATTTAATTTTGCCTGAATTCATCCTCGGTTTGCGCGACTCACCTTCGATGATTACCGCGTTATCATCCTGCTCTCCCTGTTCGTCCAACGAAAACTCGAAGACGACCGGTTTGCTCGCGGGATCGGCGTAGATGTGGCGAACGTCGGCGACGGCGAAGAGCGCGATGAGTGCCTGCACGACGACCACCGTCACCATCCTAGACGACGACCGGCGTCGGTCCACGTTTGATCGCGGATAACCGAATGGGAACAACACAGCGGTCTTGGAGACGTTAGGGCCCGGTCGCTGTTACCAGTAGGGACCCTGGGACCGACACTAAGTTGCTAAGCTGCTGAATAGCCGGTGCTCGAGCTTATAACGGGCTCCTTCTCCCCTCTCGGACTCTCCGCTGTTCTTTGCCCCTAGCAGGTTCGACACGACGAGTCACCGGGAGTCATCGGGCTCTCCTCTTGTTCTTTTAGCGGTTGCTGGGCACCTCCAGGCATAGTCCAGACATCAGCGAAGGAAAGGGTGAGTCTAGGGCGAAAATTTACATCTGCATGATCGAGCGGTTCCAATCGTCGTCGATCCAAATCACGCGATCGATTTCGTCCGATCCTTCTCCCGAGACTGTTTCGGTAGGATGGGGTGTCCTTGAGCAGCATTGCGTAGGATGTTTTTACGTGAACGCTCTGATTCCCCTCTTAACGAGGCCGTGTGCTCAGCAATCAAGCACCTTACGGTTTTGGTGAACTGTTGTGTTACGGAGGCAATCAAATGTTATGGTACAGTGCCGGGCACAGTGATAGAACATTTGATATATTTGATTATTTCGTACAATTAAAAGAATAAAATTGTATACTAAATCTGAAGTTTGTATGTTATACGAAAGGGAAGTTAGAGAACAAAATATAAATATGAACTGATCTTGCTTGGATGAAATGATAGGATGTCAATGAGAAATTAGAGTTAAAAAAAATATTTTATTAACCGTGATACTAATATTTGATAAGACCACCTTTCCGTTGTATATCTGATAAACGCTGCGGAATTGTTTTCTATGATTTTTCTATTCGTTTTTGTATTAACAGGCTGCTGCTTTTAATACACCTATTTATACATTTGAATTGTGATTTTTTCATTTTTTAAATCGTGGAAGTAATAATTTGAATCATTCTGCTCATTTAGATTAAAATGTTTTTTGTTAGAAATTATGACTTTTTTTAGAGCGCTACTACAGTTGAGCGTGGCGTTGGTAGTAGCCGAATCTGAATCCGTCTACTGTAGCTGCGCTCTGATTGGTCCGTGCTTTTCGCTAATAACTCCTTAGTTGCGGAGAACATGTTCGCAAAGGAAAAAGTTACTTTAAATGACCTCAGAAATCACATCCTTGAAGGAAGTACAACACTTTTGGGCCACTCTGTACAGTGCCTTATAGTTTTGCGAAATGTAGTAGAATGAAGGCACGCTGATATTTCAAGAATGCATTAATCAAACGACACAAGTACGTGTCCCTTTAACAAGAAAATCAAAAAAGTCCAAGTGGGATGGCAAGGTATTGGAACAGTTCCATGATGATTATTCACGATGAACAAGGATGATAGTGGTTCTCGGAAACTTTTCTCGACGACCAGAGATGATTGAACGCTTCCTCGAATCGGCGTTCAGTGTCTTCGTCCTGTTCCTTGCAAATAAACAAACGCAGTGCTTTTATGTCGATAATTCATGTTTGAACCTTTGTCCTTTGTTGTTCTTTGTTATTATTACGTGAATAGGAAGAACTTTCTTCATCGAAAAACCGCGTGTTGTGCTACACTTTGTAAAAGTATTTTTTTAAGTAATCTTTACCCTTGAGTTGTTAATTTTTCACGACTTTGGGTTTCTGATTCATTCAAACAAATGTAAGAAAACATAGCCAGTTTCGAAATCTGTTTAATTTTAAACTAACAAAGACATCGAGCGTCCATGAAATGGTCAATAATGAATTTTACTCAGTGCCAGATTAAGACCTTCAGACGCCCACAGCACTTAAAAGATTTTGGGGTCTCCTTATACATTCCTTCAACGTAAAGTAGGGTGGACCTGTAGGATTTCTTAAGCATTTTCGATAATTTGACGAAAAAGTATTTTTAACAAAAGTTAGAGCTTTGCTCGCTTGCTATTGATTTTCATCTTTCCACTATTCTTTCGTTATTTCCATTCGCACACACATGCCCTTAAACACGTTGCACTATTATTACTATGTAAAAGATGTAAAATTCAGAAAATTTCTTATTGGTTAATCTAGCACTGATTCCACTAAATGTACACAGTGTTTCGTGACTAAAAGTATGTAGAAAGACATCAGATACCATCTTCATTATCTATTAAACCGTGTAATATGAAATGTTGGACTCGAAATCATTTGCAATTAGATCGTTTAAATGATTTTCGATTTAATAACAAGTAGTCTGTCTTTAGGAAAGTGATCGGTAACTAATAGTATAAACTTGATTGTTTATCAGTTTAAACTCCACCGATTTTTCTGAAGTTCAATGGAAGGTACGAAGCTCCATCTACCGATTTGTGTTCTATTTTTTAATGTAACTGTTTATTACTGGCTTATGTTTGCTGTCAAAGTGAATACCGAAAAAAAACAAATTTGTGCGATCTTATTGTACAAGTTCCGATTCGAACGTAAATAGTGTACAAGTCAACACTGGGTTCAAAAATCCCGTAACAGAGATAAAACTCTCGAAGATGAAGGGTCCAAAGGGGCTATAGAGAAAGAGGTATTATCGAAGCGGGTTCTCGGAAAACATCTCGATTTTTTCCAAAGGCACTAGAACTTGATCATACAATGACCATTCCATGTTTAGCTCAAATTGGCAAATAGAGAAAAATATATAATTTTAACTCTCGGGCGCACGGGTTGACGTCGGTGAATAGAGTTTTTATTGTTCCACTCCTCTTTGAATTATCGGTGGAATTCTTCAAAGAATTTTGCATTACTTGCAGTAGTTCTATAGAATATAACAAGAACCGTATTATGTACAAAAAGTTTTGAATTTTGCGAGAGAGAGAGAATGGATATTTTTAATCCGTGTGCTGAAGGGTAAACATTCAAGAACAGAAGCCGTAAGAGGAAGAAACCGTGACTAAAGACTCGTGACGCGTTTAGAAACGTCCGCCGTCTAGAAAAAGTGGACAGGCGTAAAATAAATGGTAAATACGTCTAACGCAAAAAATCGCCTCAATTTACATTTACCGTTCCGCGGATCGTGTTCGGTCGATCGAGAAGAATGGTCAAACGATCTGGTAACGGGTCCACGCTGGCTATCCGGTCATCGAAAACACAGTTCTGATTTAAGCCTTTTTGTCTTCTTCTCTGTTTTTCTCTTTCTCTCTCGATGCCGGGGAAGAATATCGTCGTCGTCGGGCCGGTCCGATTTGTCATTCGATCCGAAGATCCGTGTCCAATTTACCCGGTTCGGTAACGGGTAATGGCGGACCTGTTATCCGATAAGTATCAGGAATGTGTAATTTCGCTCGGGATCGAAAATGGTGGTGGTTCCGGGGGATTGTGCTGTAAGTCTCTCTCCCCCCCCCTCCCTCTCTCTCTCTCGGTGATTATGCAAGCCGCCGCACGGGTGACGGAACCGACTCAATTTTGATTTGTCGCCGTTCGATGCTCCGGTCAGGTTGTGAATGCCGGTTTCGAATGGAATTTGCATAGAGAGTACAATCCACGGGCTGGCCTTGAAGAGGCCGAGGGAAGGCTGCACGTAAGGGACGTCGGCCGTGAACTTACCCGGCCGTGTGATTCCCGTGCACCGTCACGAATGCCAAGCGATACGCGTGCATTTCCTTCTGGCACGATGAATGGAATTTCTTCGAACGGCTCCCCGGATCGTATATGAGTTCGCATTGTTCCCACCTATTTATTTTCATTTCCATCGGCGTCCGTGCTCGACGATTGGCGCCAGCAACTTATTGGAATTTCTTTTTGCCGAGGAAAATAATGTGTTCTCTGTAAAACCCTTCGTTTTTTTGCTCGCGGTCTCCGTCGCTGTTGTGAGAAAAGGAAGATTTCGTTGCTTCTGTGGCTTCGCGTGCTGTTGGCATTCGTCCGATGAAAGACTTCGCCCTCCGTGGAACATAATATAAAACAAACAGTGTTTGCATCGATTGCATGAAACGGGAGCCACATACAGGGTGTTAACAAAATCATTCAATATTTATATGGTACATAGGTCACACTCTACTGAGTAAAAAAATCTTGATAAACATAAGTCCAAAAGCTGACCATTTCTGAGATATACAGGATGATAAAAGAAAAGGTCCGATATTTTGAGGCCTTACATAGTACTCGCCGTGAGAAGTAAAAATTGTTTAATCGACATACGTCCTAAAAGTAATACTTTCCCCGTATACATTTTTGTATGTCAGAGTATCATAATTAGCTTATTACAGTAATACACGGTTAAATGTCCACGATCCATCCCCACTCTTCCCCTACCAAAACATTTTACTTGTAAATTGAACGAGGACATTCAGAAAACGGTTCATAAACACTGACGTAAACATCGCTTGCGACGATCCTTAGAAGCCAGTAATGGTTAATTTTTTGACGTACGTTTACTAAGGCTGTGTCACTAAACTCATACATAAATATTGAATGGTATTTTTTAACATCTTCAATAACTTTTTTCCATTTATTAACGCAGTACAGAACTACTGTGGCTTTTATTCTCACAGTTACATGTATTCGCAATGAGGCACAATTGAATTGTTAAAACTGGAACATCTTTATACTTGCATTTATGTTGTAAACTAATAATGCATTTGTATTCTTAAATTCTTTTAGTCCGTCTGTAACCTTTTCACTGGAGATGACGTGTTATCTCATCATTTGTGTTTGCTATCACCTGTTGAACATTTTTTATTTTCTTGTGAACTCAATAAATAATGCTTTCATTTTATTGTATCATAATATCTAAGTTAGTATAAACCATATCATATTTACGTCGATTGTGGCAAAATTGTTACTCTGTTAATGTTATTTGACTTACATCCCCCAAGTGTTCATTATTGAAGACTCACTCAGTTAAAAGGTTAAATTGCATGTATTAATTTTTATCACGAATGCATAAAATTCGTAATCTGATCCTCGCATTATTTGTTAGAGAGAGAAAATGAGGAATAACATTGTTTTATCTATTAAGGAAAATGCAAAAATAAAATTATTTTTATGGCTAGCCTTTATTCTGGCGAGTAACCACTTTTATCTGCATCTTTATGTCGATAATTATGATAACTACTAAAATATGATACGTCATGTTTTACGAAGAAGAATATCGTTAATTTCTTTGAATATATGATATCCAGCCTATTTGATTATTTGCAAATTTTTTTATTTCAACAAGAAGTTGAGGCACAGAAGGAGATTCCAAGCCTCGGGATCGGGATGAGAATAAACTTTGGGTTTCATGGTTCAGTGAACTGTTTCTTGAAGGGCGAGATGAGTAAACACGGTTATAGCGTTATTTTTTTCTTTGCTCTTTCGGTGCTCACGTTTGGCAGATCGTTAATATTCTTCATCAGGGGAGCCACGATCGCAGTTAGCATCTTCAGCGAGTTTCACGGCTCGTCGTTTCATCAGAATAACTCGAGTCGATTATCTTTTTTACAAAAATTTTGAAATCGTAGGAGCCGAAATTAGGCATTTCACAAAAACTCGTCGTTTGGTCAAATTTTTAAAAAATTATTCCTTTTAATGGCTATGCCTATACTTTTTTGCACTGTATATTTCGTATGTCTATGTATGGTATAACGACGACTTCCCGTTCTGCGAATTGATTTCATTCTCGTCGACTTTCCTTGAACGAATCGCTTCCTCCTCGCACTACTATTTTCTAAAGTTAGAAGTCGAGGTTCGAGAGAGCCCGTAGAAGTTTCCAAACAGCGATATTCAATAAAGAGATGATTCCACGAGTGGCCAAACCGGATCGTTTCAAAAATACCTGAGGATCCATCGCTTGCCCTTCGGATGGACTATCTTTACGCTTAATTGCGAACCGATGTTAGCCGGGAAAGTTGAGGCAACCATCATCGGACTCCAAATTGATCGGAATTCCATTTCGAGCGCGTACTTTTTTTTCCTTCTGTCGCTGCCATTAGCTCCGGCGGACTACCGACTCGTTCTAATTCGGAACCTCTTAATTCCTCGTTTCGAGCACGTTTTAAGTACACGCTGGAAGATTTATGGGTGACATGACATTTACGCGCGCGTCCTCGAGCGCGCGCGAACCATCGAACAGGATTCTTCTTCTTCGTCCTCCTCCCGGGCTCCGAATCTGTAATCCTTCTTTTGGTTACCCAATGTTTGCACAAGGCGGAGGAAGTTCGACGACCGGGTTCCCGGAACGTTTATCTTGGGGTCCCCGGTGCAACCGCGCTCTTCTTGTAAAGTTTGTCCCACGATTTCGCGGTTGACGCCACCGTTTGATCAACGCTGTGCCCCATCTCGGAAACCGGTTGCGTCGGGGTTGCTTTTTATTACGTGCTCGTAAACAGTACCAAAGTATTCTACGGACAAGTTTCAGAACAGAATGCGGGATACCTTCTTGGTCCAGCGAAGATTAAATTTAGGGATGCAGTAACACAAGCGAAATCGCTGGCCAAAGATACCGGACTTCGACACTCGGTATAGGGCCATTCCAAGCGAAATCGGACACTTTTCGGAGTACTGTTTTGGATTTTGTTAGAATTTGGATACATTGTAGCCTTTAGTGAAGCATCAACGTATCTGGAAGGATTTCTCAAAATAATAATAAATTGTTACTTTTTCAGATGTGTAAAATAAAATGTCAACCTTTCTGCATTAAATTATAATGGTTGAACTAACAAACCGATGAAAATGAGTTTTTAGGTGTTTCTAGTGAAAACACGAAAGAATCTAATGAAAATTATTTCAGTTGAAAAAAATTTGTTTTCATCGTGTATTTTACAATTGTTTTAAACAACTACAATGTTTCCATTGCACGGGAAAGTTTAAAAATTTGAAAGAAAAATTAGGATATAGTCCTGAGCGTTTTCTTGATGGACACGTTTTTCAATTTGTGGAGACTTTAACATTGGCGAAATGATAATTATTTAAAGAGAATGCTGCGCCCTGATATACCGTCTTGGATGACCGATGCGCGGTACGGTCATTGCAGCAGTCAGGCGGCTATACCTGCCATGACTTTAGGAACATTTTAAATCATAGAATTTAAATGACTGTGAACGGCACTTTTCATACGGGACGTGTTTTTTTGTGGGTGGAGTCGCTTCGGAGATTTCAAGGTCACCTTGATTTCTTTAAACGGAATGACTTACCTTTTGTATCGTGAATCTATAGGGTATCAAATACTGCTTAAATATATATTGACCTTCGCATGTATGTCCTAAAATTATTAGTTAACGAGACATTATCGAAATAATTTTCCATATGTTCTCACCACATTCTAATTGGAGGAGCTCGAGCACCTACTTGCTAGCTTCCAGGTACTAAGTAAGTATTGAAAATTATTTCGATAACATCATGTTATTAATTAGGTTTAGGGCATATTAAGGTCAATCAATTTTTACGCAAATTTGATACTCTATCGGTTTACAATACAAAAGGTAGGTTATTCCATTTAAAGAAATTAATGTGACCTAGAAATTTCCGAAATGCCTTCACTAATATAAAAAGTGTTTGCATCACAATATTTCCCCCTCTATACTACACAAGTTTTGTCTACATAATTTGTCCATATTATTAATTCCGGAAATAACAAAAATACTTAAAGTGGTCAACGTTATTGGTCCATCCAGTATTGTTTCAGACTGTCATATAAAAAAATGTAGAAAATAGTGTAACAGTAATAATTAATGGAACGATTATCCTATGACTCTATGTATTCTAACAACTGTCTCGAAATACCGGGACGTAACACTGCGGTACACAGTATCCGTGTCATTATGGCGTGGTGGGTTGTTAAGATCGTTAATGATTTTCGAGGGAGGCCGATTCGTCGAGGGAATCACGTGTGTAATTACAGTAATAGTTACATAAGAACCACCCTTGATGAGTTATTGACCATTAAGGAATTTACGTAGCCGGTCGAAGGCGCAGCGTGTACGGATAACTCAACTCAGGGCCAGTGGCCCCCTACAAGGTCGTGTATTCACGCGCGATCCTTGTAGTACTCGTGCATACAATATCTTCGATTAGACCGGGCAACACGATCTCCCGGCTTGATTGCAAGAAGGCGAACGTTATCGATCGTCTTCGGGAATCACGACGTAAAACTGGCTCTTCCGGACGTTCCATAAGCCGTCAATGTTCGAACATAAATATCCGTAGCTTAGGATCGATTGTAATCTCTCTCTTGTAGCAATATACATTTTTTGTTCTTTCCATTAATTCAGTGGGTATCCAATTTCTATGTATATTACGTTGCCCTTGAATTTCCTGGAGCCCAGATCTTCCCGGAGAGCTGTGTGTTCAGCAGCGTCGATAAATCCGATTTCGCGGTCGCACAGTGGGCCAAACTCGCAAAAAGCTGAACAAAATTCATGTCACCGTCAATTATACATTATTAATTGCAATCAGAACGGTTCCAGAGGTTTTTGGGTTCGTAGAATCTAATTCTGGTATTACTTATTTTCTAGAATGAGGAATTGTCTTTATAAAACTACCCTTGCAGGGTGTGTTCCAACCTAAGAAATTGAAACTTTGCTAGATGATTTTTAATGTGATTTTAAGCAATTAGTGTCCTCTGGTCATACCCTTAGAAATAAATAGTTAAAGAAGTAATGTCTCTAAAGAGTTATATTGATTCAATATAAAAAATATCGAATATGTTTTTATGTGATAGTGTAATAGTGAATTAAGACTTCAATAGGAGATAAAAATATAAAAGTTTTTTTTAGTAAGAACAGATAAATGCCTGTGATATAAAAATCCATTCGTAATTGATAAGAAAATATTTACTTAGAAACAGAACGTGGCATTCACATTCCAGACAGGAAGAGAACAGATTGATACATTGCTTCAAGAGTCATGAACTTGACTGTCATTTATTTAACAAATTAAATCAGTTGCGAGTATTTCATCTGTTTTATAGAAACGGACCTGTGTGCATCAACCAATGGTCTTTTTGAACCGTCTCATTTCGTCTTTCTTTCGATGTACGAACGGAATACTTTTATTGGATTCTCGACCAACAGGTTTTCTTTCGATGCTCGTCGTCGGTATCCTTTCGCCTCCGTCTAAAGAAATCGGTCGGGATCATTTATAAAAATCGCGTTATTATTACGAGTACATGTTGCGGATCGAGTTTCAAATGGTTTGGAATGCTAATAGAACTTGTGGGGCGAGGCTTCGGTCATGTTAGATTTGTACAGGGTGTAAAGAAATTATATGTCGCAACTATCATAGCGTGACTCTACACCCTCGGTTTGGCAGAAATTGATGTAAGAAAGCTTCTGCAAAATTAACTTTAACCTTGAATTTCAAGGTCAAAGGGTCATTAATTTTTTTGATCGTATCGTATTCTACTCGCCACAAGAGTAAACAATGCAAAAGGAACCAGTGGTTAAAACTCTACCGTTTTCTTAAAAATGTATGGTAATGTTTATTCATTATCAAATTGATTTTATTTATATATTTTCGATACATCACGTGCCGGGTAATAATTTGTGACCTTGAAATTCAAGTTCATGGATAATTTTGCGGCACCTTTCTTACAACAAATCCCACCAAACCGAGGATGTAGAATCACGCTATGATAGTCGCGACATATAATTTCTTTACACCCTGTACAAGTTAAGATAAGCATTCCTCCAACTCGCAGAATTCGATGGAGATGATTTTGTAATAGCAGGACTGGATATTGTTGGGCCATTCAAGAAAGTCATCAAGCGTTTGTAGATTGAAGTCGACAAGAAATCGTCAAGAATCTTGAAGAATTTAGTCTCGAAGGCCTTGAGTGACCTTGAAGATTCTGACGACCTCAAGGCTAACAAGACTCTTGAGAATTTCAAGAACTTTGAAGTTTTTCAGGGCGATGTCAAAGATTACCTTATTCTTACAAATTTCTGAAATTCCAAGAACTTCAGGGTTGTAATGATAGTATTGATCATAAAGATAGCGTGATCGAAGGTACAAGAAATTCAAAGGATCTCAGGGATTCAAGGATTTCAAGGAGTGTGAAGACAGTAGGGGTCTAAATTTGAATTTCCGAAAAATCAATGAAATTAGAGGAATTCCAAGGATCGTGGAGGTCTGGGGAACTTTGAGTATCTCGGAGGAAGGATCTCAAGGATTCAGAGACTGGAGAGACTTCACAGAATTGCGGACTCTGTCTTGCGAAGAGACTGCGTCTCCCCGCCAGCAATAACAACAACATAATTTATAAAACGTACTAATATAATATTTATTGTTTGCAATAAACAGCGTAATATAATATCACCTCTGGCACAATCTCACGATGGCAAGACAACGCGAAAACAGTACATATATTCGGTATTCTCACATCACTTATCTGTTTTCCGCAACATCTACTCGGGCTTCATGGCTTCTCTAACAAAACGGCGTGCGCCGCGTTATAGACCCGCGGGGTTTAGGTCTGTTTGCACAGCGTACCTCCGCTAACATACGGGCGAGACATTCCCAACGAAATGTGAAGGCGAGGAAGCCTGTGGGCTACGTTCCGCATCGTCGTTCACGTTTAAGTACGATATCGGCGACGGTCGCGGTACAATCACGAGAAGACCCAGTCGGTTCCGCGATTCGCGAACTCTCAGCGGCGGCTCTCTCGACCCGTAATAAAGTACAACATCGAAGAAACTAATTAAACGAAAGAGAAAGAATGCGAGCAAATGGCGTCTCCTTTTCTCTCTCACTCGCTCGCTACCCGTTACCATCGAGTTCTTGTTCACCGGTGTCATCGCGCGGTTGAGGTTTTCTCCTGATCGTAACGCGGCTGGCCTCCACAATGTATCATTAATTAATAATATTAATAAACGCAAGGATAATAAGGGCTCAAATACGATAGCAATAAAAATCGTTCGCGAGCCTAACGCGAGCTGTCTGCGCGTTGCTATGGCGGCTGACGAATATTTGGGCATTTCGGAGCAGGGTGGGGGGCTGGGCTATTAATTACGGAAAAATATGTCATGGAGCAACGCTAACAATCTTCGTAAATTGTAATCAACCTCTCCCTCGATTCTCTCTCTCTCTCTTTCTGGCATACGCGTTTTATTTTCCATTCACTCTATCATTCTTCCTCGCTTTATTCCTCGTTTACTCTCGCATTCTCGCACCACGAAAACACGCATCCCTTGTATAAAAATAATAATAATAATATTAATAATTATAATTATTATATATGCGTAATTACGTAGCTCTAATCAATAGAATCAATAATATTAATAATATCAAACTATATGCTGTCTTGCAATAGATGTAACAAAATATAGTACTCATATCGTAATAATATGCATTTTACAAGCGTATTTTGATCCTTGCTTTGATATCGGTGTATTCGCGGCGCGACGTGTTCGCGTGTATGTATACATAACATATAGATCCATATATTTCTACTTATATAACCATGCGTGTCAAGATGAAACGAGTGTCGTGATCGTGATGTTTCTCTAGTCCGATCCTAAACGCGAATGTAATTACCGTACTTTTTGATCGATGATGGTGGATGGTTCGTGTCTGTATGCGCGTATATATATATATATATATATATATATATATATATATATATATATATATATATGTCTGCGTGCGTGTGCGTGTGTGTGTGTGTATCAGCGGGAATATGTAGCGTAACCTTCTAAAAATTACGCGAAGAGAGTGTCGAATGGCTCGCTTTCACCAGTGGCACATTAATCCTGTTTCGCCTCTAGAGAAACAAAACAATATGATCGTAGGATCTCATTTATCCAGCTCTAAGTACCGCTAGTTTTCCGCGACCATCGACGATTTTACCCAACATCGAGATTCGGTTTCTGCCATAATCAAGATAAACCCGGGTCTCACGTTGCTCGCTTCAAGATTTTGGACCCTCTGGAACTCGCTAAACAACAACCGCCTTCGATAAGACGAATAAAAAACTTTCCATCGAATTAAAACATAAAATTGCCCAAGCTTTAATATTATTAAGAATCGTCGACGTACATAAAAACTTTAAACATTCAATCTCGTATGCGACATCAAAAAGCTTCATCCCCAAAGGATCCAAAGTCTCGAACTCTATCCACATATATGTACAAGATATATATATTCGAAATTTATAATTTAAAAGAATGCGCTCGCTAAAACTTCAGCTCTCGATGTGACTGAACAAAAAAAGACAATTAAATTTTACATTAGCGGAAGCACTGACCCGAAATGGGTTTCTCGTTCAACGGCGACTACGGGTACCAATATAACGTAGCTACCTAAACCTAAACCTAGTCATCATCGGTCGTCGCGACGAGTCCAAGCTGCGTTTCCATAGAAATTTCGCGTTCACCTGGTCGTCGGAACGATTACTATCGTGTTTTTATCACTTGTTCGTGATAATTACGTATCTGAGAGTAATACTTGGTTTCTTTGTATAATATCAAAGGATCCTGGGACGCACAGGACGTGGAATGATAGCGAAGTACTTTATGTGGAAAGTGTGCGGTGTCCTCGTTGGTTGCACAAATGGAACCGGAGACTCGAGTGAATTCGAAATGGAGATTCCCGGCTCTCCGCGGACGAATCCAAAATGGTTTTTCTTTTTTGCAGCGTGACTTCTGAAATCCTGAGGACGAATATGACACGTAGGCGGTTTGGCACCCGAACAAGATCGGACGATACTTATTTTGCTTGGTATATCTATAACGCGTGTGTACGTGTCTCTGCGTGTACGTGTCTGTGTGTATGTGTTCACGTGTACACATGTGCGAGCGTTAACATTATGAATAATGCTCGATGGCACCGGTCTATCATGTAATGGCGGCAGAAAATTCGAGGGAACGCTTCACACAACAGTTCTGCGCGCGAGTCTCGGTACAAAATAAAAACGCTTTCTCCCATGGCTGAACGCGTAAACAAGAATTTAAACTCTATAGCGACGATACAATAATAATAGAGCGGCGATCTCTTCATATACAATCTTATACGTCATACGTATACTTAACGCGTAACGGGGTACAGAGGAGGGGCAGGGGGCGAGGGCAGGGGAAGGATTCCTTAAATCAATTTTGATTGATTTACAATATAGCCATGGCGTGTCAACGACGACGCCATCTCTCTCTCTCTCTCTCTCTCTCTCTCTCTCTCTCTCTCTCTCTCTCTCTCTCTCTTTCGCTCTCTCTCTCTCTTTCTCTCTCTCGCTCTCTCTCTCTCTCTGTCTAAGCTAACAACCATCGATATAAATTGTTCACAAGTGAAAACAAACAATATAGAACATAACGAGTCGCCTCGGCTGGAGCAACATCAAGCTCCGCCATCCGAGAAGCTATAACAGCACACAGTCATCGCGCGAACGCCGGAGCCTCGTTATAAAATTTACAAATTTCGCGTCCGATATTCTCGGGAACAATAATAACAAACAATCTAGCAGCGAGGTCGGGTTCCTGCGTTCGCGGACGCTGAACGGATACAGCGCAGGGCGACCACTATCTACTAACAATCATCTGACTTCTTAAATCGTAACATCAGTCCCTTCGGCGGGCCCCGGGAAGAACAACCTAGCCCGTCTTCTTCTTCTTCTTCTTCCTCCTCTTGTTCTTCTTTTTCTTCTTCTTCTTCTTCAGCAGTAAAGACTTCTTCTTCGTCCTCGTCAATTTTCTTCGTGCTACTCTTCGTCCTTTCGCAACCGATTCGATCCGACAATCGAACACTGGCGTCGATCCAGACCTCTTGATCCAGGTCCCTAAAAAGCTCTCTCTTCACATTGCACCGTGTCGGCGATCCTTCGAGCCGCGATCGTCGACTGCTGCTTCTCTCTTTCTGTCCCTCAGACTTATTTACACCGAGTCACATGCGGGCAGAAGCCTGCGCATGTCTTTCCCCGCGTTTCTTTCACGTGTTGCCGGTGTCGTGAACGTGTGCGTGGCCATGCGCCGAATTAGTTAGAGGTGAATGAGCTATGTGAGCCGGAGACGAGGGTAGCTCGATCAGGGTTACGTCGTAGCCAGGAGCTGTCGGCGGGTCGCCAGGGTCACCAGGGTCACCCGGCGACCCGGGATTGGGGTTGCGTTCGTTGTTTGGGTCCGGGTTCACACGGGAATGGCTCACCTCCAGCAGGAACAGGTCCTCGTCCACGTAATATCGGATCATGTCGTCATCAATTTTCGCCGTAATTCTGAAACACGCGGACATCCTGGTTAGCCAGTTGTTTTTGGTCTAATCCTAGGTTTCAGGCTGTCGCTACACTGCTGAAAGCTTTTCTGGGGCTAAGTTTTACGGTAACAGCCGGCTCGCACCAGCGATCTCTAATCGATTTTTCTCGTTGACTTTGACAGTCCAGCCGGTCACAGACCAAATCGATTAATAAACTTTCGAGTTATCTTACACTTTTCCTGTCGGAAAGCATGATCGGCGCGTAATGGTTAGGCTTAATACTTCCGAATGACAAATATCGAAAGAACTTTTGAAAATGGATATATGCTGATTTATCAATTTTCTGCACTTTTTATATTACGAAGCTAATAGATTTGGCCAATGAGCGGCCCATCTATGGTGCTGTTCGTTTTCCTTTCTTTTTGCGAGCGTGTTTAGAGCAATCGCTGGTGCGAAGTCGGCGTAACAGAGAGCTCGAGAATAACATTAGTCTGTCGTGTGTGGTTTCCGTGTCGAGGGACAGGGATTGTGGGCGCGTTCTAAGCAGAGTTAATCGTGACTCTTGATAGGTCGACAGACTTGGAAGAGGCTCTTCTTCAGAGATGGAGTTTAAAGGAAGGGGGAGTCGTGTTATTTGGTAAGAGTATTTGTGATACAGGGAGCTGTGAAGTATGTACATTAGCCCTTCAAAGAGAACAGGTTTTATGATCGATGAGAGTGGAGGTCCTGGGGAACACAGTCCACTGTCATTGATCATTACAAAATGAATTGATGGTGTGCGTGTAATAAATAAATAGGGTGAGATCAGTTTGTATGCAGCTCGAGAAGGGTGAGGAACGCATGTAGTGAATTCTGGAGCTTCCGGAAAAATTATTACTGGCAGATAACATCGTTTGCTTATTGGGCTGTAACCTAAAGCAGTTTAATGTTAGCTTGCCTAAAGTTGACAGAAAATATTCTATTGATAGATAAACAAAAAGTGTGGTTTAACAAAAACGTCCTATAATAACAACGAAAAGAATTCATTTAGAACACCAACGTACACGATTTTTATGGAACGGGGTACTTATAATTGGAGACATATATTATAAATGTTTCAAGGTTATTCTTAAATATCAAAGTCAGTGGCCTCTATATGAACAAAGAATATTAATTTCAAACTGTCGAGCATGGTATCACAGGTTACAGCCCAATAATTCATAAACTTCAGTCAAAGTCACCAAAATTAGAACATCCTTAGTATCAGAATGACTCGCGGTGCCGGTCCGCGTCAAAATGGCGGCACAAATCTGTCGACTCTATCGTGTCGGCGTACGTACAGTGAACACTACCGAATCGGTCTAGATCTTTATCCGGTCTAATACAAGAAAGTGAAAACACAAAGAGCAAAACAAACAACGAAACACGCGTACGATCCACGGGTGAACTGGATGCGTGATGCGTCCGAGAGGAAGTATGACGAGAGAAGTATTACGTGCAGGAAAGTGCAAGCGTGTCGTGCGACAAGAACGAGGCATGCAGTCGAATGTTCGCGCGAGTAGAATGTCTACGTGCGTTCCATTTCTGTTCCATTCCAACGACTTTTGTTAGCGGTTAGTGGGATCTTGAAGTTAGAATCATCCGGGAGGCATTCCGCTCGTGACCGAGTGAGTAAGAGAAGAGATAAGTGGATTATGAATAGATTAGTGGATTATTAACAAGGCGATTTTGGCCCGAATATGTGTGTGCGCGTGTGTGTGTGCCCATGATGGAAAATTTCGGACTGTCGAGGAACGGGTTAGGGGTAGTAGTAATGACGACAGATCGGCGACACCAGGTGGAAATGAGTGATTAGAGGAGTCGAAAGAGTCGGTCTCGGTGAAAAGAGAAAGAGGCGTGTGCGGTTCATAGAGCGAGAGAGGGACAGACTACCAAACTAGCCAGAGAGAAGTCAGGCAATGTCACCGTTATGGCATGCACTACGTGGGCGGTGCATGCAAGTAAAGATGACACTCTACTAAACTTACCCCTTTGTGTTTTTGCGATAGAGGTTATTAATACTCGAGGATGCAATTTTGTACTTTGACTCAATCTGTAAAATAGAAAAAAGTAGAACATTAGAATTTTGACAGTGATTGCGGACCATCGGTTTTGGGGAGAGGTCTGCTCGGTGCCCGGGACGGTGCCGGTTACGCGCGTCACAGTCAGAGAGATCGGAAAAAGGGGGCATTTGGGCGGTGGAATTGGGAAAGAGACTTGACAACACAAAACTAAAACGGAACGTTTGATGGAGCATCAAACAAACAAATAAAAAAATAAATGAAACAAAACAAACATAAGTAAAGGATACGCTTAAGAAAAAATGGAGGGGATGAAATAGCATGAAAGACTGACAGACAAGAGAGACAGAGAGGAGGTGCGCGGTGAAAATTAAGAATCGTTCATCCGGTTCTTTCCACTTTTTTCTTCTGGGCACTGGATCCGTGAGAAATTGCGATCTTGCGACGCTTATGGCGTTTGCGACGGACCTCTATCGTCGAAACCCATCGATCGGTTGCCTCGCACACAGTAGTATACAGACATTATGTGTCCCGAGGTGGTTGTTGTTGGGCGGGTGGATGTTAATCGACCGCGCGCGAGGCCGGAGCCGCCGCGCGCTGGATCTCGTATTAATTGCGAGAGGATTTTTGGTGGTATGATGCATGCGCGTTAATATTAATAAACCAGCATTTATGGAACGGTGCAAACAAGTATATTGATTAATGGGTAGTTGGTGGCTGTGTCCCTCGCATGCATGGCTAATACTTGAGAATGGCCGTGTCGCTTGTAGAGCCCGTGTTACTCTCGCGCATCACTCATTAGTCATATCGGCCGCGGTGTACGCTCGCGTCGAATCGAGGCGCATATGTACACCGACCGGCGAAGAAACGTGATTAATTGTCCGCGTTGAGATAATTGCGAGTTAACGTCGTGCTGTGCGTCGACGCAGGGCCGCGTGTCTCGCTTTCTAGCGGGGAATTGTTGCTGTTGCTAGTTGCTAGATGCTGTTGCTGTTGCCGTCGCCGTCGCTGTTGCCGGGTGCGCAGGTTTCGAAACGCGCCTCCGGTATAAATAGTCGACCGACGGCCGAATACACGCGCTTTCAGACTCACCCGAGCTTAACCGCTTACGCAACGCGAAATATTGCGAAATATGGCGACTTCTCTTGCCTGTCGAACGGCGTATCGACGCTCGGAAACGGAGCTTTCCGCGATACCGTGCGCGATCGAGGGCTGCAAAAATTACCCCCAGCGAGGAACAGAAATTAAATTTCTCCTTATTTTAAGAACATACTTTTCACATTCCAAATACAGTTGAAACTCACTCGTTGCACGACACGGGACCGAGAATACGTGTAAAAATCGAGGTCGTGCAACGGAAGAGATAACCAATCGCCCGATCTGTCTTTCCACTTTCCGACATTCCCATTTCGCATTTCTCTACTCCCTAAGCTGCTCGGAATATTACATAGCCACCATAATCCCCACCATGAGCTCCAGAATTTCTATGAAATCGTGGGGGGGAATCACTAGTATGCAACGAACGGGGATTTCGTGCCATAAACGAGGTTGCAATGAGCCAGATTCTACTATACAAAAAGAAATTCATGAAACTTCCGGGATCTGTTCCTTTACCCTCGATCGCGATGTGCTGTTCGTTCAGTTTCGTGCTAATTGCAATACTGATTTAGTCGAAATGGAAGGAACGTCTATCGTGTCCTCTTATGTGCATTAAACTTGGAAATTGTTAGATCTTTCATACGAGATAGGAGATAAGTAACGTTCCCTCTCCAAAGTCTACGACTTAATATTCATCTATATTATGACTTAAGCTGAAGAATTTAAATTAATCGAGAATATTAACCCTCTACAACGCTGGGTGACTTTAAATTGACACATTTAAAGTTATGTGACTTAACAAGACACATTTTAAAGAATTTCTTTATTACAATCTAGAAGTTTCTTCAACTCCAATTTTATCACATATAACCATTTTCATACAGATCTTGTTCAGACTCGAAAAAATTGGGTTACAAAGGTCTAATTCTTTGTACTCCTAAATCAAGCCTGACTTGACATCAATTTTATTCACGCTTCTCAAAATGACTGCTGAAATATGTATTATATTTTATATTAACCCTCTATAGCACGGTATGATTTTGAAGTCACATGCTGATATATCAATATTTTTTATTCTAATTCTATTCTTCGCCACAACGCAACGCGACAAAATTATCTTCCTCTGTTGCACTTTCTTTTTCAGCAAGGAGTATCAGTCGATGTTCAATTTTTTGTTAAACCATGAATTCATTGTCAATTTGTACCTACCGGATGATATTTGATATTTTCAAGTCACAGAAATCGATTTACACTCGTAACAAATATTCGAGCTATAAAAGGTTTTTTAATTAAATAAGCAATAATATAAATATCTAATATAAGTAGCGAAATAAATTGTTGAAAATTCGCACCAATTAGAGAACTATCTTTTGAAGTATACATATATTTTCAATGGAACACTTAACCCATCAGGGACGACGATGGACTGTCAGTTTGGTTCTCTATAATCGACGTTATATGATGTTACAGAAGTTCCAATAATATCTCGATGATTTAGGCTCTTTCACATTTTCAAAATTTTAGAAAGCGAAGAATAATGCATGAAACAGATTGTATATAATAATTGACCCTTAGACATGGTTTCCGAGGGGTAAAAACTGTACTGAACTAAATTACAAAGGTAAAGCAAAGGGCCAAAGTCGGAACTTCCAATATCCCTTAAGATCCCGAGTCATCCTTCCAATCCGACTGCGACCAGTTCGCCACCTAGCACCAAATACGCGTTCGCGAGTATGTATGCGGGTATGGAGCTCTAAGAGAAAAAATCCGTAGTATCTCTTACAGCGTTCAAAAGTCCCTGGACGGTGGGTGGCGTGACGTGCAGAGGTGTGTAGACGTCCTCGGACTCCTGGCGCACGTAGAGCATCACTCTCTCCTCGGCGTCGGCCGGTCTTAGATGGGGCGGTTGTTGTTGAAGGTGCAATCGGTTTCCGACACCGGAGACCACGGTGCCCGTTAAGCCTGTCTGCTGCACACCCTGCAGCACCGAGCCCTGCAGCTCCTGGACCTGCATCAGCAACGAGTCCTTCTTGTCGTGCAGGCTAGTCAGATTGTCGGGTGGGAAGTGGTTGTGGAATTTGAGGGCCGGCAGGCTCGGTCTGCCGCAGGAAGGGTAAGGGCTGCTGCCTCCGGCCTTCAATCCTCCGCCCTCGCCATTACTCAGGGACGATGTGTCTGTATCGCCACCGCCCCCGCCGCCACCGCCGTAGAAGCCTGACAACTCCATCGTCGAGAACTGCCGTGAAACAAGAAACAGAACATTTGTCCTCTAGTTTTGCTACCTTTCGTCAACGGAACAACAACCAAGATGGGGGCCAATGGGGGCTACAGATTCGAAAGCGTTCGAAAGAAGTCGCCCAAAACAAGCCGATAGCCGCTGCGACAATCCGCATCGGTTCTCCAAGAGTCTTTTCACACGAAAACGCACGAAAACGGGCCCGGAATTTCAGTCGAGGTGTTCAATTAACCGCACAAGATTTCCCACCTATAATTCTTGGATCGAAGCTGCGATCAATGTCTACGTATAACGATATAAAGAACCAGTCACAACACCACCACGAAATTACCATTTCCACTAACCTACATTCCGTTTGCGTAAAGAACTGGCATTTGATCGGGAGTACAATGAGCGAGAACACTCCGCTGCAGTGGCCATCATTGTCAACAGAGTTGCTAGAAAAAGTTTTGGCGCTTCCCTCTCTATCATCAGAATCCCCTCTAGCGCCTTACGTTTTGGTAGGTGCACTGCCTTCCAGTTAGTGTTGCCAGATGAAGACTTTTCTCCCACTCTACCTTACCCCTTTTACGACGTCAATCCCCCATTTCTTCTCGGCCAACAGTCCCATGCTTCCGCCAAGGACCAGTCACGTGACGTGATGCGCGCACCCAATTCGCGTTGCGTCTGCATCGCGACTAACACGGTAATGACAAAAAAAGAGTGACTCTATTCCCCTCAATTTCCCCTGTCTGGCGACACTGCTTTGAGTACACTACACAGTGAATCACTTTGTACGTTCTCGTGTATAAGATACGCGCTCGGGTATGAAATCTGCGTCCCATAATTACGTGTGTACGCAGCTCGTTATTCTTTGTTACGACTTTTGAACGGTTGATAGAATGGCTGTTACGATCGTCGGTGTAGTTCGGTACTTCTTTCGAAACGCTGTCTTGTAAAAATTCAAGCTAAAAAAGAAACGCACTATTGCTCTTGAAGATCACAGAATTTTTATTGGAGTATTGTATTCATTGTTTGCTATCGATGTAGTTGTTCTAATGGATATTTACCGATTTCTCGTTCCCGGAGCGTGCTACGCTTGTTTTGTCGATGGTAGGAGTTGCGATTAGTGGAGAGTATTGGCGGTTTGAGAGCAGAGGATTGTACTATCTAGGAGACTACAGAGACTTTCTCGGCTCGTTTAAGATAGTTCTGGTTAGTTTCATCGAGAAGTTAAGCCAGACACGAGACACGGTCTTATATAAACCCGTCTGTTCGGAGAACTAATATGTTCACGGGTCGTTCGAGATGTACTTTGAATATTTGCGCGAGCGTCCGTGAATGTGTTAATGTCGAGTCAACTTGTCCTTGTCTAGTTGTAAGAGAGTATGTATTAGGTTGGTGGGAAGAACATCCATGTGTTTTGTGTGTTTGATATTCACAAGTTTTTATCACACGCTATACTCTCAATAGGAATAATGATCTTCAAGTATCAGATTTTAGCAAATTGAAAACTACGCGGATCAAAACGTCTTGTAACCCATTAGTTTCCCACCAATCTAACAGCGTTCCGCGCATGGTCTCGATCGAATCAGAAGTCTCGATTTGTACCTTGTCGATGGTGTGCTCAGCAGGCGGCGAAAACAGGACAGGTGGTTTGTGGAGATCCACCATCGAGTAGAATTCGCTGCGTTCCGTGACGGAATGGTACAACTCGTCAAGCTTTTTCCTGCCAGTCGCCGTCATCTTTCTCTTCGCTGCCCTCCTCTCTTCGTCACGGGTCTTTCTTTCGGCGCCCTATTAAACATCCATGAATTATACTTCTCGCCATCAATTCTCCCACTCAAGCAACTCCGCGATCACAGCACGAAATATGGAAAAATGTTCCATTAGAAACTCATGGGTAAAACGAGCAATGAAACATAAACATACGAAAGACTAAGAAAGCCTCTAATGTCATCGTTAGACTGCTGATTTTATACATTTATGACAAAAATGGGTACGCACAATTTAAGCCAGTAGATATATTAAAAAGATTTAACCCTTAGCACTCCAGTGGTGACTCTGAGGCACCACTAAAAATTGCTATACCATTATTCAAAATATTGTTTATATTATTAAACTGATATTCAATAAATTAGTTACCAAACATTTAAGTATTCTATGAGGTATCGTATCAGTTTCATTTCTTCAAAATGATAAAAATCATATAGAATGGAAATATTCTTGATCGAAAAAAAAGTTTGGTTATGGAGTTAAAATACTTCCGAGCGCAAAGGGTTAATAACATCAGTGTATTAGTTTCAGTTTAAAAAGATAATTAAAAGAAGAATTAAATTTTTACTTTGCTCCTGCGTCTTGCAATCAATGCACACATTTTTTATTTTGCATAAAGATCCACAGTCTACTTATTATGAAAGGTCTTAAAAATTACAAGTACAACCGACTATTTCTAATATTTAGTTGTTTGCTGCTCTAGCCGAAAAAGTAAATACACCACATTTACTTATAATCTTCGCAAAAAAGATTGGTTGCAAATAAACATGGAGGAAAAAAAATATCAGTCCGATATCTCTGACTCTGTAGCTTGTGACAAGATTCATTCATTTTTTACAGATCATAATTTTAGACTTGTTTCCCCACTAGATTATCAGTAGACATACAATAACTGTGCTCCGTTCGGAATTAGCTAAGATAAAGATGAAAGAAATTAAGTCGCGGAAGCGTGACGCTAGCTGTTAACAGTTGTTCATCGAAATTACGCGTACGTGACAGCGGCCGCCACCGCGTGAATTGTTCGATAGAGATATAAATTGAACTTTTGCGATCTAGTGGAACAAATGCTAACGAAACGGTAGAAGCGTGATAAGAGGTGTTAATTACCTTATCGCAGAAGACTTTGATCTGGCAATAGCCGCGATGCGATGGCGGTGTGTACGAATGAGTATGTGGGGGTGGTTCTTCATACGTGTCCACCTGGATATGCAAGGGCAAGCCCTTCACTCCCTTCTGGCTGGAGAAATCGGTGCTGAGACACTGCACCGCCACGTTGATCTGTAACGAGACGCATTTACGGGGATGAACTCGTGAAACTATCTTCTCCGGTTAATAACAATCGCATGAATAAGCAGGCTCCCATTAAAGCCTCCGACAAATCGTTCTATGCAAATGGAATCTCTGTAATGAACGGACGAAGGACTCTCATACCTTCGCAGAGGATTCGAGTGGGTTCCAATAAACGGCAATCGCATTGTGCGCGACTTCCTCTATGCAGCCCACCAGTCCCACGCTGTTCTTCGTGTCTGTAATGGTACAGATTATTGTTAAACTTGCAAATCACTCTCTGCGCGGAGCAACGACAAAAATTATTTTCTCGTCACTCTCTCTCGCCTTTTTCAGTTTCTTCGTTTCAATTTATTTCAGTGATCTATACACAATGCATTTGAATATCTTTCTTTAGATAGTAACATTTTGACATTTTTCTTACGAATTATTCGTAATTTTCATCCATTTTCGTTTTACAACTTAACACTCTAAACCTACTATGATTAAAAGACCGATTTTCTATGCTACAATTTTTGCGTTTATAAAAGTACTGTCGTAGGAAGTCGTAGAATAGACTTCATTATTTAAATACATACTATAATGAAAATCGTATTCTCACACAAAATATAATTAAATTAAACCTTGTCACTTGCATAAGACTGCGCATACCAGTCGCGTTTTGTGGTTGGCAGGTTTAGCGTTAATTCCACCAATTATGTTTCAAGCAAATATATTAAATCACAAACTCAACGCTGAGGGATAAAAGACTTGAGAGTAAAACAGAAAATGGGCGATTTTTACTTAAGGAGGCTACGAAAGTTACTGTTTCGAACATTCGGAAAGGATACTTCGATCTTCTAAGTATTCGATTCAATTTTCCTTAGAGGAAGTAACAGTTTAGTAGATCCGAATTGTTCGAGGAGGATAATAGTGAGAAATAAATGTGAGACGATTCGAAGCCATCATCCACAATAATCTTACCGAGCGTGCAGCATAATCCAAGCGGCTTGCGCAGAAGATACGGGATCGTGAGATTGAGATATTTGAAAAAATAGCGGAGGGTTCGATTTCGATCCGGCGAACCGATTAGAATGTAACTCGAGTGCGCGAATGGGTGGGTAGACGTTATTTAGAGGAGGACTTAATGGTGTCCGGCGACGCTTTACTTACCGGCGTCGAGAATGCGTTGCTTGACAGAATGTTGCCTTCCATGCCAGAACTGCCACGCCTTAATTTCGTCTTCGGGGCTCTTCTCTTCTCGGAACATCAGCATTACCACGCTCTGCGCGACAAAACACAGAGAAAACGGTGTAAGTACTTTATCACGGTTAATACCGTTCGGCCGGATAAATGGCGGCTGCTCCAGGACGTGCACCGGGGTCCGCCATAGTTTTATGTAATTTCGTGAGAAACGGTCACTTAAAGCCGCGTTTCTACGATACCCAGCTTATTACAGGCGATTCTCGTGTATCGTGGCGGCTGCTAATAAATTCTCGCGAGCACGACCAACAGGCGAACGATTGGAATAATTATTCTTGGCCCCGATAGTCGCAAGACAAATTCATGACTCTGTCAGAGGTCGCGCATTTTAGAAATTCGCACAAGTCAGAGGGCAGATGGTTTTGATGATCGTACAGATAGCAATCTTTCATTTCATTTAGACAGTTGTTCATCAATTAGTACTTAAAAATTCATTTATTTTACGGTACGATACACTTTCATCTATTACTAATTACTTTCTCGTAGAAGAGGATAGATATGAAAAATGTTACAAACAGTCTAATCAATCACCGTATTATGGTAGTGTCTGCAGCACTAGACAACTCGGCTGTACAGAAAGAATCTGAGAATCGGGTGGTGTCCCTGAAGGACTGAAGGAATTAAGGAAATTTATTATATCATTTATTAAAATTATTGAACAGAGACAGAAATTTATAATCGGTTCCTGTGTCCCGCAATTGATGCAGAAAATTTTTGCATAAAAATCTGCAGTCCTCCTATGAAGGTTTCAAAGTTTTTATACAGAAATTTTATGTATCCGTGAATCGGCAAACTTCGGAATAGTTTATTAGAATAAAACGTTCGAGTATAACAAAGTGTAACCTTAAATTTGAACTGAACAAAATTATTCTACCGTATTGATTTTTGCTATTTACAGTTTGTCCCATATGAGCATGTCGACGATATTTCTGTAAATATTTATATATTTGTAAAAAACTTCCTGTGAGTCAAGTCTGAATTAAAAACACTAATGTACTTTTATTTCATAACGGACTCAATTTCCTTCATTATCGATCATAGTTTGGCAACGTTTTGGTGTGCTTTCTACTAATTTTTTCGCGCGAAACAAGTAGTGACCTCTGTATTTTTCGAATACGGTGAATTAAAATTGTAATTTTATTGTAGCATACATTTTTCTTTATGCTTCTACTTAATAGTAGACCAAAAATTATTTATGGAATTTCGATGTTTTTTGTTACGGCTTCGATGTTTCGAGTCATTATTCTTTTACAAAATCCATTTGCTTCCAGTTTTATTAATCCAGTGTCAGAGCATATTGGCATTAGAAATGTATTTTCGATTCATATCACATTATTTTTTAAATACATTAATTTTTGCAAAGATATCACCAACACGTTCTCGCGGGACAGACTGTAATCGACTGCCACGTTTCTCTGAGAAATCTGCCCCAAAGTAGGGTTGAAACACTATGATGTCTGCCTCTGCAGGAAGCAGAGCAGAAAAAAGATCTGAACGAAGGCAGAATGTCTGGGATTAACGAGATTCGCGGAACATCGAGTGAGGCGAAAGGGAGCGCGCCGGAATGACGACGATCTCTGTTGGTCGAAAGTTTAGATCGTCGCGACAGTGCCGCTGTGCGTCGGTTGTGCTTGTGTATCATAAATTGCTCGGCAGCGTGCAATTATGCAACGGAAATTACAGAGATTCCAGTATCGACAGGCATCAATGACCGGTTGTAGATCGATGCACGGCGGGATTTTTCGAATTTTACGGATAATCACGCGCTGTCCGTGCTCGCCGAGTTGCCTTGATCTCTCGTATGGTTGGCACGACCATGATGCACAGGGATCCGGCGGGACAATGGTAACGGAACTACGTCACGGAACCCGGGGACTCGCACGCAACACGCGAAATTCGCGTGAGCTTTGCATCGCCAGCGACACGTAGACACGCTCGATCGGAAACCGCGCGTATAAATCACGCGGTACCGTATAATCCGGTAGCATAAATCGCGGCATTCGACACTGCTAATTCCCCATAAACAGCCGTGTATCCTACGATAGTCGTCTTTACGACGATTTTTGCCCCGGCTTGAGACGTGTTCGCTTCGCGAGAGCGTGATTCATTGATAAAAATGCTGTCCGACGGCAATTATGCTGATTAATCGGGAGGGACAGACACGATTCTCTTTCTCCTTGCGTCCTATCTAGTTATCTATTCGCCCCTCCGTCCCCCTGAGCACCACCAACGGATGATTCTTTCGAACAAAATGGCTGCCGGTCGGAGAACAGCTTCCCGAGTCTGTAATTATGGGATATAAGGTTTCGATGCGTAACACTGTGCGTCGAGAAAAGATCAAGCAGACCACAGTGTCCTAGGGCCAGCCGGATGACAGAAAGCCGTGCTCGAGACATTCTGGATGGTAATTTAGTCGCAGAATGTCACTCGATCTCGCTGTTTTCGAATAGGCGATCGTTATGCTGGAATTCTGATCAGGCTGGTTCCGAACCTCGATCTCGGCTCGGAAAGGTTTAAAGAGCGTTCGAGGCACCTTTCTCATGGAAAAACAAACGCTATTGTTCTTTGTAATCTTTACGAAATAGTTACCCTGTGAAGCTACCGGAAAATTTTTTGGATGCAAGCAGAATCAAGTTAATTGCATGAGCGTAGTTTCAGAATCAACTGTCTTTCGATCGTATTTTTTTGCTAGTGCTTATAACTCAGTACCGGATGAATTGTTTAACCCTCAAATGACGGGACTTTTGGGCCCAGAGATAGAAACGTTCCATTTAAATTTTAATTTTTTGGTAGCCAGTTCAAATCATTACCTATACGTATTGAATCCGATAAAAAGATCAACGTTGATCTCAAAGAAGTAGGCTACGAAATGCGTAAAAAAGAATTTGAATGGCTCCAACGAGCGAATAGTTTTTGATTGGGCGAGTTCGAAACGAGACCGATTGAGAACAGAGCAAGGGTTCCCGTGTCGAAACGCGTCTCGATCGAGACCTCTATCGCGTGCCCGGTATAGTTCTCCTTATTGTCCCGTCGCGTCGTTTGAGCTCGAGGATCAGATAAAAGGGTAACCTTCGCGACTAACCAGTTTACACGTGTCCCCGGGGCCGTTTTCGCGGGTTAACATTCATGGACTGGCTGCGGTACAGATTGTCGACAAATAATTCAGAATCAGGCAATCGTTCGTTGGTAGGCTCGCTCGTCGGACAACGGTAGGCGGTGAAAAGTCCGGGAGCCTAGCCGGTGCGATAACGCGTGCCTCGCGTGTGCGTGACATCGGTCGCGACAGAAGCACGCTTCACTGCGCAGACCGGCGCGTGTTCAGAGACAATTTTTCCTGATTCGGGTGAATGGACGAAGAATTGCACGCACTCGGCTAATGCTGTCTCCATTGGCGGATCGGAAGTTAATGGGAGGGCGAGAGAACACGGGAGCACCAGACAGCCGCTCGAAAATCTTCGACAGACACTGTCCGCGAAGACCGGAAAAACAGGCGGCTGAAGTTACAGGTTTCGCACTACAAATTCACCTTTACGCAGACCAAATTCACCTTTTTAAACAAAATCTAAATAACTTTCAATTATCTGCATTTCCTTAGTTACAGCCCGTCTCACAAGAAAGTGTTAGCGATATCTCTGCAAAAATTAATTTATTCGGAAAGAATGTAATATAAATCGAAAGTACATTTCAAATGCCAATACGCTCCGACACTGGATTAAAAAAACTCGAAGCAAATGGATTTTGTAAAAGAATAATCACTCGAATCATGAAAGCCGCGTATGCCCAAATTGCACTATCTCGGCCATCAGATACAAATGCCATAGAATTTTTTTTGGTATACTTTTAAATAGATGCACAAAGAAAAATGTATGTTTCAAATTCAGTATCAACTCGAACACTGCCCTCGCATCCGAAAAGCACAAAAGAAATACTATCGAATTCCTTAAAGAAATCAACCACTTCCACAAAATCTAAAGTCATCACAGAAGTTCGTCGCTAATGACCTGGATGTTGATGTGACGTTAAATTTTATATAAAAAAAAAATAAAAATGTATGTTACAATTCAGAATTTTAATTGACTGTATTCGAAAAAATACACAGATCACTAATTGTTTCTGTGAGTGTTTTTAGTGGACATTCGACCCGTATAAAATTTTTTTACAGAAATATCGCTGACATGTTATTGTGGGACAGACTGTATAAATGAAATTCAAGCGAAAAAACTAATCAGACAGGCGTATCAGATATTAATGAATCAAATTATACAACAATTTTGAACGTCTAAACTAATTTTTGTGACGCGTGTTTGGAGACAGTTATTCCTGATTCGGGTGAATGGACTAATTGCACGCACTTAGCTAATACTGTTACCAATGGCGAGTCGAAAGTTAATGGGAGGGCAAAAGAACACAGGAGCAGCTGATAGCCACACGAAAATCTTCATTGGATACTAGGCATGAAGACTATAGAAGATCCGGTTGAAGTTGTGACATCATTGGTTTTGGAGAGTCGCTTAAAAATCTTCGGTAGACACTGGGCGTGAAGACCAGAGAAGAGCTGGTTGAAGTTATCATAACACCTGTTGGAGAATAATCTTTCGATTCAGAATGGGAGAGCAGGACATGGGAGCAGTGGAGAGTGACTCAAAAATCTTCAGTCGACACTGGGCGTGAAGACTGGTTGAAGTTATTGCAACACTTGCTTGAAAACTGATATTCCGTATTCGAATGTAATTTCAGAAACCAATGTCCTTTTCGTACCAATAATACTAAGGAGGTACGAGCTGAGAAGCGTACATAAGGTCAAACATACTGGGAAAACTACAGATTGAGGATACAAAATGAAAGAAAATAAATGAATTCTTTCAACATCTTTCTCAACAAAAGCTAATGGGGCAATATCAATAACATCGCGCGTTGCAATAATTACGTAACACGTTTGTTACCACAGCTACACATGTGCGACGGTTACAATCTCGCAGTTTCATTGATCATAGTAAAATTATTTTTATACTATTTGCTGTTTTAAGTCATAGTACATAGCATAATATCCACAGAGCTCATGATTTTCCTCTGTTAAATCGTTTTGATATTTCGTAAAGGTGGTACATTATTTGATAAAACATTTTGACCTTGAAGGGCAGTAGCGAGCCTTTTGAAGAAAAATTTACTAACTCAATATCATCGAATATAGATTCACAATACGTTGTACTTCCATGATTGCTTTAATTCCAATAATGTAATGAATTTTTCATTTATTCTGGTTTACACTGAATCGATTATGAACATAAGATCGTTTACCCTGGGTATAGATTTGTTAAAATAACTGAATTGTTGATACTTTAAACTAGTGGAGCATTTTTATAGGTCGCTTTATGAAGAGGTTAAATCTTGGGATTCTAACTTCAGCTCGATCGAAGTTTATTAACTCTCGCGTTATTTCAAGCTCCGAACAATCGTGTACGCTACGGGCGTAGACAGTACTGAGTTTGCTAATAAGGGTGAGGGAATTCCGCACCGCCCTCTCGAAGAGGAATCATCGGTCGTCGGCGTGGATTCATAGTTGAAATAACGATGAATGGCGATAAACAATAACCGGTCGACAGACACGAAAGCGTGTTCGGTAATATCGTCGCGGGAAATTGCGAGTGTACTCCTCTTAAATCGCATTAGGCCGGGCCCGCGTCCCGCCGCGTAAACGTTTACGCTCGTTTGCCGACTCCTACGAGTGATAGAATTCGCGTAGCCCGAAAGAAGAAGTCGGACGAGGTCGTTTGTTCTCGCGGCTCTAATTGGCAGTGCGGCGCACCGTTAGCAATTTCCATCCTGATAAAGCTGCTGATTCTTTATTTTTTCCTCCCCCTCACTCCGGACCCTACCTCTCTCCGTTTCAGCTAGGAGGAGTTACGACTTCCTCGTTAATTGCTAATCGAACGTTCAGCCGCGTGGTGATTCGAACGTTCTGTGGAGGGGGGCGAGGGAGAGATACCTGGCTATCTTGTCCCCCACTCGTCTCCCCCGTATTCTACCTCACAGCCCGTGGTTATTCGCCGTTCGACCGTGCCTCGCTTTTGCCCCCTTTCGTTTCGTGACATTAATCCCCCGATAAACCGATTACGCCCCTTTTTGTGGCACTCGCCCCGCAGCGCCGCCGCGGCGAGTAATTCTCAATTTTCTTAATAGAATGCTGATACGGTTTACATACTCGAGAAACGAACGGCTAATAAATACAGTTAATGGTCGTTGCAATCTTTGAAATTTCCTTCCAACCCAGAAACCGATTCAACGGCTCTGATAAATCACGCGCGGATCATTTTGGTCGCAAGATCTCACGAGTGACGGTAACGTTTTTCCTCGTCAAGCATTCAATCGTCGTTCATCGTCGGTTAATCCCACTTATCAAGTTACTTGTACCCGATAATTACAGTCTGTCCTGATATTAGATTTTTTCATCGGTTCGATGTTTATGCAAATGCTTTCCGACTGATTGACACAAACTCGAGTTGGACTGAAATCGATCTGAGCATCGACTACTTCTAGAACGAAAGAAAACGGTAGACAAACGAAGGAAGAATCTCGGCAAGCTTCGGGAAACTTTTCTAAACTGTTGAATTGTAGATGGCAGAGTTTACCATAAACGCGTAACATCCAGCGGGCTGTAAATCACGCTCGATCAACAAACGACACTTGTAACCGGGGCGCGGCAGTTGTTTGTCAGATTGCCAAATTGGTTTATAATCGGTGTTTCCGCTCACCTTGACCGTCTGTCCAGCCTTCAAGGTCGGTTTGTCGGGATCGGGAACGTAGTCCAGCGTGATCCCGTAGAATTGTCCTTTGTTGATGTATGTGATTCTGTCGTCCTCGCGGCGCTGCGACGTGCTAATTGGCGACTCCAGGTGATACTTGAACCCATAGGCGGAGAATCTGCGGAAAGATCGATGCATGAGGTAAACAGTTACAATTTTTCTACGACCGTATAATTGGACTCCATCCGTAACCGCGCGTCACACTGTGCTGATTAATTGGTGCAACAGGTGTCAAGAAAAAACGACACCGTCCGATCGTATCCATCAACAGGCGCACCGCGAGACGCGAAAAGACTGTAATCTTCATACATTAAGAAGGGATCGCGATAACAGACCGCGCGCTACGCTTTCCCGAGTAAACAGTTTTCTGTTATCCAACGTGGAAAAACTTCTAATCGAGTCGGAGTTGCTTCAGCCTTGCACGTACGCGGGAAAGTTTAAATACCTAATGTGCGTATTCTGATTATTATTAACCCTTAGCCTGTAACCTTTTTACGATACCCTCAAATTGTAAAGGTGGGTCTCTCATGTCTGGTGTATTGGGTTCATCCATAAGTTCGTACGAATTTCATTTTTATATCGAATATACCCCGTAACAATTGCCTATCAGCCATGTGCTATACATTATACGTCATTCAGTAGCTTATCTTTTCCTCTGTTGCGTGCTAGTACACTATGGAGTACATAGTGGAAAAAAATGGGCCTCTCCGACATGTACGTATTTAACCCCTTCCCGTACTTTAGCGAGTCAGACTCGCGATGAAGATTTTGGCCCAAACACGAATATCGCGAGTCAGACTCGCGACCAGATACTTGGGCCAAACGTAAACATAACAAGCCGAGCTCGCGGACTGGTTTTTTGACCGTTACGATCGTGACTGAATGTTAGTTCCTATGAGTACCTCATGACAGTGTCACAATTCTTATCGTTGCTGTTACGAAGCAGTTCAATTATTGAAATTTAAGAAATCCCTTCAAAATGCAAGATACAAAAATGTTAAATGAAGGCAGTGATAACGAATCCTCTGATAGTGACGCGTTTGTGTCAGTCGTAAAGCGTATAAGGCGTATGATTATAGATGAGAGTAGTGAAGAGGAAAGTACGACACAACAATCATGGGTTTGGCAAAAAGTAAAAAACACACCAATAGTTTGTAGTTCGTATTGCGACTGTTTACAAGCATCAGTCTGGTCTGTTTAGCGCGCGTCGATGCCTACCGCTTGGGCCCAAGTTTCTTCGAGCTAAATGGCACGGGAAGGGGTTAATCATAGTTCTGATGTTGTTGAGGGCACTCGGAACATTAATGCAATATTCTGTGAAGGTTATCTTGCCGATCGATCAGCACAAAAATGATTCTCTTCAAACCACTTCAAAAATCGCGGAATTTGTTAGGCAAGGAATTTAAAAATTACCGAAAAATCGGAAGTAGTTGTAAAGAAGGACGGAGAAGTAATGTAGACTAATTCGTATTAAGCATTTGAAAAAAAAAGAATTTTTCGCATTTAACAAAACCGCAGGAACTTATGGACCAGCCCAGTTAACAAACAGAGGCAGCAAGGTCGTTTTCTCGCGGTTCTAGACTCTGGTGCAATGCGACTACCACGAGAGGCGGCTCTAAATATAGAGTGCGTAGACGCGAAATAAAAGGCGATTATCCTTATCCGTAGGAAGTAGAGCTTTTCTCCGGTCGTATCGGCGCAGAAACCGGCGAACTTTCCACCAGCTCTACTCTCGACCTATTATCTTTATCTGTGCGACGACACGCGTCGCGGCCCGGCGCGGCTCGATGCGGCGCAGCGCGGTTTCGCATTTGCCGTAGTTTTTTCGTCAAGATCGCACTAGTCGCCGACGGAGAACAAGCGGGATAGCGCTGTACGCGCCAGCCGATAACTGAGCCAGGCCTGGGTGAACGGCCTGCAACACTTCTGCTCCTGTTTGCAGCAACGCCTACATATCCGAGGCTTATTATAACTCCTGTGTAGGCTACTTGCTCCCTAAAACGGTCTACGATCGTGTTCGCGTCGGTCCAACGCGGTTCTATCGAGTATCGATGGGCCCTCGAGTTAATGATCCGGAGACTTCAATGCCTGGTGGAGCGTTGAAGTCTCCAGGCTTGCTTTATGAGGCATTGAGGTCTTCAAGCGTGTTTTACCAGTCATCGAAGTCTCCGTGCTTAAGGCATTCGTACTTATCTAGTGACGCGTCTTCGAGTCGACAAGTTTTTTTAATCAATAAAGCTCTATATACAGCGAGTAATTAAATTATTAGAACCACAGTACGAAAAATATATTCTTTAACATGTTGACTATCGGGATGGTCATTGGTGACTTGCTCTATTGATTTGCTTAAAAACTATGAGCATACAATTAGTGGCGCTGAATATGAATTTAATTCTGAAATTAATTAAATTATAGTATGAGGTGCAAACTATATTATCAAGTAACTGATAATAGAGAAATACACCAAATTCTCACGGCAGTCAGCGTGTTAATTACATGATAAACAGTGTTGTCTACAGTGCTGCTTAATGTACATTTGTAATTTTTAAATTCTAATACTTCATACAAAAATGATAGGTATTCAATGTAGCTAGACTTCCATTTAAAAATTGATTGTTTTAATGTGGAATTATCAACTGGTGTAAGTGATTCAGGTACTTACATTTTTGGTATCTGGATTTTATCCGCGTCGTTCTGTCTCCCGAAATCGTGCCAAGGTCGTGACCTCGGAGGATTTGGGTTGGGGTTCGGGTTCGCTGCAGCCGAGGTCACCAAAGCTCCGCGTTGCACCTGTGCTTGCGTATGGCTCTGTTGCAGTTGCAATTGCAGTGGTTGATGGTGTATCACTGCGCCACTTTCGAGGACCACCGCAGCTCCGGTCGCGGTTCCACCGGGACACAACTCCGTGTAGTCGAAGGAGGACTGTGTAAATCAGAAAGTAATCTTCCATTAACGCTTCTGTAAACTTTATTCACTTCGAGGATCATCGATGGTATTTTTTCTTTAATAAGTTTGTCATTGACTAATAATGACACAACATGACATAATTCAATTATACCGCCGATGGAAAATTAAACTTGTCCTTTAGAGTATATGTGCTACACGTAGTACACGTCTGTATGTTTACACAAGTTACTCACATGAGCTCAAAATATTTTGTAATAAATGTGACTGAAAAATATATTAATACCAGAAGAAATAGGACGGTACGGAAAACACTTACATACCAGATAATTACTTATCAGTCGATGATATAATGAAATATTATATGGATTTTTACGCGTGCACCAATATACAAAAATCTCGATATATACAACACGTAATCATCAATCATGAAAGAGGAAAAAGCAGGAATCGCGTGATATGAGATCGCGTAAACGGTAAACGCGTATAAAAAATCGAGATATTATATTCCACGAAAAAAGTAAGCTAGCGCCAGTAAAGTGTTGTGTAAATCGAAGTACGGGTGAGTATCGGTATTCAGTCAAAACATCGAGCGTAGTGAATAAAAATGAAAGAGTCGTAACGACTCTGAGAAATATTTCAAAATTGATTACTGGAGGCCAGACTATTAGGTGCAATGTGTTTCCATGCATTATTGTTCGCTTTCTAGAATTTGAAGACAGCTAGGGAAAATATCGATTTAGTCTAAATACAGAAGCAAACTGACAATCCACAGTCTTCCTCGGTGGGTTAACCTTCACAGGGCCGACTGGCCACTATAAAGAAAAAATTGCAATTGGACAGAATGTAGGCTGTATATACAAATTTTTCGTAAAAAGATTGCAAGTTTTCATTGGAAAAGTGCCACCCCTCTAAAGGTTAAACGAGGAACGAAGACTGTGCAATCGCCGGAATTCAATCCATCGCTACAACCGTAACGAGCGTCCAGCAACTTTCCCATAGGAGGGTAAAAAAGGGAAATAGAGCTCGGTGAATCCGGAGCTGGAAGTAGCCGACGGCTTATCCCCGGGCGGGCAGAGGTCGTTCCGCGAAACAAAGGAGGAAGGAGCCCCCGAGTGAAGAGAATAGGGGCCTTGCGGTCTCGTAATATTGGCCGGGACCGTAGACCGCGCGTGCTTCCAGCGGAGGTTTGTTAATAAGCGGTCTTCCGAACGGTTTATTCCCTCGTACGTCTTCATGGAGAGTGGCTCGGCTCGAATGTAACGCGGTTACCATAGCTCGTTACTCGGGCTGACGAACGGCATCGCGGAAGCCATCCATCGAGCGTAGGAACGGCGCGGAGCGTTGCGAAGAGCAGAAACGAACCGCGTGAGGAGAGGCTGGCTCGTTTTTCCGCGGGAAACGTTCGACCAATCGGCGAACCAACCCCCGCCCGTTCCCATCGGACGCTGATGAATTAATACCGCGTCGATCCGTAATTAGAAATAATACTTCTATTCCCCGTCGTCTACCATTTTATCGGAGAGCCGCTCCGCTTCGCTGGCTTCCGACTAATTATATTGAAAACGGTGTGTAGCTTCCACGTTTAATCGCGAGCTCATTGGATATTCCGCGGACGGCCATCGCGACGGAAAAACGACCGCGCTGGGAGCCCCATGCTCGTGATAAACACGAACGCCTTCGCGATTAATTACCCCGTGATCTCTGGTGACGGCGCTCGAGCTTTTTCTCGATCGATTCATCTAATTGCGTCGCGATTGGAATCACTGCGTTCTCCCACCTCATCCTTCGTCTATGCACTCACCATTATGCATTCTTCTCCTCCCTTTCCCCTGCAACCGACACCAGTGCAGCTAGAACGCGTGTGCGTCGTACACGTGTTTCGACGTGTTTCTTGCACGGTGACGGCGGTGTAGAGCTACCAGCACGCCTCAAGCGGAATTACGATCGAACACAAAGTTTGGCTTATTATTAGCCGTGTCGAACGATCGACATGATCGATCTGCTTTTTCCACCCGTTGCCTTTTTGCGGCGACCACTGATTTACGCGCGTCGACGCGACACCGTTCGTTCTTTGTATCTCTCGAGCTTGTTATTTCGGCGAGCTTTGTGTCCAGACGCAAAAAGATGTCCTCTGCCGGACTGCCAAGCCGCGGAAAAATTGGAGCGCGGAATCGATGATTTTGATTTAATGGGTCGAGAACCGGTGATTTTTATGATTTACCTGACGCGACGCAACGACGCGACGCAGCGTGGTTCGCGCCGTGTGTAGTGGTAAATCTGAATCGCCTGAATTACCTTAATGTCGCTATTAAGGGAACGGGATGAAAGTATACTTTGTTGCAACATAATGACACTTCGTATTAAGGTACCGCAGATTTTGTCTTAATCGCTCCATTGGACGATGCATTATGCGCATACGGCGGGGTTTGCAAATAGAACTTTTTGCGCAGTTGAGAACTTACACAAAATTCATTCGTAGGACGTATAATTTGGTCGGTTCACCGTGAGTCTGGCTTTCACGATAATTATGTAATATTTTTATAAATTACATATCAGAAAAAGAAAGATGTAAACATTTTCGTGTATCTTGTACAAGTCTGCATTTTTGCTGTCACCAATCACGTTCTCAATACCGATCATTTTAGACACGGGAGAACTGGGAATTCGCTTTGTATTCGAATTTTTCAGTAGACTGTGGATTTTATACATTTATGACACAACTGATTGTGTAAAATATAAAACTGCGAAGATATTGGAAGAATTTAAAAGCACTATCACGCTATTTTCAGCTTTAATATTTTTAGATTAAAATTACTAAAAGAGAAAGAGTACATTTCGATTTAACTTCTGTTTCTTACAACTTCCTTAAAAAATTTCTAAAATGAAATACTTCTCACAGACTCTAACATGATCCAAACTTTTTCATTTTCGTAATTCCTGATAGAAATTGCATTTAAAGAACCGGTACAACGTGTACTTATATGATATATGTTGTGTAAAGTGTATTTTGTGTGTACTCCTTTAGCAGTTAGTCGTATTAATGATTCCGTAATGCGAAGACGTCCGGTATTTTATGTATTGATTTTATATTATGCCGATGTTGTGTTACATTCGTTTAACCCTTTCATTACTGCTGCCGGCTAAAGGCGATTTGTAACGTTTTGAAGTGTACATTGTTTGCGCCAGTAGGCGCTTGATTTAGTTTGCTCTGCCAACACTAGAGGCGCTCACTTCACACCGTTCGAAGTTCTGAAGGCGTCTGTAGATACGCGTCTGGTAAGTAAATTTTATCCGTAAAATTGAACTTAAAATTGAAGATGGGATCTTAAGTATCAGCTTTATAGCTCAAAGTGATCTATAATAAACCTATAGAGAGTAATAATGTTTCTTGATTGATACGCTTAATAACATTTGCATTCTAAAATCGCACATTCCTAAAAGATGAGTGTAAAAAAATTGTAGGTTATTTTACTTTATGTTGTACGTTATTTTGTATGTTATTTTACTTAAAGAACTTCCGACCAATCCGCTAACATCAAAATAATCTAAGCTGATCACGCTTCGTGATCCAGCCTGTATACAACCGCAAATTGAGATCGCTTATTCTTTCAATTCGAGGTCGTATCCAACGAAGCACGTCTTAAAATTTGGAGAATCCCAATCCGAGTATCGAGTACCTGAAGGTACGTTAACACTAGATTTACCAGACCAGTCAAAATGACTGGTTTTGTAATTTCAATTAAAAATTCCTACTGCATGTAACATTTTCTTCCCGATATGATATCATGACTTTTGTAGCCATAACTAAAGAATCAGTTTTATGAACTTTATATTATTTTATATGTATTCGTAACAAATATATTTTTTGTTATTGACATTTATGCCAGTACCAGTCAAAATGACTGGTGCATGTTTCTATGTGATGAAATGACATTGGGGCAGCTACAACAATTGATAAGTACTGCAACGTTTTTTCGGGACAGAATATATGATTCCGCGAAAATCATGATTCTGATGCAGTACGCTAGCGGCCCTTGGAATTGTATATTTACTCAGGATTTTGGGCCTCCCATAAGGTTCACCTTGAGTCCCGGACACTTGGCTATCTGTAAGTGCGAACTCGATACTCGGGGTTTCTGAGTTGATTGAGTTGTGGCCCGTAAATTTCTAGCACTGGCCCTATCAATATTATTCAACTTTTTTTTGTCATTTTTTAAATGTAAATAAAGACTGGAAATACTACTAAGCACTTTTTCTAAAGACCAGTCATTCTGACTGGTCTTGGTAGAAATAGATATACTTAAATAGTCGGTAAATCTAGTGCTAAGTTTTAGCTTATTAACCCCTTCGCTTACAATATCGTCTGAGAGACGTGATGAAGATTCGAAACAGAGTGTAATAAAGATGTATGTTATTAATTTCCTTTAAACCGAAATATAATTCTATTTTGTTGTTGTTAATGTAAAGCCATTGGAGAACATATAGACATGCAATAGATTTACATTTTCTCCTTTTTTTAAGAAATTGTGAACTACAAAGAAATTCTAATTACCAAAACCGTAAAATAAATCATAAGGCAAGGGGTTAAGCACTGTTTAGTAAACGGTGTTTACTACAAATCGAAATATTATTACAACCGATGATTGGACATCTTGATTTTTCAGGTACCCGAAGTTTATAAACTTTCGGGATCCCGACTCGATACCGAACAAATTTCCCGACCCGACCCGAAACCGAAATTTCGAGTACTCACACACCCCTAGTATTTATACTTTCGAGAACCATATTCGAACCGACCTAATATTTTCGGGTTTTTGCACACCACTAGAAATTTCGTTGCATCATATATAGCGATCACAAAGTGTGCACAATCGGCGTACAATCCCGCAGAAAAAATCGAATGCGGATCGGTATCGTCACTACAGTAAATAGTGCGCCCGCGGCGTTTCTGTCGCGTAATTTTCGCCGCGTCCGGTGCTTCCACGCCGCGCAATAACCGATTCATCACTCCCACGCGCGATTCGGTTGTCGCTAGTAATCGGCCGCTTCCGGAAACATTAATCGTGCGACGGGGGCAGAGCGGTTTATCCGCGCGAGTAAGTCATTAGCATTGCGGTTGACATTACGAATTAGAAAGCACGCGTTCCGTTCTGCTCTGCTTGCACGCCGCAGCAAATAAAAGCCGGGGCTCCTCCACGGTATACCGCGTCGTCGCGTGTGCGTGGCAACAACCCGCTTGAAAACCGATACGTCCGCGACGGTAATTAAAATATTCATATTCGAGCACGGACAACGCTCGCGCGCGCGCGCGAGTGAGAGCTCGGTGAAAATCATTTTTTCGAGCAAGCTCGTTTTTCACTCGTCGCCGTTCTTTTTTCCCTCGCTGCCACACCGATCGTTTCGCTCTGTGAAGCAATTTCGGATAAACCGGCCGGCGATCGACAACTTCCGCAATCGACTCGAATGAGCCGACAACTTGACGAACGTGTCCAGGTAGACACACTGTTTCGACGAAACTTGCGATTACTATGTCACAAATTTTTACCGGAATTTTTAGCGGCATTTCACGTAAACCTCTTTGTGGTTCATCTTGAGGATTTCGATAGCTAGATGGCGGATTTTATGCATGCATGATATAAGAAACTGTAAAGACATTGGAAAAAGTTCAAAGTGTTGGTGCAACATATTCGACTTATTATCGTAAAATTATTAAAAGAAAGAGTTCAGTTTTATTCAGTTTCTGCATATACATTTTGCTTAAATCCACAGTCTATTGATAAGTTAAGGGATTAAACTGTATTTTGCGAATCCTTCAGAGACGTCGACCGATTTCCGATTTGTTTATAACTAGACTGGTGATCTTGATGTAAAAGAACAATTTGCTACCTCGATTGCAACACACAGATATAAAATAGAAACATCTTAGGCTGAAATTAGTGTAGCAATATTTTGAAATTTTTCAATTGTTTTAAGAATTTTGAGGCTCGCCTACTCATTTCTGACATAAACGCATAAAATCCACACTTTTCTTCTAACAGATGTTACATGATGTTACAAATGTTATCTTTTGATGAATTAGAGTTTTCGATATGTATTTTCAATCTTCAAAATCTGGAATTCAAGCAGTAGTAAATACATACATGTAACCGTATTGTACCTAATACTTTAACCGCATGTAATCAATTTTTAAATACTTCTCAGAGTCAGTAAGACGCGTTAATGTCGTCCCTGATGGGTTCAATTTCCTTCAACTTTCCGGGCACTCGTAGTTACTGTAAATATACTATCAAAGATTATTCATGTTGAGCCTTTAATACGAAAACTTGGAAACGTTGAAATTAGAATAAATCAAATTCTTTTTGCCTAATTAGAAATTATGTGAAATTGCATTGAATTATGGGGTTTGTTTAGATTCTGAAGTACAGTGTAGATGTAGATTGTCTCAGAAGCACAATACCGTTTATAATGAACGTTATACGCTCAGTGGTTTCACGCAGAACACTAATTGACGCTTCCTAACCGTAAACGTGGCAATAGTTAGCAGCTGATTTAGATTAATGTACCTCTATTTCCATATTATCGCGACCACGGCAACAATCGTTACATAAATTTCCATTAAAAATCTGGCTTGGCGAGTTTTCCGCGCTGTTTGCTTCGCATTAATAACTATTGTTCTTGTTTTCATATTTTGACAAATATTCTTAGTTTTCTCTTCTTAGAACAACATTTTTCAAGAGCTTCGCTTTAACAATTGGGGCTTTAAAAAATACTCGGAGCATTAAGGGTTAATCTCATGGGCCAAACAGTTTGTCAATTTCAAGTCGAAATAGAAAAAAATTACACATCGTTGGAATAGTGTGATCGTACGATTGAATCAAAACTTTTGTCTTTCTTTGCTTTCTTGTTTGACATTAATTTAATATACGCGTTGTACAAAGTTTTTCGCGAACATTCTTACAATATTCAAGGGACGAATCTTCTAAAGTAAAAAGAAGAGTTATACAATAATTTTTTGTTTGATTAAAATATTATCAGTTCTTCAATAATGAGAATTTCTTGTTTTTGTCGTTGCTCTCCAACAAATTTGGATTTTGCTTTACTTACGAACAATTACGATCGAAAAAGGTAATAAACGTACACATATGTGCCAGTGTCTCTTGAGAGGTTAAAGAAATGCGAAAAGTCTTTTGGAGGCGCGATGTTATCAAAGAGATCGAAGAAGTCACGGTTTTCCACGTACGAGAGAATGTGTTGGAGACTCACAACGAAGGGCAGCTTTTCGACAGAAACTTTTCTTTCCACCCACAGATCCCCCCTCAGAAGTGGCCACCGTATTATACGATTCTCATCGGGTGTAAATAAATGTGTTATTATCCCGGCGAGATAAGCGTTGCTAATTATGTAAAACGCTCGTGTCCGTATACCGGCCCCGCGTTAAGTTCTGTTCCAAGAGAGCGCGCAGAAAATTATTGTACGTGGAAGAAGTTATATCTAGCGAGATGGGGAGGGCTGCGATAACGGTTAACGGTAAGTGTTGTCCGATTAATTCGTTAGGAGCGATCAAAACATCTTTACGGTGCCCGAGCACGAAATCAACGCGATGGAAAGTGATCGGGGGGGGGGGGGGGGAGTGGGGTGGGGGCACGGGCCCGTTTAACGGCGAAAGTGCACCGGTAAATATCCAGGACGGTTCTGCACGAGTACCACAAACGGTGCCCAGCGAGATGATGATCGATCAATATCTCTCAATCGAATATACTACTTTACGTATTATGATATTAGCACTCTTTAATCATTAGTAATGCTGAAACAGCGGATCTTCATGCAAAATAAAAATTTTCTACCTGAATTTCAACAAACTGGTGTGAAATTGAAATTTATTTTCTTTCTTAATACGTTTAACAATACTTCTATCTTACAACCTTTTGGGTGGACCTATATTGAAAATTTAAAAAATACGTTTTGTAGATATATGTCAATTATTATGCAGATTGGTCCACGTAATTTGCACACCTCTATAACTTCCAATGTATGCATTGCATGAACAACTTTTGTATACACAAGTTGCATGATCTGGAGGGATATATTATGCAGAGTATTTATTTTTTCATAGGTGGAAGCGTTTCGGAGATTTGTAGGTCGACTTTGTTTCTTAAAATGGAATACTATATTTTATATACCAAAATATAGACGAATATCGAATTCTGGATGAAAAAGTATTGGCCTTTATTAGCCCTAAACCTAATAACTAACGAGTAATTTTACTTTAATTTCTCAAAAATTTTCTTCGCGTTATATCAAGTTAGACATTCAACCTTATCACAGATTTCCGCAGGACAGTGAGATGCTGTCAGGAAATAAAGTGAAATTACTCTTTAGTTATTAGATTTAGTTATAATGTTAATATTTTTTTACTCAGAATTCGACGTTCGTCCATATTTTGCTATAAAAAATATAGTATTCCATTTAAAGAAACGATTCGACCTTCAAATCTCCGAAACGATTCCACCTATAAAAAAGATAAATACACTACATAATGTATACCTTCAGATTATGCAACTTCTGTATACAAAACTTTTTCGTGCAACGCATACTTTGGATGTTATAGAGGTGTGCAAATAACGTGGACCAACCTGTATATATTCTGAAAATTTCATAGAATTCGGTTGATGCGGAAAAGAAAAGACAGTCATTGAAAGATGTAAGAATTTTTAGATTCATTACAGTTAGAGAAAAATGCAATTTTTACCGTCTCTGCACTTTGTAGCTCATTGCACCGTTGACGACCGTTTGAAGATCAGAAATTGGCAACAGTTTCCAAGCCCTGATTACGAGACGAGGATTTCCAAGTCGGTACTTTTTGCCAGGCGAACAATTTAGCCCTTTGATACGCGGAACGAAGGTGGGATCATTGTCTCACTAACCTGATGCAGCGCCGTGGGTGGATGATGATCTTGCCTGGGTGTGACCGCGTCGGCGCCGATGCCGGAGTCAGGGCTGGGAAGATCAACGGTCAGGACTTTGCTGCTGCTCGAGGACGAGCGTATCGCGTGTGTCGTCGCGTAAGAGCTTGGCACAACCTCGTACCTCGTGTACGAAGCGGTCGTGGTCGACAACGAGGACGAGCTGGAGGACGCGAGCGGCGGCAGGGCGTCTCCGGTGACGTAGACAGCGGTCGCCTCTTGGTGAAGACCGGTTGGGTTGCCAGCGTTCGCCGTGCCGGTCGCCGACGTCGACGTGTACGCTGTGGACTGCAGTCGAGGGCTGCACGAGCTGTAGGGGTCGTAGGGGCTTCCGTACTGTTGCACCTGTAATTGTTGATCGATTACTTCGATGCGCTCGCAGAGATTGCGAACTGGGATTGATCGATCTTCCTAAGCGTTTCAGCCGCTCGACGAACAGCGGGAAGTCGTTGATCATTGCGTCGTTCATTGCTGGAGATGTGCGAGGACACGACAATCTCGAGTCGAGTCTGATCTAGGAGTGTGCGAAATTTCGGAAATTCGGATCGGGTCGGGAAATTTGCTCAGAATCGTGTTGGGATTTCGCAAATTTATACACTGCCCAAAATTTGTATGAGAGCACTTTCAATTTTGCGAACATTTTGAAGATACAGTCAAACCTCGGCTTATGGACATTCGGCATATTCAAATTCGGCTTGAAGAAATTTTCCGAACACAAAGCGTCTCAGATAACGTACTGTGTCTGGAGTTATATCTCGAGTTACATTAATTCCTATGAGGAAAATAATTTCGTTTTACGAACAACTATCTGAGACGAATTGTGTTTGTAAAACGAGGCTTGACTGTGCACTAATTTTGTTACTCTGTTGTATCTAAATTTGTATTTGCTATTGAGATATACAGAATGTGCTATCAACTCAGCTATATTTACATTTTGCGTTTGTTTTAATTTCTTCCTGCGCGAAGCAGAATACAAAATGCGAAATTTTGAATTTATTTATGAAAAATGCAAGTGGTTGTATAGAAATTGTAAGCAGCATAAAGTTCGGGTACCCGTAGCTGCTGGCGTCTGGAGTCAAGTTGTTGCTGTACCACGTTTATCGAGTGACGCGTGCAATCGATTATCGACTTTCGAAATTATGACTGAAATGAGGCTCCACTGTTCTCGGAGATTATGGAATACCCCGCTGCGGTGAAGTTTGGGCTCCGGCTCTATGATTTCTCGACAAGCCGTGTTGTGCATTTGTTTTTTGTGATTGCAAGTTTGCGTGCGACTCTAGATACACAACGCGTACGTGGACATTTCGTACTACACGTATGTTACCAAACGTGGAAAGCTAAGCGGATTCTTTGGCTCGTTTTTGAGAGAACGTGGTTTTGAAACGTACGAACTAGTGCGAATAGAGGCTGTTTGTAAAACTGACATCGTACGGCGATTATGAACGAGGTAAAAATGCATTGATATTCACGGCTAGGTAAAGAATTTTTAATCAATAATGCATTCGAGTGGAATAGATACACGCTAACAGAAGTCGCGATAGCGTAAGATGCATATACCGATCGAACTACGTTATGATCTTGTACCGAACAGTACAATTTCAACGTCTGTTTTAAGCTACGTCTTTTTATTACGTTTAGCCCTTTGATTGAGATGGTCTCTAGACTGAAACCATTTACGCGCGATATTCGCATAGCAATCTAATGTTATGGCTAGTTAAAATAATTTACAATCAAATTATTCCGTCCGCAAGTTATAAGTGTACAACCGCACTCTCCACTTCACAAAAATGAGTACCGCAGGTTTAAATATCAGCAACTACTGTTAAGGCACAATGATAGCGCGAGCAACGCATTCACCGTCGAATAATCGCCGAGTACAGTGGTTCAGCGATCAACACGCCCACTATTGTCCGCGACGGAGCAGCGAAAGGGTGAAGTTCATTGTGAAAAAGAAGAGCGGAGGAATACCAGATCAAAAAGGAACCGGTCTCTGTCAGTTTCTTTGAGATGGTATAAGATAACGCTTGATGGCTTTGCAAATCGTTTCTCTGTACCGTTGTGTATCAGTTTGTCAAATTCTATCGAGTTGAGAATATCTCGATATGTATTAGAAACAATTTAATATAATTGCAATTTGTCATTATACTTGAAAAAACAAAGGGTGACTATTCTTTGTAACTTCTTGTCTCGAAAACTGAAATCGGAGTTCAAGAGGAGACGCTGTAGGGAAAGTTCACATTGAATCGCAGCAGACTCGAAGACTTGAAGAAAATAATTTCCAACAACTAGCTAATTTGGAAACTTAGAACTATTACAAAGGAAATGGAAGTCTTTAAGTTAGCCGATTAATAGAGTACACGAGAGCCACGCGATTATACTTCTACTAAATCTCACATAGGACGTGTTCAAATATGCAGAGCTTGAGGAAAATTTGCAGACACCATTTTATCAAACTCCACTGCGAGGAAACTGACAGAGTCCGGACCATTTTTTGTTGAATAGACTGCAGAGCTTTATGCAAAATAAAAATGGCCTTCATTGATTGCACCAAACAGGGGTACAGATAAAAATTCAATTCTTTCTTTAATAATTTCAGTGAGTTGAAAATAACGTATGCATATTTTTAAATGCTCTTAACGCGTTCGCGACTAGTGTCACATATGTGTGACGATCACGATTTTATATATCACACGAAGAAAATCATATTGCTTTTGTGCATATCGTTATTTATAATTCTAATGCATAGCATGATATTCGGAGAACTTGAAACTTTTCTATGACAATATTTTGTGTCATATTTTCCAATAGGATACATTGTATTTAATAGAATATTATAACTAGAAAGGCTCTCGCTTAAATAAATGCCAGTCGCGAACGTGTTGATCTTTATACTGTTTTAAATAGCGTGTATGCATTTTGACCATAAATGCATAAAATCCGCAGTCTATTGATCACACCTCGTGGACTCACCTGCAGCTGATGCTGATGATGATGGTACATCCCTGGTGGTGTGGGACTGTCCGGTTGGGCCTGTTTGTGCCTCTTGCTGGACTGCTGCGCCCCTCTGGAGGAGCTGAGGTCCTCGGGCTCTCTTTTGACACCGGTGATGCCCGCGCTCGAGGATCCGTCGTGTCTGAGGGACTGCGGGCTAAGCGGAAGCGGAAGGCCGCCTTGCAGGCTCTGCCCGGGACTGTGGGACTGTTGGTTGTACTGATGGAGGAAGTGGTGTAGCTCCCCTCCTCCGGCGCCTTCGCCGCCTTCCATGCGATTCGCCGAACCGGAACCGGAGCCAGGCGCCTCCTGCACCAGCAGCTTCGGGCCCATCACACCCCTTCAACAGTCCATGAAGAATCGAGCTTTAGCCGAGAGAACAGACCCTTCCCTTTTCATCGCCTCGACTTCCGCACTACTCGGAATCGATCGACTATGCTAAGTACGCGTGTCGAATTCGCGACGAGTCGCGTTGTCACCGATCGCTTTTCAGCCAGCTCAGGGATCAAAGGTGCTCGGGATCCGGGATTATTGGCAGGAATCGGCCGGGGGACATTCTCACATCCTTAATGCGGGAAACATTAGATTATTCTATCTCGGCGTATCCCGAATGTCGATTTTCTTAAAGGCTCTTATTTGCAGGCAGATTCGCGCGGAACTATGCACGCGGTCTTGCAGTTTCCTAATTGAATCACCATGGGATGCGATGGGTTTTAACTTCTACTGGAGTTCATCTGTCGAACTAGAACACCTTTCGGGGCTTATTTAACAAAATGTTTGAGTTAGTTAGACTAGAATTGTCAACCCACTTTTTTAAAGATTAAACCGGAACTGGTGGCAGTTTTTAGCGATTTGATTGCTTCCCGAACGGTGGTAAACGTTATCCGAAGGTTTGTCCACCGACGGCTTATTAATTATGTTGTCCGTAGCCGCGAGGCGAATCGTCGTGTAATTAATTAACGACAAGGAGGCATGTGCTTATCGTTTATATTTAGTAATGATTGGAGACCATTGATATTTCTCCGCGGGTGTCTTTATCTTGATTTTTATCGAGAGAAGCAACTCTTGCGAAATGCGGGACGCACTGGCGCGTACGCCAGGCCATAACGCTATTGACGAGAGTCACATTACGCATTTATTCGCCGTGACGGACCTTGAAAATCTATGAATTAATTATACTTTTCTCGAACGTCATTACGCTGGTTGCGATGATAATCGTCCCGCCGATGGTAGTCCGAGATGACAAATGTGCCGCAGAAATCGTGGTGTCGATCGAGATGCCATCGCTTCGTCATAAACGCCCGATCCCTGCCATAAATCGCTCAGCTCGTTAGTTAATACCGTATTAACATTATAACTTCCCACGGGCCGCAGGAATCAGCCGGCTCTGTGAATCGCAATCGATTCGAACAAACGGGGAACGGGGGGGCGGACAATCCAATCATCCGACACACGAAAGCCTATTATTATCCTGATCGGGATGGATTTTATATTACTCCGAAACAATATTTGCAATTAACCGTAAAGAGACGAGACGAGAACTCGCGTACCATCGTCGACCTTTCTGTTACTGTTCATTTGCGTAGATTTTATCTTACGATTGCTGATCTTAGACTTTTCTCGGAATTTACGATCATTTTTTTCGTACTATGCTCGGAAAATATCTTTCAATTCGATTATCTACTTTTTACCGGGTTAATTATATTGTTACTGTAATGTAGGTGATTAATAGACTGCGGATCTTTATGCAAAATAAAAATTGTTTGGATCAATTGCAAGAAGCAGACGGCAGTTTAAAATTTCTTTTCTTCTTCAATAATCTTAATAAATTGAAAATAGTACATCGACGTCCTTAGACTGTTTTAATTTCTTTACTGTTTTAAATTGCAGCTACTCGTTCTTGCCATAAATGCATAAAATCCGCAGTATAGTGATTAAACAAATTTAATTTTCCTTTCTAAAAACTAAATTATTGAGGCATAGACGTTTTCGTTTATGTTCTCCATAATGAACACTCCCACTGTAAACTCATATTTTCGTAGAAAAACTTAAGAAAGTTAAACATTTCACGAAAACGAATAATGAATAAATATTTTAGGATACTCTTTTCGTTTTTCATGATTTCAAAGTTCTAGTACGTTATAAAATTGACAAAGTTGGGTTTATCCAGATTATGTGCGATTTTTACCACGATACTTCAATATCTTTTAAGGGAAACATTTTTATTAGATTTTGTACATTATGTGAAGGGGATCAAGTTAATTTTAATTCTAGCGCATACCTAGTATGATATTCGGAAAAATACTAAACGTAAAAAGTTACTTTTAATAACCATATATTTTTTTATATTTTGTAAGAGGACAGATACGACATTTAATAGAGTCTTGCAACTATGAAGGTACAGAATAGAAGAAACGAAATTTGTTTTTATGCATGCTCACTTTCACACATTTCTTGAAAAAGTACATCGATTCCCCGTTTTCGAATAGATCTGCAGAAGTATGAATTCTCATGAACACAGCAAAATTTCTTCTAAAACCCCCAATCGTACAAGGTCCGATGCTCCGTAACAAAATTCACCACAAGATCGATCATCCGAGATCGTAGCGCGGAATCGTATTACGGCGTCGACGTGGAGTGGAGGTACGTTAAAAAGTTTATGGTAACAGGCTGCAACAATCGTATTTTCTATCGAGTCCCGGGTACTCTGGGAACGCAGATATCGGCGTCGCATCTGCCGAATACGCCGGCAATAAAATTTTCTGGGCGCGGAAACGCGATTCGCCGAACGGTCGTACGGGGTAGAATCGAGAGGATCGCGGGCCGGCATTATGCGAAGTAGTTAACATGTTATATTTAGCATGATAATACGTATCCACAATACGGGGGACCCTTATAAACTGCCAACGCTCTCGGTGCACGTACACTCCATCTCTCTCTTTCTCGTTCTCGCTCATTCTTTTTCCTTCCCTTTTCGTTCCATTCCACCATCCCTGGTCTCGTCCTTGCCGTGTGTGTCGTGGCAACCTCAGGTTCACCGGTCTCTCTCTCTCTCTCTCTCTCTCTCTCTCTCGGTCTCCCTCCTTTCGCTCGCTTTCTCCCTCCGAGCACACCAACAACACTAGAGTCCTCGTGTCTCTTTCGTCCTCTTTCTGCCCGCTGAACATCGCCACTGTGGTACCTACCCTACGGTCAGATGCTCCCGTACAATGGCTCTTTTTTTCCACATGATACCTGATCTCTCTCGTCTAACCCTCTCTCCTCTCCCCCTCCTTTTCCATTGCACTCACCGACCCGTTCGTTCTCTCTGTCTTCGTCCGGCATCGTCTCGAGGCCAGAGATTCGACGGGGGAAAAGGGTGACACGAGTGAAACACGAAGAAAAAGAAAGAGAGCGTGAGGAGGGGGGAGGGGTGAGGGAGAGGGAAAGAGAAGAGAGGCGTCGTCGCCCTCGGCACACTTGTGCCTGAAGAGGTGCGGATAGGAAAAACGACCGGCGAACCCCGAGCCTCTTCGACGTTGTCCTTTCCGTGATGGAAAGCTGCGACTGTCATAACCGGAGGCCATGGCCTCATGAATTCGGCTTACGTGAAATGGATCTCAGAGCTGCGTATACTCGGTTCGCGGTGGTAATGCGATGCTAATCCGTGATGTAGCACCGAAGATTCATGGAGATCGCGATCGCAGACCCCAAGGGGCAGAATCTCGGTGCGAATATTTTTCGATCGGCCAGAACGGCGAAAGACAAGATGCCGTTGGCCTGGTTGACGGGTTAATCCCACCGATAGACTCTTGATCGAAGGATTCTGACACGGATGCTGACTTATTCAAACCCGTGAATAAAAAGCAAACAAAGGTTTGCGATTTAGGCTCGCTGTGCCAGTCGAGCGACGAGCGATCGCATCTCGTTCGAGCGGATGTATTCGTGAATTCTAGAAAATTTTCAAAAATAGAGACGACTGTTTTATAAAAACGTGAACGACCAAAAATTTCAAGTTCTACCGTAATACAATCAAGAAGTACTTCACTGGCAGAATATGTTGGGGTAAATATTTACATTAGGGGCTTCCTCACCGATTTTGATGACGTTGAAAAATGTTGTCAAGGTCATCATTCTGAACAACTTTTTCCTATACATGTTACCGCCGCTCAGCTTTAGTTTCCGAGATATTCGCAAAAATGTTTCAATATCTCGAAAAGTGATCGGAGTAGGTCTGGGTTAGATTTGAAATTGTGGCCGCCGATAACGCGGCCACGGTCACAACTCAAAACGACTTCAATCAGTTGAGACCCACTGTCTTGTCTGTTTATGTTTACGAACTGAAACGTGAAATGAATCATGTCGAACGCGAACTCATTTCATTGTCAGCTGTGTCAGCATACAGAGTATTAAGCATGAAACTATACGAATTCTTGGATATCTGAAATAATCAAGAAACTATATAATAACCCAGTATATAAATATATAAATAATATATAAATAAGCCAGACCTAACCCAGACCTACTCCGATCACTTTTTGAGATGTTGAAACTTTTTTGCGAATATCTCGGAAACTAAAGCTGAGCGGCGGTAACAGGTATAGGAAAAAGTTATTCAGAATGATGACCTTGACAATATATTTCAACGTCATCAAAATCGGCGAGGAAAACCCTAATGTAAATAATTACCTATGTTGGTTGCAATGGTGCCTACTTTTCTAAATAAGATTTATTTTCGAAAGAAGTTATTTTGTTCAACTTTACTGTTTAACCCTTTGCGCTCCGAAGTATTTTAATTCCATAACCAAACTTTTTTTTTCGATCAAGAATATTTCCATTCTATATGATTTTTATCATTTTGAAGAAATGGAACTGATATAATACTTCATAGAATACTTAAATGTTTGGTAACGAATTTATTGAATATCAATTTAATAATGTAAACAATATTATGAATAATGGTATAGTAATTTTTAGTGGTGCGTCAGAGTCACCACTGGAGTGCTAAGGGTTAAAATACGACATTTCATGTGCAAAAGCACAATATATCGCAATGAATATTTCCAACTCGATTGGAGAATAGTTTGTGTTTCTATAGCGGACGGATTCGCGGTCAGTGACGAGAACCGCTGAGCGTGGCGTTGCCGTTGGCCAACCGGAATCCATCCGCTGTAGCCGCGCTCTGATTGGTCCGTGTTTTTCGTTAATAACTCGAAAACAAAGCGTTTCGGCATGAATTGGCAAAGGAAAATAGGTGCTTAGAACCACCCAAAGAACTACCCCTTCCTTCTACCGACACTCTTTCTGGGACACCCTGCATAAAAGACATTGATTGAGTATTAAGCCGTTCGAATTGGAAAAGAAGAGACTGTAGAAAGCGGAGAATTTTCCGTCGATTATTAGAAAACGTCGTCTTATCATGATTAATGTAACAACCATGCAGCGAAGTTCAAAGCGTATTTTAGATGAAAAGTAATCTCGTGTAAATGTATCCTCCAACCGCCGGCGAGGTAGGTATGGGATTAAATTACAGGGAACATCTTCAACCTCGAGGAGTGAAGTTCTAGAGAGATCCCGGCGAGAAACCTCTCTTCGTGTACGTATCGAGCAAATTATATTAATATGAAATATAGACTTCGAAGCGTCGCGCAATGAAACGCAAACCGTTCGAAACTCCAATAAATCGCCATTAAAATCAATTACCCTCGAAAGAAACCGACGGTAGTACTGTCTATAATTTTTGCAAGCGCGCGCGAATTTACGAAGTATAATTTCTGAATGAAAGTTCTTCTTTCTTCGAAATGGCGCGCGGCACGGCGAGAAATTCGACGAGAGAACGTCGAGATTCCTCGGCGCATGGCCTCCGGCTCAACTCCATTGATCATTAGTTCCAACGGATCGTTCACGATCGACTGGAAATTCTGAGAAACTCATCGTTTCTGAATAGAAAGAGGAAAATGATGGAAGCCTCGATATCGTTCACCGTGAGCCGTCGATAAACCAACGTTTTCCAAGCGGAGAGGTAGGTACCTAGGCGTCGCGGCACTGTCAATTTCCTCCTTTCCATTTCAATAATTTATAAAACAGTCGTTGTCGTAAACTTGGAACGGGCTGGAATCAAGGACTGACGGTGTGGCCGTTACCGCCTCGCGAACGACGCGCGATGGCCCGTTATAATGGAACTAATAATTGCATTGAAACGCGACGACTCCTGTTAGGAATTCCTCTAACGGCCAATATTTTCAAGCGCAACCCGGCAAAACAATAATGGCGCTGGCTTTCCTGTTTACCGCGTCGCGACCGTCTTCAACAATTATGTAAGGTGTATCACAAATTAAACGCAGAGCTGCTTAATGGCGGCGCGGGTCGTTCGCGGAAGTTAGGCTACGAGCCGCGAGTCTATGACGCTGTATATGACGACATAAATTCCTGGGAATCGAGGAAAAATCGTTAACTTTAGGACCAGATTAATCTCGAGTTAAGTTGAATCCGATGATAACGTCCCTGCTCGATTGCCGATGCTTGTTAGACGCCTGGATGTACGATCGACAATTTCGAAATTTCAGCGGGACGAACATTTTAGCAATATAATCATTCGAATTCAGTTATCTTTGCCAACTTGCTGCGAGAAGAAATTCGACTTCATTAGGCTCTACAATAAACTCGGACACAGAAATCTTAAGTTACAGTGGCGTGCAAAAGTATCCGGACACCCTTTAAAAATGAATAACTTTTTCAAAATTACTTCAAACGGCTTGAGTTTTTTTTAGATGTTAAACACATTAGTTTACGAGGTTGCGTGTAAATAATTTTTTCTAAAAATTGCTATTGGTCAGATCTGCGATGAAAATAGTAAGGTTCACGATTTTTAACTTTTTAATCTGTCCCTGTCACAAAAATTTAAAAGACGCGCTTTATAGGTCCAAGTTAGTTATGCACATGTACAAAGTTTCATCGAAATCGGTTAACGTTGTTATGAGTTACAAACATTTAATGGTGATTACATAAGTACAAAATTCCCTAAAAAGACCGAAAATCTGCGAATTTCACCCGTAAGCTCCCATCTTGCAATGTTCATAGCTCATAGCAACATTAACCGACTTCGATGAAACTTTGCGCATGTATGTAACCTATGGAGATCTACAAAAGGTATATTTTGAATTTTCATTACTGGCACTGATAAAAAAGTTAAAAATCATGACTTTTACTTTTTTCTTCACAATTTCGACTATTAGCAATTTGTATAAATAATTATTTACACGCTACCGATTAAACTAATACTTTTAACATGTCAAAAAAACTCAAGGCGTTTGAACTAATTTTGAAAAAGTTATTCGTTTTTAAAGGGTGTCCGGACACTTTTGTACGCCACTGTATCTATCAGAAAATTTGGAATAAAATGAGATATTCAGGCTCGAGATTTGGTAATTGAAATAATCTCATTTGAAATCAATTATCTTTACAAACTCGCATCGAGAAGAAATGATACATTAATGAGATCTACATTAAACTCAAAAACAGAAATATTAAGTTTCCAGAAAATTTGTAAGAAAATGGGAAAATGCTAAATTGGAGCTCGAGTTTTGGGATTGAAGAATTTTAAAGGCTAGACGAATGGTGGAGCGATCAATCAGCGGGTATCTGGTCGATCTTGGCGACGCCCGCGGCGGAATTCCAGAATTCGCGAGCGTTCCTCGTGCAAACGAGCAAATTATTCCGCGTAACGTTACACGACCGTTTTTGCCGCGGCCACGCAACTTGCGTACCGCTCTTGCACGCGCAAAACAGGCAATTACGCGCTTACGGTGCGGCCCATCGACGACAAGACAGACGTACCTCGAGAGCTTCGAGGTCGCCGGGTCACGACGTAGGGTCATCGCTGGCTCACGGATTCGCGCGTGTCCTGCGAGGGAAATAGGGGCCCACTATTTGCCGTAGAATTCTAGGAAACGGAGGAAAGGACGCTCGTAAGCTAAACATCGGTGGATTTCATCGTGGAAGTTCGCGGGCCTTGGATCCGAGTACATAATCTGACGTCGAGTTAGATGCTGGCCCTTTTGCATACCTCGCTTGCGGAAATATCGAGAGAAATATGTATTGTCGGAGGCGCGTCTAACTGCCCGTGCTTTATGCGAAACTTGAATTCCTTAAATCGACGAAGACGCATAAATAATAGATCTGATAAAAGTTTTGAAAGTATGTACTTCTTACCGCTAGAACTACCGAGTAAGTCAAAATTACTTGTTGTTGATCTCTTCTTTTACAATTGAATAACAGACTAGTAAAAATATCCGTATGTTACACTTTCTGAACTTTACAAGAAGACTTACAAATAATACACTGCGCACTGTAGATCTGAAAGAATCGGCTAGTGTAACATAGCTTCTTCTTCCACTTTAAAAAGTAAAAATTTCATTTACTACATTAGCCGATTCTTTCGTTGCTGCATTGAACAACGAATTATTTTTACGTCTTCCTGTAAATTTCATACAATATCAATTATTGAAACTATAAGAATATTTCCAAGAGAATTTTGTGAATGAATTTCTTCCTTAAAGTATATACTACAATCATTCTCGTTATTACTAATAATGTAATTAGTATCAGTCTGTTTTATATTCCTTCCAAGCTCAAGTTTCATCCATGGTTCAAATATCAATAGCAAATGTATTTGATTGATAAATAATATTGTAAAGTACGATTTTATAAGGCAAGGGGTAATAGTATATTTGAATGAAAAGTGTCATTACGGCACACGGTGAAAGTACAAGTTACAAGGGAATGATCATAGTCGAGTAACATGAAACCAGCCCTTACACGATCCCTCCTCGATCCCCATTGATTTGATATTTCAATGAGGATCTTCATTAGAAAGTACCTGCAGTCTGCGCCAAGGAAACTCAAAACCGGCCCTTAGCCCTCGATTACAGTCCACCGATTTTCTATGTCAATAGAGATCCTCATAAAAAGTATTACTTATCAAGGTTTACAATTTCTAATGTCATTACTAGACTGCGGATTTTATGCATTTATAGCAAAAATGTAGACACACAAAATAGATAGATGCATCAGATGAATTTAACTCTAAGCAATCGAGTGGTGACTCTGAGGCACCACTAAAAATTGCTATACCATTATTCAAAATATTGTTTACATTCTTAAATTGATATTCAATAAAATAGTTACCAAACATTTAAGTATTCTATGAGGTATTATATAAGTTCCATTTCTTCAAAATGATAAAAATCATATAGAATGGAAATATTCTTGATCGAAAAAAAAGTTTGGTTATGGAGTTAAAATATTTCCGAGCGCAAAGGGTTAACTCTAAGCACTCGGAGCTATTTTAATTAAAAAATCAAACATATCTTCCGACTTAGAATATTTCCATTCTATATGACGTTTTATTTTATGTAGATGAAACTGTTGTAATACATCGTACAATACTTAAATGGTTGATAATTTATTAAATGCGAACATATTTAATAATGTAAACAATATTATGAATTTTGTAAAAGTTATAGTCATTTTTAGTGACGCCTCAGAGTCGCCATTCAAGTGCTAAGGGTTAATATTACTGATCAATTATTTAGAACCTATAAAAATTATTAAGAGAAGATATAAATTTGAACTCGCCTTTCTTATAATTGATACTAACTATCGAAATTCCTTTTAGAAAGAACATCTGCAATGTCTCCAGTTCTGCCGGAAATATGAAGACGATCTACCATTGCAGAGGACTCGCAAGCTTCCGAAGAAAATCATTCCGGATGGACCTGATCGATCGTATCAACTATCGTGCATAATACAAACGATTCACGTGCTGAAAACTTCATCGTCCTCTCTGTACGGTAATCTCCGCAGTCGGAGGTCGAAGGTTCTCCATCGGAGGGGTCAAGGTGTGCGGGCTTGTTCACGAGAGCCCGTCGAGCTTGCGGTACCGTGCAGGACCCGGTTCGGAACCGGAATCGGCGTCCCTCAAACCGGAAATCGGTCGTATCGGAAGAGTGTGCGTGGACCTGCCGTGGTCGAACACGAAAGACAGGTCTACCAGCTGGGCCGGGTCACGCGTTTGATTATTATTGTCCTTCCGACTCTGCCTCCTCTTCTTCCTCTTCTTCGTCTTGTTCTTCTTTTCCGTCTTCGTCCTCTGCTCGTCCTGTTCTTTTTTTCATCCGCTTTTTCCACGGTGGTGAACGCGTATGCAAGCTTTTTTCCTTTGCGGGCACGCACGCGGCGAGCACCACAGCACCTGTGCGCGCAGCACGTGCCACCGGATACACGGTATGCATATTCGCCGGCGTTTTTCGACAATCCACCGGCGAATTTAAATGCACACTGCGTGGACAAGCCGGGCTTCTGCTCGCGACGCGTCTTCGATGGTTCCGCTTCGAGAGGATCGCGAGGACCGCTTCAAATTGTTCCCAGAATACCGGGAAGTTTGAGATACGTCCAGCAATTTGTCGTCTTTCGGAATCTTCAACCATAAAAACGACTCAACCCTTACCCACTACTAGATTGCAAATATTTGTGCAAAGTGAAAATTTTGTACATTAATTAAAATACACACACGTTGTATAGACATTTGTTTCTTTCCTTAATAATTGTAAATAGACGAAAATAATACAATTGCATTTTTAAATTCTTTAATTACTTTTTCCATTTTGCATTTGATCTACACAATTTTTATCATAAATGCATAAAATCCGCAGTTTACTCATTACAAGACTGCGAATCTTTATGTACATAAAATGAAAACTGTCTACATTAATTAAAATACACACACGGTGTATAGAGATTTATTTCTTCCCTTAATAATTGTAAATACATGATAATAATACAACAGCATTTTTTAATTCTTTAATCACTTTAATGAGTAGAAATTTGTAACTTCTTTAGAGTTGAAATCAATTATTATTTCTCTGTTATCGATAAATGAAAACACGCTATAATCATAAAATCCCTACGAGTTCAATTGTAAAGAGCACTGATGCCAAGAAGTTTGTTGCTAATCTGTTTCTGTTACACTTTCTCACTTACTGGTAGACTATTAATATGATTCTCACCGAGTGCACTATATCAGAAAAGACTAACAATCTTACTTTTAAAAACAATCCTTGAAGGAATAATTGCTAGTTGGTTCATAACCAAACTTACTACACCCTACCACCCTTCCAGTATTTCACAAATTCTAAGAAAATTTGTTACATATATATATATATATATATATATATATATATATATTCGTTCCTTCCCAGATATTCGTCTCAAATCGAGAATATTCGACCATCAAGTCGCTCTTCGAACATTTTTAATAAATGACTATAGTCCTATGAATAAATGATCATTTTATCACATACGCAAGTATTGCGCAAACTTTTGAAGAAAAGGTGGTTCGCCGCTGTCTCGTGGCGAAGTTTTCCACGATTTCTAAACCCAAACGGTCAGATTCGCCTGTCACACGATTCTCTGACCTTTGCCGGACTAAATTACGCGCGTGAAGGAACGGCAGCCGTGAACTCTGGTTCCGTGTGATTCCGGTTCTCAGGCGTTCGCTCGTTTTCGAGGTAGAAAACGGCACCGTCCACGCCTTCCTGTTTCGCAACGGAGAAGTCCGGTTCCGCGGGGTCGGAGCAACCCTCGCGAAAACGAGCTCGCCGTTCTGGAAAAGATCGTAGATCAGCTGGCTTGACCCCAGCTTTGATCCCTCTGCTTGCCCGGCTCTCGCGGTGTCGTTAGACGGTGGTGACGATTTCAAACGGAGACACGGAAACCCGCGCGCGGAAACAGATATCTCGCGGTCGTGCTAATGAAAATTCAAGTCGGTCCGCTAATGAAGCGACACTGCTCTTTCGGCCTGTTTGACTAGTACGCGCGCGCCTTCGCACAGACGTGTTCCTGATCCTTTTACGCCCGAGGAATGCCTTTTCGCGGCTTCTCATGGCAACGGACATTCGACAACAGTTCGACTAGTTTTAACCTAACATCTGCATCCATGATTTTGACAAGGAACATTGCATCTTTCATTTCAATTCCTGCATACTTTCCTGGATAAAGGACACTAGCACGACTTCCTCACTGATCTCTTTAGTTGGACAGGTCGATTTTGATTCTTCTTTGGCAGCTTTTCTTGGCAACAGGCATTCGGCAACTGTTCGACCACTTTTTATCTAATATCTGCATTCACGATTTTGCCGAGGGTCATCGCATCTCTTATTTCACTTCCTGGGTAAATGACATTCCTTTGACTGGTCTTTATTCTTCGCCGGGTCCATTCTGACCGAGCGTTTATAGAACGCAATGAGAAGTTCAAAAAGTCTAGATGCAGCACCTTTAACCCTTACGTGGACTTTGAAAATGTATTTTAAAAATGCAATGATTCAATTAAATTATATTATATCTAATAATAATCTCTATCGAAATGGTAAACAGAGACGTAGTGATATGGTAAAATTCCATCTGAAGCAACGAATAGTTATATTATTAATAGTTACACATTAAGTAATTAATCGCATTTTGAGTGGGACCGCATCGGTCCAATAGTTCTCTTAACGGTTAAACATATTGTTTAAATTTTCTTTAAATTGTCTTGCAGTTCTTCAATGATTTTTTGTTTCCGTAGGATTAGTTTTATGAAATACAGCAACAATAGTAAAAAAAGCTCAAAGTTTTTAAAAGGAATGTCAACGAAAGAACATTTGCTAAGGGTTAATATTTATTTAAAAAATCTCTAGTAACACATCGTTCTAGTTGCGCAAGGAAAAATGGAAAGAGTTGTTGAATGCGAAGACACAGCAGTAAATAATTGTATTATGCCCCGACAAACGTCAGTGGCGCACGAATGTTCTTTTTTCACTGATCTGATACCGCGTACGTAAGAACGATTCTTCCGATCTTCCTGGAAGGACCCATTCCGTTAACTGGACATCGTTCAATCACATCTGCGTCTACCTGCTAATCTGGAGTCACGTATGCGTAATATCTAGATCGAGTCCTCGAAAACAACGGCCCGCATACTAGACTAGAGGGTTTCTCGTAACCTCAGCGATTCTTGGAATAGTGAAATGCCTCCAGGAGTGTTCCAGTCCCATTTGTTTGGTGTTACGTAAAGAATAGAAATGAATTTCCAGGGAACTGGATCACCTCGTGGTTTCTCCAAATTCTACACTTATGACCTATAAGAATTACACTTGACCTGTAAGAACATTAACTTGACAATACATTAATCATTCTAGCTCTAACGAGTATTTCAAAATTGATTACACGTTCCCAGGTTGTTAGATACACTTTTATTCATTACTACTACTTTTAACATTTTGAAAACAACTACGAAAAATATAAAGAAGTTTAATTGATCAAGGTCCAATTGCGAATCAGGTGTCGTCCATGCAGGGTTAAACCTCACACGATGTTGTAAATTCTAGATGCAAGGAACAATGACATCTAAACTAAACTACATTAGCAAATGAAAACCGACAACGTGAAAATTTGCTCCTGCCGTCAATACTATCAGTTTTCAAACAAAACGGTGTTATATCGAGTCACTCGGGATATTAAAAATTCTAGGTCCACAAAGCAATGGTATCTAAACTACATCAGACTAGCAAATGAGAAAGAACTATACAGGATGGAAATTATAAAGCGTTACAGACGAATATCTTCAAAAATATTGATTATACGCAAAAATGTTTCCAATGAAAGTTGTCCAGTACCGAGGGGGGATCATATGGTGGAACTTTTATTTTTCCCGATGGACACTGCAATGTGAGGTGAAGGTTAACCTTCTTTTCTTTTAATGGAATGATATGTTTTCTTTATCCACCATCAAATAGTGCGTTTTAAGATAAGTTCAATTATTTATGACTCTAGGTCATTCAAGGTCAATCTTACAGGAAAATGCAGAAAAGGTGTGATCGTTTTATTTGTACTTCAGTTTAGTATGTGTTCAAAATGATTACCTCTTAGTTCAATGCACTTAACAATTCTTTGTTTAAATGATTCTCTAGCTTTGCTCAACACTTATCTTAGCACAAGCTTCGCACATTCTGACTTTCTTGTTTTTACGCGTCTTAGGCTCAATGGACATTAAACAGTTTTTAAGTACATAACCTGAACGGAGAAAACGCTGTTTTAGTCTTTTAAATGCCATATGATTCCATATCATATCATTCTCCTAGTACCATAAACATATCAAAACAATTCTGATACATTTCCATTTTCACCACTTATTTAAGTACTATCGTTCTGCGAAGGATACCTTAGCACGAATAGTAATGAAAGTAAACTGACTATCTTGTAGAAGAGCACAGTAATACATAAATACGTTTGTTTTCATTTCATTGATAATGACTTTGATGTTGTCCTGAGTAATGCTGATACTGAACACATGTTATGGTATTGGTGTAAAAGTTCGAAGCCACGAACTATGGTACAAATAAAACGATCACACCTTTTCTGCATTTCCCTGCAAGTTTGACCTTGAATGACCTTGGGTCATAGGTAACTGAACTCATCTTAAAACGCACTATTTGATGGTGGAAAAAAAACATATCATTCCATTTAAGAAAAGAAAGTCGACCTTCCCCTCACCTTGGAGTGTCCAGCGGGAAAAATAAAAGTTCCACCACATGATGTGCCCCTCGGTACTGAACAATTTTCATCTGAAACATTTTTGCGTATCTATATATATAAAAAGAAAGTTCCGACTCACTGACTCATCAACGCCCAGGCTAAACCCTTGGATTTAGAGAGCTGAAATTTTGCACAGAGGTTTCCTTTATGATCTATACAAGGAATGAGAAAGGATATTTTGAAATTCAACCCCTGCGTGAAAAGGGGTTGCAACGTTTGTATGAGGAATATTTTATTTGTGGTCGGATTTGCTTGAAACTTGGTCTTCATGCTCTTTGATATAATTAATCAAACATGGGACGTTAATTACGAAAATGGCATCAAATTTGAAAGCTAAGATGGCGACATGACATAAACTGAAAGCTCTATACGGGTGAATGGGGGGTTAAAAGGTTTTGTGGAGAAACAGTATCAATTTCCGAGGGCATTGAGCGGTTTCCTGTGCGAGCGAAGCCGCGAGCAAAAGCTAGTAATCAATATTTTTGGAGATATTCGTCTGTAACGCTTTATAATTTCCACCCTGTATGAAAATGTGCTGCCTTTGTCAACGCTTCCGGTAAAAACAGAACGGTAGCACCATTCGACTTTGTATTTTGTAATTTTACGAAGATTCGCGTACACTGCGAATACGCAAAGTTCGTCAGTCTATACGCAAGAAATTTCCTAGGAAAAAAGAAACCCTTTATGGGGAGATAGTAGTTGAGATTGCGAAAGGCTGCGGAGTGTCTCGATCGGAATAATCAGAGGCCTCGGATCTAGTAAAATTCCGCCTATTTCAGTAAGCGAGTGGCATTCTTTCGGCCCGTTGTCCAAGAACGTTCACCCTTCTCGTAGTTCAACGAAACACCGTTTATCGCGACGATCTCACGGCTCGGTGGAACAGGCAGCATCTCCGTGCGCTCGGTTTCGTTGTTCCTGCGCCTCCCGCAATTACGTGCGGCCATTTTTCCCCTAGGATCCCATAAAACGGTGTCCAGGTGTCCGCGCGCTCGAGCTCTTCCGCTAACCACTAGAGATAGGTGCAAACACACACGGCCGTCTAAAAACAAGCGAGCGAGGGTGTGCTTACGGGGGTGGCGAGGAGGAGCTAACGTTTACGGCGTTTTGAGACCATAAATTCAAATAAAGGGGAACGCGGTCGCGTTACGTGTCGGGCATAAAGCACCGGCGGACAGCGAAAACGGGGCATGCCACTCGTCCGCCGGGCCGATTCTGGTTCTTCAGGCCCGTTTCGTTTTACGACGTGACACGAGGCCCCTCGTCAAGTGGGTCATAGGCCAGCCTGTTTCGCAGACACGCCGGTTACGTTCCTCGTGGTCGACAGATCTCCGTGTAACGATAATCGGGCAACAAAGCGCGCAATAAAGAGCTAAGACGCCGGATGGCGCTTCGGGACTGACCGACTCCCGTCCTGCCGTCGTTCGCTGCCTCCAAGAGCCTCCTCGCGATTTTACTAACAAATTCCTTGCATTTTTGTAGCCGTCGTTTACCCTCGTACGTCGCGCGAAATAATTACACGCGACATCTTCTCGTACTTCTCGCCTATTTTTGTTTGAACACTTCAGTTCGATCAGTTGTATGCATGCGAAACAAATATATTAAATTCTAACGCAATACATACAAGCGCGCGCTTTTAAAAAATAATTCAAACTCTTGTGCTCTGATGTCTCTGAATTTTCGTGTCTCAATTTTCCCAAGAAAAAGATTTTCCATCTTCGAATATTGCATTACTCAACATTGAATTGTCCGATGCAATGAATGTACCTTTGCGTGATTCGACGAATCGGCATCGACGCGAGAAAGCACGGGGCTTGGGAATCGCGCAGGCAACTTTCAAAGATGACGCACGAAGAGATGCGTATAATAACCACCTTGCTGGATGATTCATGTGCTACTGAAAATAGACGTGGCACAACGCGCGCGCGTACAAAGGCTTTGTTTTTTAGGAGATTGCCGCGAAATGATAACCCCCGACGGGGACGCGGATAAAAAACGACACCGCGGTCAGTCATTGCGGACGCTACCGCTTTCATTAAAACGCGACCTCCAAATGGGCACCGCATTGTACTTCACACGGAAGCGGAACAGAGAAACAGGTTTCGTTTAATCGCGCCTCGCCCGACGCGACGCGACGCGTCGTTGAAACACACCGAGACATTTTGATTTTTTGAAAGTTCACCGACTCGGACATTGAATTAATCTTTAATTGCGAGCGGTTCGAGGAACTCTTGATTTCGAGAAATACTAGGTTTTATTGTTGATGTAATGTTATTATTATGGACGACAGGAAACGCGAGCGAAACGAGATCCACCGCGAACGTCGCCGGCTCGGTTCGAATTCCGTTTCTCAATACGTAATACATCCCCTGCTACTATGTAAGTCGGGTGTAATGATACACTATCGCGTGTCGAGGAGAAAGAACCGACAAAAACTATGACACTCGGCTGGATTGCAAGAAACGATTAATAGTGCCGCTGAACCTGGTTTGTAATACCGATGTATCCGATTCGTGATTAGTCGTCTACCATCTGTTATCCTCGGCTGCCTGTTCTCGAACACATTCAAGCTTCGCCGGAAGAAAATTTGTAATTTCGATGAGCGGATTCGTCAAATAATTTATAAAACTGTCTATTGAATTTTAAGAGAAACTTTGCAAGCAAAAAATTAATTTAGATGCGACACCAGATTCTACCACTCTTTCTCACATTACCCTGTACGATTCGAAGAATTCAACCAATTTCTTTGTTTCAATGATTACCAGAGAAAATTCGTAATTGCACTAAGCAGATTCATCGAATATTCCATAAAACTGTCTATTGTGTTTTAAGAAAAACCGTGCAAGTCAAAAATTAATTTACATGCGACACCAGATTTTACCACCCTTTCTCAGATTACCCTGTACGATTCGAAGAATTCAACCCATTTCTTTGTTTCAATGATTCCCAGAGAAAATTCGTAATTGCACTAAGCAGATTCATCGAATACTCCATAAAACTGTCTATTGAGTTTTAAGAAAAACCGTGAAAGTCAAAAATTAATTTATATGCAACACCAGATTTTACCACCCTTTCTCAGATTACCCTGTACGATTCGAAGAATTCAACCAATTTCTTTGTTTCAATGATTCCCAGAGAAAATTCGTAATTGCACTAAGCAGATTCATCGAATACTCCATAAAACTGTCTATTGAGTTTTAAGAAAAACCGTGAAAGTCAAAAATTAATTTTTATGCGACACCAGATTTTACCACCCTTTCTCAGATTACCTTGCACGATTCGAAGAATTCAACCAATTTCTTTGTTTCAATGTGTTCTTATATCTTGAAGACGGCGTGTAGTAGTTGTCATTTGATGGTATGTACAAGCGTTTAGATTAAAGCAACGATTTCAGGAGACGCGGGCTTTATGGCGGCGGCTTGCTGCGGAACCATATGCCGATTCCGGGCGATGCTAAACCCCATGGCGAGCCTCAAATGACTCGGGCTCCGAAATTATCTGCCAGTTTTGCTGCTCGTCACGGCGAGATTTCGCCGACTTGACAAAACTTTCTGCAGCTTAATGGGGCCGTTCCACCGCTTGAGTAATAATAATTTCGGTCGTTAACGGTGGCACGCTTCGCGCGAACTTTCGTAAGGTCAGCCGTGGAATTTTCTGTTATGGGACCGCTCCGAAAATTCCGTTTCACACGGATCATAGCGGCAGAAACATGTCCTTGTATGTTCTGGCTGTCGCTTTCGAGTTGCACGAACTCCTGTTCTCGTAGATATGATTGTATTCCAACCAGGAGTAGGGGTGTATAGCTCATTTTGGTCAAAATTGGGTGAACAGTGTACAGTGTGTAATCAAATTATTATTATTACTATTATAAATCAAACTATTGCACTTCGAAGCTCCTACTTATTTGAAGTTTGGTAACAAATTGAATTGAAATTGGACTTTCTGTTTTCCATAACATATGACGATGAATTTATACATTTTGCTATTGAGTGAGCTGCTTCAATAAAGAGGCAGCTACACTTTCGAGTAATTTAAATAAACCAATAAAAGGCAATTAAAAATAAAGTATTATGCCAAGCGTGCCATGACTATGGTTAATTAATATTCCTGATGATTTTACATTGTATGTATATGAAACCTATACCCTTTTACTGCTCCAATTAATACAATTTCAATATTGGAGCTGCTTGAAACTACCTTTGCACCAAAGCAGAACAAAGTAGTAATAATACAATAAAATATTTAAATTAGAATGTATTTTATTTGAATAATTACTATATAGAGAATTTAGGGAATTTAGAAATGTACTAAAATATTTTACACTGTTATAGATTACTTAGATCATACTGTAAACCATTTTAGACGATATAATGTTGAAAACAAGAAGCGTGTTAAGTGTTTGAAATTTATAGAAAAAGGGTCATGCACAAAATGTGCTTTGTTAGACTCTTCTTACTGGTTGGTATTCCATTTTTTAAAAACAAGAGTGAGAGAAACATTTTTTCGAGACAGTAGAGTGTGCAATCGATGAGTTTCATTTCGTAAACATTAATATGTATGAAAATGTACTCAATATTTCAGAACGAGGTATTAACAGACGGAGAAAGTGTTAATCGATATAGCAATATTCCTTCATAGAGACTATCCGGTTCCCATTCAACACGAATTCTAATTCCTAACGCAACAATTTTTCTCTTGCAGGAATTATTTATCGCAAGCGACATTTGTCTCGCTGTGGCGCGTAAATAACTGAATCTCGGAAGATGCGGGCCTTGCCGCGCGACATCATGAAAAATTCGAGGATCAATAAAATTAGGATAACCCCCATAAAATAGTTTGAATCACTCTCGTCCCTGAAACACCTCTGATCCACGCACGAGAGCCGTAGGTTCGTCGAAGTCCGACGTTGTAGTTTATTGCTGTGTCTTCAGGGTTGCGCAATCACACGGAACTTCGATCGTCGTTAGTAACATCTCGGGATACTTTAGAAACTTCGACGGGGTCTACGGAGTCCCATAGAATGCCTGTATTTATCGTGATCTTTGATTTCCGGATGGCAGCACGCCAGGAAAAAATCAACGGCCAATTACGATTTCCAATGAGCATAACTCTTGTTTCATGGCAACGGTCCGACGCATAGAGAAATTAGAAATGCAATTTTTAGGTGTAACAATAATAACTCAATCCACGTCGATGATCTTACAACGTCCAGTGGAAAATAAAATCGTCGCCTCTAAGCTCGTTCTGGGGACAGTAGGATCTTGTAAATGTATTTAACGTGGGTCTTTGCGCGAAATAAAAACTTTCCAAGTCGGTCGTCAGAAATGATAGTCGGATAAAAATGTATTTCTTCTTCCAATAATTTCAGCTTTCCAAAAAGTGGTTAATATTCTTAAATGTTTCTAACATCTTTACAGTTTTATTTCACACAGTCTAATAATTCGAACATGAAATGTGTTTGTAACGTATCAAAATCTTCAATAGTTTCTAAAATACACACTCTCATTCGTTTTACAAAATCTGCCTACAAAAATGAGAAATCTGAATGTAGCTGCGCAGTTACGATTACATCTACAATTTTTCCAAGGAACATTTGGAATATTGTTTCTAGGATAAAGAATATACGTGCGGTTATGTAACTGGTCATTTTAGTTGATCAGGTTTACTTTAATTCTTTTTTTGCGTCTTTTCCTGATAACAGGCGATCGATAACTGTTTAATTATTTTTTATTCAACATTTGCATTTACGGTTCCACCAAAGTAGAATTTGGGACATTGCATATTTTCCTAAAGGACATTTGTCTTTAGTTTTTATTCTGACTAGTTTTTATTCTTGACCAGGTCCATTCTGAGTCAGCATTTATAAGGTACAATAAGATAGGTGATATGTTTAAAAAGAAACGAATTTCTTCTTCTTAATCTTCCTAAGAAAAGATTGAAATAAAAAATGCTTACGGTGGAGGAGAATAAGCTGACTCCACGCATCATAACAAAAATGGAGAAACAGAAAACAGTGAAGACGTTAGATGGACTTAATTATTTTCAATTCAGTAAAATTATTAAAAAAAGAAGCGATTATCTATGTAGCGTGCAAATCTGCAGTTTTGGAATTAGTCTTAACGATTGTAACTAATAGAGTTTTGATCCTAGTTCTTAGTCATTTGGAAGTTCGAGGATCATGCAACCGCGAAGCACGCGTTGAGACACGAGAGGAGATGGTTTCGAGTGATCAGTGGAACGTCGCTGACAGATAATAAGCAAGAGTGTAGAATCGGCGAGTATAATATTCCACATTCACGGTCGCTTCATCCCCCGGTGATAGGTGTGGAAGATTATCCGCCGCGAGACACCGCTCGGCCGATGTTAATTTAATCATCATCCTGGCGCTGCATCCCCGCGAATGAATCCTTTCTGCGTCTACCTCCCAGGACGCAAAAGTGGCCAAGCAAATTCCTGGCGTGTTCGTACAACGCCATAGGTCACGGGCAGACAATTTCGAGACGCCTGGAGACGCGGAGAAAACGCGAAAAGCCATGGAGATATTGCGGAGAATATTCCGGCAAGTAAACGCTTGCGGGAATGAATCGCGAGGACGTGCGATCCTCTTGCGCGCACGGTTCTCTGTCCAGGCCCCGTGGTATCGCTTACTAATAGCGTGGATGTACGCCTGGCACCGTGGACACAAGGTCTGAGTTAGGCATATACCGTTGCCGGTGTTAAGACGTTAGTCTCCCAGGCGAATTCTCGCGCGGATAGCTGATAATATAAACGCGTGTCCGTTAAAATCGTACGTCATCGCGCGAACCCTGGCAACGCGACGCGACGCCACGACACGACAGCGGAAAACAGCCTGCACAGGATTTTTCAGCTACCGTCCGACAAATTGTCTTGTTAGAACTCGAGTCCCGTGAAAATCAGAGACTCTTCGAGGACGATGTTCCCTCAACGTGATCCTTAATTGAGAGTGACTGATCCTTGAGGGTTGATGACAGCTGGGTTAATGCGGCTAACGGAGGTACGGCTAATAACAGTTTCGAGCTAAACATTCTGCTAAGGTAATTTTCTAATTTTCCTCGGAGCGTGTTGTGTGCTAAGTCACGTCCAGGAAATTTACAGTTTTCTAAACGGATTTAGATGATTAATAATCTCCGCAGAAGACGAAGCTGTTCCGTTAGCTTTTATTGTATATTGTTGTCCGTCAAATATGGAATCCGTTGCCCGTTGACAAGCGTCGATTCACGAGAGGAATCTCGCGGTGGTTTTCGGGATTTTTTCGCGGACCAGTCGACGCGTCGCGTTTTTCCACAGGAGATGCATGGGGCTTCGAACTTAGCATCTAGCGCGTAAATAATCGTTCAAGGAAGTCGAAAGATAAGCCGTATCTTCAGGTTCCCCGAGGCTCGTCGGCAGAGATAGATTCGATCTATCAGTTTTGATTTTTCACCGCGCCTCGACGTTTCAACAAACTTTCTAGATTCTTCTGCATTCCCGAAGAACGCCGATAGCATAGCCGGGCTTGCTCGCGCCTCGCAGCATCATTCTCAATGTCACGAAAATTCAAGAGAATCCTCCCAACACATTTATACCGGCGTTCAACCGTCTGATAAGTTTGACAAAGTTTAATCTCTTCAGTTTTCCGCGATTCGCGCGATTACTCACAATTACCTAAATGCTTTTCCTAGTTAAGAAAGTCTCTGTATACCTCCATTCAAATTTCGTACTTTCTTGTCCTACCTCTTTTCACGTTGTCGCAATTTGTTTCCGGAATTGCTGTGCTCTTTCCATACTTACCTCTTTCTGTTTTATTTATTCCCTGATTTTTCGTCAAAGTTATAAGTCCAGTCGAACTGGCATATTCATCTTTTTATTTATCACAGTAAAAAATCACTAGCAGTGATCAACAAAAGTTATGTATCTCCTCCAATCTAGAAAACATTTCTGGAATAAACTATCTTTTACAGTGTTTAGTTCGCTGAGCGAGGATTTTTATTTTGTGTCTTGAATAGCTCCCAAAAGAGAGTTGTATCAACTTAATATCCTTTGCACTCGACGACGGAGATCGTTTCATAGCGAATTCTATGGCTTCTTCATGGCTATTCTAATCATTAGATTCGAAATCCGTAAAAAATTTTATCATACAAGCATGAAGGAAAGTGCATGTTACAATTAAGAATTTTTAGTGTCTACATTAAAAAAGATATAGAAGCCTAATGAAAGAAATTGGATCCATTATTAATTCAAATAGATTAATATAAACAGAAATTAAATTCTACTCTTTTGTAATCAATATTTGATGACAATCTTGTAAATAAAGAACACGAACAACCAAAAAATTCCATTTCTACCGTAAAAGAATTGAGAAGCTTCATTGATAGAATATGTGGCTCACAATGGTATCTACTACATTCAATATTATTTAGAGAAAGATATGCTTACTCAACGTCACTGTGAAAAATCGGACATTTAATACATAACAACCTAGTACACGATAAAGACCACAATTATTTATATCCCAATCTAATTGCTTTTAGTAATCACTAGACTGCGGAGTTCATGTATTTATGACAAACATGAGTAGGCAAACCATAAAACAGTAGAAGAATTTAACATCAGGTTTACGGGACTCGTCATAGTGACGGGTTCTAATGGTTTTAATTTACGATCATTGAGATTGTAAAGGTGCAATCAGGAGGAATTATTCAACAAATTTATTTCTTTGGGTATGTATTGTAAAAAAGTGACTAAAAATATGGATAGACACATTCTCGTTATTTTTATAAAGTAATGCAAAAAATTTTCATTTTTAGTCCTTCGTAATCCTGGTGTTAAAGAATTTAAGAACGCCGATGTATTATTTTCAGCTTATTAAAATCGTTAAAGTAAAAAAGAAACTTACATATGTCTCCTGTGTCTCACTATTGATACAGAACATTTTTATTCTGCGCACAGATCCGCAGTTTAGTAATTAACTTTCCTAGGTGGTGGGCGAGCTTGTGCAAACAGTGAAAAGTGAAAACACTGCAAAGAACGGTGGCAGGCGTGACCATCGCTGCCGTTTCGCTCGATCCTCTCGGCGAGGCATCGGTCAAGCACAAATATCGGTTGCGTATCTCGATCGCGGATCGATCTTCGGCTTCCGCGGCCGAATCAAACGGCGGACTTTTATCGGGTAGTAGTATCGCGGTGCACGAATCTGGCCGCGTGACGGGGCACGCCATAAATCTCGATCTCCTATCGGCTAATACGAATTTCATAACCGAATCCGGACATCGTAGAATGGAAACACGGCAGCTATTTATATCGCCCAGCTCTGCGAGGTCTTCCGGTCCATTTGCTCGGTTTGCAAACTCCCATGAGAGATAGAGGGAGAGAGGCTTTCTTCATCTCTCGCCCCGTTTCGTCCTGGATTCGTGACACGGGCCCCAGGAACCCTCTTATTTTGGGTCTCGCTTCCAGAACGGACCAGGATCGAGTACCAGCCAGCCAGCCTGGCCCCTTCCAGCGGAATCGGTACGCGACGGGGTAAGAAATTCGTTTTGCACCCCTTGCTACAGGGCGGCGGGCACCCTTCCAGCTTTTGATTTATATCGTCCGTTTAGCATATTTTGTAATTTACTGTTGAGAATCTTCAACGTACCGACGGGATCCGAGGTATGTATACCCGCCGCGATAGGCAGACGGACGGACGGACGGACAGAGTCTCTCTAAGAGGCAACAGTAACATCAGCGAGCTGTAGGGAGATCTGCCGCCCCTAATCTTCCCTCGCATCTCTTCTCGGTGCGTCCTCCGATCTCCGTGCTCCTGAATCTCCCTTTAGCTACCGCTTTATCTGTTCCGCTATCTGTTGGCCAGCTTCTTCTACACAGATCGCTGCGTCTTTCTCTTTCTCTTCTCTCTCTCTCTCTCTCGGCAGGCTCCCGCGGCCAACACGATAACATCTCGACAATTTGTACGCCGGTGGATCGTTAAAACTCCTCGAGGAGCGAGCAGACGCTCGGCAGCACGAGCTTAATCCAATTTCATTGTGTCGCGAACGCGCAGGGGATCGCGATCGACGCGTGAGACTCGCCCCGGGGATCTTCCATGGGAGAACTGGATCTCTGATTCGCTTCCCCTTCGCCGACTTCGGCCGTTCCTCCTCGAGGAATCCGAGGATGCTTCTTGATACACTAACCTGGACCGCGATCCGATCGAACGACACCAGATCGTTTTGTGACTATCGGAAACGTTAGCTTCTTGATCTTTTAACGATGACGAATTCATTCGTCGTTCGGATACTCTACCAGTTTTCGGAAGCTTATCATTTTCATCTAAATCTGCTCTTCTTTATCTTCTTCATCTTCATCTGCTCACCAAATTTTAATCAATCTGGTCCGCGATCCGATCGAACGACCTGAGATCGTTTCCTGAGTATCAAAAACGTTAGTCTCTTAACCTTTTAACTGGATATGACGACTTCATTCGTCGTTCCAATAGGTTAACAGTTTTCAGAAGCTTTTCATTTTTTTGCAAACCTGCTCTTCTTCATATTCATCTGTTTCAGTTCCCCTAAATCCTACTTATAAATTTTTATTTGTATGAACATCCGCTGTCTACGGTATTGCTTTTCAGTACTTCATTTTCTTCTCAATTTAACGAATAACTGTTTCATCTCGTTGCGTCACGGTAATCGTATACGTATAACATGTATTGTGTAACGTTGATTATGGTGAATTTTTTTTATTTCTATTTTACTTATTTCTGTAATTGTTCGTAATTTAACAAGCACTGAGTTAAAAAGTTAATGGAGATGGGCGGATATATTTGAACTTATCGGTTATTCATTTTCATCGTGCATTTTTAAACACTTGACATGCTTCTAGATTCCAAGACAATGCTACTTTCCACCGAGAAAATTATTTATAAAAATTCTGCCTCCACTTTAGAGCTTGAGATACTTTCGCAAGGAATGATCAAATAAATTGGTTTATGATATTCAACAAATACGCGATTAGTTTGAACGATTTAATGACGATTTTAAACGAAGTATAACAAATGTGAATGTTTCGCCTTCCTTTTTAGACAAAATAAAATTTTATTCTTATGTAATCAATATTTAAGCATTGATGTAAATGTGGACATGCAAAAAATATAAATTTTCTTTTCCCCTCTGCGACGTGTGTGGAAATAGAAATGTTCTAATCACTTTAACTATAAAGAAAATGGTACTGCGAAGGGTTAATATTAAACCTCTTTCTTATTTGGTGAAATTACGTTTTGTATATCATAATTTCTGTAAAATTTGTCTGAAACATTTCACAGACAGATGAATTCGCGACAGATTTTTGAACAGCAAACAGGCTGAAGAAACCCGGCAAAAAGTCTCCGGCCTCATCTCCCCGAGGCAGCTAGCTAAATGAGACCGTTTACGTTACAATTTTCTTCACGCTTTCAGCTACCAGGCACGTCATCACGCCCGACGCGCAACTGGCATAATAAATTGCCGGATAGCGCAATAAACCGGCGCGCAGTAAATCCGTTCTCGTGAAAATCCGTCGCCGGGGCCATTAATCTCAATTTCAAATGGAGGGAATATCGGAGATGAGATAAAATTATCCGCGAAAGTTTCCGCGGGACCAAAAGGTGGATCGTCTTTCCTCGGTTCGCGTTTCTGCGGGAGAACCGACGCGAGGAGCCGGCGTCACGCGATTGTTCCACATAGTCCGCGGCGGCGCGGCGTCGCCATAAATTATGCTACCCGCGAGCACTCAATTATGCGCGCGGCACTATTAATCGAGATACGGGGAAACGTGGATGTTAATAAAGCGTCGAGGCTGCGCCAAGAGTGTTTTCAGCGACGTTTACACGCGGCTATCTGCCGATCTACGCTAATCGAGCTCCCCCGATTCCACCCGGTCGTCGCGCGCCGCTATCTTAACCTTAACGAAGAGCCCCGTGGATTATCTATGCTCGCCAATCAATCCGAAATCGACTGCTTATCAGTTCGTAAATTCGTCTGAACGAGGGCCCGTCGGCTCGTGAATATTTATGAACGCCTAAAAAGCGATATTCGCGACGCGAGGACAACTACGAAATTCCGACATTGTGAGATGATTCTTGATCATGGACATGCAATATTATTTGCATGAAAGCGCCCGGTCGATATTCCGCGGGCATCGAGCGAATTCGAAACTTTTTAAACAAACGCGTCTCAATCTAGAGTAAATACGGCCTTTGCTTGCATTTTATTTTTCTTACAAAGAGTCTGTCGAGGATATTTTTAAAGGTATACAACATAGGAGAATAAAAATAAAATTTTACACACGAAATAAAATGGATTAACTCGGCGCAATGAAGGAGTGTAACTGCGCGGAGCGAGAGCAGAACTGGAGACTTTAACGCTAATCACACGCATAAGCGATGCGCGTCGAGTCTCTCGATGCATTCTGTTCTGTGAAAATGCGTAAATACTAATATGTCATAGGTGAACGTCGAGGCAACGCGTTTTTCTGAATAGATAATATAATCTTGCTAACGGAGTACGTTCAAACCAACGTGTAGCTTGCAGAGTTTATGCGAGTTAGATAAAACGTACACATTAATCAAAATTAATACTATGCCACGCCATACTAGCTCGTTTGGATCGCAAATCTAAAAAAACAAATGGTGTCCCATTTTACTCGACCGGCCCGTTTTACCCCATCTTCCCCTACTCAAGATAAAGAATGATGCAAGCCTTGGGGCTTGAACGGTCACGAGGGGGTTTTGGGGGTGGGGGCTAGTTCGTAGCACGCGGCGAAGATAAAATATCTGTAGACTCACGTGGACCATAGTTCATGAGTAGGCGGCAGTTTGACGTCGGCTGCGGTCTTCTCGGGTAGTTTATAGTACTCGTAGACGTAGGAAGCGGCCGGATCGTCGCCGTGGCTTGCGACGGCCGAGACCTGGTGTTGTTGTTGCAGATTGAGCATCGCCGCGGTCGCTACGGAGAGCGGGTGCTCGCAGTAGGTCCGCCAGTCGCCCTCCATACCCTGCACCTGCACCTGCACGGCAGCAACCCTCTTGTGTACCTCTGGGTCGGCGGCCTCGGCGCCGCTCTGCAAACTCTGTGCAGCCTGCGCCGCAGCTTCTTCCGCTCCAAGTTCCTCCTCTTCCTCTGGTTCACGCTGTCCGGCCACGTAGCTCGGCTGCTGTTGCTGTTGCTGCGAGGTGTCGTCGTTGACCACGCCGCTGGTCGTCTCCTCCTCGCCTCGGCTTCGTCGTCTGAAATGACAAACCGAGTTCTTTGTCAACCAACACAGGCCTTTGTCTCGTTTAGAATTCTACGACTGATACGATCGTAGCCACGCTTTAAAGCCGGCACAGTAGTGCTCGCTTAACCCTCAAACTGCAAATAGGGGTTATTCGTATCCGGATGGTTTCGAACAGTTTATAAAATTCACGAATTTTGCTTCGTATTATTTAGGCAAGAGCTGGATTAACCAAGAAGCAAAATAAGCACGTGATTAGGGCATCGGGAGAAGCGGGGCAGCATAGAAATTTTGTGAATTTTACATCTATTACAAAGGATTAATATTGCTAAGTGTTCATGCGCATGTCTGTGTGTGAGTGGAAAGAAGGAAAGAGATTGTCTCATTTGTAAAGAACATTTTAAAGAAGATTGGTTGCAATGCACAGTAGATAATGGCTGGGCACACATAGATTGCACAGAGTAAGGAAACATCAATTATTTCATTTGTGATATATGTAAATATAAATTCTGAATAAAATATTGTCAATTATTCAGCTTCTCCGTTGAAAGAAATAAAAATTTATTTACTTTCGTGAATTATCAATGTTTATTATGAACTATCACAAAAATTATTTTTCACAATCTATTAAGTAACCTTTAACCTACAAATTCGTTTCAGAAATTTTGATTTCTATCAACTCCAATTGAAGATACAGCAAAAAATATTTAAAGCGGCCGGTACTGTCTCTTAGAATATAAAATATTTCAACAAATTATTTGTCAAAATCAGTGTGATAATTTTAATTTAGGCTGTTCGATGGTACTATAATACATGAATGTTTTTAGGTTTTTGTAAGAACTATTACTAACTTAAAACTACGTCAGACATGAAAGACCAACTTTTGCAGTATGAAGATACTGCAAAAATGTTTGTAGTCAAAGAGTCACGTTTGCGAAGTTTGTAATCCGGAAGTCAAATTCCTGCGTTACAGGCAGTGTTGCCGCAAAACGTCCCTTAGAGGGATTGCAGACGTCACGTACCGAGAATTGTCCCATTATTATATTAATACTCGGGGTACCTATATTTCGACCAATGAGACGACTCAGTAAACATAAACAAATATCTGCTGCGAGTGCGACAGAGTTGAAGTTACATTTCTGGGACATTTAGCAAAGGACGCGAGTTGGTGTTTTGTTTATCTACACCGCCTAGTCTCGTCGGATCGAGTTTAGTGACGTCACGATTCGTACTGTAGGTGGGGTCATACGAGAAGAGTCAGTGTAGCACCAGCGTGCGTCCATTGCTAACTATCTGAGAAATGTAAGTACATACAATTATGACGCACTGAAGCGGCTACTACAGCCACTCACAATAATATTCGGACATTTTTAAAACGACAATAACTTTTTTACGTTTAGACAATACGACTTCAATTTTGTGAAGAAGTTAGAACAATTAGCTTACTACATGTAGTGAAAAAGAAATCCTGAAAAAATTTCAATTGTGTAGAAAGTACTAAAAATTACATTTTACAACTTTTTTAATGAAAATTTAAAAATTACGTTGCGTAGATCTGTATCATCGAAATCAGTCAATGTTACCATGCGTTACAAACGATTAAAGATGGCGAAGATAAATCCGAAGTTTCTTACGTCTTCCGATGTCTGTCATCACACGATTTCGATTAAATTTTGAGATTATATACAATTAACACGAATCTACAAGACGTATTTAAAAATTCTTTAATATTAGTAACATGAAAAAATATATTATAAATAAAAAAATTGTAACAAAACTTTTAGTATTTTCTCTGCAATTCCGATTAATCGCAATTTTTAAAACAAATATTTTCTTGTCACATAAAAAATTAATCCTTCTAATCTAGTCCGATCTTAAAAACATAATCGTCTATTTAAAGGGTCCGAATATTACTGTGAGTGACCGTACATGAATTTCTGTATCTTTACTGAGTCAACTCGTTTGGACGAAGTATATTTCCCGCCATCACTTCACCGAAACTGAGCTACCTATTCACGCAACCGCCTACTGCCCAGGGTTTTCTGAAACAGATTTCGTATTCCAACCGTGGTCAACAGAACCACGAGGTGGCGCGCTAATTACTCGTGTACGGTATCGGCTGCCGGTGTTGGACTCGGAAAAAACAGCGCAATACGTCAGCAATATATGGTAAATATTCATGACAGCTGTGATCGATGAGATATCTACCAAGAAACCACATCGTGACTCGCCGACTCGACCGAACGTTTGACTGTTAAAAAAGACGATTATTTAAAGTCTGATTATTCTTCTGCTCGAGTTGCACAGTTTAACGCATTACATATCGGCGACCTTTTAATCGATTTTAAACTTTACGATTCCCAGGCCAGAATTTCTTAAACATTTATTCAACAGTAATGGCAATTTTGGTAATCGTTTATTTTGGGATTCTTTTGTATTTCTCTAATTCACGAGTAGATAGAACATTTTCATTCATCAAGATTGCTGTTTCTACTTGCGACGTGGTTGACGCTTCACCGCAAAACACTCGTATTCGCACTCACGTGATATTGATATTGGTCTGGATTAATTTTTTTTACGAAGGCGCAGCTTATATCAATGAAAACATTGTCGGTGATTATTAGACTGCTGATCTTTATGCAGAATGAAAATTGTCCACTTAAATCGCGACAAACTGGAGTGAAATAGAAAGTTATTTTCTTTTTCAGTATGTTTAATAGGCTGAAAATAATACAGAAGCTTTCTTATATCCTTCTAATGATTTCACTGTTTTACACGATGCCCACTCATTTTTGTCATAAATGCATCAAATCTGCAGTCTAGCGATTATACACGAATCTTCTGGATGCGGATGAATAAGAGCCGGAAGTGGGAGTAGTTGGCGAGCCTCTATTATCCGAACTCGCCTCGGTTATCCTAAAGGACACGCACCCCGACGTGTTCGGATAAACGAGGCTCTACTGTACTGCCAAGAGTCCATCAGTCGGATGAAGATGGTTATAAGACGATTATTAAAGAACTGCTGGCCTGACTGTTGCAGTTGGCAATAAGGATGTTTACTCCGGGGGCATATGTTTGAGCCACATGTACATTGAAAAGCCCATAAGCCGGACATCGGCCGGTGACAGAGTGGACAGTAGCTAACAAATGCAGCATATCCACGCGAACCTCATCCGAGCGGCGATGTCCGCGCCATCCGCCATCGATTTCCCAGAAGTCCCCCCTTGAGAAGCGTCCACGTTGTTGGCCATTATAATGAATCCGCGGTGCGCATAGTAACTGTTAGAAATGGTGGTACGTCCCGCGATAAATTGCCGCGGGTCCATCGAATTTATCAATTAACGATAATCGCCGCGGCACGGCGCGGCGCGTAGGATCCCCGCCAATGATTCCTCAATTTAGCAACGGCCGGCGTGACGGAGCGTCCCCTTCGCGCCACACACGCTCGCCGCCGTCGATAATTTATTGTGCGTCGCGTCGCGATACCTAATCGCCTCTTGCGAACCGCCTTTCCGGGCTCGCCGAGTCAGCCGAGCCACCTGGATATTTGTCACCGGTCGTTAGTTTCCGGCGAAGACGCGCCGATGTCTTCCGGACACTAACTTCGTCTTTTCTCGCGTCTATCGCGGGCTGAAACGCTAGCCGCTGCACACTGGTCTAACATCATCGAAACCAAGACTAAATTCATAATTCTCGTATTTATACAGAATGAGTCTCGTAAGGTGACAACTTCAAATGACTCGTAAGTAGACTGTGGATCTTCATGCAAAATAAAAATTGTTTGCATCAATTGCAAGAAAGAGGAACTAAGTAGTAATTCTTTTCTTCTTTTAACGATTTTAATACGCTAACACCAATATGTTAACATTCTCATATATTTTTAATCTATCTAATGCATTAAATTACAAATTCACATTTTTTGATAAATGCATAAAATACACAGTCTACTCGCAAGTTATTTGATGTACGAAAACATTTTTCAGTCGAATGTTGCATGGTTTCCAATGGAACATACAGTGCTGTAATCTGTATTTTTGTTACTTTGCTTTTCTATCGAGACATGAGGGTCACCTTCAGTTTTTTAAATGGAATTCAGAAAATTCTGCGTAAAAAAGTGTTATTCCAAATGAAGCTTAAAATTAATAATTCCTCAGATGTTTGTACAACCCATTGCACTTGCCTAATCGGATTATGAGTGAACGATGAACTTTTTTTTAGTGTTCCTGCAGTTATTGCGACACGTGCACCAATAACACAAGTTGTTGGCTCCCGATAAACTTTTAACGTTTAAAAAGTGAAGTAAGTTCGAGAATGTCTCAGTAATTATTCATTTTATTTCCTTCGTTAAGCCAAAGTTCTTTACAAAAAGGCATCCTTTTTGCAGAAATATCGCGTTCATGGCCTTGTGTTACTGTAGCACGTTGTCGCATTTTTGCGAGATACATACACGACCGACAGAAGACAGCGAAATCATGCATGGAAGAAAACATGGCAGAAAGCAGATGCCTTCGACAGCGCGATACGCCGAGAAGAAGGATCGAAGACGCGTAGAAGGGTTGAGGGAGATAGGGTGTGTATATATATATACACGCACGAAGATTAATTATTATAAACCCCTGCCTTTTGCCTACAGTCATCAATTTATACTCCTCTCCGGCGCGCATCCCAATTCCAATCCCAATCCCGTGAGTCGCGCACCGAATAAAGGCTCATCCTCTCTAATTTATGCATGTCGAATCAATCTTCTTCCTCCCCTTTTTGCACCCTCTGCTTCTCTCTTCAATCTCTCTTTGACTCCGTTTCTCTCGTTCCAGGAGATTGCTGTCTCTTTCTTTCTCTCGCTATCTGTTTCTCTCTGTTTCTCTCTATTCGTCTCGTTGGCCCCTCCTTCGTCCTCGGTGGTTCGATATAGTCCTTCCTCTTGTTGCTCCTGTTCACACTGCACCTGGGCAACTCTCGCGTCGCCCCTTCGGCGAGCAGCTACCCCGATAATGAGGGGCCGCGTTATCCTGTGCAAATATTTTCCTCGACCGGTGTTTGCACAGCCACGGCACCCGAGGAACGAGAGCGAATGCCGCCGATCAAATTCAACACGCGGATGCGCGAGATCGGCAAAGAACGATATAATGAGTTCATTCGTGATCATCAAGCTGGAGAACGCGCCCGGGGATCGGCAAACAAACCGCACCGGCTTGCCGAGGTTTCGTGCATTCTTGCGCCAGCCCTGTTCGTGGACGGTTCGATGGTTTCTTGCATTAATTATGGAACGAATGGAAGGAGGGGTTTTTGAATACTATCGGATACTATTACCTTCCCCGTGCAGAATATACGAAACTTGCAGTTATGAAATTATTTTAATTCGAAAATATTTGTAACGCTTGTGTTCTCGAATCTAGTACTTGCAAATTGACCTGTGATTTGTTAAAGATAATGTTATGGCTCGTTCTTTATCTTCGTTCGTTGTTTGCGTTCATCTAACTACTATTTTCTCTATGTAGAATATTCATGGCTTGCAGTTATGAAATTATTTTAATTCGAAAATATTTGTTACGCTTGTGTTCTTGAATCTAATACTTGAAAATTGTCCTGTCATTTGTTAAAGATATTGTTATTTTTCGTTTTTTATCTTTGTACGTTCTTTGCGTTCAACTGACTATCTTCTTCTTCGTTGCAGCGTTTCGTTGTCATGTGCTTGAACATTGCAAACAATCTCATGCACAAAGGTTTTCATTTGGTGCCAAGAAATAAATTGAAGATTGGGAAAGTAAGGGACAAATAATAAAAGTTGTATCGAAATATAATTTCATTTTTCTGTCATAAATATTGAAGCAGTCCAGTAACTGTAGACATGCAATAGTTATAAATATTCTCTTTGTACTAGGAACTTATTAAAATTGAATAAGTTCTAATCGTTGTAATTATGAAGGAAATAATACTACGAGGGGTTAACTTATTGTAGGAGAAGTATATTGTCATTTAGAATTGCAAGTGATTACCACCTCCTGGATAGAAAAATGTGTAAATCCAGTGAGTCACACTAAAAAAAGATTCAGGGATAATATGGAAAGCAAAATACTTCGAATATAAAATTTCTTTAACTTCTAATGCATTTATACTTGCACGAGAATATTCAAATAGAAGTATATGTATAGAACTTTCTTTGTATGCGAACTAACTGAACTAACTGAACACGAAAGAACAATTCGTAGTGAAGTTAAAAACGTGCAAAGACCACAATCAAATTCTTCTTCTTGCAATCTAGCTCGATTTTTCAATTTCCTTTGAACAGCTATATCGACGAACACCATTAGATACGGATACGTTTCGATTTACGTTCTCGACTCCGCACAATAGTTGATAGAACGATAAAATAAAAGGCTTGGAGCTATCTTTGAAATCTATACAACATAGAAACCAGCAACGCTTAGGAACGCGAAGCATTCTTGGTTCGGATAACGCCATGTTGTTCTAGGCATCACGAATCACGGGTCTAGACCAAACATTCCTCCAGAATCCTCTTTCGACATCGGCGTGCTTTCGAAAGGCTCGATCTCCCGAAGATCGAAGCGATCGCGGCAGTTTGTGAATCGACTATTAACCCTCGAAGTACGGACCTTTCGAAAATGACGGAAGCGGGTTAAAATAATATAGTACACACGTGTGCAGATTTTATTACTTTTTTGTTCACAATTTTTTAAATTAGAATACGTACTGTCCCTGTCATTCTGGAGCAGATAAAAATTTCTCGATCAATAAATGATTCTGTCTGTCTATGCAATGCAACTGTCAATGCAACTGTCTTTCTAAATAATTTTTTGTACCTTTACTGTACATTTATTGCTATCTAAAATACATATATATATTTACAGTCTTTTAAAATTGTTTTCGGATCGCGTTCTGCAGGGCTCTATTGTACTTAATTATATTAGATTGTTACGTATGAAATGTTCGATTTTAGGATGTACACGTTATGAATCGTTTTGATCAAGAAATACTATTATAGTCTACAGGTTAATTACGCATCAGTTTAACATTAGATTTACGGAACCTGTCAAAATTAGGGATTCTAATATTTATAATTTACGATTGTTAAGATTGCATCCATGATGCATCTTGAAATCATGAAATTTGTAATTCATAGACAGAGTATGTCGACTACAACGATGCTTACATTGATCGATAAGTTTTCAGTCTAGTTTCATATTACTGTTAATCTTTCAAGAACGACGATCGATCTTTAGTTTCTTCCTCCATGATTGGCTTTCTATAATGTTAGGGATGTCGCCGTAATCTGTTAGTGATTTAGACTTTTTGATATTTCTCATACCTAGTTCAAATTCTAAAAAGTAAATAATAAAGTGTGAAAGTATATATAACCGAGTGTGATCAATTTTTAAATATCAATCAGAGTTAGTATGATGTGCTGATGTCGCCCCGAAAGAGTAAAAATCATGGAGTGCGCAACGACCTGACAGTTAGAGCGAGTAAGATTGAAATCAAATACGGTATCTATGGCAACAGCAACGGATCAAAATGAGAGTGAAGAAAATGGTTGTCGAGCGGTTTCTGCGAGCGTTTAAGATTGAACTCAAATACGGTATCTATGACAACAGCATCGGATCAAAATGAGAATTAAGAAAATGGTTGTCCGCGAGCGTTTGCAATGTTTTCGAGGCTTCTCAAAGAAGGAATGGGAAACAGTGGCGGCGGCGTGTCAACGAAGACAAATCGTAACATAACGACGCTCGCAAAACGGGGCTAATCCGCCGTTTATCAGCAAGCGAAGCTGTTCGGTCTGATCGTCCATTCGTCTTGGCCGGTACGGTGGTTCAATGGAAACGAGGCTGAAGGCATCATCAGTTAACCGGCTCCTCGGCCCAGCGATCGTCAGAATGCATTATCGTGTCGCCAGCGACGCTCTTGCATCCCGCGTGCACCTACCTCAACGCGCGAATGTTGCAGGTAGGTGGAAGACGCAGACCAGATCAACCGGGAGAAGGAAACGCGTTTAATATTCCGTGTGAGTGTTGTCCACGCGACCCAAGAACCCACCCCCTTGCTCCCTCTTGTGCATTTCAATAAACCCGCCTCCATAAGCGAGCACGTTCACCTGGTTAACCTGGCTGTCGATCCCGACGACCCTCAACACGAAGCCTACCCGGCATTCAAAGTGGTTGCAGTCTTCCTCCTCGTAAAAGTCCGAGGACTAAGCAAATTCAGATCTTGTATGATTTTCATCATAGTATCCTCTATACTTATCATAGTATTTTCTATGGGAACATCCTTACAATTACAATAATTTCAAGATAACACCGAGCCTAAAGAGCATTCACAGACTGCTGTCTTCTTCCTCATAGAAGTCAGAGGACTAAGCAAATTCAGATTTTGTATGATTTTTATTATAGTATTTTTCTGTACTTATGAAAGTGACTGATGTCTTGTTCCTCATAAAAGTCTGAAGATTAGAAGATTAAAAGATTAAAAGATTGAAAGTACTAAAACAAGAAATAAATTTCGAATAGTTTCTGTTTTTTACAATCAACTTAGACGGTTTTTGTTTTGCGATTTTTATAGCCATTTTTGAAAAATTATGCATAGAGATTGGAATGGAACATGTTCATTGTCGCTGTAGTAATATCCATTAATTGTCTTTTTATAAACTACATTCTATGCATATTAAAATGTAGTGGATCAATTGTTTGTTCGATAATAATCTTGGTGTTTTCATTGAAACGACTGACAATATAGTTTGAGCTTCTGCGTTATATAATTCTATTGTTACGTAATTTTATATATTTCTCGTGAGTGCATATAATTGAAATTAACGAACGAAGAAAGAAGTGACTGCGCAAGCAAGTATGATTAAAAATTGGGGCTATTTTTTATTGATCTGTGCGACTGAATTTTGTTTGGCTGCAGTGTATTATTTGTGAGTAATCGTGTAAAGGTCATTGATTAGCCATTCTTATCGATTCCACGAACGCTGACCAGTCCCCGGCGAGAAAAGCATCTGTTCACGTTATTAACTCATTATCGGCGTTTAACGTAATTGAATACGATTATCGGTTTGCGGCAGTGTGGTTTTTTAATGTGTAGGAATGTTGTTTTTTCATACTCCGGGTACGTAATCGTAGAGCTTGTTTGATTATCGTTGTGAATTCGCACCTAATTATCTCTATTCTCTTCTGATACACCTTTCAGGGTTACCGTCGATTTTTATCCAGTTACGAATCTAGTCCGAGAAAAAAATACATATATCGATAATAGCCTCCGGTTATTATCCGCGATAGTAATTTTAGGTGTACGTGGTATTATCGTCGGTATTCTAGGCGACCGATCGCGATCGGCACAATGGCGAGTCGGCGTAAAACCGTATGGACGTCGAAGCCGAAAGGATCGGTCGTTTTCTCCATTGAATGCTTCCTCGATTGTCTTGTAACCTCGATGCATAATCCATCGGTCCCGATCGACGGTGTTAATAAGATTTATACAGGAGAAGCGGGGAAAAGAATGCCGCGATCCTTTTTTACCGATCGGTATCTCGATCTAATGTCACCTTCGCTCGCTCACACGTCCCCGTCGTCGTTTGCTCGGGTTGGCTGCCGTGCGGTATGCATACTAATTCCACAAATAAATCTATTTCTTCGTGCCTCGAGGTCGCTTACACCGCCCGGCCGAAGGGTGAATAAATTTCCGAGAGGTTATTTTCCATGAAAGCACTGCCGGCTTTTCGCTAAAGGCTTTTCGCCGCTTTATCGTTCGATCATCGTCGAAACTGGGACGTTCTCTGCCACTTTCTCGCGTAGACGCGCTGCGACGGGGGAAGAAAATTGACGGAGGAAAGCGTTGCATGGTTTAATAGTTTGATAGCAGTGGTAGGCGAGAAGATACTGTTGCCAGCATTGAAATCCCCGTGACGCTATTACCACGCGTTAAAATCTTCGAGGTAGAATTATTACCGCACGCCGGGATCTCCGTTATAATTATATGTATTCTTGTGTTACTACATACGGTAGAATCTACGCGATGGTACTTGTCTGTGTCGACTGATTAGATTACTGCTACAGTAACTGTATCGTGCGTTGAAATCTACAGTGCATCATTTCTAAGAGACTTTAACATTTTCGCGATACCGCTCTTACTGCGTACAACGATCACCGCGATAATTTTACTATCGTGCATTCAGATCTCCGCGATAGTAACAGTACTGCGCGATGAAGTATTCGCGATAGCACCGCTACATGCGCTCAACTGCCCTATATCCGAAATAGTAAAATAGTCACTAATGCCTGGTGAAATCTCGGCGATGGTACTATCAATACGCGTTCAGACCTCTCTGATAGCTTTTCTAACATAGTTCTATTCTGTGTAATGAAATCACACTCTGTCTCCACTATCGTTATATTGAACGCGTTGAAATATTCACAATAGTGCTACTACCATGCGTTAGAATCTTTGCGATGATACTATTCCCCGCATTGAAATCTCCACTAGAGTTCTAGTCCATGCGTTGAGATCTCCACGATACTCCGCCACTATGTGATGAAATTCCTGAGATAGTACTATTTCACGCATTGAAGTCTCTACTATCGCTATATTCCACGCGTTGAAATTTCCAAAATAGTGCTACTACTATGCCTTAGAATCTTTGCGATAATACTATTCCCCGCATTGAAGTCTCCACTAGAATTCTACTCCATCCGTTGAGATCTCCACGATACTCCGCCACTATGTGATGAAATTCCTGAGATAGTACTACGTCACGCATTGAAGTCTCCACTATCGTTATATTCCACGCGTTGAAATTTCCAAAATAGTGCTACTACCATGCGTTCGAATCTTTGCGATATTACTATTCCCTGCATTGAAGTCTCTACTAGAATTCTACTCCATGCGTTGAGATCTCCACGATACTCCGCCACTATGTGATGAAATTCCTGAGATAGTACTATTTCACGCATTGAAGTCTCCACTATCGTTATATTCCACGCGCTGAAAGTTCCAAAATGGTGCTACTACCATGCGTTAGAATATTTGCGATAATACTATTCCCCGCATTGAAATCTCCACTAGAGTCCTACTCCATGCGCTGAGATCTCCACGATACTCCGCCACTATGCGATGAAATTCCTGAGATAGTACTATTTCACGCATTGAAGTCTCCACTATCGTTCTATTCACCACTACTGTACTATTCCACGTGTCGAGATCTCCATGATAGTATTACTACCATGCGTTGAAACCTCTGAGGTAATACTGCTCCGCGCATTGGAATATTTTAGATGGTACTATCCCACACATTGAAATCTCCACGATAGTACGTACTACTACCATGCGTTGAAATCCCTGAGATAATACTATTCCGCGCATTAAAGTCTACAGGATAGTACCATCCACGCATTGGAATCTCCAACGTAGTACTATTCCACGTGTTGAGACCTTCATGATAGTACTACTATCATGCGTTGAAATCTTTGAGATAATATGCGCATCTATGCACGCATTGAAATCTCCACCGTAGTACTATTCAACGCGTTGAAATCTGCACGATAGTACTATTACCAGGTGTTGGAATTTTTGAGGTAATACTATTCCGCGCATTGAAGTCTACACGATAGTACTATCCACCCATTGAAATCTCCACCGTACTACTATTCCACGCGTTCAAATCTCTTCAATAATACCGACACCGCAAGTTGAGATCTTCATCATAACATTCACTCCATTAAACTTTTCATAGCAATACTCTACCACGCATAGATGGCTCTTTCACAGTCTTACCACGCGTCGAAGTCACCTAACTGACAGTCCACGTTCATCTTTTCTTTCTCCCACTTGAAACAGAAAAACTTGGAAATTCTCTCAATTTTTCTCTTAACGATTCATTGTTTAGCTCTAACCACCGCATCCTTGAAAAAGAAAATCTGCGGTTCCATGCAGACGCATACCAACCCTTAAGGAAAGAAAATATCCGTCGATCCCACATCCCACAATCAGCCAGCTGATTAAAAGTTCCGTGAGGGGAACGGTGCACCCAGTCGCGCGCGCATGCAATTAATCGCGCAATTAAATCTTCCGTTGGTATATCGCCGCATTGCTCGTTTCCTCTTCTGTCTAACGACCGAACAATGGCCTCGTAAATCACCGCGCTAGTGTGTCTGCCTACGTAAAAATCAACGGGACGAAAACGAGAACAACGCTGCTCGCAATAGCGTGCCTCGCATAGCTGTCGCGCCGTCTATGTATCTTTGTTTCGCATAACCGGCCGGCAATTAATCTCGTCGGCCGATACCGGAGGCTTATCGCCGATTAAAACCCGGTTAACGATCATCGTCCCGAAGGCACGGGGTTTTCGGCAATCTCCGCGCTGGCAGGAAGATATTCTCCCGATAAGACGAAGGTTGATCAACATTCTTCGGCTCCGACAGCCTCTAATAACACTCCTACCGGTATTACTGTCGCGTCGTACGCGCGCGCGTAGGAACTCGCTTGATCGATCCAGGCAAACAGAAAACGAAAGACTTGCTGCTTCGCACGCCGGTTGCCGGTCGCCGCTCGGAATATTAGACGGCCGTCCACCGCCGTCAATTCATTACTACCATTATCTCCTAGCCGTGCTTGTCAATGCCCTGAACCGCCCATTCGCGAAACCAGTCGTTCATTTGCCACCATTATGCGGTGCCGGCGATCCCCAATTTACTGTTATTACTTTTTCCATGGTTGGCTCTCGCGGTTGCCACTGTTTTTCAGTCGCTATCGGTGTCTTGCCGATTCGTTGCTTTTTCATCAGCCGTGAACGAATCATCGCTCTTCCGTCCCGTCGGATCAACAACAAACCGTACTTTTTGTCACGGTCAGGCTGATCTACTGGTTATGTTGTTGGATTAACGAGAGCGAATAAGACGTTGATCGAAAGTGTACACGGTCGCGGGAGCACGAGATTGGCTCGTCTTTCTGTCGCGTCCGAGACAACCTTCCTCCTGTAATCAGTATACGTACACTCTGCTCTCCTGCGTCTACGCCCGGTAACCGGTCACTTCCGGTCGCCGTGGTACCACCCAGCCGCCAAAACAGAAAAACAAAAGTGTTTCTCGGCCGGCCTTAATACGTGGGCTCGGTTATAAGCGCGAGACACGCGAGTTTCTGCCACAGAATCAACCGAGGGGCATCAGGACGCTGTTTCCTGCGCCGCGCCGTGATCGCGGAAGTCCCTGAAACTGCTCGGCAAAGTCTCGGAAAATAGTATTACCGGTTCTATTTCAACGTCTCGGAGTTTTTATCCTAAGTCGCTCGATCGATATATTGATTAAATCGAGGCAACGTTTAATTTGTAAGTCACTCAAATTTTTTCTACAACATTGTATGTATTGTGTTGAACAACCTGCACGATCGATTTCAATTATTGTTTCAATCTCGTGTCTTCGAACTGTTGAACAATACACGTATATTTATGGAGAATCGTACTTATCGTATAGTATATGACAAAATAATTTCAACTTTTTGTTATGTAGAACATCTAGTGTTACATGGTATTTTTACACGAAAAACCTCCTAAATTATAGCTTACATGTGTGCAAGTAACTTTTTGAAATAAAAATTTTCTTTCCTTTCTCTTCCATAATTCCATGGTCTGTTATATCAATTATTAAAGTACTATTTCCTGGACTACGAATAGTTCAACTATGAACCTCAGTATTCTCTTCAATTTCAAATACTTTTACAGAAAGCGAATATACAAAACATTTAAAAATATCTTGAAACAAAATAAAAAATGGATAAATTCACTTCAGAGAAGCTGAAGACGAAAAAACCGATAAAATATTCACAAGTTTTGTCCCAACGTAAGCGCACGCTGTCAAAATCAAGTTGGATGGCTAGGAGGTTGTGCGCTGTTCAAAATGGTTTCAGCAGCAAGCTGCCACGATCTACGTCACTAATTTCTTTTGTGCTCTATACGTGTATCTCCCCAAACGACTGGAGCAACCCCGGTGCTAGTAATAAGTTCGTCAAGCGCGTTCGACATGCTCGTAAAACTTGCACCGGTGCCCGGAGCGTCGCAGTAAAAATCTCGTTGTGGCTGCCGGTGAGGTGACGAGGAACGAGTAGGATCGGATGAGAAGGACAAGGATCCGAAGGGGGTAGAAAGGTGTCAAGCATTGACTTTGATGGATCGAAGATCCCCGAGGCCTCGCCTACCCCATCTTCCCCCTCTCCATCGACTCGATGGTTTTTGTTCATCGTGGACCACCGCGTCACTATTTGTTTTTTCTTTCTCCACGGATAAAACGGCGTATCCGACAGGTTACTCTCTCACGGTGTATGTTAACGTTCTTTGCCGCGCGTGCACTCGATACGCGTGCAGATGCGAGCCTCGCGCGAGATCGAGCAGCAACTATGCAGCTGCACCGAGAAATCGGATCCCGAGGCAAATCGATCGCTGAAACTTCACTTTCTTCGAGTCTCGATCTCGGAATCGTCGAACAAGGCCGCAAAGCTAGGCTCTGGACCTTTGATCTTTGGATCAATTGCCCTGAAGCCATTAAGAGCTTCTGTGTGCTTACAGGCTTCGCGAATAGAAACCTCAAGAAATTAAAGACGTTTACAGTCGACGCTATTATTGTTCATAAAAGTTGAAGTCGCTTGGTCTAGCATTAAAGTCTCGACGCATTAAGGATGTTTGCAGTGGATATTATTGCAATTCATAGAAATTGAAATCTTTCGGTGTAGCATTAAAGTCTCCACGAATTAAGGATGTTTACAGTGAATGCTAATGTTACGCACAGAAATTGAAGTCCCTTGATTAGATTGCAAATAAAGTGACAAACAATGAAGCTGTATTTAAAGCCCACGCATCCAGGATAAAAGTTTAATCATATTTGTTCAACCATGCAGTAAGATTTCTGTAAAATGAGAAATAATAAGTGAAATGCAGACTATATACTTCAAATGCAAAACAAAAATGGAGAATGCAGTATCCCGGGATCTTTCGTATTTCCAAGGAAGGTTAAATTCCTGCTTCATTCTGTTTGCAAGATCCTTAACGAATTGTGAACATTTTGATCATTTTCGACAATCTGTACATGAACACGACCATGAATATATCGTCATCGGCATTAGTTTATAAAATACTGGTCTTACGTAAATAGAAGTGTATTTCGTTTAACGACATGCGGAAAAGGTACTAGCGCGCATGCAATACGTGAACAAAACCACAGAAATCACGCACATATGAAGTGTTGTGAGAGTGACTTAAAGAGCACAGAAAAAGAGAGAAAGGATCGTGTAAGTCATTCCACGGGTTCATTTAAAACAGCAGAAAAAGGTGTGCGATTTTCAACTGTCTTCACGTTTCGCGCGAGGGGAGTCTGAGGCAGTGTCTCTTCGAATGTAAAACGGCGGCCGTAAAAGGCGAGGCTGTCGGCGAGTACGCGCGAACTGACAAAACAGCGACGTCGGGTCTTAATCCGTGGTTACGCAAACCGGAGAAACCGAGGGGGAGATCTCGCGAGTTCGGTCGACCACCGCGCGAAAAACGCGTCGAACAAAACGCGGGCAAACGCTCGCGTACGGGACGAAATTACAGGACGCCGATACAAGCCCAGATACGCGAGCGCGCAACGAATTTGTAACACGATACCCCGGGTAACGAAATATCAATAACGCGAAAGATAATACCGAGCGTGTAACACGAATATAGGTACAAGACGACGACTATGACGACAATTATGACGCCGCGCCGTCGCCGCTGACAACGACGACGACGACGACACACTATGGTCTGGGAACTCTGAAATCGTGGCCAAAAATCAGTTTATTAAATTTGAGAATCCTTTGAAGCATCAAAATCCAAATTATTATTCATTTCAGATTATTCTGTGAGCAGCAGACTGCCGATCTTGAGATATTTATAGTGTTTCCACATTTTTAAAATACGAGAAGACATGTATAGTAACAAATATTAATCACAAACTCTACTTTACGTTTATCGTAAGAAATTTTCCAGTTGATAAATTGAACTTGTGATTTTTAACACTAAACCTACCGAACAAGATTAAGTTCATACAGACTTTTTGCTTTATATATGTTTATATATGACGTTTGTATATGTTTGATTTAAGACATTGATTAAATCATTACCTATGAAAGTGTCTTTATAATTTCAATAAATCTAAAATAAATAATCGGTTTCCTGTCAATTTGACCGGTGCTGGTAGGTTTAGTGTTAAGTCAGCGGTGTCCTGCGTAGGGGCCCCTTACACGCCAGGTTCCCCTTCCTACTATCAGTTTGCGCAGGCGCAGCGTGTTCTCACGACGCTGACTAAGAAACCGAGTAACCGATCCGCGCGTCATAAAACAATTGACGATCATCTTTTTAACGCGGGAAGCGAGCGTATTGGTAATCGGTTCGGCGAGTTTCAGCGCCATGGAAACGGCGAACGGTGGTGGGGATGGCGTTCAGCTCTCGGGAATCGAGTTTGGACATCGCTGTGTTAAGTCATTTCCCATGATCTGACAAACAAATTTTCCTAACATAAATTGATCAGTATTCATTTTTATACAAATTACAATGTAAAAAAATAATTTTCTTTTTATAAGCAATGAGGACCACCACGATCTTTTAAATGCTAATGTATTTTTTGACTTCTAACATTCTAGCTGGTGTCAAGACGAACTTACAGATCTAACATGCCATGACTTTAAACTGTGAAATAACGCTAAAATACTTTTGGTCACAAAAAGCATAGTGCGACGAAATGTGCTGTCCGCAATTTTCATTTCCTCGATGAGAATGGCGGCGTTGCATTATCTCGCTGTTTTATTATCGATCGCTGTACGTGACTCACCTCGATCCTGCTCGGGCATGGTCAATTATGTAAACTATATCGGTGGTAGGTAGCGCTGTGTGTCTGGAGCGCGCTAGGAGCCCGCGGATTTTTTTCGGAGCCCATGCTACCTACAAATATGGCTGCCAGCTGACATGAGGTAGCGATTAGGCAATCGGCGGAGGCGCGTCATGCAGGATATCCGGGGCTATCGAGCCCTACCTGGCTCTCGTTTCGATAGTTTCGACGATATACTTAACGAAGATCGATGGTAAAAGGCGACACAGATTCCAGGCGAGGACTACGTTCATGGTCAACCGAGATTGACGCGAGAATGTTTGGAGATCAGAAGATTTCGTATGGTGAAGGTCTACTTTATTTTATAAGTAGATTGTGTATAACACAAATTGCTAACTGTGCAAAGGTGCTACAGATAAATACACTCATATTAATATAACATAATTAATTAAAAAACTTTACATTTCATGTAAAGAAAATCTTTTAAATCTGATAAAATGTCCGAATTTTGGTGACAAAATAGTTCCGATTATAAAGGGTTAACAATTGAAGGTTTAAAAGAATTTAAGTGTACGAAAAAGTTGAAAAACATGTTAAACTCGTGGCGAAGAGATATAAATTTCTGTTATGGCAGAAACTCGTAGTCTTTTTATAAGCCTTAGACCTAGCTGAATGTACCAACTGCTATATTTCGTCAAAAATTTAAATACTTACTACTTATAATTCAGTTTGACAGTCGTTGATTGATGCAAATGATAGGAGATTAATAATAATATGAAGAATACAGCGAGTATATACTCGCACATACATGCACACAGATGCTTTAAAATAAAATGCAGGAAAGAAATAATGATAATTGGTCCCCATTAAAAGTACAATGCAAAGTGTTGTTTCCTCACTTATATTCTATGAATTTATCAAAACCTGCACTTCATTAACGTCTTTTCTGCTTTACATAGTCCTTGCTTGAATTTCGACGGAACTTTTTGACATTTTTACTAATTTGTTCTCTTCCCTCATTTTTGAGAGATTTGTCGGTTAGTTTTGCCAGGTGGAATCTCGACGATACGTCATATGCTATGAAGAGAAAGTGGTAGCATTTTCATACCGCGAATGTGGTCGAATGAATGCAATAGATATACAACAAAGATGCAAACGCAACATTGCTCTCTGAAAGACCGGGACCGCCTTTCGGCTGTAAGTCCGCAGCCTACGTTAGGAGGCGCTATTCTGAAACAATTGCTCGTCAAGCGAAGACAGAGGTTGCGCACCTCATTGTCAGATGGAACAGTCAATAGTTTCGTACCTACTGACGCGCAGGAACGTGACTTTTAGCGCTGCTGGTATCGGGAATTTCTCGATGCACACCTGCGAGAGGGTGTGCAACTCATCGTTCCCTTTCGTTAGAATTATCTTCGCAATATCATTCCGATTGTATCCAGATTCTAATCGCTTCAGAGAGTTCGAGTAACCTTTCTTATATTTTTGAATGCCTCTTTTTTGGAGTTTTTAATCTCATTGCTAAATTACAAACGTTTCATAGTTAAAACAAAGAAAGCAGACGTGAATTTACGAATAAAATTTTTCACGGAACAATTTATGGAAGTTAGAATAAACATTTTTAGAAGAAACATTTTTCCAGATAATTATGATTAGGCTGTCGATTTTTATGCAAAATAAAAATTATCTTTAGTAATTATAAGTTACAGAAGCTACATAGCCATATCTACTTCCCTTCTTAACAATTGTATAGAGTTGAAGACAATACGACAGTATATATAAATTATTTAAATGATTTTCCTATTTTGTATTCCATGTACTCATTTTTGTCATAAATGTATCAAATTCGCAGTCTAATTATGACTATCAGAAATTGATTAAATGGTCTATTTATCAAGCATCGAAATCACCCATACGTCTCTTCCAATAACCCATCCCCGGCCTCATTATATCTTCTAACCCTCGGAGACCCTTACTTTCTACTCGTACCCTCAGCATACCCCTATCAAAGGCACCAATAAAAAGACCCTAAGAATTAGCAATCGTTCAATGAATGCAGGGTCAGTTTCCAACACCTGCTGGAACTTCAGCTTGAATAAAGAAGTATGTTTTACCGACTGTATATCGTTGTTAAAGTCTTTCTGCTTTTTGTGAAAGAATAGATTTGACGAGAAGAAGACGAGAAAAGTACGAAGTTGTTTTATTTCAGAAATTTTCTACAAGTTCAGCAGTTTTTCATCCTTACTTGGTATGTTATGTATATGTATATCTTGGGGTTATTCAAGACCCACACATGTCATGTATCCTATATTGATGAGTACACTAAATTGATGCACCTTAAAACAATAAATACATTAATAGAATTTAAGACTTCAATTAATGCTAACAATTTCTATTCTGCATAAAGACCCGCTGTTTATCGATGGGTATTGTTGTCTGAAATGTTATTAATAGTTGTATGTGGCTTGTACATGAAAGACAAAATTTTTTTCGAACAAGTTGCATCTTAAGCACAGAGAAAACAGGAGAACGCAGATGATAAAGTTGCCTACCAACCACGGAATAAACATCTGAGACAGTTGTGGCTCGTCCGAGCAGTGTCGCCAGATCAACCCAAAACTGGGTTGATTTTCCTCTCCTCCTTTTCCGCTTCCGCTATCCCATTCCACTTCTGCGCACACTCCAACGTCCCCCACTAAGACCGTAGACTGGTCATGTAACGTGCCGCGTAAATTCTTACATATTACTCTGGTCATCAGAAAGGTGGTAAATTGTATTCCCCTTGATTTCAGCGATCTGGCGACACTGCATCCGAGACTCAACGATACTAACCGAAGGTTAAATATCTTTTCGTTGTCGAATGAAATAGGCGTTTCCGCTGTGCGAACTAAACGCTCAGGCCGCTCGTCGCTCTGTACGTCGTACTAAACAGTGAATGGGTTTGAAAAATATGCAAATGCTTAGCGTTCAGGACGAGTCAAACTGACCAGGTATATCGGTACACCAACTTCCGTAGTCCGAGGGGTAAAATCGGATCTCACGGGTAAGGCAGTTCCCATTACGTGTTCCGCGTGGACGTTTTCCTCATTCCCCGGATATCGGATTAGGTAATGCGCGGAGGCGCACAATGCAGGCCGTTATCTGTCGCTACAATGTACCTGGTATCTGTCCTCGGTCTTTCTTCGTCCCCTATCTCTGTCTTTCCCCCCGTGTGTGCGCGGGTGTGCGTCCGTCACGGTTTCCTCCGGTGTCCGCGTATCTGAGAAAGAAAGAACCGTGCCACGGGACGTGGCTACCCAGCGTGACCATCCGATAGGATAAGCGTCACCCTGGACTTCCTACGCCGCTTGAGAATTAACCGGACAGGATGAGAACAATTAGCATCGGCCGGCGTAATCGCGCGCGCAGGTTCGCGGAGGACAGGGAGCCGCGATAACGGGCTGTCCACAAACTAACGGAACAACGGGTTCGCTGGCGAACGCGCAATCTCGCAAAAGTCTCCGAAGAAACCGGGCACGAGGAAAGAATTCGCAAGGCGAGCCGACCAACAGAACATCGCACGTACCCCACCCTACATCGTGTTCGCAGATTAATTTAATTACGATTCCGCAATTCGTTCGCCGCACGGTCGTTCGGCCGAGGCCGAGCTCCATCAATCCACCCAGTCGAAATTGCGCCACTAATCGTTGCGAACTAACCCACAGATAAGCAACTAGATAGTCATTCCAATTTCCGATTATTTGGTCCTCCTCGTCGCACGTGATCTTTTACATCACATAGATCCGGGGCTGGAGGACTTTCCAGATCGAAACTGTTATCGAGTGTTTGAAAATTCCTAAATATTCGTTTTAAATTGTAAAACTACTTGAACGTTCATGAAACATTTGAATATTATTGACCCCAACTGTGTACTCGGACGGAATACCACTTTGTGAAGAGTTGGAATTAAAAATCACTCGGTTGAGAAGTTCACCCTACCAAAATCAGGACTTCTTAACACTAAACCTATCACCACCGGTCAGAATTACCGGTCGCAGATATTTTATTTTACAAGTATTCATATTATCAAGATGCTGTCATGGAAAATGATGATATAAATATATTTAGTAGAGCACATATTATAATACGGACCGTGCAAAACCAAAATAATTTCAATCTCCTTATTTTTACAAGACAACATACGAGAAACTGAATTTCGAAAATAATTAGGCTTAATATTATTGAATGACAAACTTAGACAACCAGTTACTTTTAAGGCTTGGTAGGTTTAGTCCTAAGTCCTAGAAGACTTCTCAAGTTCTAGAAAATATTTATTTTGCATCTAGTCTACATTCGATGCTTGAATATTGGTTACAAAAGAATAGAATTTGATTTCGCTGTGAAAAAAAGGAATAACATTTGTATTCAGTAAATTCTTCTTAATATATAGCTCAAACAGAGGTAGTAATGGTAAAACAATTAAGTTCAAATGAGAACAGTGCAGAAATGCTGCCAGGTTCGCATGCAAATATTCGCAAGACTATGTTTCGAGATGTACTACATCACCAATACACATTCGTGAATTAAAAACGCGAGAATGTAGTGTAACAACCACTTGCCATCGAGAAGAAATTGCCCGGGACCAGAGGGAAGAGACGAGGAGAACAAAAAGAGAGTGGCAAGACCGTGACAAAGAAGCACGCATGCTCTTGATGGTTGTTTCTTCCGGCCGATGAAAACATCATCCGCGTCAAGCTGCCCCGCTCCGTGTCGGGATATGAAAATTTCGCGTGACTGATTTGCATAACGCTCGGCCGACGCTCATGGAGAAGACACAAGGGAAAAAGGAACTCGTTTCCCGTCTCGAGAGATAGTCGATTTTTTTAACGGTACAGAAGCGCGATGTTTGTTCTCTCTGCTACCTGTTGTGCACCTCTGACGGGAATATTAACTTTACGATCGAACTTGAACTCCTGAGCTATTCTATGCCAGCTAGACCCGGTCCGAGATATCGACGTAATCGAATCGGCTATTCGAGAGGATAGGCCATGTCCATATTAACGGCGAATTGAGTTAAGTGCGGATTCTTGTTTCCCGATGATACCTCTATCGAAACGTTCGCTAACAAGCTGCTCTACTATTAATACTCTTTCGCTCGGTTTTATCACGGAGAACGGTTCCCTCGGGCCCTTCTGGCCATTCAGACCTTTACCAACGCGCGAGGAAATTCATCTTCTGTTCGAGGCTGCCTGACAGCGGCACTCCAATTCTCGTTTCTTTTCTCGTCCCATTTCATTTAAATATCCAATCTCCAGTATTTAAAAAAAATCGTGTGTGCTTAAACCACACGGCTAAAGTGAAACTTTTTTCGAACATTTTAACGAAATTCATATGAGAATGAGCAGGGGGAGTCGGAGCGAGAAGGAGAGCAAAAGAGAGTGGAGGTTGATGCGAACTAATATAATGGCAATATTACGTAACATACTACATACATATTCTATAAAAATCAGGATTTGTTTAATTTTTTTTCGAATTTTTATTAACACTTTATGATATTTAATTTTCTATGATTCTATCATTGAAACAATTGGCCTGCGATAGATAAAATATGATATAAATATTCTTGATTCAATTTTGTCTAAATGTCTTGCAAATAATGCATCGAGATTTGTTCCTGATCTTGTTGTCGCTTCATTAGAATTATTTACCATTTGCAATCTTAATTTACTTCTAAAAAAAAATAGCTAAAATATGATATAAATATACTTTATTCGATTTTGTTTAAATGTCTTTCAAATACTGCATCGAGAGTTGTTCCTGATCTTATTGTCGCTTCATTAGGATTATTTATCAATTACAATCTTAATTTACTTCTAAAAAATAAAAAAATAATTCTACTTATATACTTTGATTGTTCCGATGCAAAGTTCACGTTGAAATTTCCACTTAGTAGCATCGGAATTTTATTATAATCTTTATTATGCAATGCCGAACCTTCATCGCCAGATCAGTTTTACGCCTACCGCGCCTAAAGAAGTTTCACTTCAAAACTTCATTCAATTCTAGTTATACAGGGTGTCTGAAAAATGTTGTAAATACTTGAAATGTGCGGTTCCTGAGTTTATTTAAAGTAACTTTTTCCTTTGCAGAAATGGACACCTCGGCTTTCTTAATGAGTTATTATCGAAAAACACGGACCAATCAGAAAACCGTCACAGCGGACGGATTCCGGCTCGGCTAATGGCAACGTCGCGCTCAGTGACGGTGCTTTTTAATTGAATATCCGTATATAAACCGCGATTTAGTAAAAATAAATATATAAACATATAAAAGATATCTATAAAAGCAATGCGTTTACCCGTGACTTTCAATACACGAGTACGAGTATGTTACGATCCGCGTATCGATACACGCGTGTCCGTGTGTCTCATTACCCGTGTCCCGCTTATTAAAAAGTACACGGATTAAGACACGTGTACACGTATATTTTAGCAGTAAACCTACCGAGCCTTAAAAGTAACTGGTACAAATTACCTTATACAAATCATAAGATTGAATTCGTTTGGACTTTTGTGCGGTTCTTATTGTAATATGTGCTTTACTAAAGGTATTTATTCAATCATTTCTTATGAAAACATCTTTACAATTTCAATAGTTATACAATAAAAACTCTGGTTCCGGTCATTTTGACCGGTGGTGGTAGTTTTATTGTTAAATACATGTGAAATGGGGATCATTATTCTGCATTCGTATGAGCGGCGGTTTGTAGGTGCGTCCGAAAATCGTCTTACCCGAAGGAGTGTGAGTATAAAGCAGGTCTGGCCAATACGCGGCCCGCCACGTTAAATTGTGCGGCCCGTCGGGCGATTTTTGCGTCCACATAAAAAATTAATTTTTACAATACTTATATTACATTTGAGAGATATTTCAACTTAAGATATTTTGTATAACGAGTTGTAAGTGCTTTTGGATCCACGTATGTTTGTGTAACATTTTTTTCTTTACAAAGCGTTCATCACGTGCTTCACTAACTGATGCCAATTTAGAAAACCAGCAAAGATGTGCAACGTCGAATATAAATATAGATTTACACAAATTAAGTGAAAGAAAGGATAAACAAGTATCTCATTAATTAAGACTCGAGAGTTAATTATATTGAATCACAGTATAACAATAAAGTTTCATTCATTTTGTATTCGTATTACATTTTTTAAAAGCATGTTTACCTAAAGTGCGGCCCGCTGTAATGTTACGCGTCATCAAAGTGGCCCGTGAATACCCTCTCCTCTATAAAATCCGATGGTCTTTTTAAGGGTAAAACCTATTTCCAGCAATTTTTTAGTGATAACCGACTTCCTTGGTTCTCTCATTTAAACTTGTCCCGTTCGGCTATTGCAACTATCAATAGGTGTAGAGCTGATTACTATCACCTGGCTGCTTCCTTGGCTCGTATTGGTTTCATTGATGATCCAGAATGCAGCTGCAGAGATGGTGATGAATCTCTGAATCATGTCTTATGGCAATGTAATTTGTATAATGTCTAAAGACTTGAATTTTTTGAAAAGATCCGTAAGATTCGTAATTTCAATTTTCACCTTCAATATAAGGGCTTGTCATTACATGTTATCATTTTTTAAAAGTTGCGGTTTCAATGTTTAAGTTTATGGTCTATTCTGTGTTTAATGTTTGTATTCACGTTATCGTTATAATACTTATGCGTCTTCAGTCTCCTATTCTGTTTAAAAATTGTCTCCTGTTTGTAATCAGTGTATTGTATTCTTTGTAATGTTGAAATAAATCTCGTATGAGATTTTCTTTAATAAAAAAAAAAAGAAAAAGTGGCCCGTGAAACCATGTGGGTTGGTCAGGCCTGGTATAATGGATCATCGGGGTTCGTTCAAGTTTGTCTGCTCGATGCCCGTACGTTTGGGTCGTGACTTCGATGGTTGTAAACGGTTCGTAAGCAAAGTGTTAACTCGAAGTTAGAAGAGAGGAGAGCGTACATGGTGTTCGGATCTGTCTAAACTCACGACACCCAGATTCGGTTACCCAGCACACGATTCCACAAAAGGTGGTCTCAGCGTGTGCACGCGTATCTGCTTGTCACGGTGCCGCGTTTGGTCGTCGTGCGTCTCCCGTTTCCCTTCCTCCGTTGAAAAGGGAAACAGGAAGACACGTTTGTCCTCCGTGAACCCCTTCTGGCTGACTTTCCGCGCGTGCACGGAAGCGGCTCGGCATAAAAGCTCGTCGAATCTCGACGGGACGTCCCGTGGCGACGACGCGACGGGACGGATCGGATCGGGCCACAGTTCGTTTGCGGTTCTACGAGTGCAGAGAGGCGCTGGACCGAGAGCTCCGAAAGGGACGAGCATGCTCGAGCTGGTTCGAAAGGGTTTAAGAGGGTTGCGGGGATGTTCTCGTCTTCGGGGAGGAAAGAAAGCGAACGGAAGCGGGCATAGAATAGGCGCGAGAGAAGGTGCAAAAGAGGGCGGGGATGCTCCGCGCGCCGATATGAAATATTCGCTGGGAGAGTAACTCTATATTATTATCCTCTTTCACACCTCCCTGCATCTCTATGCGCGAGAAAAGCCTCGGGATCACAATCAACGAGTGGCCCCCATTGTCTCTCATTGTCGTGCGCCTCGTGCGTGCACGCCGCGCTGCGCTCTACGCACTCTGCTAGGCTCTGTGCTACGCTGCGCTGCACTGCGCCCCATCTCACCCCGTAGTGGCGCTCGCTCTTCACGACCTGCTCGCCGGAATTAATTAGCCCCGACGTGGCCACTAATTAGCAAATCGAGCCGAGCCGGTCGCCCGGGTGTGCCCGTTGTCGGCCGATTGGAAAGCGAGCACGGCCTCGCCGGTGACTTTCACGTGGAGCGGTTTTTTGCGCGCGGATCCCAACGATCTCTGGTGGACGTCTGCCGTCCGCTTCGCTCGGCTCGCGGGATTATTAAGTTTCTTTTTCTTGCGTATCTCTCTCTCACTCCCTCCCGTATTTTTCTTTCTCTCTCTCTTTCGTTCTTTTTCTATCACCGCCTGCCCTGCCGCCTGCTCCTCTTGTTTCTCGTGTTGTTGCCGGTCGGTTAGCAGGGATCCGAGAGAGGCCCGAGGGAGTTATCTCGATTGGTCGTTGGTCGCGACCAAGTTTGAGAGTTAATTCGTTCCGACTGGCAGATAGCGCCGGCCAAAAAAATATTAATAAGCCGGGATATGACGCGAATCTAATTAATAGTAACAGTTGAAAGCTGGAACAGGTTCTTGTGACGATTAGGCTACCGGGATGCGCTACCGCGACTTCCAAACATGGTTCGTTTATTGCTTGCATTCCGCTAGCGAGAGAGCACGTCAACCCGAGAGTGCGCGCCGGCGCTGCGCGGCGTCGCGTCGGCGGTCGAGATTTTTCGAAACCGCGTTTGCTCGCTCGCGCGCGTTCGAATCTTTAATCGATTTCGCCGGTAATCGAGCCGAACCCCTTCGAGAAATGCTAAATGCCTCGACAAGGATTTCAACTTCGAACGGAAACGTTTCGATAGGGCTCGTTACTATCCGCGGGATAAGTTAGTGCCTCGGATAAGCAGCGGTGGAAGAGGCCCTCCGGAAAAAAATCGCCGGCCAGCGAAGCGCTGGCGAACGACGTTTAATTAACTGGATCAGTGAGAGTCTGATGAACCTGGCTGCCGGTAAGTGTTAAATGTTATCAGCTTTAAGCGACGTAAAACTCCGAGTACTGCTCCCCGGAGCCAGAATTAAGGAGAATTAAACGAAGCTTTATAGGGGTCTCGTTGCATCCACTGCAATCGGAAAAGCATGCGTGTAATTAATTGTCGACCTGCCTGGAAATATATGTATGTTATGATGCTGCAAGAGGTACCTTTATTTTCAGAGAGGCCAGAATTGGTTCTGGAGAGAGAATTTGTAGAAGCAACGGATGTCTAAGGAATCCAGTAATTATCTACCAAGAAAAGGGATTTCTTCTACACTTACGATGTCACATCACAAGTCTGCTCTATTAGAAATCAGACTTTGCGATTTACGGAAAGCTTGCTATACCTAAATCAGAAAATTCAATCTCTTTCTTTCTTTATACATATACCTACTGTAAAATGTTTGATTTCTTTCTGTTAGTGTTGCGAGACGTATTCCTTCAAAATGTGGCATCATAAATGAAATTTGTTGTTTTAACCCTCGTGCACCGTTTAATTTGATCGAAAAGCAAATGTTCCTTGCCGAAATAGTTTATAAATGAATCTAACAGTACGTACACATTGCATGCGAGTTAGGAATTCTAATTTTTCCTGAATTAAGTTAAACGTATGATACTGTTTAACTTTGAAAAAGGTGAAAGTGTAAAAATATACTATCATCCTGGGATCTTCAAGTTCAGTCGACCATGCACACGAGGATTCTAAATAAACAAATATAAGTGATAGCAATAATCAATCTACGGGAGAAAGCTAATTATAATGCATCAGAGGCCTACTAGATAGTCGAAACGATAGAAAATTCTACGGCGTGTCACAAGGTTCCATCATCGATCGCTCCGATCCTCGATCGGAAATCGAAGGCGATCCATCAGCCGCGTGACTTCTTCGTCCTCTCTGGTATTAAATAATTCAATGAACCGCCGTGTAGGCAGAAGCCGAGAGAAAAGGCAGCGGGACGAGCAAACGATAAAAAATGACGATAGTCAAGCACGGTTACGCTTCGGTCCGGGGGTGATTCGATGCGTGAGATTGCTGGTCCGAGGATTTTTCGCAGAGATCTTTTTCATCTTTCGAAGAATCATCGGTGCTAATGCGTCACCGTTAATAAGAGGTGTCTCCTGATTTGAGAATTGTTCCCTCGGTTTTTGCACGGCCGTCAACATCTCTCACGGAAGTCGTGTCGTCGACCTGGATAATAATCGACAAACGTGTTAAAAAGGTGCCGGTCGCATTGCATTTAGATAAGACTGAACTATATTTCACGCACGTTGGCGTTCTCGGTTTTATTTTCGCTCAAGCGAAGCTACATTTTCCTCGTATAAGAAAAATATATTATTGCATTTATACAAAAGCTTTTTACGACGAAGACACGTTTTCATCATCGAACACTGGCGACATTCCAATAGTCTATAAAACTGCAATAAGAAGCAAGTAACAATGGATCGATTTGGGATATATTTTGGAAAATTTATTGAATCGATAAAGTGAAAGTCTTCTCGTTTTCATTGAAATGTGGCGCTTTCACTGCGGACGCGCAAATGGATAAGTCTATGTAGTTTAACCAAATTTGAAGCAATAAATATGATTCGATTTCAAATATTTCAAGAAAACCATTTTCGGACAATCTAGAACACTGCCATAAAATAAATTCTTTTTTACAAGGATCTCATCTCACTGAAACGTTACAGAAAATCAAATTCTACTTCAATTTTGTAGGGATTGAAAGCATCGATGATTGGATTTCATAGTAGTAAAAATCGCGCGGCTTAACAAACGCCGAAAGTAAAGAAAACGACGTGTTAAATGACCGTTGCCTTATTTTACAATTAATAAAATGATGAGGACGCTTTCATGGGATATTATTGTGAGCCTTTTTTGTTCATATACTTCAAGGATGGGCATTTTTGTCTCAATTGAGACAAACCGTCCCCACCATAACGCCCACTGTCCCCCACCACCATCCGCCGTTACTATAGAGAAAGAAAGTGCTTCGCCCGTCGCGAACAATGCGCAGGCCTCGCTCATAAAAGAGAGGTTGGTGGGAGAAGCAGGCATTTGAGGGGCCCCTACCGTTCCCATCCCTGATATATTTTAATAGAAATTGCCAATCCTGGATTAGGATCTTCAGAGGCCCTAAGCACTAGAATGATTTTGAAGCTTATACACGATCACTGTAACGCAATATAAATCTGTATGATTTCTTACACGATTTCGATAATTTGACTAAAAAATATTTTAAACAAAAGTTTTGTTCGCTACTGACTTTCATGTTTCCACTATTCTTTCGTTCTTTCCACTAACAAACACATGCACATAAATACTTAGCAATATTATTACTCCGTAAAAAATGTAAAATTCTGAAAATTACTATGGTGCCTCCCATTCACCTGATGCCCTAAGTTTATTTTGCTTATTGGTTAATCCACCACGGAAAATTTGTCAGGTCCGGAATAAATTGGATCGTGCTATTTTTAAAAAGCAATATACAACTTTTCTGCCTGATCGGTTTAGCTTTAAACGAACAGGAATGATTCTCGCGATAAATCGTTCGGGATGCTTCGTCGATCGGCGTATCAACGACAGGATGTAGGATTAGCCGCGTTATAAATCGTTCTCGGATAGAAAGTAATTGGTTTCTTATTCCCGATTAAAACACCGTCATCCGAGGGACAGCTGATATATCGTGCGACCAAGATCTTTAAGGGATTTCATTTCGAGAGATCGAGATACCAGCTCTCGGGCCAGGGTTTCATGCATACTCTGTTGGCATCGATGTTTGTGAAACGTGTTACACGCGAATCGGTGCAGGAGGGGATTCGAGTCGAACGCGAGGAAGACATTATCCAGCATGGAAAAAATAGGGATTTTATTCCTGAGGGGATTTCAAAAAGACGGGCTATGTTGTGGTAAGCAATTCGTGGAAATTCTGCGGTTTAGATAAATTATCCAACTCACGGATCCGTTGGAGCAATCGGGAATTGTTTATTGAGGATGGATTCCAAGAATTATCTTTATTCAAGCAGACTCAATGCATACTTCTGGAAATGTTTATTGCAACGACTGAATATTAAACGCGTCAGTGTCTTACCTTTCTGACCAGTAATCTACCTACTTGGAAATTATTCATCTCTGACTAACACACGATTTTGTTTCACGAGTGGATTGCGGATTTCACGTAGTCGAGCTGTGCTTCGGAAGAATGTGCGAATATTATTAATGTATAAGTTGATCTTTTGTCCTGTTTGTTCGAGTTGTTCCATAAAATTCTTTGTTATGTAGGAACGCCTGATTCGCAGGTGTTCTGCGAGTTCACGAGCGTCTGCAGGTGGCCCGATACAGGCCTCCGTGTTTGTTTACCTTTTCGCGTAATGTTGTGGTCAAGAAAGAAAGAGAGCGAAGGAGTGTGAGAGAGAGAGAGAGAGAGAGAGTGTTTGAGGTGCAAGTGGGGAGTGCGAGCAGCGAAGTCGAAGCATTCCGGGTTTGGAGTTAGGACAGTGAAGTCGGACAGTAAAGTCAAAAACAGCGAAGTCTAGCGTAGAAGTAGTGTATACCGTGCGAGATAAAGTCGTACCGCGTAGAACATTAGATTATCCGATTAGTTTAGTTATAAGTTTTGTTACATAAATAAGTTACGTCGAAATTTGTTCTTGCCAAACCTTCCAATCCCACAGTTACGATCGTATACCCACTGTGCATTTGTTAGCGACCATGAGCGTCGTATGTAATACATAAAAAGAAAGACACGATAAATACTTTTAGTAGTAAACGCCTTTATAGAAGATGTTCCAAATCATGTTGGCATAACTTGAGGGATGGAATCTGTACGCTAAAATGAAAGTACATATGTTTATATGAACTTTTTTCTTATTTTAGCGTATTAAATTCATTCCTGATGTTATGCCAACATGTTTTGAAACAGCCTGCACAATTTACAAAAATTAACGTCGTTGTGCTCTTCTTTTAGGTAGGTGTTGATTTTTAACAGGTTATTTCGGCGATGTTTGAAGGGAAACGTTCATGTAGACCAGGGGTGGGCATTTTTGTCTCAATTGAGACAAACCGTCCCCACCATAACGCCCACTGTCCCCCATCAGCATCCCCTCGCGCATGAAAGAGAGGTTGGTGGGAGAAGCAGGCGTTTGAGGGGCTCCTACCTTGCCCATCCTTGATGTAGACAAACAGTATGTTTTAAATTTCATTACAGTCACAGATAAAGAAGTTAAAAATTGTAACCTTTACTTTTGTTCTTCAGAATTTCGACCAATAACAGTTTTTAAATTCTTTACGCATTATCTAGCAAACTAATCGTTCTGGCATCTAAAAAAAAAAAACAAGTTGTTTGATCCAATTTAAAAGAAAATGATTCCTATCTACAGGGTGTGCTGGTAATACTTTTGTTCGGCACTGTATATGAATCGGATTCCTTTTGTCCGAACGATCCAGTTAGCCAAATCATCGTATCCCTAGAACGGTTCAGATAAATGGAATTCCACTGTATAATAGTAATGTCTAGTGTTGCAACGGGTGCAAAGGGTTAAACTGTTCGAAGAGCCAGCCGATCGTCAGCAAAAGGGTCTGTGGAACACAGCTCGTCCGCAGGTAACGGATGCAATCCCCGCAGCAGCGTGGACTAGCAAGCATCTGCATCCGGTGTAACAACCGACTCGCTTGTTCCGAAGTGCAGCAGAGGTCGATCGCGGTGTGCGCGCGTTACCGATCCCTCTCTTTCACGTGGCGGGCGCGTATCGAGCGAGCAGGATCGAGCGATCGGGATCGACCGAGGTTAGAACGAGAAAGAGAGAATCGGAGAAGGCGGGACAGAGAGCTGCGGTCCGCGCAAGACGAGGATGGTAAATGGTAAATGGGAAATTGTAAATGGTAGGCCACTAGTGCGGACCGAACATGAATGAATGGAACCTGCTTCGCCACTTGCATACCCATTATAGGAACTCAGCTGGTACGTGTACCAACCTCGGACGCGGTGCTCGCGTGTGCGACCAGTTCACGCACACCTTCGCTCGCGCAAACACGAACACACAATCATGGATCCATCTACACACGTGTAGACACGCGACCGTCCCGGCACACAATGCGCCGCGATCTGTTTATCTGTCTATCGTTCGTGAGTCTCGTGAGCCTCTCTCGAGGTGCCCACGGTTAAGAGATCCTCAAAGCGAGTCAGTCACGCGGATTCATCCGCGACATCAATCGCTGAACATCCGCTACTTTCGATCTTTCCGTCCGTTTTGCAGGGCGTCATCATTGGTAGCGAAACTAACCGCTCGCTTCGTGATTTCTTTAACGGCTGCTAATCACAGCTACTTTATGTTGATCGCCCGCTGGCGGAAAACGAGGTCTATGTTTACCTGAAACCAGAATTTTCACGGTCACCACCGGCGGCGCACGCGAGCAGCGATCGGAAGTTTGTTTACCTCCGCGCGGGAACTAAAATACACGTTCTCACGAAGATACGCGTACCGCCGTACTCAGAGAATTGTTATAACTCGAAAATGTCGGGTCGGGAACGGGTCAACAATTTTATTCAGGGCCTGATGCCTTCCAGACGCGTCCTGACCATCGGGTACCCGACATTTTTAGGTTCAGGTACCCTCTAGTGTCCGTTAAATTTTCGCCATTTCCTGGAAAAAATACGGTCAACAAATGATCTGGATTACGAAATCTATTCGTGAAAGCGTTAGACGAAATCTCTGCTCGTTGCAAAGGGAAGCATAATAAATGTATGAAGTACTAGGATAATTTGATTTCATCTCTTCTTTTAGGTAATTGTTTAAGTCATCTTAAACGTTATCATTAATATAGTGTTACAATCATACGAAGTTATGACAGTATTGAAGTTGCCTCGATATTCCGAAGATGATGCAAAGATTTGAATTGGAACCATCCGATCAAGGAAAGTCGACTCCGAATCGAGATTGTGGTTTCCGGTCAACAGGGTGCATAGTTGTTGATGAGAAGGTCGACGGATCAAACCGAGACGTCAGGGAGAGAAGACGTTTAACGAACTGTCACATATTAGAGACTAGTAGTTGATTATTATTGCGCATATATAATTGCGTTCGCAATTCTTCTTTATTTTAAATAAAATGTGCTCGCCGGTGAAGAGGAGAAGAAGCCTCTGCAGCGATACTATAAAAAACCTAAAGCTATACATTGGTAGTGAGACACAGGCTAACCATTGTGTTCTCATTACATATTTCTTATTTTTAAACAATTAATTCCATAAATTATCCTAACATAACACTTTGCCCATTTTTAAGAAATACATCAGGCAGCACAAAAAGGAGGGAAAGGTTTTACTAAAATATAGAAATGGACGAATCCTCGTTTCGAGGAACGCGTGAGATTGAAAGTAATCGATTAATTTAATTAGTAAAGATTCGACATAAGACATTTTTATGTCAAGAAGATTCGTGAGCGAAGACGGGATTCAATTACGAATAATCGGGATTTCACAATCGACTGCGCGGTACGCTTTACGAGGCTAGTTCCGCTAATTGGTAAGCCGCGCGGCCTAACAAAGCTGTCAGCGAGGCGGATTAAAATGATCAAATTTTCATTGCGGCTGCGACCGCCAACACCGTCTTGGTGCCCGTCAGAAAAGTGGCTCGTTACTTACGGCACAGCCTCGATAATTACTATTCCGTTTAACGCACCGATGAGGTTTACTGGGCAATATATTATCCTTTACGCGCCCGGCAACGGACTGATTTAATGGTTTCATTCGCGCCGCGATGGATGACGTCTCTCCGGTCACGAAAAACTCTGTTGCACAACATAGAAGCAACGAGCGTCGATCCGTCCACCATCTTTTAAATTAAACCGCGCGTAATGCTAATTCTCGCAGCGTTTCGCGCAATGCCGTAACGATAAGGTAAATCTCTACGTTTCTACGTTTTATCGCTCCGTCTTTCTCTCTCTGTCTCTCTGTCTCTCTCTCTCTCTCTCTCTCTCTCCTTCTCTTTCGCTGTCGCAGAGTTTACGAGCGAAACGAGCGGACAGTTAAACCGTGGAATGTTCTTAATTTCTCTTTTTACGGTGCTCCCGGTTCGAGACCCGCCATTAATATTGGTGGATTCGTCCTACTTCTTCGACGAAGCTAGGGTCCACGGAGATACGCTATCTCGGTCGATTATTTAAATCGTATGTCTGAGATATAGACATTGAGAAAATTTCAGACGCGCCGATAAAATCGCGGATGCAACCTCGCTGCATGTAAGTATACGACCGCTGCACGCCGCATCGAGCCGCAGAGATTTCGACGCCTGGCCTCGAAGTGTCGGCCAAATGAATTTTATGGCTGACAGCGGGGTGCTCCGAGGTCCATCGCTGATTCCGACAATTCATAATTTTCCTAGATCATGGTGTTGGTTGAAATTATTTCTGTTAACACAACTGGGGTATCCTGAAAATTCGATACGCGACTTGCCACCGCTAGAATTCCAAGCACGTGGCTATTAGAAAATTGGAATAAAATTCATTCGGATGGTAGAGGAAGCAGCTTTCGTTTATGTACAGTAGAACTTCGATTATCCGAACTAAATCGGGACACGTGACCGTTCGGATATTAAAACAGTTACACAGTTTTAATTAGCATGCGGATTTTATGCATTCGTAAGAAAAATGAAAAGGTGAAATATGAAATGATGAAAAGTTTATAAAAATGTAAGGATGTCGGTATACTAGTTTAAATTGACTAAAATTATTGAAAGAAGAAATACATTTTTTGGCTCCTGTTTCTCGAAAATAGTGCACGAAAATTTTAGTTATAATCTTAGATTAAATCGCTGTTAATTAGTGCCATAAATAGCGTTGCGCATGAGTTTCCTTACATTGAGATATTTACATCCGAAGCATGCTGGGATACTAATGAATTCGGACACCGGTGATTCGAATAATCGAGCTCCTACAGTACTTGTTTGAAAGATAAATAAAATTTCTGTGTTACAACCAGAACAAGCTGTGTGCATGTTTATCGAGTCGCTTGCTTTCGAAACGTTCTGGCGCTATCGCCTGCGAATGCGATTCCCACAACCGATTGTACGTCTGCTGATATTCAATTAAATGATAATTGCGTGTATCGTTCGCCATCATCGTCCATTCAAGCCCGCCTTTAAAAAGAGAAAACATCGTCGTTAACTTCGTCCGTCCACAAACTTCGCTCGAGTCAGACAACACGACTGGAGGGTTAAGGGTTAACTGGCGTGCGTTCGAAATGACAACCGGCTCGCGATGAATCGTGATATTTTGAACGCGGTGGCACGCCGATTACCAGATCCGCTGGTAGACGGCATGAAAAATGCCTGGCCGCGTGTGGCAGCGTGTTTTGAACGGGGTGGTGGATAGTCGACGAGACCAGGGCCGTCTTATCCATAAATACCTAGGGCATGATGTGTAGACAGAATTGAAAGTCTACGAAAAAATTCTACATCCTCCTGAACGTAGTGAATTCCACGAAAAATATGATGGAAAAACTAACTGGAACGAAACATAATGCCGAGTAAGATTCAACATGGGACTGCAAAGGATTCGGACTTAAGGAAACAGGATTTGGAATCAGGACAAAGAATTAAGGACAGCTAGACGATGCTAACACTTGGTGACTGTTCGACGATTAGGGATTCGATAGGGGATGATACGTTGAATCTGGAAGCGGCCGATGCTACGGGTCGCCATAATGCGGCCCTGGACAAGACTCGTCTGTCGTCGTTACCTAACGCTGACCGATGTTACCCTTCGGGGTAGAAAGTTCAACCACTGCGCGTCTGGCAATTACCAGCGTTGTCGCTTGGACACGATCATTCGTCGGTCCCGGTCTTCCTGGACAGCTGGACGTATCGTCGCCGCGTATTACCGATTCAACTCGCTCCTGGAAGCGTGGCCGAGCACATGCTGACCAATTTACATGTTTACGTAATAGGCCAGGCAGATCGTCTGTGATGCTTGTTCACCGAATTACCGAAACGACCGGGATTTATCGAGCCGAGTCCGGGAAGAGGAGATCCACGCCGGATCAAGAGTTACGTGACCGAGCTCGCGACCGGGGTTAATCGGCACTTATATCGATACCATCGAATCTCCGTCGGACAGTTTTCTTTCTCTCGAAGCGAGAGACTCCGGGAACGACGTACAGTGCATTAAAAATAGACAAAAATTGAAAAATCAACTGTCATGTTGGTACTTTACACTGGGTTTACGGAGCACTAAAAATAACTATTTCTCATTACTCTATAAAAATAGCAAGAATGTATCTAGCAAAATTTTTACCCATTTTTAGATAGTGATGGGAACTCCGTGGGCGCTGGGCGAAAATACTACCACCACTCTGACGTAAAGTCTTCCCCTACTTTGTTTCTACCGCGCATGCGCTACACACAAGCGTACCTCTACTCTATACGACAGAGTAGAGGTACGCTTGTGTGTAGCGCGTGCGCGATAGAAGCAAAGTAGGGGAAGACGGTACGTCAGAGTGGTGGTAGTATTTTCGCCCAGCGCCCACGGAGTTCCCATCACTGGCCTATACTTACAAAAATAAAATGCTTCTTTACAATCTCAATAATTAAAACTATTAAAACACGTCATTTTAACGGGTATGCTTCCATAAATATGAAATGAGCGGAACGCATAGGTTTGTTTTAATTAATGGTTAACAACTATTTTAAACAATTATTTTTGCCAAATAAGCGTTGTACCTGTGGTAAGCTTTCCATAAATTTTCAAACAAATTGTTCGGATATTTTAGTTTTTATGGATTTTTTGCCTCTCTTTGGCCAAATGGCATCATCGTACGTCGCGTCGGCGCTAAGCCTCTTCTCCGTCGCGTTTCTTTCTTTTTGTAGTCCCTGTTTCATTGTTTCGCTTCTCCGCTGACCCAAATCGATTAATTCCGTCTGTTTGTAACGGTGCCGGCCGCTGCGGGGGCTTGTCATTTTTCATACGATTCCCGGCCACCGTTCCCCACCTACCGAACGCAATCTGTACTTTCGATCTGCACTTTCGAACCGAGACGTCAATTAATTCGGGCGTCCGCCGCGGAACACGCGACGAATCGGACACGGCCGACGATCGTCTAAATACGGACACGAGAAACCTGATTACACACATTCCTGCCAGCAAGTATCTTAAATCGAATACCACGCTAATAATTCTTCCGCTTCGACTAATTTCGCCGCGGACCGTTTTTCCCCTTTAATCGTATAATTGCGCTAAATAACCCAGCACCTTCTTTCTGCTTTATGAATGGCGTTCGCATTTCAATCACCTTAACGCTGACTTTCGTCCGTTAAGCTTTATGACTTCTTTCCCAACTTCTGCGCGCTCTCCATCTTGAACCGCGAGACTGCGTTCTTTTAATCGTACATTTACGATTCGAAGTTGAATGGCGGCGCGACGAGAGAATCAATTCTTAATATTTTCGTGTATTTTTGCGCAGTATTCAGGTGAAAAGGCACTTCTTGTATTGAATATTGTACAACTTTTTGTTTCTCTGGAATTGTGTCACAATCTGGCATGCTTTTATCATACAATCGGTTGGAAAATGAATAAATAAAAGCTACGGTTTTAATTTTCGTGGAGACATTTTTCAGGAGATTTATGAGCGTTGTCACATTGATTGCTACTGTGGTGGTTATTGATTGATCGTCGTTACTGATGTGTTCAAAACAAATTGTCATAAAATTATTCGCACTTAATATCTATTTTTTATTTTTTCTGAAAAGGCCTGAATTATACAGTAAGGTGTAAACTTCACTATCAAGCAGTTAGTAACAATCATTCCCCAAAACATCCCACAAAATCAAAGCAATCTAATCATTGTAATAAAAATTGCAGAATTACTACTGATACACAAAGAATTGTGTCACCCTTATAATAATTGACCGACGCGTGATCAACGTGTTAAACAAAACGTGGATTCCCGTAAAAAACATTTTACTAAAACCACGGAGTATTCCAATCTTTAACGGAGACAGGAAATTTCGATAACCGTTGCAAAACCCTCAAACTTCACAAGCTTGATTTTTGGGAGAAGAGAGTTTCGAGCCTTTCGCCGCGCTTGAGTTAGGTCTGTTACTTTCTTTCAAAGGTCGAAGCTTCGAAACTTCGAACCTTCGATTCGTTCCCAGTTAACGGATAAGAGGCGAAAAAAGTTGAATCTGCGCGAATGAAGACGCTCATTTTCTAATAGGCGTTACAATGTAAGACCGCCACGGGAAGCCTTCACAGAATTTAATATAACTCATTGAAATTTTGTTTCCAAAGTATTATTTTTCAAGTACATTCGTGATATGATCCCGAAATTTATTAATAGAATGCAGTTTTTCAAATTTAATTTAATTAAGAACAGTCCAAACGGAAAAATCAGTCTTAGTCACCGGTGATTGACATGGCTCTTAACGTGTTAATATTTTTATGTATTAAAAATCGTGACATGCTATGAAACTCATAAGTTACACCTTCATACGTTCCGAAGATCTTGAAATTTCGTGCACTTCCAAGACTTCGAAACTTCGATACTTCGAATACTTTGAATACTTCGAAACTTCGAAACTTCGAATAGTTCAATACTTCGATACTTCGATACTTCGATACTTCGATACTTCGATACTTCGATACTTCGATACGTCGATACTTCGATACTTCGATAGTTCGATACTTCGATACTTCGAAACTTCAAAGTTCCCTTTGTTCCTTCGAAACCTTCGAAGCTTCGGAGAAGTAACAGCCCTGGTCTGGAGCCGTCGATCGTTTCTCGTTCAAGTGCATAATATAATAAGAAGCAGCGAGACGGTTAGCGATACCAATTTGAAGAAAAGTTAACGAGCTTATCGACCTTCGGTCTCGCCGATTAATTCGTCGATGCTTCAGACACGGCTTCCCACCTCTCGGCCGTCGTTTCTGCTTATGCAAAACGCGGCCGCCTAGCCGTAATTAATCAGCACGCCGGACTAAGCCGGTCGTTTTCTCGCGAGTATGTTCCCGGGGGAAAAAAACGAAAAATTTACGAGATTTTTATTGCATTGCCTCCGGCGAGCCGATCGTTTCACGGCTGTAGTAAACAGATAACTGGACAATGATCCATATCGATTACACGCGAGAGCAGGAACATCGTACTCGATCCTCCCGAGCACCGTAGTTTCCCCCCCCCCCCTCTTTCTTTCTCCCCTTTCGCAGTGTGTCTCCTCAAGGGACGCGTCCACTATGTTTGCAAATTTAGATGGTTAAAGAAAGAAAACCCTTCTATGTATTACTTTCGAAAATAATTACCGACTCCGGGAAGATTAATGTATGATAATCGGAAGCGATTTTAATGGCGCGCCATTAAGGGTTCCGACTGCGCCTTGAAATTTGCATTCTGAATACTGTTTACGTTTAAAATTCAAGATAGAGGAGATCTCGCGCGTTCGTGACGGCTTTCCCTCCGCGTCCCCCCTATCGACCATAAAACGCACACGATTATATCGTTCGCATTCAACCACCGCGGACTAACCGGCCTGTCGATTAATCGATACGATCACTGTGATAAAATGATTAGAAGGGGCCAGGAAGAGTGCTCGATTCGCGGACTCCCTCGTTAGCCGGGCTCTTTTCGATCCGCGCGCGCGCGCACACACGGCGATTATTCCGGAAATTATCGACGGCGGTGCAGTGGCGGCGACTGCTTCTTCGCTTTTATTCTTCCTGCTCCGGTTCTTCGGCATCTCTCTCTCTCTCTCTCTTGTTCCCGGGGTTTTATTTCTGATATTAATCTGCACCGCCAGCCGGGAAAGTATTTCGTGCGCGGTTGAAACCACCGCGAGATCCGCCGTGACGTTATTGATTTACGTCGCGCGGCTCTCGCCCATCAAAATAATATATCCGCGTACACTTAGTCGCGCGTATCTGATTATATTATGGTGATTAATAGCATCGGCCGTCGAAACGATAACGTTTCAATTCAATTTATGATCGACCATACATTAGCCCCGCCGGTTAATACGCTGCGATATATCATGCCCCGGACGCGGCGCAGGTTCTTGCCGAGTTTCGCCCCTAAAACAAGCGCCTTTTTGCCCGCATCGCCAGATTGTAATCGCGAGACCCATTATCCAACCGCAGTCCCGCCAGTTATCGATCGGCAACCGAATCAGCCAGTGGATCTGGAAAGTTACGAGCGAAATCCTGCGATTCGTGTCCGAGCGAAGTCAAATTTCAAGACCCGAACGACACGCTGCTGTCCATTCTTCGCACAGTTTCGTAACGGCTGCACGCTATCGGGAAGTGCACTAAATGATTAATAGATAGACTGCGGTTTTTATGCATTCATGACAAAAATGAAAGAGCATACAGGTAAGAGAAAACTTGGAAGAATTTAAACAAACGTACAAGTCTGTGGTCCACGGCTAAGAATTTTTTAAATGATCTTTCAACAGCAATATCAATTTCAATCGTGAACCAACAAGTCGCCCTCGGTAATGAAATTTTGAATTTGGGATTATTGTGTAAAAGAAGATAATACAATCAAGAAACTTCTAATTCATTGGTGCTTACTTTAGTCAATAAGTTGTATTTAAGAAAATTTTGTTTAACGTTACTGTTAAAAATCGGTCATTTTATATATTTAATGAAGAGTGAGAATTTTAATGAACGTGATTACTGGACAAAGAAACTGATCACAAATGAGAACCGTGCTCGAATCTGTTTACTCGACTATTTCGATGGACTTTATTCAACAGCGTTTGCTACACATCTATTAAGCACTGCGATAAATATTCAATGATTTATCTACCAGCTGTTTAATAATTCTTTGAAAATCACTGACTAACCCTTGAGAATTTTTACATAAATCGTTCGATGCGGAGAGCACGTGTAATCATGAATCAGCAAGTCTTCTCGAGTAATGTAACAATAGAAACAATTGTTTGAAGGTGAATTGTTTAATATTAAAATGCAATTATCGGAAAGTGATCAACCATCTGCAGACGATAATATGTTTAAATTCTTATGCAATCGTTTGAACAAATTAGTGTCAGAAAGAAATATTGTTTCCTACGACATCTACTGTAACATTCAAATTAAATAAAAAAATTTCGCTAAAACTTGCCAAACCTATTATAAATGTTGAAAGTGTGCTGTGAAATTCCATAAATGAACAACATCTTCTAATAGTAAATGTTAGCGAATCTTTGGCAAATGTACTGTTCTAATTTCATAAGAAGATAATTAATGCCTCTGCTTTCATAATCCATCGTTTATTTTTCTTCTAAAACGTTTCTACATGTACAGCGAATGGGGTACTGAAGACACGTTTATTTCTCGACAATGATACGAATCGAAACGTCTTTAACACGTTCAGCGCCATGTCACCCATATCTGGGTGACGGAATTATTTATACAGAATTGAAAATTAATTTTTACGTTGGTAGATTGAGTGTACAAAACTTCCTTACGATCTGAGGAATAGAAAAAGTTTGAAACAGTAATTAATATCACAAAACTAAACTTCTTAGTTTTTGTTTTATTAAATATGTATATTGCTTTGATTTTGTGTAATTTTTATGATTGTGGAGTGGGCGCTGAACGTGTTAAAACACATTGGAGATTTTGTGACAGCATCTACCTTAGACTCGAAGATTGAAGCTTCCTTTCACAACGATAGCCTAAAATTTGATGCATCACCCGAACGCTCAGCTCGACCACGAATCGCAATTGTTTTATCACGTTAATTGCTATATCACCCATATATGGGTGACGGAATTATTTGTACAAATTTAAAAATTAATTTATTTTCTAATGTATTGACTATACCAAATTTGGTTGACGTGTGCAAACTGTAATGAGGTTGGAAGAGTACTCATAAATAAATTACTTTGATTTTAACTTTGGTTTTTCAAAAAACATGAACTTTAAGAAGATGTCTGCTGAACGCGAAGAGTTGAGAAACAATTTCTCAACGATTACCCGGCGGAAAGAGCTTGAAATCTGTGCAACGTTGTAAAAAAGTTGGAGACTACGTTGCAGACCGCCTGGACAGCCCTGCCGGGTGGAACGAACCCTGTGGAAGAGGAGAGAGAAAGAGAGAGAGAGAGAGAGAGAGAGAGAGAGAGAGAGAGAGAGAGAGAAACGGCAAGAGCGCGCGAGATGATGTATCGGCCGTGGAATCGAGCTAATGGAAGGTCGCCATAGGGAGATTAGTTAACGGGCCACGGATGTGTATTCGGGATCATAATGCTTCGCTGACTTCGAACTGGTTTTCTGATACACGAGGCCGGCTGGCTCCAGAGAGGTACCATGCCGCGAGACCAGAATCCGGAGCAGCCTCGGCGAACTCCTAGGAGGAATATTCATGCCGTTGAGCGGATAATTTAGACCGGACTGTTTATTGGCCGGAGCTGAATTGAATTATGCCCTGGCGACCCGGCGACGTTCCATAGAAACTGAAATATATTTGATTAGCCTGCATTGCGTTGCGTTGCGTTGCATTGCGTATCGCATCATTCGCCACGCGCGCGCGCGCGCGTTAACGGCGACGGTGATTTCAATGCCGACACGGACGAGCTTGTTCCGCGCTCGACGTTTCATTTGCTCGCGGAATCACGTGTTAAATTGCTCGCTGATTCCTGCCGATGCGACGCACAGTGCGACATTTAAATGGGGATTCAGGACAAAGATCAAAAAATATAGGGTTGTTCGTTTGTATCGCGCTGTGATGCCGTTCAAGATCCGACGTTGCCGAAGGTCATAAATCCTCTACTCAGGTTTTCCCGACAACGCGTATTTCATCGATTTCCCTACGTCCTGGTCAGTTTATAGGGATTATAAATTTGTATGTGTAGGTACTAGTTTGGTAACACAATAAAACTTCAACTTATTTTAACACTTAAACAAAATACAAGGTGTGAAAATGGTACGGTATGCTGATTAAAGACTGTTTGTGAGAATGAGAGACAAGTACTGTATGTCGTGTGCTTTTAAAGTGGGTGTGTGCTATGTCGGAAGTGTACTGATTCGTGGATGATACTTTCAATGAAGATGGTGATGGGAAATGAAGTCATTTCTAATTGGTTCTATGAAATCTATGAAAGTGGCCCTCGAAGACCGCCCCCGTTGATCGGTCACAGGTAGGGGTAGTATCTTTGGGTGCGCTACGATTGGCCTTCGCGTCGCCTTGCGACCGCGCGTCTCCAGGGCTTGACCATAACAGGTAATAAACCTAAGAAGCCCCTAGACTTTGAACAATGGCAAGCGGAAACTAAAGAACTCGGTATTGAAAGCTATTCTGCTCAGCAGAATGCGACAATATGTGCCAATATTCATAAATGTAAGGTCTTAATGGCAATATGGCTTATTGGATTTATTAGTTGTTATATAGGTATAAGTTAAATGTTTTACTACAAGGAGTTTCTAAAGAATGAACCGGCTATCCTACGTGATGGATGAAAAGGGAGTGAGGCTCAATTATCTAATAACAATTCAATTGGCTCTTGGGGGGCTGAACAGGGTTACTTAACACTTTATCTATCAGAAGCCTATTAATAGGCTTATCAATGTCTGACTTGTATATAGCAGAAGCTCAATAATTTTCTTTTAAATAATAATTTCAGAAAAAGCTAGTACATTATATTAATTCCATAAATTTGCTAATTTATGAATGGAATTTGTTTGTCGCTTTTGAACAGTGTATTGAGAAATTCTCAGTCATTGATCTTTGATTTCAGAAAATCCATTAAAAATTACCGGTAAATAAAGTGTTGAGATATCTTCAATACTCATTTCAGTGCCTAACTATACATGATCACAAGTAAATAAATAATATCAATTTCGGAAACAGTCTTTCCATCTTCTTTCAAGCGCCGAACAGTAAGCATTAATCTTCTCTTCCATTTCATATTTTTTTTATTAGAGATTGTGTTTATGTTCAATAAAAAGCAAATTTCTGCATAACTTTTAACATCTCGGAATAAGCTGTCCAGAAATCGACTTTATAACAAAATCGTGATTACGTACAGATTTTTCCAAATAAACTAATAACAGCCAGTGTAGAAGTTTTTAGCAAAAGAAATATTGTATGGTCGACGTTATACAATGTTACAGATGTTGCAGTGATTTCTTGATTATTTAGACCAGGGATGGGCATTTTTGTCTCAATTGAGACAAAACCGTCCCCACCATAGCGCCCACTGTCCCCCACCAGCATCCATCGTTACCATAGAGGAAAGAAGTGCTTCGCCCGTTGCGAACAGTGCGCAGGTATCGCGCATGAAAGAGAGGTTGGTGGGGGAAGCAGGTGTTTGAGGGTCCACTACCGTGCCCATCCCTGATATACTTTAATAGAAATTGCCAATGCTGGATTAAGATCTTTAGAGGCCCTGAGAACTGGAATGATTTTGAGGCTTGTACACGATCACTGCAACGCAATATAAATCTGTATGATTTCTTACACAATTTCGATAATTTTACTAAAAAGTATTTTGAACAAAAGTATTGTTCGCTCGCTACTGATTTTCATGTTTCCACTATACTTTCGTTCTTTCCACTAGTAAACACATGCACATAAATAATTAGCAATATTATTACTATGTAAAAAATGTAAAATTCCGAAATTTCTTAGACTTTATGATATTTACCCTACCTATCTTCACGTTCTAGAAAGCAAACAAAAATGCATGAAAACACATCGCATTTAATAATTTCACCTTTTGTATGACGGAGTCCGAGGGGTTAGAAACTCGTCATCCATGAGCAATAGAATTCCAAAAATTATGGATTAATCGCCGGTAGATGAAGTGTTAACGCATTATCAATTAATATTCTTTTCAATAATTGTACTGTATTAAATGGAAGCTTAAACATCTTCTTTAACAAAATAATCCCAAATCCTAAATGAAATTATTAGATTACGTTATCCAGGGTGGGTTGTTGGTTTATGGTTCAGCGATGGGCAATAGAATTTCAAAAATTATGAGATAATTGCTGTTAGTTAACACAACCTTGTTAAGAACCATTTACCGGGGAGTAGGGAAAGATCGCGGAGCAGAAAAAGGCGGAAAAAGGCATCCCTCGTGGCGTGTTCCGAGCGGTCGCTCGCCCGCGGCCGCGGTCAGCTGCCACCGCTCGACAAATCATTCCTCGTTATCTGGTTGGGCCCGTTCTTTCGGGCTTAGCGACGCAAGACAAAAAGTATCAATTTGCAGTATATCTGGCGGTGCGTACAGATCGGTTAACGGTGCTTGTCTCGGACCAGCCGCGTTTCTCATCTTCGATCCGCCGTGGCGCGCCCTCTCGCCGATTTTTCGTTTCCTACTCACGCCGGAGAACAACATCTGATACGCGCTATCGGCTACGGTTCCCGCGACCGCTGCGTTACCATTTCAGCTCGCTTATCATCGCGCCGACAATTTATCGGCGAGTTCAACACGCGATCCTCTCCCCACGGCATGTTACAGTTCGACCGAAACACGCATTATCCTTGATTAATCGGCCGGACGCTCGTTGTTCGCGGTTCTCCTAGACCGCATCGATCCTTGATCCGCTCCGGAGAGGATCAATCGCGCGTAACTCTCCGCGAACGCTTTCATCAGTCTCCTCGGGCGGAAACAAGTCCCAAAGCGGCGCTTCGCGATCGATCGACGAGAGACGAACACGCTTTCTCACGCCAGAAAGGGCGTGCTATCTCCTCCGAATAAATTGATCCTTGTTAACGCGGTGTGTTATGTTGTCTCCGAGGGAGGATCGAACAAATTTCTGCGTTCCCCTGTTTGCCTAACGGTCCCTACGATTCGCGCAGATTTATCCTCCATCTCGATGTCCCACGAACAGTCTCTCTCTCTCTCTCGCTCTATGTCTCTCTTTCTGTTCTTCTCGCGTCTTCTCGCCGTCCAGGTGATAACCACTCGAGAATCTTCGCAGGTAAGCGGAGACGCAAGGCACTGTGATTATTCTCGTCGACGCGGTGGCGTGAAAGGCGCGTCGAGGACGAAGGGGGGCGAGACACGCGTTTCGCGCGCGCAAATGGCAAATGGCATCCGCTCCGGACCGTTCCGCCATCGTCGAAATACGTATGGTCGAGCAAACCGCGAAATCTGACCACTCCGAATTGTCAAAGGAAGAAAAGATTTTATATTATGAAGAACGAGACCAATCGTTCGGGATAATTAACATACCACTGGAATTTTTTTGCAAAATCAGGATGTTCCACTTCAATTGTATCGTACATTTACTTTCTTTCTTAATAGTTTTAACGGGTTCAATCCGATCACTCGAAATTGTGAAAAAGAAGGAAAGAATTCGTATTACATACAATGATTTCGGACAATTAACTGATCATCAAACTTTGGATCTATATCCAATATAAAAATGTTCCACCACAATTGCAGCACACGTTGTTTCCATTCTTGATAACCTTACTAGCTTCAACATAATGTAACTGTATTTCTAAATTCTTCCCATGTATTTACTGTTTTATATTCCATCTACTCAATTTTGTCATAAATGCACAATTTTTGCATTAATAGACGTATCCGCTAGCTTCTTGAGATTTCAGAAATGAAATTGACAGTAGTTAGTAAAACTGTGTAATTGTTCTCTTGCTGTCACGGTTAATCGAAAATTGCTGGTTTAACATCCTGACGACAACTTAATAAAACGATGTTAAAAAAAGCACTCGGCGACATCCACCTTAAAAATTGCTTTGCCTTGGAGACTATCGATGAATTGAAAAATCATCTGGCAGCTAACAACGTTGAAGATGAAGAAATGTTTGGACGATGGGGGCAACTGTCTATCAAGTAGCTCAAGGTCCACACATACTCGCGTTCGCAATAAAATAGCGTTGTCGCCAGAGGATTCTTTTCAATGCCCCGGTAGGGACCATACTTTCTCAGTTTCCGATGCATCTCGGCAGGACGACGTAAGAACCAGACGAGGTAATTAGCGTGACATTATCGCGAGCGGATGTCCCCGCGTACAGCCGCGTTTTTTTCGCTTTTTGCCCAGGGGCCCCGCGTCTACATGAACGCTGCGATCTCGCAAATGATATGACGATTCGCGAACGATAGCCTAACGAATGGACGCGGACGAGTTTCGAGGATCATAAGCGCGAAACATCGATCGTATAGACCGACAGTCACATTTCAGAAAAAAACGTTTCTGCGGTCGCCTGTGTCGCCACTTTTTTCTCCCTGTCCTTTTTCTCGTTTTCGGTCGGTTTCTCCCTACTCTGGCGATATTCCTCTCTTTCTCTTTCTTTCTCTCTCTCTCTCTCTCTCTCTCTCTCTCTCTCTCTCTCTCTCCTCTCGTTTTTCTCCTTTCTTCGCCGCGTTATTTTTCTCCCGTTCCGTATAATTTCAACATTTCGACGATCCACGCCGAGATACGGGATTCCTGCGCCGGGAATTTTTAGCGCTGCATCATTCGTCTGTGACTCGAGCGCTCGCGCACACCATTTTCTGGCTGCCTGTGAATAGCGAGCTCTGATATATTTCGCTCGAGGATGTCCTCGAGGACAGTCTAATATTTAAATCGACTGCATCTTCTCGAAGACTCTGGTAAAAATAGCGTTGGCTCCTAATCTACCGCGTCTCGGCAGCGATTCCTTAATCCGTAAGCTACCATCGTGCTCGTTCGAGGTATAATACTTAACGTTCTGCCACTTCCTTCGCTTCGATATTTCTCTCGTTTTTCGAGACCCAGACTGGAACTGCGGAACTGTGTACGTTCGCGAGGCACTAAACATTTTAGAAGACCAATAAAGTAGAAGCGTTAGTCTGCCATAGCCATTTACGAAGGAAATTGAATTCAAGTCTTAATCTTGATCGCATTAACATCGGTGTAGATCGTAAGTAATTAAACTCCAAAGTGTACATGAATTTACATTACTGCAAATGCAGCTCCAATCTCACTTCGATTTACTAAGGAAATTTAATTTAATTTAATGTCAGGTTAATTGAATTTATTTACATGCATGCGTGTTCGTATGAACTCCGGTTTCGTTCGAGTGTCATATTTTTCCGTAGTAACGAGGTTTTAAAATTAACCCTTTGCCGTATTTTAACGAGTCAGACTCGCGATGAAGATTTTAAACATAGACAAAACCAAGTTTTATTCTTTTGTAATTAATATTTAAGCATTGACGTTAATGAAGCCATGCAGAATAATTTCTTCTCTCCTCTGTGACATTTTTGGGACTAAAGACGTTCTACTCAGTGTAGCTGTAAAGAAAATAATACGGCAAGGGGTCAATTGATATCATTGAATAGTTTTCACTGCGGAATCTTTATCGTAGAATCTATACTTCGATTTTGTGCTCTGAACGGATGGAAAGATGAAACAGAAAGGATGTATTTTCGTTCACTCGTTTAAAATTCTTCTTTCGTCTCGAAATACAATTAGTATTTAACCCTTTGCACTCGAATGGTGATTCTATGGCACCCGTGAAAATTGCCTTTATTCAAAACAGTTTTCATATTATTACATTCGTCTATAAATTACTAAAACTTCAAATGTTTTATGAGATAACATGTTCAATCTCACGTGTGCAATCCAGAAAAGATTTCACAGATTGAAAATGTTCCTGGTTAAAAGAGATGTCTCGGTTTTAGAATTAAAATTACTTGGAGTGCATAGGGTTAATAGCTCTTCGACAATTACTATCGCTAGATCTGATGTCTCCAGGAAGCTTTTATCAAAATTTCACATGCGACCGTTTCAACGTCGAATTGCGCGTCATGCTGTCAATTCTCCCTACTTAGTTAATTGGACATTAAGGTTTCTCAGGTGATACCAGAAGTCTTGGGTCCGGATCGCATACAATGGGGTCATCAGAGGGTCTCGTGCGACTCTATTAAATCGAATAAAGACTGAGGATACTCTAATTTTCCCGCGAACGATCCAGTGTCGCCTTGTTCCCAGAGAACGGTCATAGTTCACGATTCGAGCGTCGTCGTCGTCGGCGGGAAACGTCGACGCGCGGAGAAAAAGGAACCCCGGTTCACGGTAAGTTGCGAATGTTGGCCGACAATGCCCGACGGGTGTGCTTTTAGCTTGCGGCTCTCTCTCTCTCTCTCTCTCTCTCTCTCTCACACACACACACTCTTATTTTTACTCTTTCTTCTTTCTCTCACCCCCTTTCGGCCATTCAGCGAAAACGTCGCGGCATTATTGGCATTGTAGCGGCGTGGCGACACGTCAAAGAAAACTCGGGCAACCCCGTGGCTCGGTCCGCTCTCAATGGGCTAACGATCATGTTATTAGCGCAAATCAAATTGGCGACTGTCTCACGACACACTGACAAAGGGAAACGGGGGCCAAAAGGGGCAGGCCCAGTCCAATTTACCAGTGGCACGCAAAACGACGCGTTAATTTGCATATCGGAATCGAACGCGCGCCAAGCAAAAATTACTCTAATTTCTAACAGCGTTGCGCCATTGTGCTATTCTCTGGAGACTTCACAATTCTTTGGTTGCTTTTGCCACGAAGTGCCTTCCATTGCCCAAGTACGTGTCTCATTCTATACATGGTATCGGGTTGTTGCATATTCATTGTCCGATTTTTAACAGTAACGTTGAACAACCACAACTTTTCTCTAAGTAAACATCACGAAATAAAATCTTATAATCAGCGTATACTGTCAATGACTAACAAATATCTTGATTGCATTACGGTGAAAATTGAATTCTTCGGTCAGTCAGTTGGTTTATTTGCAAGACAGTCATCACCATTTTGTAGTTTTCTTTACTATCAACGAATAGTGTGTTGATCACCACATTTTGACCGAATATTACATAAAGCTATCATCAATATGTTATTTCTCCATTCGTATACATAGAAAGAGTAACACAACAATCTCATTGATCGACGTTGAAATAAAATTTATTTAAAAGTAAAATAATATAATTAAAATTGAAAATAAAACCGTAAGGATCAGCTTTATACCTCAAAGCGATGTACAATGAACGTAATAGTATTTCACGATTAAAACGCTTTATAATATTTGCAATTTAAAATCGGACATTTCTGTTCCTGGCAGTAGCTTGTTAGTTCACGACAAAAATTACCATTGCTTTTGAACAATCTCATATGCAATTCTATTCAGAATCTTTTCGTATGAAATTAAGGTACTGCGATCCTATTTCGGTCGACAATTTCTTGCGCAGTTTCTTGCCCGATCCACCGGAGAATCGACATACGAACTACCAGCCGCGATAATAGTGTTGGTGCCCCGCGTCGAGCTCAGTTGTCGACGTCGAAAACCGGGTGAACGAACCCAAACGTCAACTGCGTGGCGCCAAATATTTACAAGACGCATCATATTTGTCGCGTGGGCCATCGTCCCGATCTTCCATATTTTGAATCCGTTACCTGTTTTCCCTTCTTTCCTTAGCAGCAGCATTCGTTAGAAGGCATAGCATGCGTATCTTCTTTAATCCTTAGCACTCCGTTGTCGCCGCTGAGGCGACATCGAAAGAGAAGCTGGCGTCGTGTTAAAAATTGCTCGGAGTGCAAAGGGTTAATATCAAAATGGCAAGTACAAACCTCCAGTAAAACACTCTATGTGGAGATAATGAAAAATTATCACTTTTTTAAAACGGACACACTAGCACAATTGGTAAACGAATTTTCATAGAAACTTTTCACTTGTAGGTGAAGTATTCTGGTATAGTTAATACTTGTTTATTGGATTTAAGTAGATTTTTTGGTTTTCGTCCATTGTCAACGTTCTGTACAACATGGAATTTCCAATCTTTACTACCAACCCATAGTTAGAATTTTTACAAGTTTTCTGCTGTGTATCATACAGTTACAAAGTTAACACTAACCGTACCACGACCGGTTTCACATTTTCATTTTAGAATTAGTGAAATTACAAAGCTGCTTCCATTAGAAATAATTAAATAAATTTCTTCGTTCAACCTCATATTGTTATCAAACTTGCGACACATCGAAGTAAATTCAGTCTTGTAGTTTTTATAAAACCCGTCGCATTATGTGCTCGGCATGGTTAATGTTAGATAGTCGACGGTAAACTAAGCGTTAAGAACTTCTTCATCCAAATATATCGTTTTCCAAAGTCTGTGTTTTAATCAGAAAATCGATCATCGTCCTTAACACTTTGATCGCCATGTCACTTACATTTAGACGACAGAATTGAAAATTAATTTTTACATTGTTAGATCGAGTGTACAAACTTTGCCCACGTGGGCGATCAACGTGTTGAAACGAGCAACAGTTTTGTCGTCAAAGTATTCGAAGTTTATCGAGAGTACGTAGAATAACGTGCAATAACAATCATCGACGTCGGTCCTCGAGGACCGAAAACACGCGTCCTCAATCAGGGAGCCGATCACCCCCCCCCCCTCTCCCCCCTCCCCGAGCAAAATTATCGAAATCACTGTCTGCCATCGTCCATCATCGCAATTTTCATGCGATAAATTCGAACTCATGAATAAGAGAAGACAGACCGGACCTCCCCGGAGCGGATCGCGTGACGCAGTCGTACAGCCGAAGAATCAAGGTAACCAATCCTTTGTCATTACGGATGCGCTGCTACGAGTATACCCTGGCAACTTAACCATGGATATCCGTTAATCTCTGGTGATTATGCTCTCGCGTGATCCCCGGTTTCCCATGGTCATCCACGGGGGTTAGTGTGTTCGATCTCCCTTCTGCGACTCGAAAAAGTGTTACTTTCGCGGTGCCATCGCGTCGGTTCCCGGGCTCTTGTCTATCGGCCGCTGTCACGCGATTCCGTAGAAAATCGCGCCGCGTTCCTCCTCAATATTACCGATCCTTCGCGTCGGCTTTTCCGTCCCGTTTCCGCGATGATGCTGGAACTGGTTTGCCAGTTTTCACGGGCTCCGGCTTTTGCATAACCGCGGGGCCGCCGCTCGTTCCCATATCTCAGCCGTTTTATCCGGTAGTGAGCGGCGGTTAATTAGCACGCTGTAAAACAGCCGGTGATACAACAATTTATACGTCTGGCCTATTTATTACTATTATTATCGAGCTGCGTACGATAAACAAGCCGATGCTCGCGCGCCCGGCATCGAACTATCCGCCCGCTGTGTTAATTGCCACGTTTTCCCCTTCGCCAATACTATCATCGTTGCAATGCTCCTCCCCTCTCACAGCCTCACGCAACATCCTAAAGGGATACGATAACCCGATCTGATAACGAACGATTCGATCCCCACGATCGTCGTTACAAAATCATAACTACAAAATCCGCTCTGTTATTTCCACCGCGAAACCGCTCGGTTACGCACGGGGAACACGGGAAACCTCCAGTTTTCTAATTGCGGTTCTCGTTGCCCTCGTATTTCTGCGGCTTAGGGATTCGCTATTACCGGCAAACAGGCATCTTAACATGCTGCCGTCCTATCGATTCCTACAGCAAATGTTTGTCGAGATCTTTTTTGTCGATGCCGCGGATCTGATGGAAGCGGCGATGATCGCTCGGCGATGCGAATATATATTTGTAATTTTTTAGCTGGCATTCATTAGAGGTTTCGCGAGGACAGGATCGATTCCGCGAACGCCGAGATCCTGTCTATGGTTAAGGGGGATTTAAGCATCGGGAACGTCTAAGAATAATTTTTAATTGGAACATCAACGTCGTTTTTACGTTGTATGATCAAAATATGGGGCTCGAAACGCGAGAGAAATGTGCTGCTAGAATCAATTGAATTGTAAAGCAAATTTTTCGATATATCTAGTTTTATGTTTTTCCATATGTTATACAAGAAAAAATTCTAGATATTATTTAAGCGTTTGATAGACGGACAAAAATATTATACAGGGTGTTCACGCTATTACTAGCCAACGTTTTTACTGTAAATAATAAATATTAGAAAAAAATGATAGAGGTAATACTGTTTTTGGTAAGTAACATAATGGCGAATGGAATTTTCTTGTGTTTGCACTATTTTTTTTAGAAATGAAGGTGACCTTCAATTTTTTAAATGAAATGCTATATATTTCTTTATATCATATGAAATCGTGAGTCGAGACAAATTTATTCGTATACAACACAATGACCTTCAAGGTCATACAAGGTCAGAAATGGCAGGAAAACGCCCAGAAATGTAAACGACTTGCAAAGGAAATTAACGCAATCGTGTGCATTAATATTTCGTACAACGTTAAAAGAAGCTAGGAAGAATGTAATTAATAGAGCCGAAATATGTAGTTATGCACGAGGAAGTATATTGAACATTTAATATAGCCTCGTCAATAAAGTATACTTGTAAACGCATTAGTACGAAATGATTAAAATGTTTCTTCCATTTTTGACCTTGTACGATCTTGAAGGTCATTGTGTCGTATACGATGTCTTGACACACGCTTTCATATGGTATGAAAAAATATATAGCATTCCATTTACAAAAATTGGAGGTCACCGACATTTCCATGAAAATAGTGCAAATGCAAAAAAATTACATACGCCATTACGTTGCTTGCAAAAAACAGAATTACTTTTCCCTCTTTCATTTTTTTCAAATATTTATTATTTGCAAGAAAAACGCTGGCTAGTAATAGCGTGAACACCCAGTATGGTAACAGTCAGCAGTTTAGTGTTCGCTTCCTATAAAAGGTTTGTTTTGGCTATTCAGGTACCGAATGCACTACTTTTTTCAATCAATCCCGAATCTCGATCGATTTCGTTTCATTTTTCCGGAAGTACTTTCTGACAGTTAATTTTACTTGGCATTCTGGGTATCGATGAATTTTCGTATTATTTTAAAGCAGGACAATGGAAAGAGTAGCATAAAAATGTTATTTAACACTACACCTACCGAGCATAAAAAGTGACTAACATGTGTCCCTTTATAAGATAGACAAGATTCAGTTTACCTAGACTTTCTGCTATTTTTATTATGGAGTGTGTTTGATTCAAGAAATTTGTCCAATCGTCTCCTACGACAGAGCATTTATAATTACAACAATTCTAAAATAAATAATGTGAGGCTGGTCAATTTAACCGGCGCTGGTAGGTTTAGTGATAAAAAGCAATGAAAATATTTTTTTAAGCATCTTTTAACGTTTTACAAACTAAAACGCATACACGTGATCAACTTAATCAATCATATTATCTTCTCATTCAAGATTTTTAACATTTTTGACGGCTCTGAACATCTGTGTCTTAACAATCACTGGATCAACTGCTGCGGAATTGCAAGTCGCGGCAGCTTCGTCGATAAAAATCCGCTCTGCAAACAGTGCTTGTCGATCTCGTCCAGCTGCACGTCGGCATATTATCGAACATCGAAACTATTCTTAAGTGGCTATCAACTGGAAACAAAATCTGTTCGATTCGCAATGCTATTTTCGCGTGGCACACGATTACACGGGACCGAGAGCAGTTCCGTCCTATTACCGTGCCCGCGACGATCGATCTTTCGATCGCGTTATCGATCGTGGCCAGCGATTTCACGGTGCGCGCGGCCCAGTTGTCGCTAATAACACAGTCCACTCTAATTCTCCTGCATTTCCTTGCGCAATTCGAGCACCGGCCTCGCCGCGGAACAGTCTTAATCTTAATACGGCTTTATAGCTCCATTAACCGCGCGATAGTTGCGCTCGCTCGCTCGCACGCTATAGCGCCCGCGCGCTCGCGCGAACATGAGCGCACCTTCTGGCAACGATCACCCCGGGGCTCTCGTGAATCCCGTCGATCGCCCTTTGGAGACTAATTGTCGATTACACGGGTGGCAGTTTGCGATCCTGCTGGACCTCGCCACTGATTCGATCGACGTACGTGTCCCGGCAGCATGATCGCGAATTATTTCCCTATGCACCAAACCGTTTACGTTCCGTGCGAGTGTCTCTTTATGCGTGTATTTTTTTTTCTTTCCCGACACGGTGGAGCTTCAACGGACGTTTGCCGACTTGTGCGACCTGCGCGTTTCCCTGCATATAGGGTGGCCCATTATCCTTCCAGTTTCCCGCCTCTTTGGTTTACCCTTCTTGTTTTCGAACGCCGGTCCTTGAGAATTTCTGCGCCTAGAGACCTTCGCCACCTTACTCGGAAGCCACCGGTACGACTGATGCAGATCTTAAATATTGATTGAACAAACACCATTGTTATTCCTGCCGCGTGGGATTATGTCTACTATCACTTTACGCCACTTTGAACAATATACTTTGCCGGACTGCACACGTTCATGCATCCTTATACGCTCTTTGAACCAATGTCAGGAATTTATATTTTATTGTCGAGATGCTTTTTTTTTACGTTAGATGTAATTTTTATCGAGTTAAGTTTAATAATCTTTAGTTACGAATATTTTTGTAATATCTTTGCATCTCATTTCACGTCATCGCAGTTATCAAGCATAATTATTCATTCCAGTGCTGTGGTTTACGTAGTTTGGATCGCAATTAATTCTAATCGTTTACCCATTTACGAATACGTAAAATTCGTTCGTGACCTTAACAGACGTGAAGTGTGCAATAAAAGTCTATTTCTAGCATAGTTAATCCCTCATAATATGATCATGCGTTAATAAACAGTATACAATTGGCAAAAAGTTTAGAAAACATAAATAATGTAACCGATGTGGAAAAAGTTGCTACGAACAGGACAAAAGTTGAACAAAAAATTGTTATGATATGTTCTCGCTAAAAGAGAACTTAACACTTTATCTACTGGAAGATTATAAGACCTATTAATATGCTTTTCAATAATTGTGCTACACCAAATGGAAGCTTAAAAATCTTCTTTTACACAATAATCCCAAACGAAATTATTCAATTATGTTAACAAGCATGAGTTGTTGGTTTATAATTGATGTTTCTGTTGCTATTGAAGGATCTATTAAAAAATCCTCAGCCATAGGCTACAGACTTCCAAACATGATGGAGTGTTAAAACGAATGAAGAGCAAACGTGCGAATTCAAAATTCTAGCCCTGCGAAGAGTTCACACTAAACGTATCAAGCGCAAAAATGATAAAATTGGAACGCTTTGTAAAAGTGAGAATTTGCTTAAACTTTGTACAGCTTTTATCATAATATATGCTGAAATAAAGAAATCGGTTCAGTCATTTCTTGCGAAAATGTTTTTATAATTTCAATAATTCTGAAATAAAGAACTGGTCATTCGGCCGTGTTAGGTTTAGGGTTAAACGATTTTGTAGTTCCAGACTGTTTTCACTTTTTACAAAGTGCATATTCCATGCAGCGAGACAAATAAATCTGCGATTCAACTCCCAGCGATTCTCTAACGATCGTCGTCTCTGTACATGGAATCACAGCCAGGTGCAAGTGTTAGGTATATTTAGACGACGCCCTATAAATAGAGAGAGAAAGAGAGAGAGAGAGAGAGAGAGAGAGAGAGAGAGAGAGAGAGAGAGAGAACAAGAGAGTAACCTGTGGGTCTTCGTGGGCAAACAGGGATGGTCAGGAAAGTGTCCGGCCGGCCTGCCTGCCCGTCCATGAGGAGCGGTCACCCATTCGAAGGGTCATCCACTGGCTCTCCTCTCACTTAGCATAAAAGGGTAACTAGCAAATGCTCAATGCGTATGCCATAATAGAACGAGTGTCCCATGGACATAATTAGGCGCGACCCATGGGAAATTCAGACCCCAATTCGGCATTCTGTTCGACGCGGACATTGCATAAGCCGGGCAGCAGAGAGCGAAGGGTCATCGTCGAAGAAGAAGACGAAGGTGATCCTTCTCGGCGATCTTTGCCCATGAACATAATTTCCCGTGCTCGAACAGACCATGCTCGGGAACAGTTTCTCGAAAAATAGTAGGCCGTGGAACCGTACCAACAGGCCTCCCGTAATAAAATTCTCCACGGAGTAGCCGACTCCGTGCAATAAAATTGTACGCGGGACAGAGCAACAAACTTTGTGCAATATAATTTTGGTAATAAATCTCGGCTAACTTTATGGAAAATACGGTGTCGGCTATATATCAACGTGAGTCACAAGCACCAATTTAGTTTGGTCATCGGATGTAATTTATGAGTCGACCTCGCGCGCCTTCCAATCGAAAGCATTCAAAAGTGAAACCTTTCTCGTTTTCGCCGCATGGTATTTTTTCAAAAAAAGAATACATCTATTAGTTACAGAAGCAGCTTCGTTTAAAGTTCAAGTGTTTCAAGCTCTTTTCGCAACGGTACAAAAAATCACCGAATGTTTCGATTGGACCGATTCATTTCATTTATTCTACAATTGTAGTGTTAGTTTGTCTACGACTGTTTCATTCAACAGCACATCTCGAGGGTTAAATCGTCATTAATCAAAATAATTTTAATATAGTCGTAGCATGATTTATGGATAAATGGTTCAATTATTGAAATTGTGAACAAAAGGTTCACATTAGAATGAGTTGTTTCGATTGCTCGGTGGTTGAACCCTCGCACGTGCATTTTGATACAGTTGTTGAACCATGCGAGCTAGTAGCGCGACGATAATTCGAAGCCCCTGAACCGGAAGTCATCGCCAACGCCGCTGATAATACTCGGCCGACAGATTGCCAGTTCTTCGCCGGTTGTCCCGAGCGGTTATCGTGGGAACGCGTTTACGCTGGATTCCCGAATACCGCAAAAAATTCGCGGGAGTTCAAGGGACGAATAACATGGATTCCGTTAAACACTCGGATCGATCAATAATACATGAACATCGAAGGGGAATCTCATTGCAGGAGCCATCAGGACGATCGCTAGATTCCTCGAAGGGCTGCGCGTGTCTCGCGTCTCGTCGTCGCGAGCCTGAAAACGAGAGATCGACGTGGAAACCTCGCGGTCTCGACACAATTTACAATTCCTGCTGTCATCGAATATCTGCTCGTGTCTCGGCTACAGCAAACACGGTGACGTAATTCCCCGCCATTTTTCCCATAAATATGGACACGGCTCAGGGCCACTCTAGGCTTTACCGTTTCACGCACGAGTATCGGGCCTACACAAACTTCGAGGCCCATGGAAATACGACTGACAAGCAATTTTACATTTATCTAGAGGAAGAACAGTTTATACGCCGAGCATGGCTCCTGCTCCTGCGGCATAAGAAAATGTTACTGTCCACGAAAAAAGGAAGAACGAACGATTTCACGTCAATCAAAAGCAAAAACGAGCCCCCTACAAGTTTTCAGTCGTGCGGAGCTTCGGAAATTCAATTTTTCATCCGTGTGACATTTATAAGGTTCGAGGAGTCTCGAAGGAAACGAGATCGCGTATCCCACGTCAAGATCGAATCCGACTGGCGATCGGTTGCGATCGAAAAACGAGAAACGAGAGACTGCAGAACTCGAGACGAGGATCTCGCGACGGATCTTTTTGCGCGGCCTGGCCGGCGAGATCGCGTGCAGAAAAACAGGAGCGGCGAGAGCAGGACCTCCCGCCGGGCTCCGCGGAACCGTGGATCGGACCCCGAAGGGCAATACGACACCGTCATCAGCGGGATTAGCGGGCGAATGATCATTCACGGATAAAGAGACAGCGTCTCGTCCGTGGAGCTTGGCTTCCGACAACTTATCCGATGTTAAATCCCCCGAGCACCGGCTACCGACTAGTTAGCCGTCAGTTTCATCTATTACGGGGACTCTCCGTGGTGGAATCGTAATCCGCTTATAAAGTTAAGGGATAAAACTCACGGTTAAACACTTTTTCCGTTGGCCGTGTGTCAGCGACCGGTGGCCACTCATCCGACGAGACGCGACTCTGCAGATCGGGATCTAGATTGTTTATCCAGGTACAACATACTCGTCGCAGCACGGAATGTTCGACTTCTCTCGCAGCTTCCAACCGGCGACGACGAAGAATTTACACAAACGCGCGCACACACACAGAAACAGAGAAGAGGCGAGGCAGACGCCGGGCCCTGTGAGCTCTCGAGCGCAAGCCTCTGCGGTCCCTGGGTCTTTCGTAAATACACCGATGCCGTTGCCGACAATCTGCGTTCCTCTGCGTTCTTTTAGTCACTGTTCCTCCTCGAACGACACTTTCACACACCAAAAAAAGAAACTCTCCGTATTTCCCTCGACCTGCCGGCAGCGTTTCCCGCTCGAGGAACGGTTCGAGTCACTATACGACGACCGACGTTTCTCGGCTATCGACGATGTCTGGCTGCCGTCGCGGATCGATCGATCGACAGCGACGATTTTCGAGCTGATGCTCAGCCAACCTCCACCTCGCCGACTATCTACCGAACTGGCTGGTCGAGTCCGGCGTGGCGGGCGTTCATTAATATGATAATCATCCAATACGTATACGGTGCCTCTCGACGATCATCGTTCGCGTTTTCATCGCGATGGTCCGCGTCGACGTCGACGGGCCGGGTGCGCCGCGGAACATCATCGTGGACTCGTTACGCGGTCGATGCGACACGGGGAGATCGATGGATCCGCGATCAGTGTATGTATATCACGATCACCGAGGTACCACGGTCCAAAGAAGAAGTTCACCAACGGCACCGTAGGGTCGGTTCGATTATCGGGCCGGATACACCGAACGCGCCGCCACCACCTCACTTTTGAATCACGATGATGGGACACGAACTAGTTCGTTCGGAGTTTCCCGCGAAATGTGAACGAAAACAACAAGCCTGTCCTCTCGTAGTCTTCTGTTTTGCTACGTCCACTTAGTCCATCCAGAGCGACCGTTTCCGTAGCGCAGGTCTTTCCCGCGCGGACGTTTTCTTCCTGCTCACCGTCACTCTCCCGTGTCCCGATACGTTTTCACGTATCTCTGCTTATTTCGTTATCGTGCCTCCGCCTTCACCGCCGCCTCCTGCGTCCTTCTCATCCTCCACCTTCTTCTCCTCCACCTCCACCACCGGCGTCACCACTACCAACCACCGCCGCCGCCACCACCACGTCCTCCTCCGTTTCTTCTTCTTCCACCTCCAGTTTCTTCACCCTTCCTACTTGGTTGATACCCACCACGGTTGCCTTCTACGTGTCTCCTCTTTTTCTTCTTTATTTCTCGTCGCCGTGGTCGTCGTTGTCTTCTTCTTCTTCTTCTTCTTCTTCTTCTCTCTCCTCCTCGTCGTCTACTTAGTCCTCACCGCACTCCAACTCGGTCTTTTTCTCGTACGAGATGTGTACAATCCAGCAACCCAAAGAGACAACAAGAGCCGACCAATGAGAGCACACACACCTCCGCTCTCTTCAGCCTAATCCTCTGGGCGGGCAGGGTTGCTCTCTCTCAGGGGCTTGTAGGCACGAGAGCGTGGAACGCAGCAGGATCCCGCGCGCTCCGACCAATTTTCGTGGACGAACTTTCCGGTTCGGTGTCTTGTATTGGACTGTGCAGAAGTGGCACCTTCCAGTTTCTGAACTTACATCTTGTCAGGTAAGTGTGAGCTTTACCCGTGTGTCCCGTAGGCGAGAGAGACACGCCGAGCCTAGCGTGCGAGTGTGTGTGCCCGCGCGTGCACACGCACGAACCCGCTGCGTGTGCCAGGGACCCGCCTCTATCCCCACCCCGAACAGGCCTCAACCATCGTCTCTCTCGCACCACGGGGGCCGCGATCGCCGCCATACGCGTCTGATAGCGGCACTCGCTCGCACACACGCCCGTCTACCTGCTCGGTCCACGCACACACACCTGACCCGAGCCGCTCACGCACGCGTCCACGGGGCCTTACCCCCGTGTGCCAACCGTAGACCACTGGTGGCTTCGTTCACTCGGATAGAATTCTCTCTCTTTCTCTTTTTCTACCTCTCTTTTCCCCTCTCTCTCTTTCTTTCTCTCTCTCTCTCTCACGCTTTGTCCCGGCCTCCGTCCTTCTCCCTCCACCGGTCTACCCATCCACCTCCCTCCGCCTTTCTATGTCCTCTTACCACCTCTTTCCCTAGGTGCGTAAGTGCGTGACTCCGGCGCTGCGGGGACGTTTAGCGTGTCGCGATCGCGTCCCTATCCCCACCACTATCGTACGGCCGCTTTTCTAGACGCGTTAGGAGTGGGGCGGCCGGCTAGCGGAGCTTCTACAGGGGTAGGGGGATAGTTTTCGACGCGGAGGAAAGGGTGATTCTTTCATTAGACTCTTCCGGGGGTGAGCTCGAGGACGTCGGGTACCGGCTACCGCTCGTTTCAGGTTTCACGATACCGTGCCGACTCGGTGTGACTGACCGATATTTTCTGTTGTTGTTTATGCGACGCGGACGCGCGCCGCGATCGCCTTTGTATCGCCACTCGCCGGTTCGGGGATGTTTGGCTCGTTAGCACGGCTGGATTAAAAGAGTTACGGCTCAACTTATTCTCGGTTTGAATTAGATTTGTTTTTGGTTCTAAGCAAGTTTTACGGAGCTTGCGAATAGCTTTGTGTGGACGCTGGAAAGTTTACTGGCGCCGAGGGTAGTTCGAGGAAAGTTCAGACTGTTTGGCTTTGTACAGTTCCACGCCCGGATTTCGGGATGTTTGATCGATTAGAGCGGCTGGTTTGAAGCACTTTTATTTCCAGCCATTTCCAATTTGAATTAGATTTGCCGTGGTTTCTTAGTTAGGATTGGGTCGTTGCATATGAAATGTCCGATTTCAGAATGCAAATGTTATGAAGTGTTTTAATCAAGTAATATTATAATCTACAGGTTTGTTATATGTACATAATTTGAAGGTGCAAAGCTAATCTTTTATGTCCTATCTTCACCTTCTATTTGCACGTCGAACTTTACATTTAAATATATTTAAATATAAGTCGATGTGATCGTCGAGTATTCTTTTTCTATGAGTGCGGAAATGAACATATTGACGACAGCATTATGTACAGTCTAGTCAAAATGTGATAGTAAATGAACGCACTGTTAGTCAGTGATAGAAAAAGCTCAAAAATAGAGATGAAAATCTATTAAGTGTCGGATATTTCGTATGCCTCCAAATACTTCCTGTGTGAATGCTGAAAAGTTTACAGCTTCAAAGGGATAGTTTGAGGAAAGTTCTAACTTGTTTCATTCTTAACACGTTGGCTGCCATGCCAGCCATATATGGCGGACGGAATTATTTATACAGTTTCTAAAATAAATTTTTACGTTAATATATTCATTGCCCCAAATTTTATTAATATCCAGAAAATGCAAGAAGGTTGACGGACCACTCAGTATCATACATTTAACATTTTGAATTTTTATTTCATTAAATAAATGACTTCGATTTTATGGAGCTTTTAAAGTTGCTGGATTGGCATTCAACGTGTTAACAGGAATATTTAATTAATTATAATTTTTTATGTAGTGTAGGTTGTATATTCTTATATACTTATATGCGCCTTGTAAATTTCTGGTTCGGCGTCGAGTCGATTGACATTCAATTGGCCGAGTCCTGAAATCTTGGACGACTAATTAGACAGATGTTGGGAAATGAGTGAAAGGATTCGCAAAAAGGGATCCGGTAGGTTGCGGCGACAAACCCCGTGGAAGAAACGCGTAAAGAACGAGGACGTGGCGGTTGACAGCGGTTAAAGTCGTGGTTAAATATCACGTTGGCTCTAGTGTCAGGTTGTATCAAAAGGATCAGCTAATCGAGCGTCGCCGTCGCGATGAAACTGGTACGATCTTAGCGGCTCGCTGCGCTGTGCTGGCGCAAAGTGCAAAGAACGCATCAGGAGATATCCGCCGTGCCGGTTGTCGGTCGTCCCGTAGATCGTCGTTTCTGGCACGAATAATTCACTCCGGGGAACAACCTCGGGCGTGGAAAACACTGATCTCCATTACTCCTGATCTTTTTTCTCTGATGGAAACTCGCCGCGAGTTTCACTGCAATGTCACCGCTAACTATCTCGGCTGATGTCGATTATAGATCGAAGCCCCGGCCACGTGAAACCCGAGAGCCTTCGTTATCTGTTGAACGCATCCCGGCGAATCGGTTTTGCAAGAAAGTCCGTGCCTCGAATGCGTCGCCGTCGACCCATTATAGATCGGATCGATAGCCGCTATCCGTTTTAATGCCTTATAGACAAATAACGGACTGCCTGTTTCCACCTATTATCCCAAGAATTGATTTCCTTTATGCGCCGCAAAGAACCCATAATCTCCAGGTCTAATTGATCCTCGGGCTTACTTAGAGATCGCGCGGACAACCTGAATTGATAGGTTCGTTAGCAGCGATTGAATCCCGATGTGTCCGCAAGTGATTTTCTAATGCTCTTTCCGTTTAGCCAGGTTTTCTAGATAGCTGAACACCGAGGCGCGAGCTGAACCACTTCCAGGAGACACGTTAACCGTTTTAGTGCCAGGGGTCATTTCAAAAACTATGTCGAATAGTGCAAAGCCGTGCGATGGTACTGTGTTTCGTACCGTTTTCGCAGTTGTCGCACTACTGATTCAGCATCGCGACCGATCGCCGTGACATTATCCGAAAAGAAATCTGAACAGCAGCTGCGTGGCACTAACACTATTAACAGGCTATTCAATAATTGTACTCTATTTAACGGAAATTTAAAATCTTCTTTTACATAATAATCCTAAACCAATAACAATTATATTACGTTACAGACGGTAGCCTGTTGGTTGAAATTGCTATTGCTGTTAAAAGATCTAATAAAAACACATTAACCAGGGATCACAAAATTTAAAAACTTATGGAATAATCGCCGGTAGGCAATGAGTTAATATCGTTTGATGTATCGCAGGATCAATTTTTTCGATTTGCGTCTACGCCGCCAACGTTTACGAAATTTCCATTGCTGGAAATACAACATGCAACAGTTTTAACCCTTTGCAGCCCTCTTTTTTAGTTCAGAACTTACTGCAAAATAGTATAGTTCAATTATATCTCCATTTTTAGCTCTACTAACCTACTTAGAACAGTTGAAAAATACCATAACCAAAAAAAGGCAATGTCGACTCTGGCTCGACAAAGGGTTGAAATAAAAGTTGCAAATCGTGTGCAGTTTCTAGCGATTCATCAGTATACTATGAACGAATGAAATGTTGAACAATGTCTGTAACTCATGCACACATATTTGATATAAAGAATTAGAACCACTTATTCAATAAATAAAAAGTCTATCACAGTTGATACACGAAACGATCTCGCTGGAGTTGAATTGAAAAACGGTGTTTCTTCAGAGATGATTTTTAGAAAACAGGTCTAATAAACAACAATTTTTACATTACTGTGTTTGTATCTCAGAAATTGCTAAAGTTTTAAGTAGGTACGAGTAAATCTTTACAATGGAAATTGGTTGGAAATCAAATGTCTTGGTTATGAATTTAAACCGGCTTCGAGTGCAAAGGGTTGAGAACGACATCTTAACGTTTCCAGAGTAAACAAAATGAAAGCAAGCAACCACACAAGGTAATCGTCGAGAAATCAAACACCACGATATCAAGCAACGAAAAATGAACGTTCACAAAAGCAGTATAACCGCTAATCGCGAGCCGGCCATAGTATTCCGAGCGGCGAGCATAGTCGCGAATTTTTTCGTAGAAACCTTCGTTGAGTCGACGTGAGACTGGCAAGAATGAGGTCTGCGAGAAGACGACGCCCAAGGAATCCGATCGAATTTAATGAAAACGCTTTCATCGGCGCTCTCGGAGAGGCACGTCCGTAACGATTGAATTCGCCCGTTTCAGGCAGAACCTCGGGCGTGGAAAACGCGGATCTCCGCTTCTTGCCCGCGGTTTTTCTCTGTCCCCTCCTCTCCAGTCAGGACTAGAGGACCCGAGAGCTCGGCGTCGGGGCCCGACCCGGCCCGTTATATATTTTTCCATGGACGGTCTCGGTCTGAGCAAACCCGGTCGGCCACGCGTTCCGAGTTTCACCTATGCCGTCTTCGTTGGTTATTTTAACGAAGCCAGGGCGCCGTCGTCGGTTCGCAAATAAGAGATAGTTTCACGACCGGCTCGTCGCCCGACGACCATTTTTCCATTGCCGGTCGATCGGGCGTTACGCCCATAAGCGATCGCCCAGCGAGCCGATCTCATAGCTATAACGAGGCTGATCGAGAGCACCGGTCTCTCCGACGCGACGCGATCCTACGGAGGACAGAGAGAAGGAGAAAGACTCCCGGGGCTCCGGGCCCCGAAGAGAGGGCACGAAGGGTACGCGACGGTGAAACGGCGACAGAAACGGAGGGACAAGGGGGACCGCGGAAAAAAAAGCCGCGAAGACCGTGTGGTACTGTTAATCAGGTAAAATCCGACCAGTTCGAACCAGTTTCGTTAATGAAGCGGTGACACTGTATTCATTAGCCGGTCGATATTCGTGCTCTAGCGAAATTTGTTCGAGAGAGCGCCGGACGCGCTTTCTTTTCATAATTAAGAGGGTTACGTTAATCGGCTGTTCATTGTACTTAATACGGGATCGAATGCGTTATACCGCGATATATTGTCACTTGGCTGTGCACATTTTATTCGAATCCTTATCGCCTGCTGACGACGGATTTTTCGGACTCTTGTTTGACCGTGAAACACGAGCGCGTTGATTAAATTTGTATCGATAAGACCACTGCGTTTATGCGATGTTGGTCGATGTAGACTGCCGATCTCTATGCAAATTTGAAGTTTTATGGCTTATTTTGTAAAAACCAGGATGAGGTAGAAGTTCGATGTTTTAACCAGAACATTCCTTACGGTAAGCATGGAGTAGAGGTTAATATAAAACTGAATTAAAAGAAAAATTTCTTTCATTGACTAACATAATATTAATTTCATTTAATGCACGGGATTTTTTGTACTTCAGAAATTTATACATGCCGTGAATTAATAAATATTTGCGTGGTGATCATTAACGTGCACAGATCTAAAAATGTACATACACTACAAACATGTAATGATCCGCAGTCTTGTTCAAGATATTAAAAGTGTTACAGTAATTTTATTAGCAATGATTCAAGGAAAACGAGGGATTTGAACGTTTTCATTCAAAACAGTTGTACAGGAATGTCACTTTTGAGAATGTTGAATATATGCAATAGGTCCGATAAAATAAGTGTGGATAAAAAGATAATTTTTCAAATACCCCGTCGTCTATTCACGTGTATGACTGTAAAGTTAAACACCACATTAAATAGTAATTTGTAAGTGTAGAATGCAGTACTCGCGTCGCGTATCACAGTTAACGTCGTTTATCACGAAGATTAGCGCATCTTATGCTAAAACATTCTGTTTAAAAATGCTCGATAAAAATGACCTTAGAAAACAATGAAATTCTTGCTATAAACTTTGTAACGTCAGAAGAAAATTTACTAACAATAGTAAAAATGATCTGTATTAATTCCTCACCCACTGTAAAAGGATGACACACGAACGTAAAGGCAACTATGTATTCTGACGCTTTTACTTGTCCCTAGACAACGGATTTTATGCATTTATGATAAAAATGAATAGCAGTAATTTAAAATAGTAAAGACATTAGAAGAATTTAAAAATGCTGTTGTATTATTTTGAGTCTGTTAAACGTATTTGAAAAAGAAAATGAGTTTCTATTTCACTCCAGTTTGTTGCAATTTAAATAAAACATTTTTGTTTTGTGTCAAGATTCGTTGATCCTACTGATTTCTTATAGCTAAATTGCGGACTTTTATGAAAATTAGAAATTGCATCATAACGAACAGTAGTCGAACAGAAATTTCCTTATTCCTTTAGTAATATTAATAAGCTGGAATTAATACATTGGAGCATTAATTAATTGTGTTTCGAATTTCGGCGCACAGGTTCGATCGTTGAAAACGATCAATGATCGAACCTGTGCGCCGAAATTCGAAACACAATTAATCAAAAATTTACGATCGATAAACACATTTAATTTATACCATTGGAGCATTAAATTGCAGCTATTCACAAGGAGAAGACGCCGTCATGGGGTCTCAGATTTTCTCGAAATTTTGCACATTGGTAGATTCCGTTCTCTTGTTTATGAAAATGTAGCATTCTAGGCGTCGTAACTCGACAACTTTTGAGATACGTTAAGATTGATAAAGTTAGTGTTTCTTTCATATTATGTTCCTTTTCAATAAAATTTTTATATTTTGTTTCCTATAGATATTACGAGGGTAATAATGGCCTTCCCGGTAATGAATCTAGTACAAAAACTTCAACCAAAACTGTACTTAACTGCTCAACGGGTATAATGAAATTTAAATCATAAATATCTCAAAAATTGTTGAGTATCGACGTCTATAATGCTATATTTTTATAAACAGGAGAACGAAATCTACCAGTATGCAAAGTTTCGACAAAATCTAAGACGCGATGTCCGCGTCTTCCCCTTGACAGTTTTATCATAAACGCATAAAATCCGCGGTCTACTTATAGCAATGAATACGAGAATGTACCCGAAGAAGAAGCCACGGACACATTTTCAGCGAATAGAAAAAGAATTCATTTCCGCGAAACGATTCTGCGAAATATTCGTCATTTTGCGAATGTACAACGGTACATATCAGGATGCTTAGACGGCGATCTCATCGAATCACGAATGACATATGTTCCCGCACGATGCTATCAATTAAAGACTCTTAACCGGCTAATAAAAATACTCGTAACATTCACAAGAATATTAATGGAGAAACCGAGAATGACATAAAACGAAGCGCGACGGTGATAGTCGAGTCCTCGAAGGATCGGGCGCATCATCGACGCGTTCACTTTCCTCGTTGGCCGAAAGGCATCGACGTTTCCTCCCCTGCTCGCGGATTAGTTCAAGAGTTCAACGAATTGAAAATCGCCGTGGTAGAAAGTCCTCGGACGTCGTAAATTCTGGCAAAAATTGCGTCGGCTCGATCAGGTTTCATTAACGTGCGGTAGACACTTCCTGCATTAATTAATCCGTGATCCGATGTTTTTCGGGCTCGCGTAAAATTCCGCGCGGCGTGCAAACGTCGTCGCGTCGTCGGTGCCGTAATCGCAACGGGGACATTTCGCGGCGGCGTTTATAACCTGAACACACGCCGTTCTCGTAATCGGCCACGATATATCTAATATACCAGATTTCCTCGGTTCTGACTCTCGAGCAACAGAGAAAGATCACGACGAAGCGGGCCGTCTAATAAAATCCTATTCTGCTGAATATGATCATGAAAGTGGACGAGTCGCTTTCACATTATTAATACCAATAACTCCGCGTATAATCGATTTTTACGCCGTTGTCCGACTCACGAATACCAGACACGATCGTTCACACAGCCAGACTCGTTGACGCGAAATGTCGCAATCGACGGGGCTCGTTCGAGTCAATTAAGATTATTAAGTTTTCCGAGCTTGAGTGACGCTTATCTATATGGATATTAAATGTCACATCAAAACGCGGTCCGGTTATTTTTTATCGGTATCACTCCGCGGTTTCCTAGAGCCACTTCCATCCTACGGGTCTCCCCGAGATACCGCTGTATATTAATACATTAATATACACTTATATAATAATAAATTAATATACACTTATGTAATAATAAATTAATGCATTATCACGAACGGTAGTTGCACGGACTTCCAGATAATGGTAATATTAATTACGGAGGAACTAGGTATATAAATGTCTAGGGTTTTTGGGCTTTTTGATTCTTTTGTCGTGATAATTACAGTCTCTTGTTAATGAGTACTTACTGTCCACTAAGGATAATGCAATTGGAAGAGTTGGCAAGAATTCATTACACTATTTTATAGTCACGGTGAACCTTCCTGGCCTTCGAGCACCGTGGACGCAATATGTTTGTCGCTAGTTAAGCGAAATGAATTCGAAAGTTTAATATCTTACATCAACGCTAGAATTATCCATTTTGGATTTTTTCTTTTGCTATTGTTGGAGTTCTAAAGACACTTTTGTAGGAAATCAATACATTATTCATACAGACACGTATTCAGATAAAGATTATACAAAATTTTAATAATCAGATTGCTGTTTCTCTAGGAGGCTGTGGATTTTATGCATCTACTACAAAGATGGGTAACTGCAACTTCAAGCAGCAGTAGAATTGAAGGAATTGAAGAGAATACATTACTTTCGACCTGGCCCAAATCGTTAAGGGTACATCCTTAAGTGGTACTTGTTTTTTTATTGCAACAGATGTAGACAATTCTTATTTTGCACAACGCAGTCTATTTATAAAACATAACTAAACCAGTTACGTCAATCTATAAGGTACTTCTTTATATATAATAATATATATAATAGTTGCAAATATAATAGTTGCAAAAAGGACTGACTTTACCTATTTGATATTTTAACACTAGGTTTACGGAGCTGTGACTATTCTACATAACAATAATGTACCAATCCAATTTTTTAGCCATAATTTTTATTATACGTATCCAAAGAAATAAATTTGTTGAATCGTGCATGCATCTTTACAATCTCAATAATCGTAAATCGAAAATATTAGAAAACCTAGTGTAAAAGAAATATTCCAGTTAAATTCACCGAAAAAGTACTAAATCTAATGCTATATGTCCACACTGCAGCAACGTAGAGCGACTCTTTTTCATTTTCTTTTATACGGTGAAAGTTGCGGCTTTTCAAGATATGTACAAACATCAACTAAAAGTTGCTTGTTGCTTCAGCTACAGATTAATACGTTAAACGCGAAGCAATTTTGTCTCGCTCTTTACTTCACATTTTATTTAAGTTGAAATACAAAAATACGATCGTACATAAGCAAAAGATTTGCTTACTCCATCTCTGTTTCATCTGTTTCAATCAAATCTATTAATACAGTGTGAGCATTTCTTAATATTATATGAATTATATATTATATATTGTTTTGTAAATTCGAGATCGTCAGTCCCCAAACACTCAAGGCAACGATACCAAATATTTGAAAAAGAATCTAGTAAGAATGACTAGAAATCTTGGACAGTATCTCCGATCGATTCCATTGGGAGTCAATGCGAACCTAAAGAAACGCATAACGATTGTCGGAGAAAGATAGATAAGCAGCTTATAGGCTAATTGAAGCGGCAAACGGGTGAAATGGATATCCTTGTGACCAGCATCTCTGAAAATCGCAGTTCGGCACGGCCCAGTAATTCACGTCAACGAGGCATAATCGCAACGATCCCCGGTCGCACGAGATACCCGACTAAAAAGACTCTCGGGGGGGGGGGGGGGGGCAAGGGAAGAAAAGGAGAAGGAATACGAAGGATTACGAAGTCGAACAGACACGAGACGAGCGTACAGATTACATACATCGTGCGTATACGTACAATCGTGCTTATACGGGGCGGCGCGTCGCGGTTGAAGCGCTGCGGACGATTTATCGGGTCTCTTTTCGAATTCTTGCCGCGCTTCATAAAAACGGCGTCGCACGTTATGCCCGTGCGCGGTCTCCGTGGGCTGGCCCCCACTGGTATAACCGTGAATTGTCGTTACGTTTGTCATTGTCGTTATAAATAAAAGAGCCTGCGGCAATCGTATCTGCCGGTGCCGCCGAGAAAGAGAGATCTACCGCAGATATTCCCGGGTAAACGAGTATCCCCTCGCGTCTGCAGCGACAGTAATGTCAGCCCGAGCTCTTTTATTACTTGTCCCACCCTTAAACCCCCCCCCTCTACCATATTCTACCCTGCGGTTCCTGCGATCGTTGTCCCACTAAATTCTCTCCGTTTCGTCCTTTTTGTTTGTTTAGCCGAAAATGTTCAACAGCGCCGGTGACCAATCGAACGATCGCCGAATTTCAAGCCTGGTGACGTAACGGGGTTGTTCTGCCCCCTTCCACATCCCTCCTCCTTCTTTTCGTCGTTCTCTCAGGTGATTTATTTAGTTGAGAGTTGGCTCAAAAATTGTTGCCGGTTAGGAGATTTAGTATAACGGCACCTACCATGGAATACCTGATTTTAAAACTTGCAAAAACGAGAGATATTCATTTTTTCAGTAAAACCAACTTCAAAACATGAACAAATGAATAGAGACTCATACTGTAATAGATAACAATGCAAAAATTTAAATGCCTTGACACCACGATAAAAAATGTAAAAAATGTCGGAAACGGCGAATTGAAAAAATGGTTCCTAATATGGAACACCGAGGAAAATTATAAAGAAAACTCAAAAGACTTTGTTTTTACTATAAAAAATGAACTTTTATTTATATAAAAGAGATAAATGAACAAATTTCTTTGAATTTTCGTAATTTATTTTAAATTTCTTCGTCTTCTACTAGTTGGACACGTGAATGACGCACCTGACGCACCACATTCTTCGTGACCCCATTGAAAACAACGAATCCATTGAACCCATTTTTCTCCATTATTATCGTCCTTATAATTGCCACTATAAAATAAATATTCTGTGTCATATTATGAACCCTCGACGTCTTTCATAGTGGGAGCGCATGGATTTTGATAGAAAAATATTAATTACACAGGGAAGAAAATAATTTAACGGTAAAATATTTTTGAACCTTCAAAAATAAACATATTTAATGCTAAATCATACAAAAGTAATACTTTATAACTTAATTATTAACTTAACTTTTTAATTTAACTTTATTACTTTATAACTTAACTAAAGAATTTATCTATTTAGCTTGCTTCTTAAACATTTTTAGACACTTACGAACACGACAATGTTTCGCTACTAAGGATAGAGTGCACAATCGACGCTCGGTCATCGTCGCGATTGTGTGTTGTTTATAACGAAGTATTTTGCACGGTTCCCGATCAGTGATGCCAGAAACAACCAGAACTGATTATTTTTTCCTCTCCTCCATTTCCCCTTCCACTATCCTATTCCACTACCTGAGCACACTCCAACGCCCCCCACTAAGACCGTAGACTGGTCACGTGACGTGCCGCGCAACGTGTCACATATTACTCTGGTCATCAGAGAGGTGGTAAACTGTATTCCCCTAGATTTAACCGATCTGGCAGCACTGTTCCCAATAATTTTTGGCAGCTCATTTTTTGAGATTGTTTTGGTGTTCCATATTAGGTGCCGTTACCTTAAGTCTTCTTTCTTTTTTGATATTGCAACTCTCAGGTGGATCAAACTGACAACTACAGAATTGTTCTGGCCCTTCCTACATCCCTCTTCTTCTGTATCCTGTTCTTTCTCGTTGTCTCGTTTGCTTCTGCACCAGGGAAATTGACCAGATGAATCAAGGTGATCCATTTCGGGTTGTTCGTTTTGGAATCATTGAAAATCTAAAGATAGGTATTTCTGTGTAAAGTATTGGTCACTCATGCACACACTGCAATAAATTGCGTTTTCGTAATGTAAAAAGATACAAGCTGGTTACGCTTTTTGGACGTTCTAATTTTACAATCCTTTATTTCGACCTCCAAAAGATTAACAATTGTGCGGGGTACACAAATTAAATAAATAGCTATTACAAAAAGAAGACAAAAAAATTGATAAATAAAACTGTGAATGGTCCTAAGCATTGTCTGCTGAATTAATTACATTAAATTTATTATTGGACGGGTAAATACATACAATTCAAAGAGTGCGTTACTGTTAATTAATGTTTACGGTGTTAGAGAACTTAAAGGTTATTGTTAGTCGTACAATAACCCGTTCCCAACATCTGAAAATACAGACGAAGATGAACCGCCATAGATGATCCGATTTTCATGTCTAACGAAAGATACCAGCTTTTCCGTTTCTTTTTCTACGAAATAGTAATTTCCACGAGCACGGCAGGCTCGAGGGCGGCTCGTTGAGTACGTGGGCCGAATTTAAATGGCCGTTGCGGTCGGAATGTTTTTTGTTTTCGTAAAACACAGAGATTTAGATCAAACGAAATTTAGTTGAGATCCGTATGGGCTAGTTCAGGACAGAGATAAGAGAATCTCTCGGTAGTAATGGCCCAGAAAAAGTGACCTCGGGTCGGGGTACCGTTTCCCGTGACTTCTATTTAGGGGTGGTTTAATATTCCGTTAGACGCGTCTTACTGTTTGCGCAATAACCACGTCACTAAAAATTAATTCCCAAACTATTAAGCAAAGATTTATAATCAGAATAAGTACAATTAACGAGTTCATCCTTATGTACATTAATCGCGATATCCTCACTATATGCGGATTGCATGCATTCATGGCAAAAATAGTTGGATAAAATTTCTAACAATAGAGAGAAAGAATTTTAATATACAGATACATTATTCACAACATAATAAAACTATTAAAGAGAGAAATTAATTTATATTTGCTTCGTGTGTCTTGCAGTTGATGCAAACAATTCTTATTTTGTATAAAGATCCGCAATATAATAACAAGTATACTGTTACTAGACAAGATGAAAGCTTAAACGTAAAAGTTGCAGATTTTCGGCATTTTCAGGGAATTTCACCCTTACGTAATCACCTTTAAATGTTTGCAACTCATTTCAACGTTAACCGATTTCGATGAAAATTTTGTACATTTATATATATCTTACTTAGACCTACAAAAGCCATATTTTAAATTTTCATTACAGACACAGATAGGAAAGTTGAAAATTGTGATTTTTACCTCTTTGCTTCACAATTTTGACCAAAAACAATTTTTAGAATAATACGCCAAAATAGTAAATTAATCCTTCTAACATCTAAAATGAACTGAAGTCGTTTGATCCAATTTTGAAAAAGTTATTCGATCTTGAAGGGTGCACGAATACTTTTCACACCCACCGTAGGTAGATGCGACATGTGGAGACCAGTGAGTCTATCAGGATTTCGATTTACGAATCAGTTGCCATAAAAAGATGTGTACATCTCGGAAAGGGTTGATATTTCGATCCAAGTGTAGTAGCACTCTTTTACCGAGAGGATGACGCCGAATGACGCCTTTTATGGCGTCACACTACACAAGAATCGACTAATTTTTTACAAGCTCGTATAAAATCTGCGCGTAGACTTACACGCTATCGATCATCCGTAGGGAAAGCAGGAAGAAGAAGGATCGCGAGTCACATTGTGCATATTCATGAATCCCGACGGATATTGTTACTCCAATGAACGTAACGCGCAGGGAATAACGAAGTGGAAACTGTGCCGCAAATTAATTGATTGATTGCGCAACCTGGAGTTGATAGATCGATGGACGAGCGATTACTGTGCACACCAGCGCGCGAAATTACATAATTTTTCACAGATACGTGTCGATTTCCGGCAATAGCCGGGACCGGAGACCAAAATGGTGGAGTGGAAGGGGGGCGTGAAACAGGCAAGCGCGAACGTTTTGAGGGGGTAAAAACCCTTTCACACGCAGGCACATTAATCGCGATTCACACTTTGCATACACATATCGCGATACACGAATCGCGAGCTGCGTACAGACGCATTTAGAGAATATCTCAGTAGTTAATGGTTTTTTACCCCGTATAGTTATATATTTCCATCGAAGTTCAATTCTCTCTTCAACCGCAAAATTAAAATTTACGCTTTATAATAAAGAAAGCTCAAGGTGATCTTATTATCTCAATAAAAAAAGTAAAACAGAGAGAAACTAATTATTGCATTGTATGTTATTTTTGAGACCATACAACTTTCGTCTCAACCATTTTTTTCATATACCAAATGATTTATAAAGTGAGGTTATAGTTTGATAAGGTGGTAAAAAAAACCATAATTTTTCTAATTCTCTATATTTTTTCTGAAATGTTACTTTAGTACCAACGTAAATAATAATTCTTCATTTTTTTCATGTAACTATGACACTTGAACCCTTGCCGTACCATTTTCTTTACGGCTACAGTGATTAGCACGTTTTTATGGCCAAAACTTTCACAGATGATGAAAGAAAGTTTATATTTTTCGAATGGCTACATTTGCATTAATCCTTACGTATTGAGCACAAAAAATACAATTTTATTTCGCCTAAAAAGAAAAGCATTACATTTATATTTGTTTGACATTATTGAAAATCTTCATCACGAGTCTGACTCGTTAAAATACGGCAAGGGGTTAATACACTCTACACCAATATTAGCTACTTTGTAAACAAGATTGACAGACTTGTAATAATTGTTACAAGATTAAGAAAAAAATAAAACGAAAAAAATTTTTGTCTTCTAGATTGAAATTGCCTACTTGTATGCCGAAAAGTTTGACTCCGATAATATAAATAGCTTTAGTAAAACCAAATGGCAAAAATCTAATGGTGTTAATAAATAAACGGATATTGATTTTTTAAAAAAGTCACTTAATTGGTTCAATTTTGTTCCTCACTGTACACGCCAAGCTGATCCAGCTCTCGACGTATCAAGATTTTGCATGGCGAGGAGAACGAGATTGGCATTTGGCACTCTCACTAACGGCACGCCGAATAACATGATCGTTTTAGCGACTCGTGGGGCTACATTTCACGGGGAAAGACGTCTGGCGGCTCGATAAACACCGACTGGATATGATCGATCCTTTTTTGCCAGCTGTTTGACACTTTCGTCGCGGAAACAGGGAATTATCGACGATTTCAACGGTTTCGCGAACGCGCTATCCTAGAGCCAACCGATCGAAAGACGGGACGAGAAACCAGATATTTGAATAATCCAGGAAAACCTACCGAATGATCAATGCCGTAACTTCTAATAACCGGAATTACGAGATTCTCTCTCTTTTCACCCTCATTTGCGCGTTGGTGATGTGACGTTACCTGCATCATTCGATGATTAAAATGTTTCATTTAATACTTTGTTTTATATGTCGAGGGTTGCAGTCGATCTTATGTACAGAAGAAATCAATCCATATGAACCTGTCGGTAGACAAGTTGGTTCACATAATCAGATAGTTCAAATAATAGGAGTCCACCTGTCTTCCACTGCTGACTATGACTTTCTGTTCATTCAATTGGAGTTCACGTTCATACAAGAGGATTTCACTCAGCTAGAGTTCACTAAACCACTGTTAAAATTTAGTTCATATAAACAGCGTCCCACTGTAATTGCATCAACGTACGTAATTTTTAGGATTCTCAGAAAACGATCGATACAAATCGAAAGCGATCAGTAGACTGCGGATATTTATGCAATTTGCAATTTTTCGAGACAAATTTTAAAAAAGTGGAGTCGAATAAAATCTTGTTTTCAGTGGTAGTAGCCTTTGTAGATCTGAAATAAATTAAATTCGTACAAAATTTTGTCAAATTTTATATTTTAGCATTTTTTGAAAATTTTCAGAAGCCATAAATGCATAATGATCCGCAGTCTAGTGATCAGATTCTAATAAAACTACAAATACAGAGACTATTCATCTTCGAATTTCTTCTAAGTCCACTTCTAGTGAATTGTTTAACACTTTGATGACAGGACTAGGGTCCATTATGACGCACCATCTCGAGGCTATTTAGTTGGCTTTAATAAGAAGAACAATGAGACTGAATAAGATATCTTCGAAAATATGTTTTAAAACATTTATCATACAACTGCGTTATTGCAGCCATGCTATGCCATCTGCGCAACCATCTAAAGCGTCCTTTGTTTGAGTGTTAAACAAGTCCGTTTGTTACGAATGTAAAAGATTGTACGTAACTTGAAAATTTATAGTATAAAAGAACTTTACAACTTTACAACTTCTATGGTAACTATACCGACACAACAGCCCAGGATACCTCTCTTACATCGCCGCTAAAGATTAAATCGTACTATAGAGGGTTCATTTCCTCTTCGATCTGTCCCTGCTATCGCGTTACAATAATTGCGCAAAACAACGAAAAAAGTATAATAGTAAGTCCGTTGCAACGAATGCCGCGGTATAAGGACAGCGATCAGGTTGTCTCGTGGAACACGAGCCCTCCAGTTTCCATGGAGAATCTACTCTCGTTTCCTGTACATTTCCACGAGGGATCGTCGAGGAATCGTCATCGCATAAACCGTGACCGTGACAGAAGTGGGATCGTTCGAACAAATGTTTCCCTTCGCGAGGAGGCCTCGGTCCCGCCTACGTCTGGCTGGTTCCCGTAATCAACAAGGTCTTTATTAATTTATCAGCGGCAGGGGGAGCTTTTTGCCATCGTCCGGATCTCCGGCGGTGGTTCCAGGGTTCGATAACACTGTACATACTCGCGAGAGAGCGAGATCCTGCGCGCGCGGATTTAGTGTGTCGGTAATAATCATGAGGCCGCGTAACGGCTGGCGTTCGATCTCGGCTCTCCCGTTTAATCCGCAGAACGGTTTTAATGGGTCCAAGCCATCGGCGAAGGTGAGCATTAAAACAAATCTGCCCGGCGGAACGACGACCGTGCCCATCGGAAACCAATACGAACGAGACGAGAACCAGTCCGCGCAACCCTATAACGCCTAACGATTACCCTCTTTGCGCCAGTTGTGTTAGCGGAAAGGCGAAGAGGGAGGTGCGAATTTATGCGAACGAGCGTGTACCCGCTCCGTACGCGCTCGACACGTCTCTAATTGCGAGCTGGTCTAGCGTTGGTGGTGGAGCATAGGGCGGACACGTAATTGCAGGTTCGATGCTTCTAGAAACCTCCTATCGACAGCTTCATGACGTCTATTATGAGACGGATCTTTCTAGCTGTTTGAAAATTAACCGAGGATCTTCATGGACGATGTTTTGTAGGCGATGCACGTTGGTTTGATCAGCGCAATTTTGGAGACTCGCGGACGGAGCTAGTCGTCAAAAAGCGTCGGTTAGAAATTGATTACTAGTAGTGTTCCTTCTCGAGAATTTCTCGAGAAATGTTATAATTGGTCATTTCCCATTTCTCGAGAAATTTAAATCTAGGAAAATTCTTATCAATCTCATTTGTTTTATAACATATTTTAGGAAATCAATTTTTAGTTAAGTCAAATTGCATATTACTAATCAATTGCGTATGTATAAAAGCATATATACAAGCATCACATCGATGCCTACGTATGCATGTCTGCAATGTGATAATTTATCCATCATCCACACAAAATGAAAGAAATATTTCTACGGCTACAGATTTTGTTACAAAAAAAAGAAGTAGATTGTCTGATTCCACATTAGACGCATTATGCTTCTTAAGAAGTCATTTCAAAACAAAAGCGTAATGTTTCATTTTATAATAGTTTGGTTTTAAATAAATAAATTTATCGGTTATATATAGCGTCCATTTTTTCCTTGTTTTTAAAGTTATGTATATATTGGACAGAAATAAACATTGAGTTCAAGTTTTTTGCGCTTTCGATAAATATTATCAACGATATTCCAAATCTTCTATCCATATATTCCTATCGTAAGTTTTCCAATATTTTTTTTTTTTTTTAAATTCTGGAGAATTCTCGAGAATTCTTGAGAAACAGTCTTATTTCTCATTTCTCGAGAAATGAAAAATGTTGAGAAATCAGGAACACTGATTCTATGCATTTATAGCGAAAGTGAGTAGATGCAATTTAAAAAGTAGACAGATTATAAGAATTTAAAAACATCAGTGTATTAGTTTCAGATTATTGAAACGAATGAAGCAAGTAAGAAATTTCTATTTGGCTCTCGAATTAATGGACAAAATTTTTATTTTAAAAAATTTTGAGGTTGCCAGCACGGCAGTCAAAGCGTTAAACAAAAGATAATTTCCCAATACGTCCACAGAAATATTAAGTTGGTAACAAAATAATTGCGGTTTTTGTTCTTGAATTTCAAATCTGTATATTTTTATTTTAAAGTTGCATCAACCTCACGAGGATTATTAGCAACGTTTTATTTGCCAATGACTGTTGTATGATTAACAGTTAATGCCTTTGCAACTTCTCGAAATATTCTTCGTGGATCTGCTACGATAATAGCCCATGGCTCATCATTATCAATTCCAGAAACACGTCCGGACCAGTGTCGAGTTGTATTCGTATTAATAGACTGCGGATATTATGCATTTATGGCAAACAGGGTTAGGTGCAATATGGAAGAATACAATGATTAAGAGAATTTGAGGGCCTCGATTTTCGGTTTTTCGATGTAATTAAACAAGTAAACAAATGTTTGCTTGGCTCCAATTTCTTGCGACAGATGCCGACAATTTTTAGTTTGCATAAACGTCCGCATTCTACTTATTAATAGTCCCCTGACAAACGCATTGTTAATATTGCGAGCAGTTCCTGCCGTTTTGCATCTTAATCCGAACTCGTATAATAATCGAATTTGCTTTTTCTCCATTTTCACTTTGCCAGCAAACACAACCCAATAATAAACAGTTACGACAAAAGACAGAACACAAATAGATAGATTAATGAGTAGATTACGCGATTTATGTATTTATGATAAAAATTGTGTACGCACAAGTGATGGTCATATGAAGAAGATTTATGGCATAGTATTAGTTTCAGCCTCATAAGATAATTAAAAGAAGAACAAATTTTTTATTTGGCTCCTGTGTCTTGCAATCAATGCAACCATCTATTATTTTGCATAAAGGTCGGCAGTCCAGTAATGCGATAGGACGTCGCTTAAGAAAAATTGTTGAAAACTCATGAAAACCGCAATTATTTTTGCAGCAATTTAATAACAAAATTTCTGCCTTGTCTCGCCGCGCAGCGCAACTTCTCCGATTGTGTTTATTGATTGTGCCTATGCTGGGATCGTCAGATTTACGAGATCGTTCAGGACAGTAGCCGAAGGTGTCCGGGAACGTGTATGTCACGAAATTAACGCAATTTCACCGGCGGCAAACTGGTCCTGAGGAGGCGTTATCAGTGCGACGAGGTAACGGGCAGCCGCAAAATTAATGATAATATATGAATATTTACAGCGTCGTATGTCTGTAGCGGCACGGTAACGATTACATATAAATATTACGTAATTACTTTTAAGTTTACCACCGTTATCGTGGCTGTCGGGAGAACTTTCTGGCGAACCAGTGGCACCGGTGGCACACGTACGAACACCAGATAAATTTCACCCACGTATCAACGATGATATCAACTTATTTAGAACTTGCTGCTAATCCAGTGTGATTTAGACCACAAGGCGAAAATAGATTCGAGCAATTGAAACGCGTACACGAGGAATACTAATTTATAGATCGATGTTGTAAATCGTAACTCTTGGCACTTTTAAACGGTGGCCGTTCGATCGGTCTCGATTATTTATTACTGAATGCAGTGCGAACGGTTTAAATGCTACTAACTTGAAGACTTTATCATTACTGCGCGAATGTAGCAATTCGTACTACAGTTAGTTCCAGTTTTGTGTATTAAAAATGATCGCAGTACCAGTCATACGGCCGCATATCCGATAATTTGGTTATCGACAAAAATCTTTCGCTGCATTCCAGGTGTTAATATTTTACAGAGGTCTCGGCAATTAAAGAATGGATTTTTTGCGAACAGATGGATTATGTTGCGTTAACGAAAAGAGAGAAGTATTTCATGGAAATTGTTGTAAAAGATGCGGTGATTAGTTGATGTAATCATAATGATATTCGTGGAAAAATTTACAATTTATTAATCGCGCGTCGTGTTGGGATGTTAAAAAATCACGGAGAAATCGATAATTTTGACCGGAAAAAATGAAATCCCATCCTTAATTATCGCATGCCAGCAAATCTCGCAGCCATTGAGGCAAATCCCTTCGCAAAATGGCGAGGATGATTGTGGCGCTCTTACGATCTGCGAACCAGGCGAATCGTGCCGAACATAAATGCAGAATGTCCGCAGAAAACGATCATTGTCCGCGACATTATGGGACACGACGTGCTCGGACCATCTTCAAGGGCCAATTAAACGTCCTCGGGACAATCGACGACATTATCGCCGTAACTTTATGCCGTCCCTTCTGTCGATCCCTGGGTCCGAGACAATTTCATTCCTTCGCCGAGAAATCCGATCAACGATCATTGGTCGAGAATGACCGCTTTGGATCCCGCCAGATAACTAAAGAAACTCCATCATTATTGTCGAGTTAATCGCTAATTGCTAGCTTGCCAGCTACTGAAATCCGATTGTTTACACAACAGGTTTATAGACCTATCTTATTTTCTCGCTATTCCGCTTTGTAGAGCTTGATTTATACGAAATCTAATAGTTTTCTCCGATTCGAACTCACTATTCGAAATTCTTTGAATTCCGTAGACGTATCGAGTGTAATGCTCTAGACTCGATGGAATCTCATAGTTTCTTTAATTCGAATCGACAATACGAAATTTTTTAAAATTTTATATACATAACGAGTGTAATGTTCTTGATCTTGGCGAAATCTAATAGTTTTCTCCGATTCGAAAGGACTATTCGAAATTGTTTGAATTCCACAAATGTAACGAGTGTAATATTCTTGACTCGATAAAGTTTCATCGTGTTCTTCCACTCGAATCGATTATTCGAAATTCCTTAAATTCCATTGTGTAAAATTTCATTACGTTTTTGATTTCTAAGTGTTACACGATACATTTTCAGCACACTTTTCCGGCAAAGAAAGAGAAAACGTTATCCAGACTTTGATCAACAGCGTGATGTAAGCTTTCCGCAAAACAAAGATATTTTTCCCCTTTGATATTTAAGACTCATTCGTAGTGCCATGTTCGTTAAAGTCAATTAATTCTTCGATGCCCGCGGAGAAGATCGTATAATGTATGCGTTGATAGCTTCATTAAACGAATGCGCAGTACATTCCGAAACAACTGTTTGATTAGCAGAAAAACCTGACCGGCATCTTGCGTAGGATGACGCTGCACCAATTTCGAAATTCAATTAATCGCCATTATATATCAATTCGCGCGCGGCGATTCTTCCCTTCGGCGAATGATCTGCATGTTCAGTCAAGGATGCCGTGATTAACGCGCCACCAACTGCTATGTCAGTCGCGTATGGGTGACAAAGTTATTTATGTACACCAGACAATTAATTTCCATCATGGCACGTTGATTGAAACAATTTTTGCTACGTCAGACTCGATAAAGTTATACAGTCGATCCAAAAAGTATTTGAATACAATATTCTTAATTCTCGAATATTCCATTCTCACATATATTCAATCGTCTGTAGAAACATTGAAAAATTTTTCTCATGACTGAATCTACCATAGATTTGAAGATTGACGCTTCCTCTTTACGACGACTTATTAAAACTTGATGTACGATTTTTTTTTCGATTTATGAAGCTTTGAATGGAAGGTGTACCTTTGCAGTAAACATGAGGTACACCGTGAAGGCCTTACACGACAAAACTTGTCTCCCATTTTTGTGTTATAAAGCAGACAAAAGAAATCCTTGATTAAGTTTTGAGAAGCCGTTGTAAAGGAGAGACTTCAGTCCTCAAATCCGTATAAGATTCATTCACGAACAAATTTTTCAATGTTTTTAGAGGCGCTTCAATTGCTGGCATTTTGGAGAGCAAACATGTTTTCAGTTTTCCAGTTCTCAGGTCGTCTAAGAATGTCTTAGGCAAAAACAAAAAAGTAGACGTTTTAAGCTTTTAAACGAGTCTAAGATTATCGTTGCACCATTGTTTTCGACGAAATTATCACAATTTAAATATTAACGATTTCTTCGTAATTTGTTATTTAGTGTTCAAATACTTTCTGGATCCACAGTATCTCATTAAATTTTTTGAGAAATATTCTGTTTTTGAACAATACTGTTATATATTGTCCACTTTTCAGTACATGGAGTTTTATAGAATCGAAAACGCTGCAGGTATATGGACCCTATTTCGCTGAAGATCCATGGGAAGTCGAATGCAGCCTGAAGAATTCAACCAAGAAAAATCAATTTCCTTTAACACGTTAAGCGCCACGCCGCGCCAGCATGTGAAAAAATTCTAAGAAATCGAATTAATTTTTTAATGTAACCCGTTACTGATAAGTCAAGATTTATTACAGTCACTGCTTTTTTAACTTCCTTATAATTCGTAGGTCCAAAAAATTTTGATTTACAGTGCACGCGTACGTGTTAAACGATTGTTCCGAGGGCGCATGCGTTTTTCATTTCGGGGCGAATTCAATCTCGGACGCAGGTGAAGAACGACACATGAATTCGCCGTGTGCTACAAGATATCATAATAAAAAAAGGGGAATAGAGTGTGGGATGTTGGAACACCTCTCGCGATTCTTTATCTATTTTCCTCCCCGTCAATTTACCTGTCCCGGCCCATTTTGCACGCCTCTTCCTTCATTCCGAACGCTCAGTCCGCTATTTGTTTCTTTAATGGCCTTCTCCGCGCTACCGAGAGTTCCCTTATCGCCGTATCAATCTGTGCGCGTTATATTCAATACAATCTACCCCACCAATTGCATTACATCAGACGTAGCTTTTTTTCGGCGTAGCCGCTATCTGATAACCAGAATGGTCGTCGTTATCAGTCTCGCGAGTCGCCGGGGAACCGTTTCCCGATTGAAAAAAGAATATCGAAAACGGAAGGGAAGCAGAGCGAAAGAACGAGAAGCAGAGAGAGAGAGAGAGAGAGGGGGGAGAGAGATAGAGAGACAGAATGGGGGGCGATCAGGTCGTTTCGCGTGGTTCTAACGATGAACGAGTCAATGTCGTGAGTCGATACAGTAATCCGCGAACACGTAGGAGACGCTTAAATACGATTATCGCCTCATAGTCAGCCGCCATCTTCTTCCTCTCGCAACAGAACGCGATAACCTGTCTTTCATTTTGTCCCTTGTAATTGGAGAAGTGTACTTTGTGACCGTGGATACCGGCAATGATTCACCTGGATGGGCGTTTCGATGATCGAGGCAAGTGCATGCTACTGGATACTTAAGTTTGATGGAACATAAATGCACAACTATGTCGATCTTCTCTTTTCGGAGTGCGAAGTGTTCGGATGTGCCCACGACTGCTAGCTGAACGCGTCGAGGCTGCATATCCTCATGCATTTATAGCAGCGGTGTTCGAAAAATAGTAAAACTTAAGATTTATTAGAATACGACGCGGGCTCGTTTTGTTTTTCATTTCATGAACGTCTTTCATTGGTTCCCGAAGCTTGTGCACTGTTACAAGTGAAATAGGAATAAATATCTTTAAAGCTGAACTTTACTTTAGAGGACCAAAAATTTGTAAGTTTTCTGTATGTGGTGCTACACATTTTGACGAGAAAATGATAGACATGTAAGTTTTAGTACACGAAATTCAAGTTTTGATAACCGGACTTTACTCGTTGAAAAGTTGTACACGTGCAAACATGAGCAATTTTAAGCGCTTTTGGCAGGTTAGAGCGTCGCCATATTGGATATTCGTTGGGTGGTGGAGGTAGGACTGTTGAGCGCATGCGCTGGATAGATGGTGCGTGTTCTGAGTACTGAGCGGTATAGTCCAAGTAGTTTTGGGGTTAGTTAAAAGTGCTCAACTTTACACGCGTATAACTTCTGAACCAGTGAACTCCTGGCAATAAGAATTTCATTTGCGGTGTTTTTTCGTCGAAATCTATAGGACTGCATAAAAAACGTTAAAAAAAATTGGTCCTCCAAAAGAAAGTTTAACCCAATTTTCTTTTTGCCATAAATGATTTTAGTGAATTGAAACTAATATATTGATGTTTTTAACGTCGTTTAATCTGTTGACTACTTTAAACTGCCCCTGCTAATTTTGATCATAAATGTATAAAATCCGCAGTTTGATAATAACAATAAGAGGAATCCGATTTATTTGATCAAATAATTTTCGCCAGGGGTAGTACCTAGCGCTATGAACATATTAATGGCGCACTAAAGAACGGAGAACAAGAATTACGAAGACAGTAGGTCCTCCGAGGTGCCCTAAAGAACCATTTTACGACGGTGTCACTTTCTTCTCGAAACGCACACCGTGGCTGGTTCTGATAACGCGTTATCAGGAAAGAGTTCTGCTGAAAGTACCTTCCATCGGCCATTAGCTGGTGCACCTGCGTGTCACGGACCGTTCACTCTTGTGTTGGAAAAAATATGCGCGGCGCGCGGCAGTCCGATCGGTTCGTGGGTTTATCGTGTTCGCCACTGCGTATCGCACGTGCGTTTCGCCGATCGAAAGGTCACGAGTGCGTTAATGGTAATAGCGAGATACACGCGGCGAATTCGGAAAAAATGCCTGCTTACGCGCCGTTTCTCGCCGCGGACGTTTCGAAAGGTTTCGCGGCGTTTCATGCGAAAAAAAACTCGATGATATACCGTTCGAGAGGCCTTTGGCAAACGGGTAAACATGGCTTCAGCGCCGGGATGCAAACACCCAACCCTGGAGACGCGCCGTTGTCGCGTGAAATCGCGATTGCCATCTCGCCGAGAGTTTAATTAAGCTTTTCTTGCCCCGTTCCTACGGGAGAAACTAATTTTCGACGAGCAGAGCGAGCCACGCTCCAGCCGATTTCCGCTTTTGTTGCTAATATCAGCCTTGCTTACCTCGTTCAGCTCTGAATCGCGAATTTCATACGCTGGTAATATTATCAAGTGTTGCGATAATGTGAGAAGATTTTTTATAATTATCTGGGCCGTTCGCAGAACAAATTGATTAATACTAAAATTACCACTGCCGGTCAAAATGACCGGTTTCATAATTGTTTTGACAATTATTCAATTTATAAAGATGCACTCAGGGGAAATGATCACATAAATTCCCTTACTGAAGCTCATATTATATTGGGTTGGCAACTAAGTGATTGCGGATTTAGAATAGAAAGGAAAATTCAAAATTTTTACTTGAAAATATAACTTTATTAAACTAGGTATTGTCCGTTTTCGTCCATAACCTTTTGCCATCTTTCAGGCAGTGTCATAATTCCATGTTCATAAAACTAAAAAAAAAAATTTGACAAACCAATTTTGACACTGCCTTTCTTTCAAAATTTTCTGTGTCCATTGTGAGGAGCAAAGGATGCATTGGAATGTATTCCCATTCTTAACCGTCGTGATGCGTGAAAAATAATAAGACCGTGATCGTTAATTTCTTTATACTATTTTACATTTGATTTAAACATTTTTCTTAGTACTGCGCAAAATTCGGAGTCTGTTCGTATTATTCTGATGTCAAGTTCTTAAAATATCCAACTTCTACCAAATTCGCATTGATATAAAAACAATTAACATATTATCTACCGTCTTTGAAAACATCCATGATTTTTTTCATAAACTTTTCAACAGGAGAAACAGCGAGATAATCTAATATTTTCGATTGGGATTTCGAAATCAGTTGACACATACATGTGGGCGTCGGAAGATGAAAAAATCATATTTGAATTTTGGATTTACGATCGATCTAAATCAAAGTTCGTCACAATTTTTGCCATTTTCAATTAACTATAGCTCGTAGGAGCCTTACTCGCTTTTTATGGAACCGTGCAAGTAAAAAAGATAAAAATTGTGACTTCCACTTTTTTCTTCAAAATTCTAAGCAATAGCAGTTTAAGAAAAAAGTTTGTACACATTACCTAGTAAAATAATACTTCTAACGTCTCAAAAAAACTCGAGCCGTTTAGTCCAATATTAAAAAAGTTATTCGTTTTTAAAGTGTGTACTGATAGATTTTACGTTGATCCTATATGTATATTTAGTAGATTCTGTTCGTAATACTTTATTATAAATACATCGACCGATGGTTTTTTACGAGATTTCCGATCGGTCGCAGTCGTAGAAGGTCCAGGGTCTAACTTCTCATTAATTTAAATAAATACGTGATAAAATCATGCCGGCGATTGTTTCGGCGATCGGCAGGCGACTGCGGTCGATCTTTGATATTTTAATCCGTTTCTCGGCTCTAATACGTGACGCGAGTCTCAAACACGATACGACATCTCGACGTGCTTGCTGTCTCGTGCTTTGATATCGGCTCAGTGCGTGCTTGACAGAATAAATGTTATTCGGAGACGTTATTCCGCGCGCGAAACGGTTCCGGCTCGTGTGTTTCGGTGAAAGACCGCCGCGAAAGCACGCGAGCCAATCCGCATGATTCAATCGCGATACACGTCGAACAATGTTCTTATTTGTCTTAATTCGGTCGTTTGCTCGTTACCGGATCGCGGGCTCTTATCACGAGGAAATTACCGATCGATCGCCGTCACGCTGACTGGAAAGACAACTTTTCCTATATTACTTATCCCCTGACGTACGAAAGCGTCTCGGATACGTCGTGTGTTTCTTGCCACATTGTACGCGCTGAAGTAAAATATTGTTTAATACTAACAGCAAATATTACCAACAGTGTCGCCAGATCGCTGAAATCGAGGGGAATACAATTTACCACCTCTCCGATGACCAGAGTAATATGTAACACGTTGCGCGGCACGTCACGTGACCAGTCTACGGCCTTAGTGGGGGACGTTGGAGTGTGCGCAGGAGTGGAATGGGATAGTGGAAGGGGAAGTTTTGGGTTGATCTGGCGACACTGATTACCAATAACATGTCTACAGCCGCAGGCAAAAAGTATTCGATCATGTTTAAACATCGAGTAATCTTCTTAGAATTTAAACTCGAATGATCTGAGATTTTTTGACGTGTTAGAGGAATTAGTTTACTAACTAACGGGTGAACAATCTTTTGAAGAATTTTCTATTGGTCGCGATTGCGAAGAAAAACAGTTGTTCCAACTTTTTTATCAGAGCCTATAACGAAACTTTAATCAATACGCTTTGTAGATTTGTGTTAATTATAATATACAACGGAAATTCCATTGAAATCGATTCACTTTGTTATAAGCAAGAAACATTTGAATATGAGGCCATATCATAGTAAGAGTGTGTCAATACATTTTTTAGGCACTGTACATTAATTTTTGCAGAGATATCGCCAACACTATCTCATGGGACAGACTGTATATGATTAACTGGTGGCAGTTAACGCATTACCACGTTGATCGTCCAACCAACAATCATAAAAATTACACAAAATTAAAGTAATTTATTTAATACAACAAAAACTGCGAAATTTAATTTTCTGATATTAATTACTGTTTCAAACCTTTACCATTTCACAGATCGTGAGCAAATTAGATACACTCAATCTACCAAAGTAAAAATTAATTTTCAGTGCTGTATAAATAATACCGTCACCCAGATATGGGCGACATGGCGATCAAAGTGTAAAAGAGATAACGAAGATCGTGGATCCCGAGGATGATTGCCTCGCGTCGCCTCCCCGTGCAGAAGACCGATTACGGCCAGGGGAGAAGCGTTCGGCTGGGTGTGTAACTTGCAGTTGGCCGGATCAAAATAACAAAGGTAGGGATCGTCGGCAATAGGTTCTGCTCACGACCAATTGGACGCAAATGGGCGACGGTATGGGCGACGGGCATGCAGTCTCGCGGGATCCTCGTCCTCGCAAGGGGACAAGGGAACGTCCGAAAAGGGAATCGATCGGTCATTACCATAATTTGTGTATGAGTGCCATCTGGAAGGTACACACAGGCCGGCATCGATCGGCCGGGGACGGACGGCTCGCGAACCCCCTTTGGCTGGTCTTTGCTGGTCTTTGCTGGTCTTTCTCTGGCTACTTTCTCCCTGCGGCCCTTCTGGCTTCCTTTGCCGATGGTATGCGACTCGCATACGGCGCGGTGCGGTGCAGTGTGCGAGAAAAACGGGTTCGTCGAAACGATGCCGATCTCGTCGAAGAGAATCGACGGCGGGGAGGAATTTTTCTCTTTTCTTTTCGCGTCCATTGAGACCTGCTAGAAATCGCCTAGGAGGTTTGCACGTGTCGATTATCGTTCCCTTTTTCTCTCTTCGTCCCCCTGCTTCCTGACTCCCCGGTGCAGCTCGTTGCTTGGTCACCTCTTTCTCTCTCTCTCTCTCTCTCCCTTTATTTCTCTCTTGACAGAAAGGGGGGAGGGATGAATGTAGTTCGATGCAGAACGATGTCGTTCCGTTCGCGACAAATTTACGGCCGAGCGAGTAAACCGTGTTCACTGTCCGGCCCGCGAGTCGGCCGTTGATAAGGAACTCGAAACCGCTCCGCTACCGTGTCGTCTCGCTAAAAGTACACCCTATCGGCGGGACACCGGGCTGATTTACTAGTTAATCGATTGAATTTCGCGTAGACCGCTTCCTGCAGACCCGCCGGCAAGACCTCTTTTCAGATGGCATTAAAACGGCACGGAGACGGAAAAATCACTAGGACGACAGTTTTAAAGGATTCGAGACGGCCAACACGGCCGTTGCGTAACACTGTTAATTTCCTCGATTGGGACGGAAAGTTTCCATCGGGGTATTTGCATATCGCGCGCGCCCCACGACTTAAAGGACGCGCGTTGCGTTCCAGAGAAAGTACCCGGGCCGTTATGCGTTATCGCGAAACGCATGTGCGCCGCGACTCATTATCGGCCGCGGATGTGGAGCGGACATAGAAACCGAGACTACCGTAATTCTGTCCGAGATAAGTGGTCGGTTCCCGTAAAATCGAAAAATCATCGCTCTCCTCGTGCTCCAACTGCAATTCGATCACTTTTTTTATTAGTCTGGTCAATAACTCCTGCGCGGGTTGCTATAAGCGTTGTGAAATGTCTGAACTTCAGTCAAATCCTGGGGACCGCTCATCCATTTGACAAAGGACATTTCTACTTTACTTTTTGTTTTTAATTGTACGCAGGTTGGTTAAATTTTTTTTATTGCGTGTTAATTTAAACGTGGAAATCAAAACGAGCGTTTGCGACATATTTTGATCTTTCATTTTTAAAAAGTGCATTTTCCTACAATTCCTTTCCCTACAACGAATATTAATTATTACACTGCTAATTAAAGAGTAAAATGAAAATATATTTTCTGTTTTAATAATCTTGACCCCCTGCCTTAAAATAAGTACGCCAAACATAGTTATTTGGAATCTTTCATCACAAACTAACACATGTGGTAGATTTTAAACAATACAAATTATTTTATTTTCCATCGATGCATATTTAAAGTTAATCTCAAAACTTGGAGTTAAATTGTAAGGCAAGGGGATTACACGTCGAAAATGATATAGCAATATTCTTAAATCTTTCTAATGTCTTTTCAGTTTTGTATATCTATAAAACATTCATTATTGTCGATAAAGACATAAAATCTATTAATTATACATTGACAGCAATAATTGTGACAAAACTTGGCACAAAAATAGAATGCACCGTCGCAGAAAATCGTGCTACATTGTTCCATCGATAGGTATCGCATTTATCAAGGTTGTGCCGCAAGATACCGGACATTGCAGGCGAATGAATGAATGAAATCAATCACTGCAGCCGAACGCAACGCGTGTCATTTCATTAGTTTTCTTTCAGTTCTAAATTTATTCTGGGAACAGGTTCGGCGTATTATGGTACAGCCTATATAATGTCGTTAATAGAATAACGGAGAGAAATGTCGTGGGTGTAATTATAAAGTGCACAGCGCGGCGACAGTATCGACCACGCATTGAAATTACCCGAACGACGACATTGCATATTGCGCGTTCAAGTCACCGCGGAGACGATGATACTTGGCGAGCAGACTGCAGGAATTTTATGCAAATTTACTTTTTTGTAGAAGAATTTCATGGGACGGGAGCCTGATCAAATTTTATTTTCTCCGCTATTGGGTTTCAGTGAATCGAAAATGGAAAAAAAGTTACGGTAAACATTCAACTTTATATTCAACAGGTTTCGGGAGATGCGCGACAAACGTATAAACTTCCACATCGAATTTAAATAATTAAAGTTAAAGGAAGTTTTCTTCATTAACATTTCTCATCACTTTTTTGCCGATCTTTACATATGTATATGAATGCATAAATACTCGCATTCTGTTTGCAACGATCAGACTGCGGGTTTTATGCATTAATATTAATAGTGGGTAGATCAAATGCAAAACAGTGACGATATTTAAGGAGTATAAAAATACTATTGTATTATTTTGAACCGATTAATATTATCAAGAAAATAAATAAATATCTATGTCGCCTTTATAGCTTGAAATTAAGACAGACAATTCTTATACCTTGCATAAAAATCCACAGTCCAGTATTGATGAACATTTTCAAATTTTTAGGAACAATCAGACTGTGGATATTTATGCATGAATAATTCTTGTATAATTTCGAATATGGTAAAATGGGTATACCTACGGATATACATGCTTTAAAGAATAATGTATATATTACTATTTCTATTTATCCGGTCAGGAATAACCTAAAAATTGACTATGGACATCTGTCGAAACCTCAATAAAATCTATTTCTGTTCGAAAATAATGAGATCCGAGACGTCAAGAATTGTCCTAATATCCTAGAATATATTATCCCAACATAAATACTGCTCTTTCACTATTAATTAGGAACACATCACTGGCACCCAACAAAATCGCAAACAATTGCCAAACCTTATCTCGTGGCAACGGCGAGGAATACACGACTTTTATAAGGATCGGTGAATACCTCTTGCCGATTGTTCTTCTGCGGTGTGAAAGATCAGCGGTTCCCCGAAATTTTATCAGAGGGACCAGATGGGATAACTGTCCACCTGCGAGGACCTGCGAGGATCTGCGAGGACCTGCGTTGGACGCCAAAACGAAGCTTCGGGTAGAATCGCGGACTCGTCCGACGCTCAGGCCTCGTCGCGGTAAGCCGAGACCTCGACGCGATCGTATATCAATCGCTATGGGTACATACGTTGTGCGAATAAATATAATTATAAGTAAGAGCAAGGCTGGACCACGCCCTGTCTCCGCTCTGCTCTCTTTTTCGCTCGGACGCTCTGCTCTCTTGCTCGGTGTGTGCGTGTGCGTGCATGTACGATCACGCACGGTATCCTTGCGCTCTCTTTTCTCGTATGTTTTTCCCTCCTGCTCTCTCTCTCTTCCTCTCTCTATCACGCGCGCGCTCTCTATGTATCTCTCTTTCTTTTTCTCTCCCGTGTCCGTCCTTCTTTCGCACGCTGGATCTGTTCGTCTACGTCGATCACGTTTTCTGTCTTTCACCGGGCTTTATACTCTCTCTCCGTTTCACCCGGTTGCTCTCTTTTCTCTGGCGTTCTCCTTCTCTTGCGCCTCTTCCGGTACGTCTGTCTCCGTTTGTGGACGTAGGTACGTGCCGCGGCCAGTCTTTTGTCTCGTTTTTCCACGGCTTTTCCTGCTCCGTCCTCGTCCAGCGCGAGCACGCCTCATTGAAAGCGCCGTGCGCTCCGTAACGATAAATGGGTTTAGCTCCGGTTAGCTCCCTTTCCTTCTATCATCCGCCACCAGAATGGAGTGCGCACACACGCCCGAGAGATGCGCGCGGCTCCGGAATACCCGGAGGCGAACGACTATGCACGCCGCGAAATCCATGGAGGATCGATCCTGATCGCCCTTGATCCGAGTTGTCGTGCTGCGCCTCGAACGCTGCGCGATCCACGAGCGAGCATCATCGTCGCGACGCTTTTCAGAAGCAGCCCCGCGAGGTTTAATAGACCCATTTCCCTCCGAGAAATGCTCCCGAGAAATTGATCGTTAAGCTTTAACACTTCGTGGACAAAGATTTCATATGTATAAATAAAAATGTATGTACTGTATCTTTGATATTTAAATAATTATATTATTTGTTTGCTGCTGTAACACGTTCAGTGCCATGTCACCCATATCTGCGTGACGGAATTATTTATACAGAATTGTAAATTAATTTATTTTACGTTGGTAGATTGAGTGTACAAAATTTACTTACGATCTGAGGAATAGAAGAGGTTAGAAACAGTAATTAATATCACAAAACTAAACTTCTTAGTTTTTGTTTTATTAAATATATTGCTTTGATTTTGTGTAATTTTTATGATTGTGGAATGGGCGCTGAACGTGTTAATGACCAGACACACAAGGCTAATATTATTGTGGCGGCTACTTCCTATGCTCGTCAACAGAGGGACATTACGACAACAGCTTTCCCGCTATTACCTGAATCTTCCTCTGTTTGTATTATACCGTCCTAAACTGTCCTTACGACATCCCGCGTCTAAGGCACGGGTCCGCTAGATTGCCTTACTGATGAGTCCTCTAGCGGGCCTAGGACGAAACGCTTCCTTCTCCTTTTTCCATCTTTTCAAAATTCGACAGCCGCCATATTATCAATAAGACGATACGTGTCCTTAGGGGTTAATAGACTTGATTTGCCGAAGTACACTGCCTGCAAAAACTTCTGCACCGATAAACGATTTTTAGCGATCGCTGGATCGGAAGAACGACCCCTTTCGAGAAATTGATCCTTCATGTTTAACCCTTCATGGACGGAGATTTTATAAAATATTAGAAATAGTTCTTTGGAAGAATCAGATCACACATTAAAGCCAAACAAGGGGTACCATCGTAATTTTCTGAATTTTTCATCTTTTAAATAGTAACAATTAGACAGCGGATCTTTTATACAAAATAAAAATTGTCTGTAGTAATTGCAAGAGACAGGAGACAGATAGAAATATTTGTCTTTTCTTATTAATTTCCGTACACTGAAGACGATATATTGATATTCTTCAATTCTTTAATATTTATAACTATGACAAATTTTACCTACTCAAGTTTGTCATAAATGAATAAAATTCACAGTATAATAATAATAGTTCTAAGTGTTTATGAGCATATGTGTGTACGAGTGGAAAGAACGAAATAACAGTGGAAAGATGAAAATCAGTAGCGAAAGAGCAAAACTTTAACTTTTGTTAAAAAAGCTTTTCACTCAAATTATCGAGAATGCCTAAGAAATTGTACAGGTCCAGCCGAAATTGCGTTGAAGTGTAAGGGGCTACAAACATTTTTAAGTGCTTAGGGCCTCCAAAGGTCTTAATCCGGCACTGGTCGGCATAAAGCTTGGATGGCCGTCACGCGAGCAAATTCGCCGATAACGAACAAGAAGTCGGCATGTTCGCCTCGAAACGGGGATATTCGTCGACAAATAACGCTCGTTGCGAGCGACCGACACCGGACAAGAAAAGAGAGCAGGCCGTCTATCCGTGGTGGCGAGTATCCGGCTCATAAGTGTATAAATCAGGAAGAGAAATGCCCGGCCGCTTATTTTATAAGCGCGCCGCTTATAGTCGTGCACGCTAACAAGATCGCGTTAATGTAAATCGGTGAAAAAACGTTTACATGCGTGGAGTGAGGAGACGAGTACCCCGGGGGATATTGCATATTCCCGGTAACGACGTGTGATCCAATTGACAAAGAGATGCGCTCTCTTCGCGGCGTTCCTCGAGAATCTTTGAAGAAATTGTTCGAGAACGATTTCATTCATAGTTCAACAAACATTTAGAACGACTATAATGTAACAACTTCTACCAAAGTTATTATTTAAAAGAAAATTATCGAGCTTATTTTACATAAGCGGTTTAATACAAATATGGCGCAAGGCAAAACGGTTAATCATTGGATAATGGGTAGACTGTGGATTTTATGCATTTATGACAAATATGTAGATGCAATTAAAAACAGTAGACAAATTTAAAGAATTTGAGAACTTCAAGGAATCACATTCAGCTTATTAAAATTATAGAAAGAAGGGTGGAACTCCTATTGACTTTTGTCCTTTGCAGTTGATGCTAACCATTTTTATTTTGCACAAAGATCCGCAGTAAATAATGTGGAATTACACTTCTCTTATGCAAGCCACGCTAAAATATATATTACAATTTCTTTTTCATTTATGATTGAATCCATCGAATGTGATGTTGAACCACACAGATAAATATTGACTTACACCATTTTTACATTAAACGTATCGCATACTGGTCACACATTGAACAGCTTATTGGTAGGCTTCCGGTAGGTGAAGTGTTGATATTGTAACTATCAAACTGTGGTTGTTTATGATCGTATAGTTCATGTAAAATTTCAAAAGCTAGTAAAATGAATATAAGGATATATTAAAGGGTACTTTAGGGAATAATGTATATTTTGGTACTTACATTTAACCAATCATAAGTAAAACAAAAAATGACTTTGCATATTAAAAACTTAATTGTTCTGAAGTAATGATATTCTGAATGCCAAGAATTGTATAACATTCTTGGATAATATTCTAACACAAGCAAAACACTGGTTTCTTACGATTAACTAGTGTAGAGATTTGTAAAATATAATTTATTAAAAATGGAGAATACGATCAATGTTGTCGATTTTATAATCTGCTAGATATATGCGATTTTAGAATGCAAATGTTATGAAACGTTTCAATAAAACAATATCATTAATAATTTATTTTAATGTACAGGTTTATCGTATACTATTTGAAGATAGAAAGCTCAACTTTAAGCTATCTTCAGTTTTCATTTAAATCTATCTAATCTTACTTTTAAATAAAGTATACTTCAATACCAATCCATGGGATTGCCGTGTATAATTTTTATATTACTGAAGAAATAAACATATTGAACGAAGGCACTGCTCGTCGATGGCGAAAAAACTCAAATATCGAGTCGACAATCTCGTAAATGAAGAACGCGAACGACCAAAAAATTCAAATTTTATCGTAGTGCAACCGAGAGTAGCGTCATTCGTTGATAGAATATGTTAATCACAATGGTGCTCCTTTAACATTTAGAGGGCCGGCAAATGGCATATTATAAATGAGTAAATTTATTCCAAAAACGAATAAATATATAAGCTATTTCTTATATTGTACTATATATTATATAAATATATGTTTTTACAGGTTTGTATGTACTTAACACTGCATTTACGGAAACTGTTATTTTGACGAATTCTAAATTTCGTAATTTACAATTATTGCAATTGTGAAGATATATCCGTGAGGAATTATTCAACCAATTTATTTCTTTGGGCGTATATTGCGATAAAAATGATTACAAATTTGAAGAGATACATTCTTGTTATGTTTACGAAGTAACGTAGAATAATCATTTTTAACCTTTTTGCACTCGAAGCAATTTTTATTCCAAAATCGAGACATCTCTTTCACTCAAGATTATAGTCATTCTGTGAAATCTTGTTTACATTGTGCACATAAAATTGAATCTGTTTTCTCATACAATATTTGGAGCTTTAGTAATTTATAGGGTACAGACGAAATCAATAATACGAAAACTGTTTCGAATAATGGTACGGCAATTTTTACTGGTACCCTAGGATCATCATTAGAGTGCAAAGGGTTAATGCTCCGTAAACCTAGTGTTAAAGAACAGTAAATCCAATAAAATCAATAAAGTTGCTTTCCAGCCCTCTTAACACTACACCTACCACCACGAGTCGAAATGATCGGTTCCAGATTTTTAATTGTACAATGCGTAAACGTTGTAAATTGTTAAATAAATATATTCAGTAGAGCACCTGTTGTAACACCAACCGCACAAAGTCGAAACAAATTCAATATTGTAATTTTTATGCGACAACGTATAGCAGTTACAATTAAGGTTTGGTAGGTTTAGTGTTAAGATGAATCAATACGTTTTATTTAGAAAAAGAGTCACGTTTGTTTAACATTAAAATTCGGACACATTTCACACGCAACAACCTTACACTGGGATCATCAGTGGCAGAGAACGAAATCCAAAACGTGGCGTTCCTTGGCGAACCCCCTGAGGACCCCGTGCGCAAAAACGCCTCTCGATCTCGACGGACTCGCAGAACTCGAGGGTTATCGTGACATAATCGCGAAGCCATTTCCAGCGCTGATACGTCGTGTCCGCCTTGTCCCTGCTAATCGGCGAACGCGATTAGATGCGTCGTTTTTCGCGTCCCAGCTCATTGCCTTCAGATCCGCTCGGCTTTTACGAGGGAAAATCGCGGGGCATCATCGTTCAAAAAGGAAAACGAGATCCTCTGACGAATGATGCTCGAGGAACTTGCCGTCACGGTGGTCATCCGTGACCGGCGCCCGTCATGTTGCGCTATCGGACCAAGAATTTCAACTAACCCGGAAAAACGCCGAGCAAACGTTCTACCTGTAATTCAATGATCGTAATATCGTCCGGTATTTATCGGCGACCACCTGCGAGACGAACACTCTATCGCTTGGAACGTAGTTTTATTTCGTTGCACCAGCATCGAGCCAGATTCGCGATTTCTTGCCTGATACGAGATATGCTCGACTTTCTTTTGCTTTTCAGTGGTTGATCGGATTGTTAGAGCCACTTGCCCAACGATTTTACATTGAAATTAATCGTTAAACGATAACCATGCTGCACCGTATTCATTTACGTGGCATCGATGGTTTGCAAATTGCGAATATATTATGTTGTGCCGAATGTTTGTTTCGGTTTCGATTAATGCGTACAATGAAAATTCAGGTTAGTTTATTAAGAAGGTAAACGGTGCAGTTAAATGAGAGGAAGCTTGAGGCAAAATAGAATAGATATTATACACTCACACATACATATACAGGTGGCACCAAAAATGTTGTAAACCCTTGAAATAAGCGGTTCCTGAGGTTATTTAAAGTAACGTTTCCCTTTGTAAAAATGGCCGTCTCGGCTTTGTTAAGGAGTTAATTAAAGAAAAACACGCAGCAATCAGAATACCGTTATAACGGACAGACCCCGCCTGGGCGACAGGTCCCACTGAGCGCGACGTTACCATTGGCCAAGCCGGAATCCGTCTGCTGTTACGGTGCTCTGATTGGTTTGTGTTTTTCTTTAATAATTCCTTAACAACGCCGAGGCGGCCGTTTTTACAAAGGAAAAATTTATTTGAAATAACCTGAGCAACCGCCCATTTCAAGGATTCATAACATTTTTGGGACACTCTGTATAGATAGTGTACAGTCGTATGCACAGTGTCGAACAAAAATATGAGGATACCTTCTAGAAAGGAATAATTTTTTAAAAATTGGCTCAAACGATTTGAAATTTTTCTAAATAGTAGAACCATTAGCTTACCATCTAATGTGAACCTTTCTTTTACAATTGCTATTGATCAGAATAGCAAACAAAAAAATTGTGATCACGATTTCTAACTTTTTTATTTGAGCCTACAATGTAAATTCAAAATATGCATTTCGTAGTTTTATGTATGTTATACATGCACAAAGTTTCATCGAAACCGATTAACTTTATTACGAGCCATAAGTGATTAAAAATGAAAAAAGTCGTAAGAAACTGCGATTTAGATCAATCGTAAGCCCCAAATTCAATGATATTTAGATCTTTCAATTCCTACAGGGTTTTTGTGCGTCAAACGATTTTGATGTTGCATAAAGATCCGCAGTCTATCGATCACCCGTCGTAATGTCTGAATAGAAGGTTTTATTTGAAACTTTATCGATCTTTTCTAACACGCTATCTACATTGCCGATTTGTAATAACAGCAACTTTTTAAATTTGAATGTGAGTTTACAAATTAGCACGAACGCACGGGATGTCGTAATGCAAGACTAATTTATGGTCTCGAGTCTTTCAACCTCGGTCTCCAATTGATACTTGGAATACTGTTGTTAATGATATAGTGTTAAAAGATTCTAGTTGAACAACGACTAGCAATTACTGTTAAATGCCAACTGCACACCTCTGCGGGATCCGAGCCTTGAGAAAAGAGTATCACGTGTGATTCTTTACGTTTCTGCGTCATTCCTTATGCTTCCCGTAATTATTAAACTGTTGACCGTTTGTAAAGATCGATAACCTATGCTGTTTAACATCATCGGTGCTTAGGCTGAATTTATCAACTCATTTTCTTGTAATTTTCAAAATTGCACTATGAAATGCAGTATTAGAAGCGTTTTATTAAAAACGCAATCCACGAGAAAGGAGTCCTTCCAAAAGAGAGAAATGAGACAAAAAGATACAGTGTAAAGGAGCATAGGAATATATTTATACACCATGTTTATCAATGCAAATATTAATTTAACCTCGGTACATCGTTTTACTATGTTTTGATAAATGACAGAGGATTAACTCGGCAACGATTACCGAGATAAGTGCATCCTCTCAGACAAATATTAAATCAGCAAAATTGATACACCGCATTACGTATTTATAGAACATTTTCTTATTGTAAACACACAAATTGCAAAGCAAGTGCAACTAATATGCTATCACAGGTAGTGATCTGATAAAAAGCTGGGTCCATTTCTTGCCAAAGAGACTGCTGGCTGTGAGGATCTATTTATAGTCGGCGAAGATTACTTTCGAAACGAATATCGGTAGCGAACGTGCTCGGGTATAAAACGCGTCGAACACGCGTTTCCTAGATCCCGCCGGCGAGGGAACCCGCGAGCACGATTTATTTAAGGTTATCGAGACGTAATCTCGTTGCCATTTCGCCGTTCATGATCGGCGAGCTAATCGAACGCGATCAGAGCGAAACTAGATCCGAACGAGCGTTCTCGTATCGATCAAGACGTCGATTTGCATGCGCGTTAGCGCTCTTCTCCTCTGCGCTGCGCGACCGGATCGCACTCGTTCGAAAGGAGAGGAAAATCGCAGCAAACGATTCTCGGGGTTTCTGCGAAGACCAGGCAGAGCCGACTCCCCCCCCCCCCCCCGAAATTATTAGGGTACGACTTTCAAATTACCCTCCCCCCAAGATTTTGACTCCTCTTATACTTCATTCTACTCGTTTTGTTGAACGCGAATATGATCTTTCTTTTTGGCGAAAATTACAAGTTCTCAAGATATTCGCAGAAAACCTTCGTATTAGCTCATTGAAATATGCCTCATAAGTATGCGTCTACAGTGACTCACAGTAATATTCGGACACTTTTAAAAAGACGATAACTGTTGTAATATTGGATTCTACCACTTGAATTTTTTTTGAGAAATTAGATCGATTATATCTGTGGTTGCCAGGAAGAACGCCGCATGTCACATACTTTCACTTTCGAGATATTGTCGTTTAAAGTTTTGATCACTAATGCTTTGACATAGGACATCGGTTAAATTGCATTATTTTTTTGAGCTTTTCGAATTTGTTTTCATGACATTTTTTTTGGTAAATACGTAAATCCTATACAATAAAGCTCAATCAATGCATAAACTGAAATTTTTTGGAATTGTGACATGCGGCGTATTTCCTTGCTACCTCAGATATATGACGTGAAAAAAGCTGAAAAATTGCAATTAATCGGAATTGCAGAGGGTATACTAAAAGTTAGATTTTACTATTTATGTGGGCTTATGTTGAAAATTTTGAAAATATTTTTTGCAGATCTGTGTCAATTATACATATTATGAAAATTTCATGGTGCTAAAAAAATTTCTAGCTAACATTTTTCGAGAAATATCTAGCAAACATTGAAATAATCATTTCCTCTGAAGTCACAATACTTATTTCACAATACTTGCATCACAGTACACACTTCAATTATTTTTATTAGGAGAGCAAACAGAAGTGTGTAATACGACAGTGATTTTCGGTTGCTAACAGATCGAAAAATATTAACCCTTTGCACTCGAAGCAATTTTAATTCCAAAATCAAGATATTTCTTTCAACCTAGAACATTTTTATTGTATATATCTTTTTTACATTGTGCACCTGAAATTAAATCTGCTTTCTCATACAACAGTTGAATTTTTAACAATGTATAGAATAGAGACAAATTTTACAATATAAAAACTGTTTTGAATAATGGTATGGCAATTTTTACTGGTGACTCATAGTCACCATCCGAGTGCAAAGGGTTATTGATGGGAAAAGGTAGTTGGTCAGTGAATATCTCTGTTGGAAACCTGTGCGCTTCTCAAGCAGTAATAAAAACAATTACACTATGGTAGACACGTGCTACTTAGCTCAAAATAGAAATGCGAGGAACTCCGGTGATACATTAGCAATGGTCGCGAATGTTTTATGCTCGAGTTTCCAGTAAATTAATGTCGGCAATAGTGGATCAGGAAAAGGATAGAACAGATACTGGGGCAAAAAAGGAAAGACGAAGGCGTCTCATCGGTGGTAGAGAAATAAGAATCGGGACTCGGATAGGGTACAAATTGGGCAGGTATCGCGACTATCCGATAGCGCGGAATTAATTAATTTACACCGTTGATTTAATAAACGATCACGACTGGAATTACAGGCGCGAAACGAAAGTAGTTGATCCGGTCGGAGCGAATGATAACGATCAAAAAGTTTATCAGCATCACCGGGGCTGTCGCCGTACGTTTTAGTGATAAAGCCTATAAATCGGATGCTTTCTAAATTTCGCCGGTTGGTTACGTTTACGCAGCAGCGTCGCCGATTGACATTTCGAGAACGGCGATCGTTCTTTAACCACGCGTTGAAATCACCTGGGTCCACGTCTTAAGTAACATTACGTTCCCCGAGTTGTTTCTACACGGTTACAACTTGTAACGTCGATTCAACTTCTTTACCGCACTGTCTACAGTTTATTGCCGTGTAAAAACCGCCAGTACCGAGTGATATGTCTGCGGAATTTTTCAGGATCGGATTATTATATCTGAACACTTGGACACTCGTTGTAACAAAATCGGCGGATTATCGTTGTGAAAAAAAAAAACAAATTAGACAGCGTATACTAATGAGCATTCATGTCTTCATCGCGTTGCAGATTCACGTCCTTTATTAAGGATTTTATTAACCGTCAGCGCCTTTTTTATTTCGATACGTTTCCCATATTTTTATAAATATCTCTTAATATTTCTTTGCTAACATGGTCAACGGACACATCGTCGAGCATATTGAAATAAAAGATGCGAGGGAAATAAGGTTAATATTCTGGTAGAATGCGCTTTTTATACTGATGTCGCAATGGTAGAATTCATTTTAACGGAACCGAAAATGTTGAAAAAGATTGCACGTTTTTTAACACGTTGATCGTCAATCCAGGAATGTCAAAAGTTCTATAAAATCAAAGTAATTTATTTAATGAAATACTAGTTGAAAAGTTAAGATGTATAATACTGGGTACTCTTCCAACCTCCTTACATTTTGTGCACACCAACCAAATTTGGTACACTGAATAAATTAGTTGGAAAAATTATTTTTAAATTCGTACAAATGTTTTCACCACCCATATATGGGTGACATAGCAGTCAACGTGTTAGAAAAGTGTATTCAGTAATTCATTAGTAATTCATTAAGAGTTCACCAACCGGAAACCAATTAACACGTTAACTGCCGTCCATATTAGAACCACATCGTATAAATGTACGTATATTTGAGTTTCAAATACCAAATATAAAAATTGATTGTTGGTTTGTACATTTATCATTTTTAGCACTAATGTTAATTGCAGTTATAAAATTATAAACATTATTGTTTGCGAAATTTACGCGTTTCTATCGAGTTCTGTTGCGCCAGCCAGCTATGACCATCTTAATAGGCTTTTCAGTGACTCGGCTGAATGTAAAAGACGCTCGATAATTTTCTATCGAATGATCGACCATTCCAGAAGTAATACTTGCGTTCGATTTACTTTACGACTATTGTAATTAGAATTTTTTTATTCTTAATCCTTAGAAAATGGTTACAAAAAGTTCAATTTTATTTCGTCCTAAAAGAATGGCATAACATTCGTTATTTAATAAATTTTGTTTGGAGTCCTCATCACGATTCTGACCCATTATGAAGCGATTAATTCTTAAAATTTGTAAAATAATGAATGAATTTGTTGTCTATTTTGAAAAATGTATCGATAAATTCTTAATTGTCGATGTTTGGTTTTAAGAAGATTATTAGAAACTACCATTAGTTTGAACTACACTGAAATCATCACAAGACTGTGGATTTTTATGCAAAATAAAAATTGTTTGCATTAATTGCAAGTCATAGGAACCAGACAGAAATGTGTTTGTCTTCTTACTGGCTTTATCTAGTTGTAAGAAATTTGTTGACAGTCTTAAATTCTTTTAATTGTGCTACTGTTTGAAATTGCATCCACCCATTCCCGCTGTAAATGCATAAAACCCGCGGTCTAATTATCACACAGGAGAAGCCACAGTGATTGAAAATCGTAAAAAATCTTGCTTACTGACAGAACGATTAAATCCGTTTATAACAAGAGTAACATCGAAATTACGGTTGTCTGCACTCCGGCCGATACGGTGAAAAAGCACAGGACAAGAAGGCAGATGCTCAAAATCGACTAAAACAAGGTGCAGTGCACGTACGGGAGCCGAGCGACGCCGAGTTTCGAGAACTGAAGACAGCGTCCGTTCGTACGAACCGATCGCGTGACCGATTTGCGTCGATTTGAATCGTGCTCGAGAAAGTGTAATTCCTAGAAGTATGAAGTCGCTGTCAAGAGGCTCGCGAGTCGTCTCCGGAGGGGTCCGGTGATCGTCGAGGCAATTCTCATGTTAATTTAAAAGGCGATTTGCAGGCGGGCCATGGCGGCCGGGGTCCGATTCGTGGCACTCATCCGAATTCCATGGAAATTGCGAACCGAACTCGGTCCCGAGCTGCGCAAACTTGTAACGAGCGAGCCCGGCGAGCAAAAGCGAGCAATCCGGTGCCGCTAAAAAGCGGTCCACGCCCCTTTTCATCCGTGCATGCGAGCTCGCAATTGTCGCGGCTCGCGCGAGCGAGAGCAAGAAATCGCGAGCGAAGAGAAAGACAACGAGGACGTGGACGAAGATGACGACGGGAACGACGGCGTGCAACCGTCATAAATCAAAAGCATTCCTCCTGGCACGGTGACGTAAGAAAAACAGCTGCTCGCTGGACACTGTACGCACGAGGGCGTCGGATGATATGCATGAGCCCGAGGATCCCTCTCTCCGCGTGTGCGGGTCGCGCGCGCTCGTGGAAAGTTACACGTGTGTAAAGCTTGTCCGCGCGAACAATAAGCGAGATAGCACAAGGCTCGCTAATTCCGGCCGATTGTGCTCTCTTCGTGGCTGTCGTTCAACACGCGCTGACAAAAAGAACACCGGCCGGAGAAAATAAAAAAGGAACGAGACAGCGCCCCGGAGAAAAAGGAGGAACTTGACCGTGGATCCGTCCGGACAGCTGCGCGCGGTCCTCTCCGTACGTCGCTCCTCCTTGTGTCTCCTCCTCGATTCTCTGTCTCTCTACCGCGGTCAATTGTGCTCATCGCGAACGAACAAGAACGAGACACACGTTTCTCTCTCGTCGACGATTCTCGTCTTTCTTCTCTTTTTCGCGAACGATGCGACGCGCGACGGTCCGTTTCGGGGCGGCCGCGGCTGGCCAAGCCATTGTGCTCGCTGTCCCGTTCCGGATCGGATTTTTGCCCGGCGCGGAATTGCGGATTGTAAGCGAGAATCGCCGGCCCGCAGTCCGACAACTCGGAAAACCGAGGCTGATTCGCCAGAACGTGTGGGAGTGTCCTTGAGTCGCCCGCAGGGGAATTGTGAATCGCGAGGAAACGAACGGATACGCGCCGCGATGCTTCGTCTGGCCGCCGGCGCGGCGGTCGCGCGTTTCGCGGATCACGAGCTGATCCGCGCGATACCTTAGATCCCAGCTGTCCGGAGATAGTCCCGAGTGGAACCGAGATGACTATAGAAGGGCCTCGCAACTGCATTCACTTTTTGCGCGTCGCTTCCGCGGAATTATGTTTGATGTTTCGATGTGAGACTCGCTTCGCGATGGAGACTACGTAGGGACGATAAAGGATTTATCTTTGCATGCTCGGCTTCTTTGGAGCCGAGTGAAATCAATGTCTACTTTTACATACATATATGAAAGTGAAACGTATTATGAGAAGATTGAATTTTCTTAAACTTTGTACGGTTTCCATTATATGTGCTTTACACTAGGTTTACGGTTCTAATATTGTTCATTTACATCAGTTATTGAGACTGTAAAAATTCATCCATAAGGAATTGTTCAACAAATTTATTTCTTTGGGTATATATTGTTACAAAAATGACATAAAATTTGCATAGATACGATCTCGTTATTCGCTTTTGGTGTTCCGTAACCCTAGTGTTGAGCAATCGACGGCCAATTGCTCTGAACTGCAGTTTGTAAGGCTGCACTTTCTTTCAGTATAAATTAATGTCTGGAAGCGGGTTTAAATAATTGAGAGTCTAGTTGATACTGTGCTACTTTAATGAGAGTCAGTGTGACGTGCTTGGTTGACTGATTGATACGGTCTCTACTGTTTGAAAGCTTGATATCGTCTCTCCTGGTGGGTACATTTTTTTGGTCTTTTGCAGGGTGTCGCAGCTAACTTGACCACATTGAATATCTCGCTTAGCGATAGTAATAGAAAAAAACATTATAGGACAATATTAACCTAACTGAAGGGGCAATATAATGATTCGGAAAAATCTTTTTTCAAGGTCATTTTTTCTAGATATCAAGGTCATCAATTTTTTTTTACTGGAACTATATATTTTTTTTATCGCAATGTAATAGTAGAGGTGAAGACCTCTTCAATGATATTTTATACAATGACCTTCGTGTGACCTTGGGTATGAAAACTCCAAAAAGCATTACAGGTATTATCAGTGATTAATTTACTACACTAATTGGTTTGATTGAACTACTTGTATTTCAATAAATGTTCGAAATGATGCCCATTGTTTTCAACACATCGTTGTATACGAAAAATAAATGATTCTCTGGCTCTTCTAATAGTTTCATTGTTAATATTGGAACATGCAGTTCTAATACGCATCTTCATATCTTTGGCTGTTGGAGAGGGAAAGCGATTTTACTGTACAGCATATGTTCCAATATTAGCAATGAAACTATTAGAAGAGCCAGAGAATCATTTATTTTCCGTATACAACAATGTGTTGAAAACAATGATCATCATTTCGAATATTTATTGAAATACAAGTAGTTCAATTAAACCAATTAGTGTAGTAAATTAATCACTGATAATACCTGTAATGCTTTTTGGATTTTTCATATCCAAGGTCACACGAAGGTCATTGTATAATATGTCATTGAAGAGGTCTTCACCCCTACTATTACAACGCGATAAAAAAATATATAGTTCCAGTAAAAAAAAAAATTGATGAACTTGATATCTAGAAAAGAGTTACCTTGAGAAAAGTTTTTTCCGAATCGTTATATTGCCCCTTCAGTTAGGTTAATATTGTCCTATAACGTTTTTTTCTATTACTAACACTAAGCGAGATATTCAAGCTGGTCAAGTCAGCTGGGACACCCTGTATACTAATTTCGTAGCCAAGTCTTGGACAATGATATTCGTTTGTTTGGTCTATTGTTTATCTAGACGGAGGAGCTGCTACAAGCGGGTTTTCCCGGTCGTAGCTACGAGCGGAGGGAGTCCAGGAGGCCAGCTTTGACGCGCACGGTTTTTGTCATTTCAATATAATAAAGCGATTACCGCGGTCCAGTGTTCTTCGGGGTATGACCTCGTTTAAGCGAGAGTCAACACCTAGTGTTAAATGGAGAAGTCAATTCCGTAATTTCCTGTGACAGGAATTATAATAATTTCAATAATTGTGAAATAGAAAACCGGTCATTTGACGATGGTAGGTTTGTTGTTGAATGAACCAGCAAAAAATGACAGAAAGATATTCCCAGTCCACGCGGTCAATGGGTTAAGTCGAGGTTCTAACAAGCGTTGCAAACGATGTAGGAAGAGTTGTCAGGGAATCCGCGCGCGAGGAATTCTGTCGATGATCGAGACAAGGCAGGAACACACCCATGTCAGCTGACTATGATTAGACAGATGCCAGGTTTCAGGCCACGAGGACGTCGGATGTGGAGAGACGCGGCCATGCGCGCTTGATACGCGGATGTAAACGGAGCCACGCACGTCGGCTCGAGCTTTCTCCGATTTGACGGAAGAAAGAAGTGGGTATCCGGTGTCTCTGATACCTGGCCTCTCATCTTGGAACGGTACACTGACACGATCATTGATTTCTCGCGGAATTAGTGGATGAAAACTACCCCTTCCCACTGCGTTTTTTCCTCCCAACATGTACAAAATTTCTACTAAAAGATTGTCAGTCTCTTTGTACAATCTATTCAAGATTCGTTGATAAGTCGATGGGATACGTTCAGTCTCAAATAATCCAGAAACTCTGTCGCTCAAGACTCCGGAGTATTCGCGCTTCTTTGGAAACTAACTCAAACAACGTACAGTCTACTTCATTATATTTGCTATATGTTTTATGAAATATACTTATACAAACAATCGAGAGTTTCATTCTTTCAAAAACATTCATCCCCGCTTTCGATCAAGATCCACTAAAATTTTTACTCTCCAATTTTATTCGATATACGTTTGCATCTACTTCATTGCGATCATCTCTTTATTGGACCCTAAACAAATAGCTAAGACTGCTAGAAAATTAGAATTTAGATGGAATATCTCATCATTCAAGGATTAACCACGTCACGATTAATCCATCGAAACGATAGCGATGTGGTATCATACATACATCGGTTACATGATTATTTCCGATTCGAACTCAAGCTTTTCCAGATCAAAATCCAACGAATTACCAACAGAGCGATTAAATTCTAAGAGCAAGTACATCCGAAATCGCCAGCGAACGCAACATTCAGGAGCATGATTACAGTCACCTCGAGGAGCTACGAGAAGCACTCAGCGATGATTGATTACAACCCCCGGACGTCGGCGGCGGCTGTTCATGCATTTATAGCGAACACTGCGAAACAAAATCCAACAAAACTCTCGGTTCAACGAAGTAGAACAGAGACTGATCCTCCCTTATCTAGCTCAGAACGTTTACCGAGGGTAACGACCATGAACGTGATTCCTGTCTCCATGAATTATTCCAGAAAAAAAGCGGAAATTTGCATAAAGGTCCGCGGCGGTCTAATAACCGTTTAGGGTTACACGAAACTTCCTGAATTACGTTTAATGGGTAGCATAAGGGGGACGGCGACGACGACGACAACGATCGGCGACGCGATAATCACGGCGGCGGAGCGCGTGCCGGGGTGTGCAGCTTTTCGTCGAGTTCACCGGTAGCTGGAACGGTTGGCGAGGCCTTCGGAGGAGCAGTAGTAGCTATGCTACCGTTACCTTCGATCTCTCTCGGTTCGGATTGCCGCGCGAATGGCTCTGCCAGCTGGTCTAAGGTGAAACGGTCCACCCGGCAGCAGCGTTCCCATTCATACGTCCCATCGGCCGAGCTCGCTTACTCTCTGCTGGTTAGCTTGCTTGCTCGCGCGAGCGCACGTTCCAGCGGTTAACGATAAGTAAAGGGTCGCCACGGGAACACCCTCGGCGCGGTTAGCGTAGCCGCGCTTTGAAACGAGACGGATGATGGTAGAGGCAGGACGGAGATCGGTTCTCCGGCTGGAGAAAGATGGAAAGAGTCCGCCGCCACGCCAAGCCAAGCCACGCCATGCCACGCTACGCCGCCACCGCCGCCACGCCGCGCCGGAACAAGTGCAGGCTCGCCCGGTCTCTCGGCGCGGCGCGGCGCGGCGCGACTGCAGGCAGGCAGACAGGTTGTCCAGATTCCACGGAAGGTCGTTTGCTTTGCTTACCGCGGGTCGCGAGAGACAGACTCGTACGAGCCGCGGCCACTTCGGCCATATGTACTTAGGAATGAGAGGAACGAGGACGCACGAACAGAAAACCAGCCATCCCGGGACAACCGAGACACCGGGGCAACAGAGTCTATCGACGCGTCGGAAGGGGCACGCAGCAGTGCAGCGGTGACACGTGCACGAACGCAGGCCGACCCGTGTTTACGGCGCCGGATACTCGCCGATCACCGGTACGAACCGTTCGCGAAGCAGTCGCGACGCGGTTCCCGCTTTTGGTCGCATCCGCCGCTTCCTTGTTTGGGGATGATCGCACACTCCAGAACCCGGGACTCGGTGACCTCGGCTGAGACTGTGTTTGATGCAGCTTTCCGGTGATTGTCGGCTGAGTTTGGTGTACCCTTTGTCCACCAGAAGAAGGCTGTTACATTCTAATCATCTTAACCCTTTACGCTCGGAAGTATTTTAACTCGAAAACCAAACTTTTTTTTTTCGATCAAGAATATTTCCATTCTATATGATTTTTTTCATTTTGAAGAAATAAAACTGTTGCGTCAAGTCCGCGAGCGTAATTGCCGCGGATTACTTGTTCGCTTTAGTAATGATGTACACTGGTTTTTGGTAATGATGAAATGTATTTAACAATTGTATAATATTGTGCTGCGTTTAGTTGAATTGCTATTGTACAGTGTTGTGGAGTTGTGTTTCGTTCAAGCGACTTTTTCTAAGTGTCTTTTTGGTGTTTCTATAGCGCACCAATCAGGTGTGCCATCGTTTGGTCGCAGGTAGTTTGCAGGGGGTCGCGCGCGGTCGCTGCATCTTCGGTCGTACGGTTTGTGTTTGGCGAAAGTTAATTATTATCAAGGTATGAATTACTGATTGAAATAAATGTTGTTCAGGAACTGAACAGAAACTGATATGATACCTCATAGAATACTTAAATGTTTGGTAACTAATTTATTAAATATCAATTTAATAATGTAAACAATATTTTGAATAATGGTATAGCAATTTTTAGTGGTGCCTCAGAGTAACCACTCGAGTGCTAAGGGTTAACACGCTAAACGCGGAGCACTTTTGTCTCGTTTTCTACTTTATTTTTTATTTGAATGGAAGTACAAAAATACAATCGTGCATAAGCGAAGTAAATTCGATAACGCCAGTCCCCAGGGACTCGCATAGAATTTAACGCGTTAACTGCATCATATAATTATGAAATTCCTATTGGGTCACTCCCCACGAAATAGGACACTCTTGGGAGTAAGTTTTCATTTCTTTGTTGAATTATTTTAATGAGTTGAAAATAATACAACAGTATTTTGAAATTCTTTAAATGTTTTCACTGCTTTGCTTTTGGACTACTAATTTTTGTCCGAAATGCATAAAATCCGCAATCTTTTGCTGAACATGTTTGATCATCCCATATTGTTGATTTTGCCTAACATCAACGTAAAATTCGATTCATCTTCATTTTTAGTCATTTTATCGTTTGGCACCACCCCGGTAGCGCTTGTATATGTTTATTGTTTTGTGTTTGATCGAATACTAATTTTACCACGTTTTTATTAACTCGCTTTCTGTCTGTCTGTTTGTCTGTACGGTACAAATTTTCCAATTGATTTTAAACCAACTTCTCGATGAGCTAGATATTTGAAACTTTAAACATAGCTCAGAAATGGACGACAATGCGAATTATTTAAACAAAAAAAAATGTTTAATAATTATTCAAATAAAAAAAATTTTTTTTTATTTTTGTCTTAACTTCACAAAATGCGGAGTCCAGTATTTGAATAGCCTACATTATTTATTTTGCCGTGACATTAATGGAAAATTAGATTCATCTTCATTTTTAGTCACTTTATCGTTTGGCTCCATCTTGGCGACACCTATATTAAAATCGAAGTCGAAGAGATCGGAGCTAGACTCTTGTCCGCTCGCTGTACAGTGGAATAAGGGAGTGGCGAAAGACTTGTGTAGGCTCGAATTCGTAGATCGGACGACAGTACCTCCAGGTTCCTGTCGTCCAAGAAAAAGCACCCCGTCGAACAGTACATAAACCATTAATTGCGTCCCGGCGGCTTTTCATATCTATGCGCCGCGCTGCCGTAGCGTTGTGTATCGTGCAATTTGAATTTCTAATTATGGAAAAATAGCTTGCAGAAATAACACCAGGATTGGTTGCATGCATATGTATGAGAGACGAATTTAATCGCGCGTGTGTCTGCGTACTAATGGCCGAATAGTGCGTTCGACAAAAAGGCACGAGCAAAAAGGAAATGCTACAAGAAAACACGATCGAATAGCTCATCCCACGATATTATGATTCAATATTTATTTTCCCCGCATAATACCCGCTATCATCGAGCGTAGTCGCCGGTAATCATTTAACCCTCGAAGCGCTAATAGACTATGTATATTCCTCGGCCGTTTGTATCGCTATTTTTGCCTTATACTTCAGCTTAAATCACCGTTGTAACGACAAACGATGTCTCGAGCTGCTGACTTTATGATTGTTTAATATTCATACATTTCTATATACACACATTTTTTATATATATATATATATATATATATATATATATATATATATATATATATATATGTACGTAGAGTGCTCTGTTTCAATCAACCTACGCGAGTATCTCCCGAGATATTAATTATTTTATTAATTACTCGCGAAAATATTTCAAACTGAACTTACTCTAATTCGAGGTGGCTATCCTGCGGTGTGCAAAAATCTTATATGGGTGAAAGTACCATTGAAATTCCAGTGACCAACGATTTCTTTAAAATCCTCGATCCAACGATCAGTGTTACATATGCGTGACCGTCTTTTTATATCGCACATAGAAAGGCAAAATAATCTTACGCATGTTGTTGTTTATAATTCTAACGAATATCACTATTTTGTGTCAATATTCTTTTTCTGTTGTCGGAATAAATGCTGATCGCGAATTAATCTTCGATTCAAAGCTGATTTGGTTAAAAAATAATCCACAGTAGCCAGAAATGAGTTATAGCGATATTAAATATTAATTGACAGTAACACGGTCGGTTCGCGAGAATTTGCGAGCAACAAGGGGCTGGATTTTTGAAAATTACCCGTACCGTGTCCGGGGCCCCCGATGTCATAAAAAGACGATAAAGTATCGTTACCCAATAAACTGTCCTCTCGATTGGGAACCAAGGAGAGAACAAAAAAAGAAAACGTTTTCACGACCGTCGATTAACACGGGCGCGTAATTTAAGACGGAAACGACGGCCAATCAGGGGCCGGGGATCATTTTTATTTTAGGTACGCCAATGAATCAACGACGTCGCCAGTTTCCACGTGTTTGTCGAATTGACGACGACCAATAGCCTTTTATTGTCGTTCCACGGAATCGTTACATCCTGGCGCCCAATCGTTCGCCTTATTTCTTTTACTTCCCCCCCCCCCCCCCGATTTTACGCGCATGGTACTTTCGTTTCGCGATCGTCATGATTGCCGTGCTTCGTGATGGCTCACGACATTTATATTACCCCGGACGAGAAATTAAGGAGCATTAAGGGGTTCACGCTACCTTGTTTCCACCTCGACTCGTCCCGCTTCCAATTCCATTCTCTGCTCGCTGAATTTCCTTCTCGTATCATGCAGCACTCTTTTACATTGTCGAATAAATGCTTGGAAGTAGGGTGTAAATTATGACAAGCAATGATTTCTAATAAAATGGTAAGTCAGGTTTAGAGAGTATAAATTCTGAGCGAGCTCACCTTAGCTACTATAATCAATTCAATACGTAAATCACAGCGATCGGAGTTAATGAAACATGAAGATTATAGGCACATTCGATAGGCCATCTAGAAAAACATGCTGTGTCAAATCTTAACTCTATATTTCGACCGGAAGTTATATACGTATGTTATAGGATAAAATGGAAAAAATTAGTTTTTGGTTATTTTATCTATTTAGTCATATGCGAAAATTCTGAAAAAAATCGAACAGATGTTCAATAGCTAGATACACATACTACAATTAATTCGGATTTTTAAGTTGAAAATTTTGGTTGTAAAAATTCAAAAACCTCAAAAGAAAATCGGAAAAATGTAGATTGCACGTTGAGGTTTCAGAGCATTTATATTTTGATGGTGTTAGTGTATAGTTATGGATATTTTTTATTAATTTTCTCAGATCTTTATAGGAGGAATAAAACCGTTTTTTTCTACGCTTTTACCACTGTTCGTTTGTATCCTGCTGTGTCGCGGTTCAAGATTCGTCGTCGCCGAAGATCGTAGAAGACCGGTAGGTTGTGTTCGTAAAAGTGAACTATGACCTTCAATGACCTTTTGTAATAGGTGGTTGAATTCCGATCCATTTAAAAAAGTGGAGGTGACCTTCAAATGACCGAAGTACCTCCACCTGCAAAAAAACTATTATCACCACCGGATGGCCCCCTTCGTATTGTGCAATTTTATTTCAGCAAATATTTCTGTGAAACTTATAGTTTCGAAGATATCTGATGTGCTAATAGTTATTGCCCCACCCTGTATATTCTTCTGTAAATTTGTTACCGTCAGTCCACAGGGACTGACGCTGCAATTCGAAATTCTTTTTCTTACTCGTTACTCTTTTATTCCTGTTACACGTGTCTATTCGAAAAATAAAGGATTGCAACTGTATCGCATCAAATACCGCGAACAGCGTAACGCATGCAAAAACCTCTACAGAATAAAAGAAAATAACCGAGCGATAGATAGAAAAGTTCAATAAAAAAAGTCAAGGATTTCTGTTCTTCGAGCTTTCACCGAACGCAAGAAACGCAATCGATATCCGCGTTTCCTTTTGCCGGTTCAAACGGGCAAACGGGCAATCGATTTGATAAATTAGAAGTAGACGAATCGATCGGGAACAACCGGTCATTTTCCTGAAAATCGTCGTGCGGTTCACCGAATTAATGATCGGTGTCGCTGCCGCACAGTAGCTTGGAACGTTTGTCGACACGTTGGCAATTTCCTCGTCGATCGTTCCTTGCGCTCGACTTCCGCGAGACGGTCTCGTTGGAAAAATCGTTGCCGCTTAGCTCGTAGTAAACACCGTTTAGTCCGTGGAGCGTGACAAACCGACCGGGCCGACACCACTTTTAATTCTCCGTCCAATCGGAGATAAATCAAATTACCAAGAAACCCGATAAATCCGCCGTTCCGTTTCATTTTCCAACAGCGGTGCGGCCCGGAGCAATGGTGGCCTCCGCGAGTCAATCTGCCGTGACGCGCGTTCGCTTGATCGAAAATAGAATTTTTTCCTGGCTCGCGAGAGACAGTCGGAAAGAAACGGCGCGCGCGATTTCGTAAGGGAAAAGGACGTCTCGACGGGCTCGATTAGAGCGGGGACCGTTTACAGCGCGGAGACTTACACCACTCCACTGTATAGCCAACGCGCAGCAAGCAAGCAAGAGAGAGAGAGAGAGAGAGAGAGAGAGAGAGAGAGAGAGAGAGAGTCGGGTCTCTCGCGCTCGCTCGAGGTGGTCGAATCGATATCCAGGCGCGATTATATTAATTACGAGGCCGCGTTATGAAACGGCTCCGTTGCCGCGTTGATTTCAGCTTCATTCATTAACCAGCTTCTATAATTGCCACGGCGATCGCGCGCCAGCCGTAAAGTATCGCTGCGACGTTACACAGCCGACCACCGATAATTATCACGGACGATGAATATCGATCGTCGGGATATCGATGAAATATCGCAGCGAAGCGGTTACCGCGAAACTGTGGTAAATAGAGGGTAACGCTTCGACTTCGTTAACGAGCCGATCTCGAATCGCTCGATTACGCTCTGGCATTCATTAACAAACCGTGCATACGCGTCGTCGTCGTCTTTCCTCTTTCCCTTTTTTTTTAACCACCGATCTATACGTCCCATCTTCTTCTTCCTATTTTATTCCCCCCCCCCCTCTATCTCTATTATTTCTCTCTCTCTCCTTCTCTCCCTTTCTCTCTTTCACATCCCTATACTATTCGCATACGCGCGAGCCCTTATTCCTGTCTGAGTTCCCGATCCTTTTCTCCTTTCTCACTCACAATTTCCACCGATGATATTTATCGGCCGATCAACGGTCGCGCAAAATTCCATGCTCGTCGCAATTTACGCTTGTTGGCTCGCGAAACTGCGCAAGCACACACGCGATCATATCCGTCAATCGCGAGAAGGACCGTTTTACTGTTATGGTCCAAGTGATTTTCCTCGGCTCAGGAAGATGGGACCCATTGAATTCGTTCCCCTCACTCTCTCTCTCTCTCTCTCTCTCTTCTCTCGCTTTCTCTTATGGCGGACGACGATCACCGGAAGCGTTAAATTGGCCCTTTTTTACTGCAGTGTTTTCCGGGTAATTGCCAGAGGGAGATCGGACGATGCCGCACGCCTGCAGTTTCACGATCATCGTTTTATTATCTTTGACGCTTGTATGGTTCACTTTTTTCTCCTCTTTCTCTTACTGTTTGATCGGCATTTAACGATTTTTAGAGGCATTCTTGCCTGGTCATTTCTCTGCTTGTAATTTTGTTTCAGTGGAACGCGGTGTCGTCTCGGGCGATACTCTTTTACGACACGATATTAAATTCGAGACGTCATACCGATTTTATGCATCGATGTACTTTCTCCCTTTTTTCCCGTCTTTCCGAATCCTGAAATTAGTTTTACGTTACTATACCATCGGATGACAATGCTTAGATCAATTGTCTTAATTGGTTCGTTGTTACTTTAATCGTGATAAACGCTATGGATATTGCTATCTTATCTAACTTCGTGTCTTCATCTTTTAAAACATTTTTGGTACACATTATATAGGGTGCGGCCAAATAACATGTACAAGCAGGCAGGGGTTATTCTACATGTGAAAATAAATCGAAAAAAAGGAAAAACATTTTTTCGTTTGACACCTCGTTTTCGAGAAATTCGAGTTACAAGATCCGGCAGGTTCCCGTGCTTTAGCTAGTATATGCAGGAAGTAGAATTGGTTGGTCGTGATCATACACGTCAGACGGTTCCTATCTCATAGCCCGCGGATTCGCTGCGTTTTCAAGCTCGATTTTCTCAAAAACGTATTTTCTTATTTATTCACAATGAATTACCTCGTACTAGCTTGTACATTTTATTCGTTATACACCCTGTATATTTGATGTCCGAATCCATATATTATTATAGTATATCCGATGTCACTTTAGATTCGTTTCTTTATCTTTTAGAAACAATTTTGGTACACTTTATATTTGCTATACGAATTTATGGATTATTTTTATGTTTCTATGCATTTTATGTTTTTACGCATTAATGCATTTTATGTATTTTATGTTTTTACGCATTTTATGCATTTATAGGAAATCAAGTAGGTGAAACACAAAATACAAGAAACATCACTTGAATTTTATAGTTTGGTACATTACTTACAACCTGTTCAAATGATTAACGGAAGAAATCAATTTTTATGTAACGCCCTCTTTTTGTAATTGATACAGACAATTTTTAGTTTGTATGAAGATCCACAGTCTCCTTATCATCTAACTTCTCATTCATGTCGCCATTTTTCAAAAACAGTTTTTGATATATATTTCCAAAATATTTATATGCTTGGTACCTATATGCCTTTCCAAGTGTGTAGAACAAGGCGAATATAGAAAGTATCCCCGCGACAACTCGTTTCTCGTATCTGGACTGCGGATGCTTATGCAAATTCGCGTTTTTATTGCCAAGCATTACGAAAATGAGGTAATTTCGAGGATTTTTATTTCCTGCATTAGTCATTTCAATACTTTAAACACACTATTAACGAGGATAAAATTTTATTGCAATTTCTTCCAGATCTTTTTTTATAAAGTTTCTACAAGCTATAAATGCATAAATATCAGTACTCTCCAGTGAGAACCGTTTTAAATTCAAGCCTTTTCCCGTTTTACGGCAGTTTTGATGAATTGCAATTCGCGTTTGCGTCATATCTCATTACTCGGTTGAATATTAATAATCCGAGAAATTAGAAGCTGCATTCCGTTTGTAATTGAACCAGAAATGACGCATCGAGACTTTAGCACTGTGATTAAAACAATTTGAAAAAAACTCGATTTACAAACACAATTCCAGCCGCGCGTAAAAATGCAAAGTATAAATAATGCTTGAACATTTTCGGAAAAAAACTGCGCAGTTTATAATTCGCTAGTACGCTATTCCATTCATACAGAAATTGGTCTACAATGTTCGCTCAACTTATAACAGCTGCACAATTTCCTCCAACATTACTAAACTGCGGGTTTTACACATTTATGACAATAATGGATGCATGGAATATAAAACTATGAAGACGTTACAAGAATTCAAGAGTGCTGTTATATTTTTGCTAACTTATCGCAACTATTAAAAAACGAAATACATTGCTATTTCACTTAAGTTTCTTATTCAATGTCTTAATCAATAAGATTATTGACATCGCAAAGAAGCATCTATGAGGAATGATTCAACAAATTTATTTCTTAGAGTATATACAGGGTGTCTTAAAAATGATGTAAACCATCGAAATGGGCGATTCCGAAGGTCATTTATTTAAAGTAACTTTTCCCGTTGCAAAAATGGCCGCCTCAGCTTTCTTAAGGAGTTATTAACGAAAACCACCGACGAATCGGAACACCGTTCTAGCGGACAGATTTCGGCTTGGCCAATGATATCGTCGCGCTCAATGATTCATTTTTGCAAAGAGAAAAATTACTTTAAATAACCTCAGGAACTGCCCATTTCAAGAATTTACAACATTTTTGAGATCCCCTGTATAATAAAAATAATGGATACTTTGGATAGGTATGGTCTTGTCATTTTTATAAAGTAATGTAAAATAGTAACTTTTAGTGCTCCGTAAATCTAGTGTTAAGATCGATTCAGAAAATTTTGATGCATAAGCATCCGCAGTCGCTTCGTTGAATATTTTAACTGAGTGATTCTGCAATCATGAACATTTAGGGAGACGTAACGTAAGACAAATAAGATTGGCATAACAAAAATTATGCTGCGATCAACATAAATACCGTATAGTTTGCACTAATGTGAATATTACGCAACCATAAATTGATAGAATTATTTAAAATATTTTCAGCAGCTGGTAACAAACAAATGACGAGTGTACTTGTCATTTCCAGTGAAATGATTAATAATCCAAGAAATTAGACGTTGTGTTCTGTTTGTATTCGAATTGGCAATGACATATCAGGATTACGGCATGGTCACTACTATTCAATCAACTCGAAAGAAAGATCAAACATTCAAGAATCCCGTAGAACAACTCCGAGTGACTCACAAGTGAAATTCCAGCAGCTTGTAAAAACGTGAGCTATAAACGAAGCTTAAATTTTCTCGAAAGCGAGTGAAGTTCGTAATTCGCGGGTACGCTATACTATTCCTCCAGAAATTCGTCTACATTAATTGCACATCTTGCAATACCCGCACAATTTCCACCGTCGCATTTCTACGACTTTTTAAGCGAACCTCGTAATTGCGTGAACAGTCCTGTCGTTTCGCTGTTGCGTACAATAATATTAAATCATTACGCGATAAAAATCCTATCGCATACGATGCGACTAAAACCGAGGTAGCGGACGAGGCTCGGTGACGATATCAGGGGCCACGCGTTCAAATCACCGAGATCATCGTACTTACTTACTGACGCGCTTGTCCGCGTTGCCTCCACCGTCGATCGCAGCATCTGACAGACAATTTCTTTAAATTCTATTAGCAAGTAAATGATCCGGTAATGAGGAAAACTCGCGATACGAGTGGAATGTCGCCGTGGAGTAACGGTGCTCGACCGGCAGACACGCGAAATCTAATCGGAATCGTCGCGCGATTAAGCGGACGCGTAGTACCGGTCTACTTAGCCGTGACACCGGCGGCGTACAAGAAAAAAGTCAAGTCAAGTCGACTTATCCCCGAAGCCCGGCAGATTGTTTTATTGGCCGTGGCCGTTGTACGGGATGTTCATAAATAACGTTCGTCAATGGAAAATTTACGCACACCGATGGATTCGCGCGGCCGGAGTCCACTTAACCGGTCTAACGGTACGGACACGTTGAAACGATTAAATCGCTTGAAAGGATTAGGACGACCGGCCCCGGACACTCTTCCCAGGTTCGTCTCCGTCCGATTTTTGCTCAGTTGACTAGAGAAGTGCACCGCCTAGCCTGCTCCGTTGCAACATGTTAACGCGGGGATCAGCGAACGGCAACGTCGACGATGCAACAATTTGAATTGATTATGTATCGCGTTATGCCCGCTCGATAAATCGGTGAACGGCGAAATGGGCCGCGTGATTTACGCACGAGCCACTTAAGGGCCTTAAATCATCCCCCCCCCCCTCCCTCCCAGCCTCGCCGGATCGCCGTCTTTCGCGTCCACGATGAAGTTTTCTAAGAACTTCAGGTTGTATTCGGCACTTAATTCATGATAAATACTGGCGAAATAGGAATAGAAATTTGTATGCGAATTTTCAATCCGCTTCTTTGAGGATTGAGCGTGCAATGTTCAAGAAGAATCTTTCTCTTTGTGGTTGTTCGGTGAGTTTACCTTTTGCACTCAAAACTACAATGGATCTAAAAAGTATTTGAACACTTTTCCCATTCTCGAGAAATTATCATTATTTGAACTATGATAATTTCGTTTGAAAAATGCTACGATAATAAACTTGGACTGACTTTAGCCCTCGGACAATGGGTCCTTTTTATAACTGTACAATTGCTGATACTTAGGATCGTTTATAGCTTCATTTATACATTTTTTAAACATATTTTTGAAGGTCCTTCTTGTAGACCCGTTAATCTCGGTGTTATTTCTAATGTACCACATATTTATTTCATTTAATTGTCATAAATTGAATAATTGTATTTCGCCTTGCGAAAAAAAGCTTGTAGTCCGTACTTTTGTTCATTTTTGCCTAAGATAATTTTGCACGACACAACGACTACAAAACTGAAGACGCCATTTTAGTCCAGAACGTTGCAATGAACAAAAAGATCAAAAATCGTTTTCGTGACTGAAAGCACCGTAGATTTAATGATTGAAGCTTCCGCTTTACTAGAATATATTTGTTCTGCATGATCTGTTTTACTTTATACATTTTAAATTCAGTCTATTTATTCATATTCATATTCACATGAAATAGGATTAGTTTATGTATTAATTTTAAATTCGCTGCATTGAGGATTGAGTAAGCAATGTTTATGAAGCATCGTACTCTTTGTGGTTGTTCTAAGAACTAACCTTCTGCAGTCGAAGCTATTTTAACTCAAAAACCAAGAAATTTCCTGCAGTTTTTTCAAACAAAATTTTTCTTGTAACATTGTAAATTAATCCTTCCAACGTCTCAAAAAAATTCAAGTTGTTTAATGCAGTCTTAAAAAAATTATCATCTTTTTAAGAGTTTTCGAATCTTTTTGTAACCGACTGTACATGTTCCATTTATTTAAGTTCGGTAAAACCTTTAACAATCATACAAAAACTTTACTTTGTACGATTACTCTGCTAACAAAATATCTTTCCTCGTTTCATACTGGTCTCTTCAATTTTCTCATTTACATTATAAATTTCACTATTATATTCACGTTTTCTTCTTCACAGCCACCCCCAGCGTCATAATTCGAGTTTTTAATAAAGTGTTAACACAAATCTTGTTGCTCCGGTTTCTACGAAAGACAAAACTCCCAATCACTCTAGGATACAAACTGAATGAAGCGTATGGTGATTCCCAATGTGCAATTTGCATAATACATGATTGCGTAACTCGACAGCCTGGTTCTCAGTGGTGGAAGTAGTCACAAAAAGCAGCGACGAACTATCCCCTTATTACGATATGCGTCGAATCGGCCGGACGAAGTCGGAAAAATCGAGGGAAAGATCCAATCATCCGGGCAATCTTTCTAATTGTAACGTACCGGGACCTTCAACCGTTCGACCCTTTAATTTCTGCCTGTGTTTCCTTTCCTCGCCATAAAATCACTTCTGGTCCAGCCATGAACAGTGTGTATGCCTGTCGCGCGCGTTCTTCTTGCCGTCGCGAAGCATTATTTCTAGCTAACGCCTACGTTTAAAGGGTGTTATTACGCGTGTCCGATAGAGGGGCGTAGCCGGTACGTTTCCAGGGCTTTTCGTACGCAAGAAACGCGGTTCGATCTCGTGGATAGATAAACCCTCGTTGAACCATCATTAGGCTCGCTCTACCAAATAGCCACCTCAGTCACATTGTCTGTGGACTGCGGAAATATTATAGAATTTCCGGCACAAATTTTGGGTACGCCAATAAATTGCAGAGTCTACAGAAAAGTTTCAGAAACCAATATAAAAATTGTAGAAACTGCAGAAAATGTTTAGGATGTGCGAATCGGTTACAGAATCTGAAATTATTTATTTCAACAAGTGGGGGGCTAACTTCTAGGAGGCTTTACAAAAGAGTTTAGGAAGCGAGACAGAAATTATGGTACCAATAAAAACATATTGGAACGTGCGAAAAAATTGTACAACTTACAAAAAGATTCAGGGACATTCGTGGACAAGAAACGCGGTTTTATCTTGCGGATGGATAACCTCTTGATAGATCAGCATTAGGCTCGCTCTACCATACAGCCACCTCAGCCACGTTGTCTGTGGACTGCGAAAAAATTGTAGGACTTCCGGAACAAATTTTGGGTACGCCAATAAATTTCAGAACCTACTGAAAAGTTTCAGGAACCAATATAAAAATTGTGGAATCTGTAGAAAATATTTAGGATGTGCGAATTAATTAAGCGAGATCCATATTATGAGGGAATAGAAAAATTTTGGGACATGCGAAAAAATTCTACAACATTTAGAAATATTTCAGCAACTATCATAGTGCTCCTGGACGGTAGTGTAAAAGAAAGTGATGATCGAAAGTTATTAACTATGTTTGAATAAAAATATGTGATATATTATCTTTTTCCGAAGGCTTAACATACTCAAATAATTTATTTTCTTCACGATAGTCTGTAAAAAGTAATTTGAATTTGTGATATCCTGCGCTTAGGTTTTCGAGTGACGGCTCACGGCTCAGTATTCTTACAGGTTAAACTTTCTTTTGGAGGACCAATTTTTTAAAACTATTTTTATGCAGTCCCATAGATTTCGACGAGAAAACACCGCGAATGAAAGTCTTACTGCCAGGAGTACACGGGTTCAGAAGTTACACGCGTGTAAAGTTGATCAGTTTTAACTAACCCCAAACCAACTTGAACTATACCACTCAGTACTATATAGCCGATGCGCTGAACACCCACCATCTATCTAGCGCATGCGCTCAACAGTCCTACCTCTACCATCCAACGAATATCCAATATGGCGACGCTCTAACCTGTCAAAAACGCTTAAATTTCTCATGTTTACACGCGTATAACTTATAAACCAGTGAATTCCTAACAATAATACTTACATTTCCGTAATGTTTGCATCGATATCTACAGGATTCCATAAAAAAGAGTTAAAAATGAGTTCAAAAAAGTTAAAAACATCTGGTTCTCCAAAAGAAAGTTCAGCCTTCCTACGGGTTAATAAGCTTATGACATTGTTTGAAAAATTGTTCGCCCGCTGTATTTTTGATATTGAGAGAACGAATTTGTTCGAAATGTTGACGTTCTGAGATTGGAGGTTCGTAAGACAGCGATTGTTTTCCATGTGGGCAGATCGGGGCTTAGCTCGGAGGACGCGACCGGTTATTACCGGCGTCAGTCGAACGAGAACGTGTCCCCGGCTGTCACGAATCGCGATAACGAGTTCCGATTGCTATGATCGCTCGCTGATTTTTCTGCTACCGACAGACGGCCCGACAACGAAGCGGTAATTTCTTGTTCGACGCCGCGCCTCGACCAACGATGTTTGATTTTATTGCTGGAATTCCGATATCCCCCCCGGTCCAGTGTATATCTACTTTATGCTACTTCTGGTATACGCTGGACATGTACACGCGACGGTCTATTAAAGCAGCAGGTGTTCGCACTTTTAGAAAGCACTGGAAAAGCTGCGTCAAACTGCCGATCTGTCCCGATATCCGTTTTACCTGTTCGCTCGGAGAAACGCAAGCTACTCTGTCATTTATATTCAACTGTATCTTAAAGAGGATTTTTCCGGCTTCCCTAATATCTAAAGGAACTATAAATTGCAAATTGTTCGCGTCTATCGCAGAATACGTCGCATCAAATCATTTATAGTTACGTTTAAGCGCTTACCTTGCTGTTTCTGTCGCTACCGCACCCGTTATTCCCACTTTATCTTTAATGATTTACTTTGATAAACTCATTCAAAATGGTAATCACGGAACTGCGGACTTGATGCATTTATAGTAGGTACATACGCTTCCTAAGTTCCATACGACTTACGAATCTTTCATTTTTGATCATTAAATGTTTCAATCGATAAACTTCTGCTTCTCGTTAACGCCGTCATTGTCATAAGTGCTTACCAGACTACGAATTTTTCTGCAAAATGAAAATTGTGTACATTAATTGCACGATACAGAAGCTTCATAGACTTCTCTTCTTAATCATTTTAATAAATCAAGAATAATATAACAGCAGTTTCAAATCCTTTAAATATTTTCACTGTTCTGAAGTTGATCCACTCATTTTTGTCATGAATCTATAAAATCCGCATTCTAGTAATAATGTATGCGAATCTGTTTAAATTGTCGTATTTGTATTAGCATACAGAGTTTTATCTGCATGTTAGTCATCTATTAATCATGTTATTTGCCAATGCCATTTCAATTCACACGTGCAAGTGTTAATCGCTGAATCAAACCATGCCATTTATTCATGCGCTTTATTAATTGTACATTGCGGGTACGTAGGTATAGTACGTAGTATAGAATCTAAATGAATTCCGTTTGAGAAGCCTTATATTTAATTCTCTCAGTATTTTCGTATACGATCATAAGCGATGAACACTGTCGAAAATAAGTGCTCTGGATACAATATCCAGGATGCACAAAAAGGTTATTGGGTTTATGAAACAATTGTAGAAACTTAAACAAATTTGTAACAGCTATGGAAAACATTTCAAACATAAGAAAAGATTCGCGGATTCTTCATACAAATTTTAAAGTTTACAAGAAATTGTTTTATCGACTAGGTGCATTGGATACAAAATCCAGGATGTACAAAAATACTATACGGCTCGTGAAAAAATTGTAGGACCTTCAATAAACTTGTAAAATGTATCGAGAACACTTAAGGCCTAAGAACAACAAATTCTGCAGAAGAAAAAAGATTCTACAAAAAACTTGTAAAACATACAACAAAATTGTTTTGCTTAAAAGATACCACTGACATCATGGATAGAGTCTGTAAAAAATTCACAGGACCCATACAAAATTGTAGAACATGCAAAAAAATGAAATAATCTATGAAAAAGTTTCGAGATCCAGGAAGAAATTGTAAAGCCTACACAAAAATTATAGAACTAACGAAATAATTGGTTTACTTAATAGGTACCATATGTACAGTGTTCAAAGTACCATGACCAGTCAAACGACCGGTGACATATTTTTTATTCTATAATTGCTGAAATTCCAAAGATTCCATTAGAAATCATTAAACAAATTTCTTCATTCAAATACATTACAAAAATTTCGAAATATCAAAATAAGCTCAGTCTTGTCATTTTTATAAATTTAACGTATACGAGTTACATTTTGTGCTCGATACGGTTAATTCCTGAGATTTCTAATCTTATCAGTTCTTCCTAAATAAACATTACCGATTGGAACAGTCTGTACTTGTTCCGTACTCTCTCTCCCCCCCCCCTCCCACCTCCATTGTCTCGCTCGATTCCAACGTAAACAAAGGTAACTCCTATCATTAATATCCATTGTGCAGCTCAACGGAGTGACGGTTAGCAAACAAAGGGAACGATTCGTTACTGGATCGCTGGGAGTAAAATCGGCGGATAATCGTGAGTTTTCCATAAAGCAGTGCACGTGCATACCTCTCGCGAGAAATAATAATTGATTACACGTCGCGCTCGTTACGCTGCGCCCAGGGGCGCCGTCGATCTCATGAAAATCTTGCCGATCGATCGATCTCGAGGGAGGGGGGCTCGGTTACACGGAATCCTACGAATTCGCGGTGCCCGTCTAAACGAGGCTCGTGATTATGGTGTTTTTCGCGGATCTAGCATTATCGAGCGTGCCTCGTGGCTCGGCTCCTAGACGGAACGATAATGATCGTCGCGCACTCGCTTATTACCTACATAGTATAAACACCGGTGCTGTCTGTTCGCTCAGTCTCGCTCGATCGGCCGACAGAAGTGTGTCCGCGTGGGGGGACGACCCCCATGGCAACCCCATGGCAGCTCCATTGGCCCCCATAGCGGGGCCCGCGATCGGAAATTGCGGTTGCGTGGACCGTGAACGAAATGGAAGGCGTCGAGGAACCAACCGTTCTAATGGAAACTTATTGCCGGCGATAATGAAAGTTAACAGTGCAATTTTCGATACGGCTTCGTTCGAGAGGCGGTTGCGCAGCTGGAGCGCATTGTGCAACTGCGCGCCGCTGGAACTCGCTTACAACCCGCTGGAACTTTAGATGAGATTTGAGATGCTTCGAATCGCTTCGGACTTGTTTTGTAATACCGTACTCGAACCGTTTTGAATAAGAATCGAAGTTTAAAACTCTTGAAACTGTTGATAAGTCTCAAGTCTTGAAAGCCTTGATCGTCTTGATAGTCTTGAAACTGTTGATCGTCTTGAATCGTATGCTAGCTACAGCCATCGACACGAGAGACACTACAGTCGACATACAACGGCGACACGCACTAACACCAATCGTCCCAGGGTATTCGTTCGACAATAAATGTTCATTCGTTTTTCTATTGCGAGATTAAGGGGCACTGGGACTGTCACACTTGACACACCAATTCGTATCTATGAGTTGTCGATACCATGAGGCCATTGGTGGTAATGCGTGTTGTGTATCGCATGTAGATGGCTACATCATACAATTTAAGACGATCAAGACTATCAAAATCATCAAAACTATCGAAATCATCAAAACTATCAAAACTATCAGAACTATAAAAACTATAAAAACTATAAAAACTATAAAAACTATAAAAACTATAAAAACTATAAAAACTATAAAAACTATAAAAACTATAAAAACTATAAAAACTATAAAAACTATAAAAACTATAAAAACTATAAAAACTATAAAAACTATAAAAACTATAAAAACTATAAAAACTATAAAAACTATAAAAACTATAAAAACTATAAAAACTATAAAAACTATAAAAACTATAAAAACTATAAAAACTATAAAAACTATAAAAACTATAAAAACTATAAAAACTATAAAAACTATAAAAACTATAAAAACTATAAAAACTATAAAAACTATAAAAACTATAAAAACTATAAAAACTATAAAAACTATAAAAACTATAAAAACTATAAAAACTATAAAAACTATAAAAACTATAAAAACTATAAAAACTATAAAAACTATCAAAACTATCAAAACTATAAAAACTATAAAAACTATAAAAACTATAAAAACTATAAAAACTATAAAAACTATAAAAACTATAAAAACTATAAAAACTATAAAAACTATAAAAACTATCAAAACTATCAGAACTATCAAAACTATCAAAACTATCAAAACTATCAAAACTAGCAAAACTAGCAAAACTATCAAAACTATCAAAACTATCAAAACTATCAAAACTATCAAAACTATCAAAACTATCAAAACTATCAAAACTAGCAAAACTATCAAAACTATCAAAACTATCAAAACTATCAAAATCATCAAAATCATCAAAATCGCCAAAATCATCCAAATCATCCAAATCATCAAAATCATCAAAATCATCAAAATCATCAAAATCATCAAAATCATCAAAATCATCAAAATCATCAAAATCATCAAAATCATCAAAATCATCAAAATCATCAAAATCATCAAAATCATCAAAATCATCAAAATCATCAAAATCATCAAAATCATCAAAATCATCAAAATCATCAAAATCATCAAAATCGTCAAAATCGTCAAAATCATCAAAATCATCAAAATCGTCAAAATCATCAAAACTATCAATACTACCAAGTCTATCAATGCTACCAAGACTATCAAAATTATCAGGGCTATTAAGACGATCAAGATTTTCAAGACTTCCAGGACGATCAAGATATTTAAGATTTGCAGGAATTTAAAGAATTTCAAGTTTCGAATCGGATTTGAAATGATTTGTACATTTCGTCGCTTACGAGATTCAAAGCGATTCGAAGCGCCTCAAATACCATCACTAGCTGGAACCCGCGGGAAACACCGCGCGAGTGTGCATTACGAGTTCATAATGTGGTTGCGTCCTGTTCATCTTGGAGCACGTAAGGCGAGAGTAGAACGCTTATATGGTGGAAGCGTACCGCGATGCGTGCTGCGAGCTCACAGTGCATCATTGTAATCCCCGGGCTCTCGTGGTGCGAGTATAATTATCCGATCGCGTACCTATTGGAAGTGCGTACCGATAGAATTATTTTCCGCTTCACGGTGTATATTACAAGTGTACGAGCGAGCGTAATGCTAGTTCGCGATGCGAGTGCGTTCGAGTACGTGCACTCTGCGATCCCGGTTTCGTGCGATACCGCGAAATTCAATCGCCACGGTGAACATTGTAGTTGAAGCGGTGCATAATAACCACGCCTTCAAGTACAAGGACGCGCTCTAGCAGTTAGCTGTTCGCGTTCAGTGTACGAGTCTATGATGCTGGATAAATTAGAACACTGTACGTTTAGGTGTAGGCTATGAAATACAGCACTGCATGCAAAACTGTATCAATAAAATGGAACAGCATAACGCCGCCGCACGCGAACACGGCACTGCGTATAAGAAATTTACAACCGAAATTCGTTACATAAATGGTCCATAAATACTGTATATCGTAGCAACATTATTCAAGTACACAGTGCTTCATAAAGATGTACTTTCGCATAATGCAACTGTACGGCGCGGACGCATAACGCTTGTACATAGTGAAAGTGTGTAACGCAACGCATCATAAATTATATAGTGCATGATATAAAAGGATAAAGTAATTGCATAATGCAAGTGCATACCGCAGCCCACAGTACCGAGCGCACACTATTCAATAAACACATATTGTAAACAATACAATTACGCAACGTAACCACAATTTTATAACTGTTCCACAAATACATAATGTACAACTGCCTCGGATCTACTAACTCGATTCAACCTCCGAAGTTGCAACACGAGCGAATATTCTGCTATATTCGATTAATCGGGCAGAGTACCTATTTCCAGCAATATTCCCATCTTAAGCTATTCCGCACAGCTGTTGTAACAATTAATAGATGCAGAGCTGACCATTATCATCTCACTGCGTCTGTAGCTCGCATAGTTATCATCAATGATCCCAAAAGCAGATGCAAGGTGGAGCATGAGACTCTGAACCATGTTTTATGGCAGTTCAATTTATATAATGTAGAAAAACAAAAATTAATTGAAAAGCTATGTAGTTTAAATATATAGCTTTAATTCTTTTTCATTACTGTTACACTAGCTCTAAGTTGTTCTCATATAAGTATGTGTGGTGGAATGTCTACATTGTATCTAATATGTATATGTATATATACAAAATAGTTTTGTATGCAGAAGCTGCATGATCTGAAGGGGTACATTATGTAGTGTGTTTATTTTTTTTTTAGGTGCAAGCGTTTCAGAGATTTGGAGGTCGACTTTGTTTTTTTAAATGAAATACTATATTTTTTATACCATAATATGGAAGAATGTCGAATTCTAAGTAAAAAAGTATTGACCTTCATTAGCCCTAACCTAATAAGTAACGAGTAATTTAACTTTATTTCCCGAAAATTTTCTTCGCATAATATCAAATTAGAAAACATATAAATACATATATGTATATATATATATATATATATATAAATACATATATATATATACATATAATATATATATATATATATATATATATGTGTGTGTGTGTGTGTGTGTGTATATGATTGTTATCCTTACATTGAATTCTGAATATTGTTGAAATAAATCACTTACGAGATTTTCTATATTAAAAAAAAAATCTGGCAGATTGTACATCAAGCCTGTGATACTGTTACGTTATTTTTAATTTATTATAACCATCCAGAGGAGAAACATATTTTTATATGACTCCCGTTTATTGCTTTTCATGTAAGACATTTTATTTAAAAATCATTGCGAAAGTGGTGAAAGTCAATTTAACTTGTCGATTCATTGTTTCCCTACAAAGAGAAACAATTGATAAGTAGACTGCGGATCTTTATGCAAAATAAAAATTGTCTGCACCAATTACGAGAAAGGGATTGTACGTCAAACTTGATTTATTTTCTTAATAATATTAATATAGGTTGTAGCTAGACAATGGAATTTTAAAATAAAAATTACTAATTGCAAGGTACTCATTCTAACAAGCTGAAAATAATGCAGCAATGTTTTTAAATTCTTTAAATGTGTTTACCGTGGTGTATTCTACCTACTCGTTTTTGTTATAAATACGTAAAATTCATAGTTATAAGCAATGTACCACTAACATTAAATTCATCTAAATGCATAAAATCCACAATCTATTTGTAAACAATTTTCAAAATTGGATTGACCTTACTCAAAATGTCGATGTTCCTCGACTTCTTACTTTAACACAATACTTTCTGTCCGAGGAATTACAGCTTTTTTTTATGTTCTCAATGTCTGCTTGTTAACTTTATCGACTTACATCGCTTTTGCATTGAACGGCTCGTTTATTTGCATAATATTTCCATAGGTAATAAGTACATCAACTGTGGATCATTATGCATTTATAGCAAAATTCAAAAATTGTGTGACACTTAAAAAACTGTGAAGATGTTAATATATGATTTTTGATCTATTAAAATTATTAAGACAAGAAATAACGTTCGATTTGGTTTCTATTTCTTGCAATCGTTGCAAACGATTGTTATTTTGCATAAAAATCCGCAGTCTAGTAATAAGATTATACGTGTACAGCGTCGTGCGTTCACGATGCTATTCGTCGGTCGGCCATACGAAAAATACTTTGATGGTCTATCGAGGAACACTTGGAATTATTATAATCACGCGAATTAATCGCTCCTCGAGGGCAAGCGCTCGCGCAGGGCCATCGATTGCCGCGAAACATAAAGCCGAGCGCATGAACGCCGGACAAAAGAATTCCCGATAATGAGACTCTCGTTAGGAGCCTGCTATCGGGACCCACATAATTTCCCGCGGCAAACTGGCGAACGTGCGTTGTTATACCAAGCGAAGTTTTAACTTTGATCCAGAACTTTGAATTGTATCCGACGGTGATTTGTGATGCAGTCTAAAGCTATGTCCACACTGATGCAACGACGAACAACTTTTGATGTATCTTGAAAAAGTCGCCGCTTTTACCGAATAAAAGACGAAGAAAACAACAAGAAGCGATAAAAAGTCGCTCGATGTTGCTTCGGTATGGACATAGCTTAAGATTTACATATTTCTTTTCCCTGAATATTTTTCTAACCTACCCTGAGAGCCCGTTATGTTATGAATGGTATTCAAACGAATTCCTTACTAGTTTCAATACTAGAGATCTTTACGCGACGAAAGTGTAGTATGATATCTATTATTTTTAAATATTATGTAGCTCTTTAACAGTTTTATTAAGTTGGAAGAAATGTATCGGTATTCTTAAATTCTTTCAGTCTTTCTTTTGTTTCAAATAACATCCATCCATTTTGGATATAGTGCGGTATGACCCCAAAAGAAAGTGATGAGCTGAGATTTTAAGTAATGGGAAGGAATCCTGAATGTAAAATTTCAATGACGAGTTTTTGTTAGTTTTTCAGATATTTTAGATAATATCTGCCCCTGAAATTTATATTCAGTGCATTATATTGTACCCCGAAAAAACAGCTCATAACTATCTGGGGATCCATTTTTGTCAGAAATACATAACATTCGCAGTCTAACGATGACTGTAACGCAAATCGGAAAGTCGAGTAACCAATCGTGCAAAAATGAATGTTGAATCAAGCTGGAAACAGAAAACATTCAAAATTGAATTTTCTTTCAAAATCGATCTGCTCGAAACAGTGAATTCCAGTTCTGCGAATTCTCGGCAAAGAGAAATACATATTAGTAACGATCGGCAAGGCTCGGAGACGAGTATAGAATTCGTTGTAAACCGGGTCTGGATTCTGTCCCCGGTGTCCCCTTGGTAATCGATCTTTTTCGATCATTCCGATCGGTATATCTCGCGGTCAGCCTTTTCCATCGGTCCGAAGACGCGGTGCGACATATCGGGGCACAATGTAGAGAAAGACGCGCGAACGCAGGGGAGACAAAGGAAGAAATCGTTCGTGCTGGATCAGAGGCTGGTATACGAGCATCGTAATTCGATAAACGTACAGATCGTTGATTTTGCGCCGGTTTTCTGGGTAGTCGGTCGAATAAAACACTGCGTCACGTGATATGATGGCGATCGACCGCCAAAAGGGGGGAGAGTTTTATGCGGAGAGGATCAACGGGGGAACCACCGTACACTGGTACACACTGGTCCACAACAGTGTTGGGCAAATGTTATTCAGAATAACGATTCAACTCGATTATTTGTTACACCCGAATAACGCTAATCAATTTATTCGTTGTTCACGAATAACGAATGAACTGTTTGTTCATTCGCGAACTGCGAGACTGCGGATTTTATGACAAAAATGTATAGATTAAATGCAAAACTGTGAAATCATTTAAGGCATCTAAAAACCATACTGTATTGCTTAATCTTATTCCAAATCGCAAAATCATTGTAGATCTTGACAGACGACATTTAGAACATCATTTCGTGCCTTATAGCGTTTTATAACCTTTCGAGGACTTTTTCTGTCATCGCATCAAATCAAAATGAGCATTTCCGTCACTTTTTTCTTTTTTATTAAATACTTCAAGGATTAACATGCAGTACAAGCAAGAAAAAAGTTGTTTGCTGTTTAAGGACCGGATGAACCAACGGATTACAATTGATTTTGCTTCCTTCAACATTCATTAAGCGGTGTAAATTTCATTTTCAAATGAAGGCGTCAAAAGTCGTAGAATTCAATTTTTTGCTATTAAAAAACAGGAATTCTATGAGCATGGAATCACCAAGTTGCCAGAAAGATGGCAAAAGATCGCGGAACAAAATGGTCACTACATGACCGACTAAAACTTCAAATTGGTAAGAATTCGTCTTTCATTTTCTCATGAAAGAACAAAATTACTTTCCGAACAACCTAATGTACGTATTGATTCTGAACTGCTAAATTTTAATTTGAGAGCACTGTGAACGCGATGGACCGAACGTGGGGCCTCGCCATGACCACGGGATGCACGGCAGCGACGAAGGTTTCGAAAAGAGGACGAGAGACCGAACCCGTGAACGGGGGGCCCGAGGGGCACAGAAACGAAGGACACACCGGTGGGAATTAAAAGGAGAGACGAACAACGTGAAGGTCCAACGCTTTTCCCCGTACAGGACTGGACCCCGGCAGCCATCTTGCCCTCGTCCTCGTCCTCCTCCTTGTCCTTTTCCGTCCGCTTGTGCTCGCGTTCTTCGCTCTCGTTCCTTCGTTTATCCCTACCATCGTTACGGAAACTTTTATCGTCGAAAATGAAGGGCGTATTCTGGTTTCGAATGCCATTTTTTGACCAATTGCTACACATTTTTTCAGGAGTACTATTCAACTTTTCACGTTGCACTTAATTTTATAGCTGTTACACGAAGATTTCTCTTTTAAACGCTTGCACTATGAATTATTTGATGGTTACATTGATTAGAAGTTCTTTCTCGTTCTAATCTTCTAATCTAATCTTATTTTTGGAAGTCTATGAATTGGTTGAGGCCCATAGCTGAGGATTTTTTAATAGATCCTTCAACTGCGATAGAAATTTCAACCATAGACACACAATTCATCCTCACTAACGTAGTCTAATAATTTCGTTTGGAATTATTGTGTAAAAGCAATCTTTATTAAGATTTTTAAGCTTCCATTTGGTACAATTATTGAGAAGACTATGTAATAGGATTCCAGTAGATAAAGTGATAATTTCTTAGAAGGAGTATAAAATGTATCGACGACAAAAAAATGGAATTTTATTTCTGTTTGAAATATTTATCAAGAGTCTGACGCGATGTTACATGTAGTGCAAGGGGTTAATGGTAGTCTGGTATAAACTGCTGAAAGTAACGGACTTTTAGGAATGTATTGAAACTAGTAGGTCTAACCGATCTGTTTGAAATTTCCAGCTTATTGTACAAGAACAGATAAAAGAACTTCGCACCATGCAGTCTAACACCAGGACCCTTCTTGTCACAAATGTTGTCACATTTTTTTGTCGTATATTTTGCAATTAGCTCTTTGCACTATAACATCGAGTCAAAGTCGCGATAAAGATTGCGAACAGAATCCATTAAATATCAATGTTATTAATTTGCGTTAAACCGAAATAAAATTCTATTTGGCTGTTATCGATGTTTAGCGTTTGGAGTATACAAGTACATGCAATAAATATAAATTTTCTTTTGTTTTTAAGAAATTATGAACGTCAAAGTAGTTTTCATCACTGCAACCGTCAAATAGGTCATAGAGCAAGGGGTTAACAATACTAATATATGTATATATAGATATATGTATTGCCGAAGATTGAGATATAATACCGAAACACATAACAGTTATTTTTGGAACCTTTTCAATCTCTGCACAAAACCTACTGAACCTTAAGAGTTTGCCATATAAAAAATATAATGATGATTGAATTTATTTAGACTTTGTGCGGTTCTTATTATGTCATGTAATCTTCTAAAGATATTTATTTAATTATTTCTTACGACAGTATCTTCATAATCTCAATAATTGTAAAATAAAAAATCTGGTCTCGGTTATTTTTAGCGGTGGCGGTTGGTTTAGTGTTAAATAATGGTCACCGGCGAGTGGTCATGGAACAGTGTGAAATTTTCTCGGTTGCGAACAAGAAGGTTAAACCCATCGCTGGCAGCAGAAACGGAGGAGTACGCACACACTTACTCATCCGGTATCGTTTTACAATGTGGATTAGTTCCTCACCTACGCTGATCCATCGGCCGGCGAATTATGCTCGGGCTGGTGGCCGCTTGGCAACACGGTGTGTCGTTGGATTTTCACGAAAAACGAAGAATCGCGGGGGCGTAGCTGTTGGGGGCCATTACCATGCAAAATACCAGGAAAACGTGGGTACCGCTGGATCGTGAGTAGGAAGGACGTCTGGTTGGTACGTTGATCTTATCGGCTGCGAGAATCATCGGGCAGAAGAAACGAAATCGACGAAAATTTTCATCGTTCGACGGGATGCGACGCGAGGCTAAGTACCTGCCGGTAAAAAAAGTGCATCGTAATGCAGCCGGCAGGGTTCACCGGTGTACCGATCGGGAGTCTCGGGAGTTGTTCGAGAGGATGCCTGGACACCACGGTATGAGTAATACGTTTAGGTATGTGATCTCGGCCCGGCGCGGCACGGCGCGGCATGTATCGGTGAGATTTTCTTGCGCGCGTGGCGTGCACGCACTCACGCACGCACGGGCGCACGGATCGGCGAAACCACCACCCGACTTCTTTCTCTTCCCTTATTTCGGCATTAGTTTTTACCGGGGCACAGCAGCATAAGGACACCACCGCGACCGACTAATTGGAGTTCTTTGGCCGCGGGGCTGGTACGTGCATCCATTTCAAGTACAATTAAAATCGTTTGGGAAATTACGCGCGGGGACGCGGCGAGGCTCGGGGAAGCCAGTTAGGATACAGAGGGCTGCTGTTCCCGCTGTTGCTGCTGCACCGCTGACCGCTGCATAATACGTGCCTATGGAGAGACCACATACTTTCATCGCCATCGTACGACACTGCGTGTACGTATCCACTATGTGGATACTGCGGGCTCTAACTGAGGCAACTGCATAATATAACCACATAGTGTGGTCGCGGGATGCTGCCTCGCGATACCAGAATTCTATACCAACTCTTTCGTAGTGCCACTTCGCGATGGCAATCGCTGGAATGGCTTCGTCAGATCGCTTCGAATCGACCGATGCCGGTGCATCGCGAAGCACGAGACTGCAACGGACTACTACATAACAACTGCATAATGTACTGGGTAGTGAAAGTGTATTTAGACACTGTATAGTGGAACTGCGCAATAGAACTGCGTAACGTTACTGTATAATGATTGTATGTTTTGTAGATGCAACATGCATTTGGATGATGTAAGTGCATCGTGAAGTATGGAGGTTTGGTACTGTATGAGACAATTTTATGACAACTGCATAACGTAACCGAGCAATGAAATTGTATTTAACCAATGCTTGTAGAACTGCATAATATGCATTTGGACGATGCAAATGCATTGTGGAGAATCCTGTGTTGTAAATACAAGACAATGTTATAACAACTGCATAATTTATAGTTCGTACGGTACAGGCGTGAGGTGGCTCGAGAATTATGACCATCATGAGGAGCGAGACGCTCTGGCGGGTGGAGTGGGGGTAACGCTTGAAAATTGCCTCCGATCGAGCAATTTTTGCCCTTGCCTGATCTATCCTAATGGTTACATAGTTTTATATATATAACCTTTTTTATGTTATATGTTTATATATAACATAGAATATATAATTATATTAGGTGTTAAAACGATTTATTTCCGATTTTTGGGTAAGACGAATGTTTTATTTAAAAACAAGGTATAAAGCTCAATCATTGAAATAGTCGCCATTGTTATCAATAGACTGCGGATCTTTATGCATTTATGGCTTCTGAAAATTTTCGAAAAATGCTAAAATATAAAATTCGACAGAATTACGTACAATTTTCAGTTATTTCAGATCTTCAAAGAGTACTTCCGGTGGAAAATGAGATCTAATTGATATCATTTTCTTAAAATTCGTCTACAAAAATAGCAAATTGCATAAACTTCCGCAGTCTAGTTATCAATAACCTTTTGCCACTTTTCCGGCAACTTGCGGATCTCGTCGCGATAAAAACTTGGTAGTTCTGGGGCTATAAATTCATCCGGGTATTTTCGAACGTCATCAAATATTCTAAAATGTGTGTCCGTTAAATGATGATGTAGAGATCTGAATAGGTGAAAATCAGATGGGGCCATGTCTAGTCAATACGCCACATGAAGGAGAATTTTCCAGCCCAACGAGAAGATGACCACTTTTGTGGTCTTTGCTGTATGTGGACGGGCGTTGTTGTGAAGAAGAATCACCTGACGACTGCCTTGACCAGATAATCGCCTTTTCGACCAATTTCATCACTCAAATTTAAAAGTTGTTGATAACGATCACCAGTCACTGTTTCCTCATGATTTATCAGTTCATAATACAGTAGTCCTTTCACATCCCACTATATGCAGAGCAGCACCTTCTTGTCAAGGATGTTGGGTTTTGCGATCGTTTTCGTCGGCTGGCAAGGGTCTACCCATGATTTGTTATGCTTCGGATTATCGTAAAGAATCCATTTTTCTTCACCTGTGACGATTTGATATAAATAAATCCTTCCTTAACGTTGTCTCGTTCCGACACCACCGGTATGAAATTTCGTTTTTCCTCTAAATTACTCCATTTCAGACCTCTTTTAAACCTCCATTTTAGACCTTTAAAAGAGCAGAAGATTATCTAGGACCAGATGGCGGTACTGTGCGAAGTTCGTTGGAAATAACTTATTTCTACACCTAATACTAGAACTGCACAATATAGCTGTGTAATACTCCTGTATAATGATAATGTGTTATGTAGATGCAGTATTCATTTGGATAATGCAAATGCATTTTAATGTACCGTGCTCTGGAGTTGTAAAAGACAATTTTATAACAACTACATAATGTAAATGGGCAATGAAAGTGTATTTAACCAATGCACAGTAGAAGTGCATAATTTTATTGTATAATGATACTGTATGTCGTACTTGCAGTATAAATTTGGACAATACAAGTGAAGTAAGAAGTTCTGGGTTAGGTTAGGTCTTTATATCGTACTGCAGTATAAATTTGGACAATGCAAGTGAAGTAAGAAGGTCTGGGACTGTACAAGAAAATTTTATAGGAACTGTATCGTTTAATTGCATAATCTAACTATCTCATACATTTGTTCAGTGCATAACCATTGTAATACTTAGAACTGCATAGAACAATCGTGCAACATGGCAGAACTACATAGTGTAACTGCATAATAATAAACTGGATGGTTTATCTGTTTAGAACAACTGTACATTATTATACGTCTGAAAAACTAAACAATGTAGCCTGTTCTGTGATCATACGCAACATTTTTCTACCAAACTTACACACCGCATCTTCGTGAGTTTTCAACAGCATAGCATAATAAATTTCGCCGGACGTATAATGCGAATCCATAATTCATGCACATCATGTATTTACGTAGCGTATTTGCATAATGCGTCCACAAAGTTCGTGCTGTTTCGTTCGTAACGTACCCAGCTGCAAACTGCATCACACCGCGGAAACTATACATATAACGCAACACTGCAATACTGTTGCGCCGTGTACCCAAAATGACTGTAGTGAACATATGTATAACGTGTCATGTGATACACTATAATAACACATACCTAAACCAATTGCATGATGGCAACGAGAACAAGGTGATAAATATAGTCGAAATTGCACAGCGAAAATGTATCGCACTTACTCTACATATATGGTGTCGCGTCAAACTCGTTATGCAGGCTTTAAACAATATTTATTACTTAAATGTTATTTCTTTCTGACGAGTTTGAAATAAAATTCAATGTCTTTTAGACGTACGATAAATATTCCTTAAAGCAACACTGAATAGTTCGTGGATCTTCATCTAGTATAAAATCTATCTGCATCAATTGCAAGAAATATAAAGTAATCAGAATATAGAGAGGTTGGAAGTGTACTCGGTATTATACATTTCAACTTTTCAATTTTTTATGTTATTAAATAAATCAATTTGATTTTATAGAATTATTTATGTTTCTGGATTGGCGGTCAAAGCGTTAATCTCCTGCTTACAATTAGAAGACGCAGTCTTGGGGTCTCAGATTTTCTCGAAACTTTGCATATTGGTAGATTTCGTTCTCCTATTTATGAAAATGTAGCATTATAGGCGTAGATACTCAACAACTTTTGAGATACGTTAAGATTGATGAAGCTAGTGTTTCTTTCATATTATATTCCTTTTCAATAAAATTTGTATATTTTGTTTCCTATAGATATTATGAGTGTATTTTTCATGTGCAAAATACAATTAATTAAAATAGATAAACTGAACAGAAAAAAAATGGAAAAAAAAGAAAAAGGCATTTGAACACTGGCCTTCCCGGTAATGAATCTAGTACGTTACCATCACGCCGTTTGGTACCTGACTAAAACTTCAACCAAAACTGTACTCAACGGCTTAACGGGTATAATGCAATTTAAATTGTAAATATCTCAAAAATTATTGAGTATCGACGCCTATAATGCTATATTTTCATAAACAGAAAAACGAAATCTACCAGTATGTAAAGTTTCAACAAACCGCGTCTTCTCCTTGTAAGTATCAAAGCTTAGTCCAACTATTTTAATCTACCGGCTGAAAGCTGATATAAACTGTTCACTCGAGTGAGTGATGCAGGCAGTAATAACGTTGTGAATTGCATGGTGCATAATGGAGTTTCAATCCTAGGAATACCAGGGATACCTGTCCAAAATCACGAGAACGTTCGCCGAATTCATGGCGTTCGTCGACGCGCAAATCCGGCCGCGATCTAGATACGGGAAACGTCTGTGGAAAAATTCGCGAACTATATCGCAAGGGGCTCTGGGGTATCTTATTGGCACAGAGCTCTTGGCGAGGAAATATGTCGACACACGGCCGGCACACGCGGCCGTTATCTCGCGGTATCGTAATCACTCACCGGCGCGAACAGAATTTGTCTTTACGTCAGCCCGTTTCCATTGGCGAGTGATTAGGATACTGTGGGACGGCGCGGCGTTACGCGATCACGCCGTTTTATGGCAGGCGAGAGAGTGGTCCGCGCGAAGAAAGGGACGGGAAGAAAAAGCTCCCAGATAAATCGGCGAGTCGCGGTGAAAAAATGACACGACGCCGCGTTAGGATATTGGGAAATCTTTCGTCGACGTTTCTAATTTTAGAGCTGTTGTGGGGCCGATATATCGAGATACCGTCACGCTTCGGCGAATCTAATAAGCCGCCGCGATCCAGAAAAAAAGCGACGGATTGACTTTTTCCTCGGGAAACCGCGCTAAAGTTTCCTTTGCTCGTCGCGAATCGATGTCGTACATTTCAGACCCGTTTCTCGATTCTTACGGATTTTTTGCATTTATTATGGAAATTAGTCGATCGGATACAAAATAGGAAAAACATCTGAAAAATTCGAAAATATTGTAATATTTTTAAATCATCGGTAGACTGAGGATCTTTATGCATTTATGACGAAAATGAGTAGTCGAAAATGAGTCTCCATTAAAAATTGCTGTGCACTGCGAAAAATATTTTTCACATTGTCATATTTGCTTGTATTTAATAAATTATTATATATTTAAATATTGTTCGAGTAAATTGCATCAATTTCATATGCATAAGTTAAAAGGAATCAGATATAATTGAAATATTGTAGGTCGGAAGAAATTTTTGGTTTTGCAGCTGAAATAGTTCCGAGTGCAAAAGGTTAATGAACCAGTGATGCCAGATCAGTTAAATCGAGGGGAATACAGTTTACCACCTCTCTGATGACCAGAGTAATATGTGACACGTTGCGCGGTATGTCACGTGACCAGTCTCCGGTCTTAGTGGGGGACGTTGAAGTGTGCTTGGGTAGTGGAATGGAATAGTGGAAAGGGAAAAGGAGGAGAGGAAAATCCACCCAGTTTTGGGTGTTCCTGGCATCACTGTAATGAACCAATTTTCTATGTAGCTCCTGTTTCTCGATTAGCACGGATTTTATGCATTTACAACGGAAATTAGTAGATCGGATGCAAAACAGTGAAAACGTCTGAAAATATTCGAGTAATCATTTCGTTTGGTTTGATTATGTAAATGATGATTTTAAAGGTTCCTTTTAGTGCAGCACAAGTATTGAAAAGCCAATTAATAGGCTTCCGGTAGATAAAGTGTTAATATTAGGCGGATTAAGACACGAATTCGTTTATTACACGTGTACACATACAGTAGCTCACAAAAGTATTCGCTCGGCCTTTAAATCAGAATAACTTTCTTAAAATTTGACCAAACCACTTGACTTTTTTGAGCAATTAGAAGCATTGATTTAGTAAATCACGTGCAAAAAAGATTTTGTAGAAATTGCAATTAGTAGGAATTATGTGAAAAAATAAAAATGGCAATTTTTAAAACTTTATTATTTCAGCCCGTAATGAAAATTCAAAATATGCGTTTTGTAGATCTATGTTATTTACACATATGTTGAAAATTTCATTGAAATCGGTTAACGAACATATGAGCTACAAGCGGTTGAAAGTGGTGATACTCATATTTTTCCACGACTTTTGGTCAGTTTCTTAAAATCCATAGTTTCTTACATCTTTCGATGCGCGTCGTTTTTTTCTGCGTCATCCGAGTTCGATGAAATTTTCACCATATGTATAACTAATATAGATCTAGAAAAGGCATATTTTAAATTTTCATTATGGGCTAAAATATTGAAGTTTTAAAAAGTGCCATTTTTATCTCTTCATGTTATTCCTACTAATCGCAATTTTTTTGAAAAACTGTTTTGCACGTGATTTACTAAATCAATACTTCTAATTGCTCAAAAAAGTCAAGTGGTTTGGTCACATTTTAAGAAAGTTATTTTGATTTAAAGGGAGAGCGAATACTTTTGTGAGCCACCGTATACGTGAAATAGGGGACGTCTACTTTCTACTAGCAATCCGAAGAATTTTCTGAACGGCTAGATAACGACAAAGGCCAAGACGGTAGAAATTCCCGATTCGAAGGAGAGACCGTTTAACCCCGAACGGAAAGATCGAGGAGAGCTCTCGTTATTTTTGGAGCGAGTTTCCTGTGCGTCGAGTAGCTCGTTTTGCGCGGTTGAAACGAGCTCGGCCGTGGTCCCGCCGGCCTCCGGGCCGATTTTTATCGATCGATGTACCAGTACGACATAATAATTTCTTCTTTACATTGTTCCCCGTTCGAGTCTCGCGTCCCCGGAAGCCGCAAAAACTCGAGAACCGCACATATATGTATTCCGCGGCTGAAAACGCGACGGATCAAAGGCACCTCCGGGCCGGGCAAGAAGCGGGCCGCGGCGCGGCGACGACACAGGAGGGACTCAGGGCCTCTTCTCATCTCCTCTCTTCTTTTCCCTTCTCTTCTATTCTCTTCTGTTGTATTCTGCTTTCTGCGAACCGAAGAGCTTTTTATCGGGCCGTGCCGTCATTACGGCAATTTGGCGCGCATACGAAAACGCGCCCCTGGTAATCCGAAAACTCGCGAGGGGGCGAGAGACCCACGGATCCGCAGTGCCGACGCAATTACCGTTCATCCGCGCCTCGATTTACGACCGCTCGTTTACTATGCTCTCGCTCTTCCGCCTCGCGACCCCTATTTTTAGACATCATCCCCGAGGGATGATGCATAAAAGCAACGCGAGCGTGAACAATAGGATGGTCCTCATTTTTCGACTTTCGATTTTTTCTGACCTCATCCCCCTCCTAAACTGTGAGACTCGGTGAGAGAATGATGTCCGCAAAATTTGTTCGAAATATTGTTTGTTCTTTAGCTTGCCAGGCAAGTCAGATAGCTGGAGCTATCCTGACGAGGATATACGGGAGGCGATGAATTCGCTTTGATCCCTGAACATCGTTAAACTGATGATCTTTATGCAAAATAAAAATGATCTGCCTGAATTACAAGAAAAGAAAGTTACATTAAAATTGATTTCCTCTCTTAATCATTTGAATATATTGTAAATAATGTACCAGTAATAATATTGTATATTCATATGATGTTTCTTCTATTTTGTGTCCCACCAACTCACTTTTGCCATAAATGCATAAAATCCGCAGTCCAATGATGAAACTTGTGTGTTCCTTTAATCAAACATACAAAATCTTTAGATTTGATTTACCTTTGAGTACATTGTATCATGTAGAAACTGGCAAATATATCAAATATGGATACTGCAATTTTGATAAAATTTCTGTGACAGGTAGTTTTCAAAAAATTATTTGACATCTCAAATGAATAAACTTGAATTTCTTTTGGCCATCATCCATGTAGAAAGTGTAAAAATGGCCTTTAAAGTACTTGATTTTCACTGATTTTGCCATACTAACGACCAGTCCAGTGATCAACTAGACCCCCGGACCAATTCTTTTCGTTGTTGGTACAGTAGTGCTCACTTAACGCTAGATCTGTTAGAAAATTGACCGGCCCTAGGCCTTAACACGTTTACTGCCGCGGTGGTCACCGGTGACCGGCGCTATTGATTTGCTTAAAAACGATTGTCATAAAATTAATGGGACCCCATTATCAATTAACTAATAATAATTGAATAAAAAACCTCGAATAAGATCTGCTCATCCTCCTTATTCGAAGTTTACCTTCAGTTTTTAATAACTAAACTTTCTGACAAAAATCGATAGGTGAAATTTAAAATAGTGAACAAATTCATAGAAATCAAGAATGTGAACATATTATTTTCAACACATCAACATTATTAATAAGGCAAATGTATGTTTACTTAGCTGTTGTATCTCGTAATCGACGCACAACAATTTGATTTTACATAAAGATCCTCAGTCTATTAATAACTCTGATTGTGCACATGTAACAGTATAAAACCCACTAAATTCACGCGACAGTCAACATGGTAGATCGATCTACTTTCATCTTAGACCAGTATACTTATAGACCCGGCCTCAGATTGCCTGCCTTGTTCCGAGATTAAATAAAGTGCTATAGTCTGTTGAGAAATCGCAGTAACGCGAAGCTGTAGTATAAGAAGGGAAAGGGGAATCGTCGTCGCATCTCATTCTGTATAAATATTTATGGAAACTGTAACTGTAATATACATGCATGTATTTTATTTCATTACTCGTTCATTTTTACTTTGCTCTTATTATTTTAAATATGGCTAACGCATTTTGTTGATTATAATTAGGAAAAAGTTAAATTTCAATGTAGAAGTTGATAATATGAAATCTGTATATATATACATGTATATGTCGAATATAATCAGAGTTGGGCATTATTCAGATAAAAAATTATTTAAATAACGATTCGAATAGAAGATACTTTATCTTTATTCGTTATTCGAAGGCTCGAATAAAAAAAGTATCTTTATTCGACGGGTAAATTCTCGTCTCATGCGCAATCCACCATTTTGGATTATCTCGAAACGTGACTTGTGGGCACCAGATACTCTTATATCTCGGAACACTGCATCCTATGTACACACTATACCTATGCCGGGTCTATAAGTATATATGGTCTAAGACTTTCATAGATTTCTCACAGAGCAGTCATACGTGCGTCCTTAATTTTATTATTTACATTAATTTTATTAAATTGTTCCGACCTACGTCGTGTCTGGACTCGTTTTAATCAGAAAAATCTCAAGAATCACGAATAATAATTTTTCGACAAAAATCAAAATGGTTCCATTGATTCAGTTTAACTGTTCATTGAACATCGAGCAACATCACGGCGAAAATGTCCGGCAAGAAGGTGAAGATTTTTTCGCAATGTATCAAAGCATGAAATTAAAGGGAAATAACGAGCGCGGACCGACGATAAATTTCAACGAGCGTCAGCTCCGAAATCCCGAAAGAACAAACATCGTCTTAAAAAGCCCTCTCCGAAAAAAGGAGGAGACAATCGACGCGCACCATGTTGCATAACGCAGCATCAGCGTGTCCGCTTTAACAACGCAAAAACTTGTTGTCCGTTGCAAATCCCGGGACGAAGCGTTGCGGAGCCGGCCGTAAACGCAGACACGGCCCGCGGGGAGGTCTGTCAAATAAATAATCGACCGAAACCGTATGCAAGCTGCTCGGCTCTGTCCGTTCGCGGGTGTATTGTTCCCGCGTGACGTCACATCCTCGAAAGCACTATTATTATAGGCAGCGTTCACCCACCTCCGACGCATTAACATAGATTACGAGCGCGAGGCCCTCGAGCGATCCGGCTTTTCTGTGGCTGATCGCGATTCCATCCTGCCGGATTTATCGGGCCCAGTCCTAACCGATTTCTGGGCCCTCTGTCACGGCGTCGTTAACCCTCGAATGTTACGCAGTCTAAAAATTCACCAATTAAAGCGACCGGTCCAGCAAATGAACGCTTAACACGTTAAGCGCCACGCCAGCACGTGACAAAATTCCAAGAAATCGAATCAATTGTTTAATGAATCCCGTAACTGATAAGTCAAGATCTATTACAGTCACTAGTTTTTTAACTTTCTTATTTTTTTTTTACACAGCTCCTCAATTACTTCGGTTAAAGTTATATTAATGCCTCTGTGTATGTATAACAAAGTCAACCTAAGCGAATGCATGCCTCATATAGGGAAAAGTTGTTCAAAATGTTGCGTTTTACATATAACATATCCAAACATCATCGAAGTCGGAGAGGAAGCAGCTGTTCTACCAGTTTGGTCAATTTTCCAGGGTTCTATTTCCTTTTTCTTGGGTAGGGGGCCAAGCCCCCCCCCCCCCGAGTGCGCCACTGGTTCGCGGTATATGGGATACTCCATATATCGACTTCAAAGTATATCAAGAGCTCGAGATCGCATTGCAGTTTACAGTTATGCAAAAATAATTGCATTAATCGTCGTAGACATCCCCAGCGATGAACCAATTAAATCCGTTTGCTTCTGGGTACATCGGTTCACCGAATGAGTAGGGAGGATCTTTCTCGCTCGCATCGACCACTAGTAGCTTTAGCATTAATTTAATTATAGGCTCGGTTCGCCTGTAATTTGACGTACTAAAGGGGGGAAGCTTATCGTAACGAGATCTGGGGTAATGTTTTCGCACGATGGATAGATTGCGACAAAACGGCGCGGCGATGTCGGGCTGCACAGCCGCAATGCCACCGGCGTCGTCGATCGGACGTGCACGCACCACTCGCGAAATGCTTTCTGCGAAAATGTTTTTCGTGCGTGAGAAACAGCCGGCCGAGGACGTTAACCGGGTCCGATAATTTCAACTCTCTTCGAGGGCAACCGGCTCGCGGTCAGGAATTGCGCGAAATATATGCAAATTTGATCGCGGCCTCGGCCCAGAACCCGACTAGCCACGTTATTCTTCCTCCCGTGTTTTAATTTTATGCCGCGCACCGAATTTTCGATTTTCAAGTAATCCTCGACATTTGAGCCGTTGTTTTTGAAAGTGGTATAAGTCCATTTTTTGGAAAAATGATTGAATGGTAGTTTTAGTCAGATGTAGATATTCTTCTTTTTATATTTTTAATCTCACAGTCAAAGGTGTACAATATCCTCATAAATTACAATGTTATCGCAGGAATGTTTTTGTTGAAAGTGGCAAGTGTGCATTCGTAATAATGATGATTGAATGAAATTTCAAATCGCATTAATCATTAATAATTACGACTTCAGTGTGCACTGCACTTAATGTTTTTACAGCGGATAATAGCTAACAGCTTAAAAAGCAAACCCTTAAATATCTCAATGAATGAAGAAATGGACGGTAAATGTTACGTTACAGGGAGTCACCTCGGATGACCTTGACCTTGACATATGTTGTCAAGGACAACATTCTGAGTAATAAGGGATTTATACCACTTTGAAAAACAACGTCGCATTTAACCCTTGAACTGCTACCTTTCGGGATCAGTGACATCGTAGGATTCTGGGAAAAATAAAATCTTAATTCTTAAATGGTATACCGTTTCCTGTGACGGCTACCTGCCACACTGGAATCTTTTTAAAATTTCAGTAAAAAGTTACCGAGATACTTCGAAGCATATACAGTCGGTCACAAAAAGATTCGGACACATGTAAAAAGACGATAACTTTTTTAAGATTGTGCCAAACGACTTAAATTTTTTCTCAGACGTTAGAAGGGTTATTTTAATATGTGACAAGAAAAATTTTCTTTTAATAAATAAGTACAATTGGTTGGAATTGCAGAGAAAATTTAAAAAATACATTTTGTAGATCTGTGTCAATTATATGAATTCTGAAAACTTCATCGAAACTGGTTGATGCGGAAAAAAACAACAGACATCGAAAAATGTAAGAATCTTTGGATTTATTATGGTTACGGCCCGAAAAGCGTGAAAAACTACGATTTTTAACATATTTAACCGTTTATAGCTCATGGCAACGTTGACCGATTTTGATGATATTTTCCGTATAATTGACACAGATCTACAAAACGTATTTTTTAAATTTTCGATGCAGGTCCACATGAAAACTGTAAAAACAACCATTACAATTTTTCTGCATTTCAATGAGCTTGAAATATAAAAATATAAAATTATTTCGATGGAGTATATTACTTGCGATTTGCGAAATGAAGGAGAATTCAAAGTAAAAATTAATATCGTTAATATTAACTCAATTTAATTGCTGTGACTACTGATTCGTCGATCAATCGGTGTTGATCATCGACAATCTCCCGAAAATCGGAAATTTAACGTGCCGATACCATTACAGCCCCTCATTTCGTAACTGGCCGTTCGCTGCCGTGGATAGTTAGTACGAAACACGGAGGAAGTAATAATCACCGGGCACGTGAGAAACCTGCCGGACACCCGCTGCCGAGTGAGCCGATTCGCGTTGCAAAATCGAATCGAACCCGGAACACGGAAGTTCGATAAAAATCGGTATCCCGTCGGGCGTATCACGGCTCGCGCATTTTTCGGCAAAAACGTCTGTGTTATTTTTCCACCACAAATGTTTACGTAAATGCGGATTTTCACGGATCAATTAGGAGAAACTAGAATCGAACGGACACTCACTTGGCCCATTAGTAGCGCTATCAATGTGTGACCGTAACAAAAACTTCGTTCAATTTTAGCGAACTTATTAATATACTTAACTTTCTATGAAGTCAATACGTGATTATTTAATCGCGGTATAAATCTGTGGAATGCAGACCGTGTGCACTTGTGTTGGACGCCAGTATTTGCACTATGGAATCAAAATTAACCTAATTGAAGGTTCGGTGAGATTTCCGTCGTGTTTTTCAGAGGAGATCAATTTTATGACTGATACAAATCTTTATTTTCTACTTGGTCATTTAAAATGGTCTACTGTACGCAAGTGACATTCTCAGGCTAATCTTAAAACATCGAGAGATTTGTGTTGAAAATTGACCTCAATGAATGTTAGCTGACAATTTCATCGTGGTTTTTTGGAAGAATACAATTTTATGAGTGAGCCAAGTATTTATCGTATACTTGGTCCAGTAGAATGGACTGCTGCATGCAAGAACATTCTTAGGCAGATTTCTGGGCATGAAGGAGATTCGTTTTGATTCGGGATTTTATGGTGAACTCATTCAAATAAAATTTACCTAATTAAAGGTTCGGTAACGATTCCGCTGTGGTTTTTTGGAGGAGAATGATTTTATGAGCGAGGCAAGTCCTTATTTTATACTTGGTCCAGTAAAATGTTCTGCGCGAGATAGTCTCAGGCTTCTCAACATTGATTGATAGATTCGTTTTGATTCGGGATTCCATTCGGAACTCATTAAAATAGCTTCTTTTTCGCGCGAGTCTTCTGTTTAATCGAAACTCGACGTTATCTCCGTGGTCGATGGAGTGGTTTCAGGCATTTCGTTGTATCTCGAATTTTCTCAGACGGGCCCCAAGGCCGACAAACGAATTAACACAATCTCTTTCTGTTCTTGCCGGCTTCTTTCCTCGGGCGCGAATAGCAGCTTACCTGGCGGGATTGAACCGCCACGAACCGAGAATCCGCTTCGGATTTCCTCGACGCGTGTGCTTAAGCTCTGGAATAAGGCGCTTACAGAGGGTTGTGGAGACGAATCTTGTTCCGTGACAGGTTCAGCGTCGATGAACGCCGAGCTGATCGAACCTTTAGTCGATTTTAATCTGATCAGCCGCATTTTACTCGACGGAATTGCCTGTTTTCACGACGGGCTCGGATATGTCGTCGCGTCGCATTGTCTTTGGCTTTTCGATTGTTAATCACCAGTCCGAGTATATTGTACAGGGTGTAAAAAGATTTTATGTTGCGGATAACATGGGATGATTCTACACCCTTGATTTGGTTGAAATTGAACGCAGGAAGTTGCCGCAAAATTGACCTTGAGCTTGAATTTTAAGGTCAAAAGGTCAACAATTTTTCAAGGTCAACAATAAGCGTCAGAAGTGCAAAAGCAACCATGTCTCGACTTTTATTGATTTTTATGAAGGGAAACATAAAAGAAATGAACAATTTAATCTAATATATACAATTTTTGTATAAATAAAAAAAGTAAATTTCAGGTGCATCGTCAGAATTGGTGTGAATATTTGCAAAAACCTCTATTCTTGCCTTACAAGGGGTTAATAGACCCTCACTGGAATCAATGGACGTCATTTTAATGTGGAGCTATTATTAATAATGTTCTACAAGAAAAAGAAAATTTATATCTGCTGTATACTTGCATTCATTTTAATATCCAAACACCGCTAACAAAATAAAATATTATTTCGTTTGTGAAGAGACGAATAACATTGTAAATTTTATTGAAACCTTTCTGACAAACAATTAAACGAGAAACAAATGTGAAGAAACACTGTTTTCGAATTTATCGAATGGAACCTAAATAATTCGAATATCTAACCGACTCCCCAGGTTTTACGATACGGCCATGGAACAACAATTAATCACGTGCGCGTGGTTTTGCTCAACGGTGTATCAGGAGAACGGCGATCGCATCTAACATTTAGCACCGTGGTCGTATATCGAAAAATATTGCACGTCACGGTGCGACAGCAATAAACGGCACTCGATTTTCTGCGAACGGACACCTCCTTATCTTCGCGTTCGTAAAACGACAGGGAACGGCCGAGGTGAAAGGAAGCACGAATTTCCGAAGGCAGAACTTCGTCGTCCCCCTGAACGATCCTCCGAAACTCCCAACTATTTTGAAAACATGGGAGGTACAAGAATGAGTGAGAAAAAGGACGACTAAACTAAACGAGAAGTCATGATCCTGCGTCGATCGCAAACATCCGATTTGCAATAATAATAATCGAGCGGGAGCGAAAACTAAGCCGAGATCTGATGGGAGAGAAAGAGGCACGCTTGTTTTCGAGGCCCCCAAGGTCTCCGCGAGCATATCTTACGGCCAATTAATTGCAGTTGATTTTTATTTATTGCAAAAGAGCAAGGCTCGCGACGCTAACGCGACACTGCGAAAGCGTTTCAATAGTTGTGCATGCGTGTGTATGTATATGTACAGGTCGATGCTAAAGAATGGCACCTAAGACAATTCCGTGTGTTAGCGTTGACTGTCTCAAGGTTCAACGATCACCTTGCGATTATTATTATTTTAAACTGCCGATTACAAGGGATATCTGAACGCAAGCGAATACAATAGATACAGCTTCCCATATGAAATGAAATTTCATTTTTAGAGCTAAAAAAATGTAATGCTTAAATCAATGCGAATTCGTATCTGAAACCGCATAGTTGCAATAATTAGACTGCGGATCTTTATGCATTATGATATGCACACATTTTTAAAAAAGAAGAAAATACGTATAGTAACAAATATTAATAACATCTCTACTTTATTCTCACCATAAGAGATGTTGTAGCTCAGGCAGTTCCAATCAGTAGCTCCGGAGCTATTCGAGGCACCTTCCCCGCTTAGGTCCTTCCCCCACTCTTAGACTTTATCGTTATGATGTATAGTAGTGGGAAGCTCCTACCACGAGAGCTGTGCGGCGCGCGCAGCACTCACTAACTCTACGGCTGTACGTAGTAGTGGGAAGAGGTTCGATGGTAGGGACCTTGCAGTTCTCGAAGAGAAATACGTTGGAACTCCCTGTTCTAACTTATAAATTGAACTTGTTCCTCATCCTGGTTTTCATTAAATAATCCAGGAAATTTAGAATTTGGCATAAAGATCCGCATATTAATAATTAAACTGCAAATTTTATGCGTTTGTAGGATCTTATAAAAATATAATTTGTTTTTAATGGAGCCATACGATCAATGTTATTCGTTTCACAATTTACGAAGGCAGGACTTGTATCCATTGGATACCTTGGTAACAACCACAGATTATACATAACTAGACTGTAGATTTTCATACAAAATAAAAATGTTTAAAATCATAAATGAGAATGTATTTCTCCTTATATTTTATCTAGTCGTTTTTGCTACAAATGCATACAATTCGCAGTTTATACGTAATTATTACACATTTAAGATAAAATATAAAATGAAGCCACTCATTTAGACAGTAGAACAATACCATTTTCAACCTACTGAAATGATTAACACTATGTTTACGAGACCTGTCAAAATGATGGGTTCCAATGTTTTTAATTTACGATTAATCAGATTGTAATGATCCATCCATAAGAAATACGCCAACAAATTTATTTCTTTGTATATTATAAAAAGAATATCTAACAATTTGAATAGATACATTTTTGTTATTTTTATAAACTAATGTAAAAAAACACTTTTAATAAATTCTTAAGTGGTTTCTGTGTCTTGAAAGAGATGCAGAAAATGTTTATTTTGCATAAAGATTCGCAGTGTTGATGAAGAGAACAATATTCCGAAAGAAAGAAAAGAAGTTTGACTATTAATCGTAAATTGGAAATTGAATTAAACGACAGTGAAAAAGTGAGTTCAGTGTTGCAGTTGAGCTGGTTGAGTTTTTTTACGGTTGTTTTATAGTTTTGTTCAAGCGTCAATCGGCGCCATTCTTGCGTGACGTTATTCTAATCCTTTTTTTCCGCTGGTCAGATGTCGATTATTCATTGTGTTACGGTTGGACGCGTGCGCATAGTTCAACGCGCAACATTTGAAAAGAACGTCATTTCTATAGATACGTGTGCCAGGTAAAAGCGTTGTTCCCGTGTTTACCGATGTTTCGCGCGGACTGCGAAGATATATGAAAGATACAAGCGTGATATGAAAATGTTACAAATTAGTAGATCGCGATCTTGATTGCGTTCCGATTTTCAAACAGCGCTTTGGAAATGTTACGCGTGCGCGCGCGCCTGCAGACATAATGCGTGGAGCGAGACACTCGACGTTTATTCAGGTCGTTCTTAGTATACAGGACTGCTTAAAAATGATGGATCACGGAGGAGAATTCTTGTTATATCAATTACGAAGGACAGCTGATATTTCGCATTGTTACATTGCCGCTGTTATTTTGCACAATCTTCAATAGCCTGCGGATATTTATGCAAACTATCAAATTTTCTGTAGCATGACACAGGAACAGGATAAAACCTTTTTTGTTCCTTAAACCCTACAGGGACGACGTCTGTACTTAGTACCGACTGGGAGGAATATTTAAAGATTGATTACAGGAGTTCCGAACATTAGGTGTTTTCATGCATTATTGTTCGTTTCCAGAATTTGAAGATACAGTCCAAAAAGTATTTGAACACTATATGTTTCACTCTCGAAGAAACATTGATATTCAAACCATGAGAATTTGGTTTAAAAAAAAATGGTATGACAATAAGATGAGGCTCATTTTAATACTTGAAGCTTCCTACTTTGGCCAACTACCATCTTTGCACTAATATAAGGTTCTCCGTGAAGACATTATGCAATCGAACATTTGTACTATAAAACAGCCAAATAAAATTGCGGATAAAGTTTTAAGCAGTCCTTGTAAAGTGGACGATTCAATCTGTAATAAACTCATTAAAAAAAATGTTTTTTATTCTTCTATAGACGATTTAATTTGTAGCAAACTCGATCAACAACGTGACCTCAGTTTTCCACCTGCTATATAATGCATAAATATATTAGAAAAAAATTAATGATGATCTGCGAAAGTAGATATGCTTCGTGCTTCTAACGTGTATATAACGTCGACCACGCAGAAGCAAACTGACAATCTTCAACTAAAAGTCAATCTTACTTTCTTGATTTCTTAAATTTACAAGGTATAATAATAGGCTGATTTATCGTTTCCTGTGTACAGGATTATTTTCTGCAGGAGATATAATTTATAGGATTTACTAAGATGGCAAGATAAAGAAGTACGTCTTGTATCTATCAGCAAAATATTCATGAGTTTTTAAGATAAGCATCTCGGAGTGCAAAATCAAAAAGCTTAAAAATGCAATTAATACAGAAGACAAACCAATCGCAAGAATCTGAAACAGCAGAATCGAAGAGTTTAAAAATATATTTATGTATAGATATATTTAAAAAGTTAATGTTATTGAAAGTTACAATTTCTACTGATTGCAAGTTTGACACGTTTAAATGAATTTTAAATAGAGACTTAGAATTGGAAAAACACGTAATTTGTGAAGAAGATAGCATTGAAATTGTTATTAAATTATTATTAGTTTCTTCACGCTTGCTTCTCTGAACTCATTAAACATTACTCTTCTATTAATTACGAAATAAGTTCCTAAAACAAAGAATTGACTCAAGATTACAGCTGCAAGTTCATGCAGCTAAATTTTGAAGTTTTCTCAACAGTAGCGTTTCCTGAACATAATAATGAACAAATTTTAATATATCTAAGCATACCAAAAAAGTTACAACATTCCTATCCTATTCCAATGTAAAGAATATCAAATATTATTTTATGCGATAGTGTAATAGTGAATTACGACTTTAGTTGGAGGTGAAAATATAATACATTTGTTAGTAGAAATAGGTGAAAATCTGTACTCTAAAAATCCATTCTTTATTGGCAAGAAAATATTCTTAGAAATAAAAACACTCGAGGTTTGAAGAAAATTGACTGATACATTACTACAAGAGACTTGAACTTGACTATTATTTATTTATTTAATAGATTTGATGCAACTCTGTGTCCTAGGTCCTAAAAGACCTTGTTTTAACCGGATTTTGAATTATGAGGTTGTTGCATATGAAATGTCCGATTCATAACAGTAACTTGAAACAAATATAATTTTCTTGAAATAGAACTTATTGATTAAAGTGACTTTTTCGATTATACTACGGTAAGAATTGAATTTTTTGGTCGTCGAAATTCTTTTATTTTTGAGATTTTTCTATCATAATAATATGACATTTATTTAATTCAGCCTCACGGCTAAGAATCGGACTTGGCTTTATGTACAATCTAACGTAATCCAATCACATTCACTCGCTCATTCACTCGTTCCCATTCACTTCCTCTTCTTCCTCTACTTTTTCTATTCCTAATTAACACTAACCGTACCACGACCGGTTTCACAATTCTTATTCTATAATTACTGAGATTATAAAGGTATTTCCATTCGTAATTATTAAATAAACTTCTCTGTTCGAGCACATAGTGTTATAAAAATTGAGTGAAATCAAGATAACTTCGGTAAGGTGTAATTTTTATGGAACAACGTATGCCAGTCACATTTTTGCCCGGTACGGTTAGTGTTGATTTTCTATCCTATCTACCCTGTCTACCCTATCTATTGCACGCTTTACTATATTACTCTTTGGATTTCCTATTCCCCTGTCCCCTTCTTGCGTTGCACCTCTCCCACTTTTCTTTTTCTGTCCTTCTCGAGATTCCTTGACCAATTGTCCACCTTCTCATCCTTTCTCCCGCTCACTACCTCCTCCATCATTATCACTCTTTCGACTTCCGTACAGTGTCTTACCAGATATTCCAACGTAACAAATTTATCCCCGCACAGGTCACGATGGCTGAACTGTACTTTAGAGGACCAAACATTTTCAAATTTTCTGTATGTAATGCTACACATTTTGACGAGAAAATGGTAGACGTGTAAGTTTTAGTACACGAAATTCAAGTTTTGGTTACCGGAGTTCACTCGTTGAAAAGTTATACACTTGTAAACATTAGCAATTATAAGCTTTTTGACATGTTAGAGCGTCGTGATATTGGATATTCGTTGAGTGGTAGAGGTAGGACTGTTGAATGCATGCGCTGGATAGATGGTGGGTGTTCAGCGCATCGGCTAAATAGTACTGAGTGGTATAGTAAAAGTTGGTTTGGGGTTAATTAAAAGTGCTCAACTTTACACGCGTATAACTTCTGAACCAGTGAACTCCTGGCAATAAGACTTTCGTTTTCGGTGCTTTCTCGTCGAAATCTATAGGACGGCATAAAAAAAATTCTCTCTTCTCAATATCTGTTCCACTTTTCGAGATTTTTCAATCATTGACCGACAGTACGTTCATTTACTACCACATTTGGACTAAACATCAGATAATATTGTCGTCACTATGTTCATTTTCTCACTCATATAAAAACAATACACGACGATCGCGTCGATTGATATCGAACTACACTTTATTTAAAATTAAAGTTGGACACATAAGTAGAATCTGAAAATATTACTTGAGAGTTTAGCTTTGTACCTTCAAATAATACCTATACAGGGTGTGGCTGAATAGCATGTACAAGCGGGCACGAGGTGATTCCTTATGAATAAATAAGAAAACAATATCGAATAAAAATTTTTCATTCGAAGCGTTGTTTTCGAGAAGATCGAGTTTGAGAAAGCTGCGAATACACGTGCTAGTAGATAGGAACCGTTTGACGTGTCTGATCATGACCAACCAATTCTACTTCCTGCATATATCAGGTCGTCCCATAAATTCGTGCCGTTCACTGTTCTATTATTTAAATTAATATTTGAAACGTACCTTTAAAGTTAACGATAATAACCACCTTCTTGTTCTACAACCTCTTCCCAACTTTTTGGTAAAAACATTGTACCGTCACTATAAAATTTCTGTGGTTTTTAATTAAAATACTTTTCGATCCACGGTACGCACTTATGGGACAACCTAATACTAAAGCACGCGAACCCGACGGACCTTGAAACTCGATTTTTTCGAAAACGAGTTGTCAAACGAAGAATCACCCCCTGCTCGCTTGTGCATGTTATTCGGCCGCACCCTGTATAACAAGCCTGTAGATTATAATAGCATTTCTTGATTAAAACGCTTCACAACATTTGCATTCTGTAATCGGACATTTCATATGCAACGATCTAATAAGTTCACCTATTTTATACATAGAAACGGCCCACTGTGTGATTATTCGACAGTGTCCTGTCAGGACACCTCGGCTGGGCGGCGCTGTACGCGGCGTCGTAATAATAAATTCTACGCAGCAACGTGACTTATCCAACGTGCAACCGTTGGGAAGGTGTGCGCGCAATAATTGTTAATTGTCGGCGCTGATACACGAGCCCGATAGCGCACCGCGTTTCAACGTGCACACACTGCGGAGGGCGACTCGAGTTTTTCCGTGCGAGCGAGCAGGCTACTGTCCGCGTCCGGAGACACTTCTCGCGATACTTTACGGCTTATTAAGGCGCGAGAAACTATCCGTGGCCGGAGTACACCTAACTCTATGCCGAGCCCGATCGCGGCGGCTTTAATGCGAATCGATAATTGCCGGCGCTGCCCGCCATGGTTCGTTGTTCCGCGGAATTTCATTTTTCCGCCCCGAACTGAACGATTGTTCGCCGTTCCCTTTTGTCCGCCGCTGGAATTTTTGGCGGGAAATGCCTGCGCGCTGACTGCGCCGATAAACTCGAGAACAAATTGGCCAAACTGTCCGTGCATCTCGTAAATTGCCAACCGGAAAAATTACCGCAGAATCGAAGCGGATTCGATCAATAACACGGACATCGAAACGTCGATATTTATCGCGACAAATTGCAATTCTTATTACAACAACTGTTCGCGGTTTAGTAAAAATTGTGTCCACGATTTGGATGGAAAATGTGTCAACCGTGAATTACGTGGCTGTATGCGCAGCAAACTGAGCAGAGTGTCTTAACGGTATATAGTGCTATAAATTAGAGAAATTCTGATAGCATGCTTGTTACACGATTTAGAGAAGGAAATGAAATATTTAAAAAAGAAGTTTGTATTTAGAGAAGCTCAGCATCCATTAGCGATTTTCTAATAAACTACGTTTACTAAACACGTAATGGAACACATCTAATAGATCGCGTATCGCTTGTGCGATTAGATTGCATTCTTTTTTACTTATTTCTGCCGCTACTTCGACACGGGTACCGTTACACAACTAGATTCTTGCTAACGATATTTTTACTCCAAAGATTTGTGCCATTGCGAATTTTTAGGAACACTGCATTCGCAGTCAACTCGTAAACAGGTATCCGCATTTCAACGGAAAATACCAGAAGGGGACATTATTTTCCATTTTTTCCTACAGAATTTTGTCTGTAATAGTTTCAAATACCGCGCGAGTGATTTTTTCTTCTTCGTAACGAATAGGCTAGATTAGACAACTTACTTCTTATTCGCGGAGAAGTATGGTCCGCGGATTTTAAATTTAACGTTCCGTTTCCCCACCTATTAAATCGTACACGATTTTCATTTTAAGGTGTCGTTCGACCCATGACAAATTTAAGTTATCGTTAAACAGCTTGTGAAAACGCTTCGGGGATCGAACAGGTTCCCTGTACGCAGGAATTTCGCGTACCGCTTTTCGTTTATGTCGTGCATCATGCGAGGCCGTGTTGACGGACTCACCGCGTATTAAGCATATATCTCTCGATACTCGTAAAATTCTGAATATCCTCGGTGTGCGTTGAAAAGCGGCGACGCGCAGAGAGTGTCATTGAATGCACGGAGTGTCCCTTATCAACTGCGGAGCACCGTAAATATATTCCTGAAACGTGTCGCTTCAAAAGAGATACTCGGCAAGAACAGAAAATTCCCTGACGTGTCCCTACAGTTATTACACCGTACACATCATATCTCATGCTTTCGTACGTTTCAAATATTCTCCCTTATTGATCTCGATACAAAGCGTGATAAAATATTTTATGATCCGTCCAGGAAAAATAACGATATATTAAAGAATTTATTTGACCCTTTGCCGTAGGTACCATATTCTTTTTAAGGCCACAGTGATTAGAACGTCTTTATTCCCAAAAATGTCACGGAAGGTATTTTGTATTTTTTGTATGGTCACATTTACTTCGAAGCAAAAATGTTGCTTACAAAAAAAAATAAAATTTTATTTCGTCGAAACAGAAAGACATAATATTCGTGATTGTTAAACTTTGTTTAAAATCTTCATCGCGAGTTGGACTCGTTATAATACGGCAAGAGATTAAAGATATCGTTTAAACGGAAAACATTGCTTGTTATCATGTTTATATGATAGATAAATTTGTTTGAAAAGTTTAACATATCTTGCAAGATTGGATAATCACGCACCGAATGGGGTAAACGTGTTTTTGTTTTACTTACATTTTAGTGTATAAATTTCTGTTTACTACTTTACGTAGTTTAGTAAACTTTAGAACTAAACTGTAAATGTTCATGCAATTTCCCATTTTCAAAAATTATTTTTTAGAAATTCAATCGAGAGAAAACCCTGTCTCTTCTATTAGATTTATTGTAAGAAGACTAAATGCCATTATATTCTAATAACATGAATACTTTATTATATTTCATGATATTGCATATACCATAAATGCATGGAGATCGGCCGTCTACTGATAACGAAAGCGTTAGAGAGTGAAGCGTATCAACAAAGACATACATATTTTTATGAGCTTTTTATGTGAATATCTTTATGAAGAATATATGTTGTGTAAACTACAGTTTCATTTTGGTCTCGATAGTTCAACTGTTGAGTTCCTGGTTGAGACAAGAGAAATAGAAGACCAGCCGCCTGCACCGGATATCAAGAAAGTTTGTAGAGAAACTTACCCAGCTCGCAGCGAGGCAGCAGCAGCAGCAGCAGTGAGGGTGAGTTGTTGAGCAGCGGCGGCGCCTGCGGCAGGGTCGGCGGCGACCAGCTCCGAGAAGACGAGGACAGTTGTTGTGGTGGTTGCAGCCCCGCAATTGGGTACCGTGGCGTTCACCGCGTGGCGCACGCTCGGCGGAAGGTCGTCCTCGTGTTGCAGCTGCAGCTGGGGGTAGTGGTGCAAGTGCAAAGCGGCCGACGCAGAGGCTGATCTAGGTGTGACACAGGTGGGAGGGAGGAGTCCCGTTCTGGTGACGGAAGACGGTGGTGATGGCGACGGCGGCGATGGTGGCGGCGGAGGGTATTCCACCACCTGGACCCTGTCCGCCTCGTTCTCGTAGATGATCTCCTTGTCGTGCGTGTACATGACGGTCTTCTGGCCGTCGTTGTAGATGAGATCGATCATCTTGTGCTCGCCGACGCCCAGCGTCGGGTTTCCGGCCGACGTCTCGGTGACCGGCGTCACCCTGCCGTCTGTGTCATCGCCCTGACGCTGCTGCACGTCGTCTGGGTCACCCTGGATGTGCTGCTGGTGGTGATGATGGTGGTGATGGTGGTGGTGACGGTGATGGTGATGATACTTTGGATGGAGAGAGTGCACCGACGCCGGCTCGTGCAGGTCCAGCACGTTCACCGGCTGCATCGTCGCCAGCAACACCTGTTGCTCGCTCTCGTTTTGATTCTGGTTGCTCAGGGAGGAGGACGCTGGAGACACTGGGCTCTCCTGCACCTGGGAACACGGAGATCGACTCGATAATTGATCTATTCTCACGTACATGTTAACGTCAGTTTATTTTTATACGAGGAATCGAAAGCAGATAACTCGACGCTATTTCGCTTTAGCTCAGGTTTAAACGCGATCCCTTATGCCTTATGGCGTAGTTTTTCCAACGAACAAACCTCACATGATAGTTGGAAACTTGTTGGTGTTGTATTTATTAGGTAGTTGCATACGAAATGTACGATTTATAACAGTTACTTTAAACAAACATAACGTTTCGCTAAATAAATCTTATTGGTTAAAGTAAACAACATTGTAATCAACATTGTCAGGCTTCAACAACAACATCAACAAACTTTCCGATTATACTAATGTAACAGTTGAAGTTTTTGGTCGTTCACGTTCTTTACGTACGAGATTTGTTACCTCCATTTTTGAGGTTATTCTATCATTGACTAACAGGATGTTCATTTACTATGATATTTTGGTCAAACATCAAATAATGCTGTCGTCAATACTATTAGTTTCCTATTCATATGTATGTATGTAGAAAACTTACACGATGATCATATTGATTAATATTGAAATAAACTTTATTTAAAAGTAAAGTTGCACGTGTAAGCAAAAACTGGAGATAAGACTTAAAATATTAGATTTGTACCTTCAAAAAATATGTAACAAACCAATAGATTAGAATAGTATTTCTCAATTAAAACGATTCGTAACATTTGCATTTTGAAATAGGACATTTCATATGCAAGTACCTAATAGAAAATTGGGGATCTCTGTAACTATGGCAGGCGACCCGACGTCGTACCGCTTTCTTAAAGAATAGAGAAATTGTTCTTAACACATTATCTACCGGCGATTATTCTACTATTTTTGGAAGTCTATGGTCCATGGCTGAGGATTTTTTAATAGATTCTTTAACGTATTTAGTAGATTAGTCTACCGTAGTTAATAGATTCAATAACGTAGTCTAATAATTTCGTTTGGGACTATTGTGTAAAAAAAGATTTCTAAGCTTCCATTTGTTAAAGCACAATTACTCAACAACCTATTTATAGGCCTCCGGTAAAAATCTTAAAATAAAATAAAATTGGAAATTTCATAAAACTGCAATCTCTATTACTTGGAAAAATTACTATCATGAGAAGTTTTATTATACGAGGGCTGGAACTTTAATAGTGGCAACACTACTGTGGAAGCGAAGCGGGACGGAATGAAAAATTCTTGCTGCTACCACATATTTGTCTATGCCTTAACTATCTTATAATAAATGGACTCTTCCTTCCGAATCGAAGCGCATGCGTTATGGCGAGAAAAAGATAGTCCTCTGTGAGTTACGGATCTAAACTATTGTGGTCTGTGTTTTCGTCATGTTCAGAAAACAGAAACAGCGGAGTTGGTTGAAAATTGAATGTGCTCATGGTCGTACAGCAAGACAATGTCATGAAGTCCTTTTCCATCCACCGTATTCATCAGATTTTAGCCTATGTGACTTTGACTTAACCTCTTGTTCTACCCGCTAACTCCCGATTGTTCGGGCCATAATAAACAAGAAGGTCGGTCACGCGTCGGGCCATTTAGCTATTTAGCCGTGTACTCGAACTTGCGCAAAATGTATTCGTCTTATGACATGTATATTTCGGCGCAACGGAAGGAATTGTGAAATAATAAACACGTTCGGGCACAACTAATACTTTTAAGATGTCTGGGAAGTAATTATGATCAATTCATCGGTGAACAAAAATGATTTATATTTTGAAAGTGGATAATGTATCAGTAACAATTTGTAAATTAATACTTAATTTAAATTAATAATGTTTTGAGAAAACTCGTAGAAAATTAGTAATCTTCGTGTTAGTGTTGTTTACGTTTGTCACGAATGAAGTATCACGAGCCAGGCTCGCGTTGTTTACGTTTGGTCCGAACGAAATACCACGAGCCAGGCTCGTGTTGTTTACGTTTGGCACGAACGAAGTACCACGAGTTATTGTTTTTGGTCCAAATTTCTTTCCACGAGTCTCACTCGATATTGTAGGCCAAGGGGTTAATCCGAAAGATGAAGGAACTACTTCGTGACATTCGATTCCGAACTGTTCCCGAGATTATGCAAGTAATAGATCGCTCCATCAAAACCATCATCAGAACAGGCGCCGCTAATGGCATACTACGACTTGCACATCGCTGGCAACGAGTTGTTGACAATGCTAATGCCTATATTGAAGAACTGTAGCAGTTTCACACATGTAGCATCTTTGTACGATTAATAATAAATAGTTACCACTATTAAAGCTCCAACCCTCGTATGTAGAAAGTAAATATTTTATTCGACATTTACGATAGTCGACGAACAACATTTCGCATTAACATCCTGCTGATTAGCTCCGATTCTTAATAAATATGCGTAAAATTCTACAGTGTAGCAATAAATATTCCGTCGCAAGGTATCGCGCTCAAAGTTTGAGAAAAAGGATAAACTGTCTACATTTTAAGAGTTTGGTAATGAATATTTCGTAAGAAGGTGAAAGCCTCCAAAGGCGGTTGTAAAAAACGCTGCGATATACAAAACTGAAAAGATTGGAAAAAAAAGAAATTAATACAGGCTGAAAGCTGATCAAAGTTACAAGCAGGCCGGGCGCTAGTTTGCCTCGTAGCCGTCGCCGCCGCCACCACCGCCGCCGGTTTTTGTTGTAGTACAGTTGAACCGCTCGCGTGCGTGATTTGAGTCACTCGAGCGTCTATAACTAGGTATCATGAAAGAATATTCAAAGAAACTATTGACATAATCCAATTACGGCGTTCAGTTTTTGTCGGGCGACAGCCATCCGTTTCTTGTGCACCTTTTACCGTTTGACGATGCAAGGAAAGATGTTTCGAGCCAACGGGGACACTCTAATCGCTTCGCGGGTCTGCCTATACAAATGAGACATCGATCGGCTGCTACGTTCCGTCGCTGACTGCCGAAGGTGTTCTTTACAAATCTATCGACGCATGATAGATGTTCTTTCCATGTTGACAAGAGAAAAAATCAACGAAGGTGAAACTGCTTTACTAGAACCAAAAGGCAAATGAACTCGCGTGTACTACTTCTCTACATTTATTCAAAAAAGATCTGCTGCCATTTATTCCCCATGGTTCTATCATTTTTAATCGTTCATACTCTACAAGGGGATTTTAAAAGTAATTAATTATAAGATTTAAAATAAGAGAAATTTTTGTATATACAGTCGATCACAAAACGATTCGGACACTTTTAAATAGATAATCACTTTTTTAAGATTGGATCAAACGACTTATATTTTTTTTTGAGTCGTTAGAAGGATTAATTTATTATGTGGCAGGAAAAAACTGCAATTGTTCGGAATTACAGAGGAAATACTAATAGTTGTTTTTACAACTTCTTTATGTGGGCTTACATTGAATATTTAAAAAATGCATTTTGTAGATCTATGTCAATTATATACAATTTGAAAATTTCATCAAAATCGGTCAACATTAAGATGAGCTACAAACGGTTACTTATGTTAAAAATCGTAGTTTTTCACGCATTTCGGCTCCTAACTGTAATAAATCCGAACATTTTTACATCTTTCGATGTCTGTCGTTTTTTTTTCACGTCAACCGAATTCGATAAAATTGTCAGAATTTGTATAATTGACACAGAACTACAAAATGTATTTTTTAAATTTTCAATGTAAGCCCACATAAAAAAGTTGTAAAAACAACTTTTAGTATTTTCTCTGCAATTCCGACCAATTGCAGTTTTTTTAAACAATTTTTTTCTTCTCACGTAGTAAATTAATCCTTCTAAAAGAATTTAAGTCGTTTAGTCCAATTTTAAAAAAGTTACCGTCTTTTTAAAAGTGTTCGAATTTTTTTTGATCGACTGTATATAATTTTTATAAATTGAATCGTTTGTGAAAGTACCGAAACATTTTTTTTAGTGAATCGATTACCTATTTGAGGTTTCCTTTTTATAAGGACTGTTTAATATTTAATCCACGATTTATTTGGCTGTTTCATAGTACAGAAATGAGCATCAAGTTTGGTCGTGTAAAGCCTTCGCGGTGCACCTAATATTAATTGTAAATTTGTCAGTAATACGTTTCATTCGAAGCTGAATAAATTGGTCAATAAAAATCGTACATCAATTGTTTAAGTGTCGTTGTAAAGGGGAAGCTTCAATCTTCAAATTTATGGTAGATTCTCATCATGAAAAGAATTTTTTTAACGTTTTTACAGCTGTTTCGATGCGTAATATATTCGATCAAAAAAGTGTTTTCAGTTTCCCAGTCGAGGTATCATGTAAAAGTATCTTAAAAACATAATAATTGATGGATGGCAAAAGTAGCGGGTTCGAGCTTTAACTTCAGTACGATTAATAAAACAATCAAAATAAAATTTAATATTGTTGTACTATATCTTTTAACAAAATTATCACATTTCAACCAATTTCTCGAGAATGAGAAATATATGTTTAGTGTTCAAATACTTTTTGGGTCCACTGTATATCTCGTGCACTTGAGGCAGTAATCAGCTAGAATTTCCAAAATTTTCCATCGGCGAGGCAGTACCTCCTCCGAAATTTTTTGCTGGTACTTGAAAGGGTTGCAGTGCAGTGGTCGAGTTCAAGGCCACGCGGAACAAGAGGCCGGAATGGTTGAATGCGGGCATTGAGGGTGGCGATTCACCGGCGAGTCGCAATTCATCGGTGGAGCATTTGACGAGGGTAGATCCTGAAGAGAGCCGCAGGTCGATTGAAGCCGAACATGGACTAATAATAGGGCACGGCGTTCCGTGAATAACTCCGTGAAGCCTTTGTCGACAGAGGTAACAGTAGGAAGACGTCTAGGGTTCCGTGAAAGTCTTCGGATTCGAATGAATTAAAATCAGGTAGATCGACACCGTGCCAACACGCGGTTTACATAATTTCTTCGATTACATAATTCCGCACGTGCGTCCAGGAAACGTTCGATCGGTTAACTTCGACATTCTAACGCCGAGAAAACGTCTGGACTTCGCCAATAATATTTATCATCGACTTTCTCGGAAAAAGTTCACCCTTTCTCGAACGGTCGAACGGTTTTCGTTGTCCGTCGAACTGTATTAATCACGGTTTACGACAAACCGTTTTGCAACACGGTTTAACATTTCCGACCGCTAGCAACGGCGCAATAAAAATAGCACTAATAACCATGAAGAGCCGGACCAGTTGGACCGAGTCAGCCGGCGATAATTAATCCCGGACTCTCTGTAACGCGACGAGCAATATTCTTGTAATGTGAGAGAAGATCAAAGGATCACGAGCAAGCCTTTCAGTTGGCTTTCTAAGAGCCGATCACGAGAATGCTATCGCGCAAGTGATCCTTTTCCGACTCAAAATCAGGACGAACCGCGCACTTTCGTTTCCTCAAACACCGAAAGTAAAATCTCGAGTCGGAAACGCCGGCGAAATGTCAACGATCTCAGTCTACCCTGCATTAACCCTCCGGCAGCGGAGCTTGGGTCTGTTTGACCCGGAATATCAAAATCGACGTTTAATTACAGGTGTTACATTAGAAAAGAAAAGTAAGGCTTACGTGTCTACAAAAAATATTTTCAACAACTGATAAATAAACCAGTGAATAGTCATCAACAATTATATGTGTAGCTGTAAGCATCGTCGGCTGTCCGAGGGTTAAGGAGAGCCGGATTTAAATTTTGTTGAAAAATTTCGAATTTTATTCGGACAACATTCGTCAAAGAAATTCAAGAAATAACACAAGAAACATGTTAAAATTTCATGAAAAATGATGTTGAAAGAGCACGCATTTGTAAAGCAGCACATAATTGGAAAAACTAAATAAATTATTGATAAAAAAAAATGTATATTTATCATATTTTATTTAAAAATTATTTACCAACAGGATGGCACTACTTTTTTTATGACACCCTGTGTTTCTTGTAAAGCACATCATAAACGATTTTCCCATTCTATTTTTCCTGCTTTATCCGAGACCTTCAAGCTTCAAGGACCACCGCTAATAAAAATATGCAAAGTCCGATCATCATGCCGCAAACCAGAGTTGAGCATTATTCAAATAACAAGTACAATTTTATTCGTTCATTCATTATTCGTGCCCAATACTTCGTTCGTTTATTCGTTATTCGTTCATGTTATTCGTCATTCGTTCATGCCTTATTCGTCGTTCGTCGAACAACGACACAGCGGGGCAAGGTATTTCGAGTTTGTTAGGTTCATCTTCGATACAGGTACGACTTGATCCAGAAACGTTTGGGACCCAATTTAAATTTTATCTAGTGCCAGCTAAATGCTTAACCCCTTGACCTACAACAACGAGTGAGACTCGTGGTAAGAAATTTGGGACAAAAACAATAAGGCTGAGCCTGACTCCTGGTACTTCGTTCGGACCAAACGTAAACAACACGAGCCTGACTCGTACTTCGTTCGGACGAAACGTAAACAACACGAGCCTGGCTCGTGGTACTTCGTTCGGGCCAAACGTGAACAACGCGAGCCTGGCTCGTGGTATTTCATTCATGACAACCGTAAACAACACTAACACGAAGATTACCAATTTTCTACGAGTTTTCTCAAAACATTATTAACCCCTTCGCTTACAATATCGTCTGAGAGACGTGATGAAGATTCTGAACAGAGTCTAATAAAGATGTATGTTATTAATTTCCTTTAAACCGAAATATAATTCTATTTTGTTGTTGTTAATGTAAAGCCATTGGAGAACATATAGACATGCAATAGATTTACATTTTCTCCTTTTTCTAAGAAATTGTGAACTACAAAGAAATTCTAATTACTAAAACCGTAAAATAAATCATAAGGCAAGGGGTTAATATAAATTAAGTATTAATTTAAAAATTGTTACCGATACATTATTCACTTTCAAATTATAAATCATTTTTGTTCATCGATGAATTGATCATAATTACTTCCCAAACATCTTAAAAGTATGAGTTGTGCCCAAACGTGTTTATTATTTCACAATTCCTTTCGTTGCGCCGAAATATACATGTCATAAGACGCATACATTTTGCGCGAGTTCGAGCACACGGCTAAACAGCTAAATGGCTCGAAGCGTGACCGACCTTCTTGTTTATTATGGCCCGCGCAATCGGGAGTTAGCGGGTAGGACAAGGGGTCAATCCGCCATTGCTTGACCGCTATTGATCTTGCCGAACTCAGGACTTACTATAAATTATAACTATAACTATATGACTATTATGACTATTATGACTATAATGTCCACATACACACATACAATCAATACTATTAACCCTTAGCACTCGAATGGCGACTCTGAGGCGCCACTACAAATTGCTACACCATTATTCGGAATATTGTTTACATGATTAAATTTGTTCATATGTAATAAATTACTAAACATTTAAATATTGTATGAGGTACTATATCAGTTTCGTACGCATATAATGAAAAAAACTTATGTACGATGGAAATATTTTAGGTTAGAAGAAATGTTTGGTTTTTTAGTTGAAATAGCTCCGAGTGCAAAGGGTTAAAATTCATTCGTTATTCGTGAATGACGAATAAAACTGTATTCTTGAATTCAAATAAAGAATAACGAGTAAAATCGTTTCATTCGTAATTCACGAATAACGAATAAATCGATTTTATCCATTATTTAAAATAAATTTTGCCCAACTCTGCCGCGAACTCGATAAAAGGGGCATACCGAAGCAAGGAACGTCGCTACAGCTACAGAAAGTAGGCACATCCACTTGAATAAGCGTGTCGCATCCCGCTAACGACGTCGTTAGGAATTTCCCACGTGCCGCCGGATTACGACGCTTTTCAGCAGGTTCTGGCTGAATTATCACCGGCCACTTGGTTCGGCCATTATCTCGGTCCCTTAGTCGCGAAGCATGCGTCGCCGTTTACGATCGCATCGCCAATTAACGTAATTAACAATGTTATGAGTCATCCGGCTAATATTCGACTTCCAGCGCCGCTCGAATCGCGGTTCGACAACCGTGGGGAAATTTATTCATTTTCTCCCTTCGACGCCGTGGTGGTCATATTTCTTGCACAGGTCGTCGTAAATCCTGCTCGCCGACTAATAACGCGCTTTTCCATGCCCTTTCGACCGTGTTAATCTTCGCGTTTCTCCACAAATCGTTTCGGCCACACGCTTCCGAAGCGCGAAGTTGCATTCACTTCGATAAATTATAAATTGCATCGCGCCTCGGGTTCGAACTCGAGAAAATTTCGCACGATGATGTTGTATTGTATAACCGTCCCCGCTCGGTGAAAAAATCGGAACGCAAAGAATTATTAAGTACAATGGATAATTAACATTAATCGTAACATGACCGTTTCACATTTTTTATTTCATAATTATTGATATCACGAAGATGCTAACGTTAGAAATTATTGAATAAATTTCTACAATCAGACACATATTGTTATAAAGGTTGATAGGAATCTAAGGAAATTCAGTCTTGTAATGTTTATAAAACGTTCGGTACGGTTGGTGTTAACATTAAACCTGCTAGTTAACACTAGCTGCTGCACAAAAGGATTGGTTTCGAATTTTTCTTTTTATAATTATTCGAACTATAAAGATGCCAATATAATAAGAGTTGTACGCAATTTAAATGGATAGAGTCTTATCATTTTTATAAGGTAACATATACCAATCACTTTCAGTGCATGGTAGTTTAATATTAATGCAGGGCAGAGATCGTCAATTTTTCGCCTGCATTCTCGAGTCGAGATTTTGCTCTCGGTGTCCAAGGAAATGAAAGTGCACGGTTCATCTTGATTCTGATTGGTGAAGTATCGCTTCTATGTTACCAGCCTCAACTACACGCTTCCGAAACGCGAAATTGCAATCGTCTCGATAAATTACAAATTGCATCGCGCACCGGGTTCGATCTCGAGAAAGTTTATCGCGACGATGATATATAATTAAACTTTTCTCCTACCATTACTATTTAACACGTTCATTGGCATTCAGTTAATGAATCCTATCCTTCATGCCTATATTACCGAAGTTCGATTTGGCAACCGCTTTACCGGAATCTAGGGTGGTTTAAAATAAACTAATTATTTCAATCATAAAATCCTATCATATGGATCATCCAGAAGCAAATAGCCATTGTACTCTTCCCCTAACATTATTATTCTACACGTGCATTGTGATTCTTTTTATATCAATCCTATCCCTTACGTCTATCTTGTCGAAGTTAGATTTTGCGACCGCTTTACCGGAATCTAGCATGGTTTAAAATAAACCAACTATTTGAATCATAAAATCCTATCATATCAATCATCCAGAAGCAAATAGATATTCAACTTAACAATAGCCCTTAACGATATGACTTAACACGTTCATTGTCATTCAGTTCATTAATCCTACCATGACGTCTATCTCACCGAAGTTAGATAAACTCGGCGATCGATTTGGCAAAATCTAGCATGGTTTAAAATGAACCAACTATTTGAATCATAAAATCCTATCATATCGATCATCCAGAAGCGAAAACTTTTTTTATTTTTGAAAAGGCAGGCGCTTTAAAATTGACGGAATTAAAATTATTTAAAGCGAACGCTGCACCGTGATATTACGAAGGCGCGCGGCCCCTTGTTTGTTCCTTGCTTTCGACCGCGGTGTATCACCATCGCTCGACTTCTGTCGCGCGCAGCCGTCTCTGCCAATACGCCTCTAGGTTGCGCTCTGATTGGTCCGTGTTTTTCGTTAATAACTCTTTAACAAAGCCGAAACGGCCATTTTTGCAAAGGAAAATGTCGCTTCAAGTGGCCTCAGGAACCTCCCCTTTGAAGGAAGAGAGACATTTTTGGGACACCCTGTATAAGTGAAACGTAATGCGACACACTTGAGTATCAGTGTGTCTTCTAACTCCCTGATGAAGCTAGCTGCAATGCTGGCGAAACGTTGGGAAATCTCTTTCTTTAGGACACTCCTTACACCCGAAAGCCTCAACAGACACAACTGTATGATGCCGGACCGTGAAAGTCTCAAATCTCTGATTGCTTTTTAACGCGTGCATTGTGAATCTTTTAATCAATCTGATCCCTTACGTCTACCTTGCCGAAGTTAGATAAACTGGATGACCGATTTATCGGTATCCGGCATCGTTTAGGGTGGAGTAGCAAGCAGGATCATCCCAACAGTAGCTCGCGTCCTCGGAAGTCCCCAATTTCCTCCGAACCAGGCATTAATCAGCCCGATTACGATGTCTCCCGCGGTATGGACACGACGTTAAGTACTGCGGCCAGCCGGCCGTGTACCGACTTCATTCGGAATCTAATCGCGCGTTGCTCGCCAGGGAAATTTATCGTGATCGTCGCCGGCGAACGTGTTGACTCACGAGTCCCTGGAACTGAATCTATTACGTTTTTACGACGTTTTACACACGTGGTTGACAACGCGTACCGACGACAACGACGACGAAGGAAGAAGAGACGAGAGAGCCCCAGCTCGTTATGTACTCCCCGCACGAATACATATCTCACGATTTCGTAGTGCTTCTGGAGGATGTTATCTTGGGATTTATGAAATAACGTTGTACACGACTCGTCCAGCCGCGGGCCCGTACTATAGATTCAATCTAGTATCGCTGTCAAGGTGAACGATTACGCAACCACCCGGGTCTTCGTGATAGTATTTTAACGGCGCTGTTCGTGAACAGTGTCGTCCAACGGCTACGACCTTGCCGAGGTATCCTCCGTCCCCGCCTCTTCCTCGTGCTCTTTAATTGATTTTGAATCGTTTATTCGCGTCGAATAGACGACCAGATTAGGCCGTGGACGCCTGCCACAACCACCCATTGCGTAACAGCATACGTTTGCGTGCACGGATCTCGCGAGGATTCAGCTTGTTCCCTGTCCCCCTAGCGAGGATCGAAAATTGTCCGATAGACCCGTTCGAGAATTTATTGTCTTCCCAGGCTTGATTCACCCAGGACCGTTCGATCTGCTCGAACGTGTACACGCCGCTCGTGAACATCTTCCTAACATCTTTGTAATACATTTCTCACGATGGCATTCTTAACTGGGTTTATTGAAACCACCGTGTATTTGGTCGGTGCAAATATAATTGCAGTTCTGGGTCAGCTTAAAATACATTTGTATAATCTTAACGAAGCGCTAAATAGCGAAGATAAAATCAACAATGTCATACTGCTTTTATGCCACCTAAACCTAAGGAATAGAATATAAATGTACGTCTATCTTCATACAATGTATTACAACGTAACGTAAGTAATATAATGTAAAGTAACATACATAAAGTAAAACAATGTAAGATAATATAACGTAACGCAATGTAATATAAGGTGATATATTGTATTATAATGCGGTCGCTAATAACCTGAGAATGTTGATGCGACCTTAAATAAAGCAACAAGCAACTTTAAAAAAAAAAATAAGAACTGAAATGTCTTTACTATCGGATAGATAGATAAGTTTACTTTTCAACCTCCTGGCCATGAAAAGGACTCAGTTTAAAATAGATTTTTTTCTTCATCTCAGATATTCATCTGAGCATTTTTCGGATGCTAATCAGACAGACACGCAGGTGTTCATTAGTTCACCCTGTATACCCTCCTCACGAAGTGTGTACACTGTCAACTCTTTAAATTCTACAGAAGAGAACGCAGCGTCGGAAGCGTCCGTCGCAGAGCCATCATCATCGGATGACAGTCGACTCGCAGCGTCCGATCGATTGGTAAAAAGGTTCGCGGGTTACAAGGGATCGGAAACGAATACCGTGGATGCTGCGGGTCGCCTATGCCCGGCCCTGTTTACACGCAAGAACTGCCCGATAATAACAGTTAATTGGCCTGCTGGCCTGCGCCCCGTGAGAGACTATTCCAGGCCGGAGAAGACGGTAGTCCAGACGTGTCTGACGGTCGGAGAGCGAGCCGGGTATACTGGTGTACGGGTACGAGGATCCGGGGATACGGACCGACCTACGCGCGTATATACACGACGACCGGCGATCCCCCTTGGGCCCCTCTTTGCCCCACGGTCGTTTCTTACCGGTCGCGGGTAAGGCCCCGTCGTCGGCCCTCGCATCTCCGCCTCGCGTTATTGCCGATCACGTCGTTGGAATACACAGCTGCGTGGCTCGAAGATACGCGGAATCGTTAAGGGCCTTTCTTTTCGCTTCTCCTAGCGACCAGTGTTCCTCGTTGTACACGCGTGCATCCTAGCCACTCTGGAGAACGCTCATTGTTCCCCCACTTTTACGCAACCGCCCTCATGCCCCCTCACGCCGTGCCCCATAGGCCTCCATGCCCTATCGTGTGTGCCACCGTATGTACACGATCGCCGAGGGTTTTTGCGATCCTCCGTTGAATCCTTGTTATATCGGCTGTGCTCTCGCGAAGCGTACTCGCTCCGTCTGTTTCAGTCTCTTTCTCTGTCTTTCTATTTCGTTCTCTATTTCTCTCTCTCTCTCTTTCTCTCCCTCTCTCTCTCTCGCTCTTTCTCGCTCTCTCTCTTTCTCACGTTCTCCACCGATGGGGAACACCTGTCAGCGTTTCTGTTATTGCGGCTCGCGTTGCCAGCAATTTTTTTCCGCGCGCAGCTCGCTCGCCCCGTCTTTGGGCTTTGTCTTAACTTCCCTCTTTTTCACGGTTCTGTTTCTCGCTCCTCCGCCCGGCTGCGAGCCTCCTTCTTTCTTCATTCCCTTTTGTTCTGGCTTGGCAATAATAGCAATGATAATAACGCTGTTTTTGGCTTGTCCCTGCTACACGAAAACGCGCTGCGCAGTTTGATTGGCGTTTCAGGGGTTGGTTACAGCGGCGAGAACGCGCACTGGAGCTCATCCGTTCGTGTTATTGTTAGTCTTATTATTATGTTGCGGACTGTCGTGTAAAGTAGAAGTTGTTCGCATCGATTGTAAGAAACCGAAATTCGAATTTTTACGAGTAACTCGAAAGTTAAAGATCTGTTCGAATATATTCGAGTAATTCGAAAAATTTCGAGCTCAAAATTCATTTTCGAGTAAATCGAAGTTTTACGAGGACTCGAATATTCGAGCCGGTTGATTTTTTCAAGTAGCTCGCATTCTTTTCAAGCAGTTCGTCGATTTCAAGCAGCTCGGAAAATTCAATCGCTCGACTCGGCTAGAGCAATCGAATCGAGTTAAGCTCAGCTCGTAAATTACGGGTACACGCACACCTCTAAGTATAATATAATGTATGGCAATGTATTGAAACGTCTGTACAATATTGGAAAATAATCTCTTCCTTGAGATACAAATTGCATCAATAAAAAAAAATATTTCTACGCTTTTAATCAGCTTAACCCACGAACGCTCTTCAGACATAGGTTTCTGAACATGAAATGTCGCATTTAGTTTATTCACAAAAGTTTGGATCCATGGTTTCGCGCCGGTTTTCAAAATATCGTTTCAGTGATTTTTCTTTGAATAATAAAATAATATCGATATTCTTAAATTCTTTTAATGTCTTTACTGTTTTACATGTTACCTAGCCATCCTTGTCATAAAGACATAAAATTACGAGTCAACTCGTTATTATAATAGTTCCAATGACGATCTTTCTGTTCAAGCTGGGCAATAATGGGGTTAATAATTATGCTATTTGCGGTACTTCTCTGGTGCACACTGTCAAGTATGATTATCGTTCTATTTTGACTCGACATGTACTTTAGAAGAAAAAGCTAAATGGTTTGAAATATATTGTATAAGAAAAGATATAAGATACGCGGGTAGGAACTACAAGTCGATGGGATGCTGATCGAGGCAAATGGAGAAAGAGAATGACTTAACTCATTTCCTGCAGTTGGCAGTTTAATTAAATGAAAGTACATTGAAAAGTGTGTGAACCGAAAGATTATTCAATAAGAGGGAGGATTTCAATTAATTTGAGTCATGTGAGTTAATTGCAAGTCACTTTTTAAAACTGTAATGACCAGCAAAATGCGAAGGTTTAAAAAGGCAGCACAAGTCGTGGTAATCATAATCGTTGCTCAAGATGAAAAGAGATGGAAAGGAAATAAAAAGTACTCAAGAGAGGAAATTGAGTTTTTTTAGTCGATCTTTGATATTAGACATTGAACGTATTACGGTGCATTAATCGTTTTAAGGGGCGTGTTTTACAGTAGGCGATAATATCTTTTTGATCCGATTATTCATGAATAATGCGTGGTTTAGTAGCTCCTGATAAAATTAACGAAAGCAAAGATCTACTGCTAAAGGATTAGGGTAAAAACTGATTACGGTTTCTTCTAATAAAAACCGTTCCCCTAATCGTCGTGAGTAGGGTATAATGGGAACGGGAATAATGATAGCAAGAAACGCAGCGAGAGCGTTTGGAGATATCAATCAAAGATAATGGCGCTGGAGAGATTTTTGTTGTTGCATTCGCCGCGACCGCAAACGCGACGGGTTCATATTGTAAAAAATGATTTATTGCTCTGTACACATCGGTCTGGTCCGCGGGACACGTGATAATTATATGAATAATATCGCAATGCCCAAGTGTCGACGATATTACTTGTTTCTTGTTTCTTAAATTGTGATTGATGACGGTTAAGCAATCGTAAACGTTCGACTACCGGCCGCGAACGATTGTTCACCGTTTCTTAACTTATTTAAGCTTTAAATGTCTTCCTGATAATTCTACTCTCGCATTCGTCGCTAGATTTTCAATTTCCTACGATTGAATGTGTCACGAAAAATGTTAAGCTTGCGTTATGGAAAATATTTGCAATATTTATTATGTGCGGACTTTCGACATACTGTCGCCCACAAGCTCGTGTATGTAATTCTTAAGGTACAAAATTAACAATATAATTATTTATAAAATACAAGACCAGTACATAAATTCTTTCAGAAAAACACTTTTAATATTACGTCATTTTATAAGCAATGTCGTTTTTTATCTATTCTTCAACAAGAAAATTAATATATACACGATATCAGAATGACATAAAAATGTTAGTTGAAAGATAGGAGAACGATTAAAAATAAACGCAAATAAATTCACTTTTTCATTGAAACATAGATTTAAAAACGGACATTACGCGGAAGGTTAGGACTTGAATCTCGGAAGCACAACCATTTTTAAATACACTAGGTTGATCTAACAAACTGAGATACAAAAGATTCCAACCATCGAAAATCTGACCATTCGACAATTTGGAGATTGAAACATTTGAATATACGAAGTATTTAAAATTCTGACAAGGAAACATGAAAATTTGCAAAATGCAGTATTAAAAACTGAGAAATTGAAATATTGAAATCTTCAATTTGGATATTTGAAAACTTTTAATTTTAAGTATTTAAAAATGATAGTTGAAAATTTGTAAATTTGAAAACTTGAAAATGTAGAAACTTAAAACTAAATATTTCAAAAATTTAAATATTTGAAAATTAAAAATTTTGAATATTTGAAAATTTGAATATTCAAAAATTTTAATATTTGAAAATTTAGAAATTTGAATATTTGAAAATTTAGAAATTTGAATATTTGAAAATTTAGAAATTTGAATATTTGAAAATTTAGAAATTTGAATATTTGAAGATTTAGAAATTTGAATATTTGAAAATTTAGAAATTTAAATATTTGAAAATTTAGAAATTTGAATATTTGAAAATTTAGAAATTTGAATATTTGAAAATTTAGAAATTTGAATATTTGAAAATTTAGAAATTTGAATATTTGAAAATTTAGAAATTTGAATATTTAAAAATTTGAATATTTGAATATTTAAAAATTTGAATATTTGAAGATATGAAAATTTGAATATTTGAAAATGTTTAAATTTGATCATTTGAATATGTGAAAATGTTGAAATCTGATCATTTGAATATTTGAAAATATTTAAAGTTGATCATTTGAATATTTAAAAATTTGGGAAAATGTAGAAACTTGAATATTTCAAGATGTACAAATAGAATAATAAATTTTTTAATATTTTAAAACTTTTAAATATGAATACTTGGAAGCTTTTGAACCTGAATATTTGAAAACTTGCAAATTTGAAATTGCAGAAATAGTTCCGTCCGTTCCACAAGATCGAATAATGAGTCTGAAGGAAGTGCAAGTGAAACGGTGGCCGGCATTTGAGAAAAGAATAATCGATGGAGCTATAATAATATGACCGTCAGCAGCCGTAAACGTATCATAGCAATTCCATTTACCTCGACTCGCCCGCGGGCATATTCGCGATGCCTGGTGCAGAAAAAAGGAGTATCGCGAACAATCACATAGATATTTTCATGATTACCGTGACTCGAAATAGCGACAGGAAGTCGCTGAGCGTAAACGCATGTATACATATATGTAACTAATAGCAGTAATTTATTCCGGATCATAGGTGCGCCACTTTCATTCTTCAGCGGAATTTTTTTCATAAGACCGTTAAACCCTCTGTCTCGTCCAACGTGTCCTATAACAATTCCACTCTACAATAACACCCAACTAGAACGTTTAACAAAAACCTACTTTAAGAAACCACAAGCTAAACCTACAAAAAGGACAAACGTAATTTAGTGTATGATTATATTATATACATATACATAATTAGTGTATGACGCAAGAACGATTTCAGAAGAAAGAGGCCAGAGAAGAAATGCCTGGTAACTATATTCTTCACGACAGGCTTTCTCGTCGCCAAAAATAAAATTTATAGGAACTCGTCTCAATTAATAGCGCTTTAATTTGTAGCAGATCGGTAAAACTGTGAGATCGGTAGGAGCGGCCGAAGAAGAATCGACCGAAAATCTTCTGGATGATTTCAGCATAGTTAAGAGCGGGCAGAGTGGAGGGGGGGAGGGAAGTTTAATAAAGGAACAAAGTTGGGAGTTGTCCGGATTCTATTAAGTAATCTTTACCGGTTACTCCGATAATGAATAGCACGATCGCCGACCAAGCGTTACCCCGACAATGCGGCGAGGCGGTATATCAGGTACGAAAAATCCGGCGAGTCATCGTACACAGCAAAATCGTCTTCCTCCAGTCTTTCTTTTCCCCCATGTCCGAGAGAGGCTTGCCCACCGAAGGCACGGCCATGGTGGGACGAATGGGATGGCTAACGTACCGTTCGCTTCACACGGACGAAAGAATGCCGGCGTTCGATGGTGATTCTTGCCCGATGGAAAATTCTACCGTTCGCGATACGATGTTATTGCCATTCTTCATCCGGAAGAAAGTCTCGCTCGACTCAATCCCATTTGTTTGATTCGATTCAACCCCGTCGCTATTTTAAAATATTAGAAGAAGACCTCTCAAGTACCGGACGCATGTGGCTTTCTTAAAAATATATAAAATTATTTGTAACCCTTTTTATTGAAAGATTCTTTCAAACTTGTAATTCTCATAACTGGCGATTAGACAACGGATCTTTGTGTAAAATAAAAATTGTTTACATCAATTGCAAGTCGGACGAATCAAATGGTAATTGTCCTTTTTTTTGTTCTCTTTAATAGTTTTCATGAGTTGTAAGTAACGTGTAGATATAACCAAATGTTTTGAATCTTCCTACTTCCACACATTATTTTCATAAATGCGTAACACCGAATGTCTATTGATAATTTTTAGGACCATTCACATTCACTGCTTTTTTTAACAATGTTCCAAAAGATATTTTTGAAGATACTTCTTGTATATACTAATCATTAAATTGTTCTTAATACAGCAGCTGCTCGTTAGGTAATTCGCTAGAAGTTGAGTGGTTGTATGACGATGTTGATACTCTGAGTCAAAATACATAGACCCCGAACTCCGCCGTTGGAGCGTTAAAAAGTGTTTTCATTGGACTGGTATTTTAGAAACTAATATAGTAAAAGTCCTATGTGAATAAATTATTTCAAAACGATTATTAAAGGAGGTTTGAATCGTGATTCTCTAGGTAAATATTACAGATATATAATATATTTATAATACCAATTCAATTGTGATGATTATTTAATATTCTTGCAGTGCTATATTCATTGAGTAGTATTTAATATTTTTGCAGTGCTATATTCATTGAGTAGTATTTAATATTTATCGCAATGACTCAGAGATTTTTTGTCATTGATTACCAAAGTACTGCCTGTTCCTAATCTAAAAAAATGTTTTCAGCAAAAATTAGTAAAATAACCATTCCATGACACAAAGAATATGAAGAGCACTAAAAAAATATGAACCGGAGGAATATATAATTTTGATTCATTATGAAATTCTTGGATGTTGAAAATCATTTTTCATAAACCCACACGGTGTTGGCTATTTGTCTAGAATAGATTTTGTATACGCGACTCATTTTCACCAGGTACGAATCATACTTTTAAATGAAAGAGTACTTCAAGTAATACAAAGAAACAATATTTCAAGGACTGTAGCAACAGCTAGACATGAACGTATAATACGAACTTCCTACACAGAAGTGACGTGCATGGGCTATGGGAAGAGTCTGTAAGGACTTAATTGTGTTTGACATCTATTTCTTATTCAAAATTATGCTACATTGTATCTCACGATTGCAGACTCTAGCCTGACTAATGGATAATGATCAAGGTAATTTTTGTCATGTATGCATTGTCCGTAACGTTACATCGATCATGCTATGTAAAATATTTCAGTTTGATATAAATCAATTACTACTTATATCTACAAGTAGAAAGTTATATGACAATATCATTTAACCTTCTATACATGGGTCAATAGAAACCAATTTTCCATACACGTTTCATCTAACAACTCGAAGCTTTCTATACATAGGTATGTAATGCGGTTACATGCTACTTTATATGTATGTATAAAACTGCTCCTAGTAAAACATGATTTCATCATGGAATTCTAACATAATTAAAAAATAATTAAAACAATAGATTCAATTTATGGATCTCACAGACCCAAGTTGTGCAGTACAGTGTTAAAGATGCAACGCGTTTAATTAAATACTGTGTGGTCCATTATTTCAATAATATCTCGTTAACTATTAAATTTAAGACATATGAAAGTCAATACATTTTCATGCACAATTTGATACTCTACCGATTCCCGATACAAAAGGTAGGTCATTCAATTTGAGAAAATCAAGGTGGCCTTGAAATCTCCGAAACGCCTTGGCCCATTTAAAAAATGTTTGCATTCAAATATTTCCCAATCTATGCCATACAAGTTTTGTACATATTATTTTTTCATATTATTACAAACAACAGAAATATTCCAGGTGGTCAAAGTTATTCGTCCACACTGTTTTTCCACCATATTTAGAGACCACTATCGGACAAGATGGTGGTCAGCGCTTGCGACTAAAATCCGTTAAAATTCCGCGGAGCGAATTACAGGCGGTTCGCGGCAATAATAAATACGAAGTTGACGGGCAACGTCGATCGGCAAACGCAGAGACGTAAAGCCAATCGCATTATCATAAATTATATCATCGTTCGAAACGCCGTGCCGCGTCGGTGCAGTGGCAGCGGGCCCAGCGAAATCAACTGTGATAATTCCACGGGGATTTGGCCGTAATGGCCGGGCCCCCATAAGAATCGTAGGGGAGCCGCTTATACGCGCGGAGAGACGTTCTCATTGTGGAGCAACGCCACGCAAATAACGGGCTTTCGTCCGGCAGGAGTTTCACTTTTTAAGCGACAGGTATACCATTGTCAGGTTAAAAACCTGCGGCCAGGTGACAGTAAAAATCTTTTCAGGCTTCCCGGTGTCGAGGAGTGGCTGTCGGGACGAGGATGTATACATATATCACTCGGGTCGATGGAGCATCGGAATTTGTTTGGGGACACTGAAAATGGCCCATAAACCCGTCAGGCTATTCAAGATTTTTACGGAATCCTCAATACACGCTAATTTGTGGTTATATTTTCGAAGATTCATTGTTCTCGCTATCTCCGTCATCGTTTAACACACATAAACAATGAGTACGGTAAACCCTGTCCCATCGATTCTGGAAGCGTTTATTAGATAACGAGGGTATACCGAGCTTCGCAGTAAATCATTTTATATTGGTCAGTGCTGAAAGAAATGTGTGATTCGTGGCGAAGCTTCAAATATCATCGGGAGGTCCACTTGCTAAAACCGGGACTGAAAAACAATTCTTTCATCAATTTCGTTTGTTAACGCTGCCACTTTTTCTGTACAAGTAGAAGTATTTTAAAGGAATTTTAAGAACCTTTTATTTAACTCCGTAATGTTCTCTAGGTATTTTTTCACCTAGTCACATTATGTCACTATTAACATTAATTTAAATACGTAACTCGATCAAGGGCCACAGCAAAGTCTCAATTTATTTTGTATCTCTCTCGACATTATTTAAAACGTGTTGTATCCCACGTTCGAGAAAAGTGTACGAATACTATCTAACAAAATCGTTCCTCCTTTCCTAGCATTATTTCAAATACAGCCCAATCAAAGACGATCGCAGAGTCTCGATTTATTCCACAATAATGTAGTACACGTAGAAGGACAACTATGAAGACCATAGTCGCATTAATACCGAATAATATACATCCTTATTCTTTTGTTTTGCTATCAACAGCAAGCCTTATATAAAAAAATATCCTATATAGGTGCGGTAGTATTGATTAGTTTTACTTTTAAAAAATCACACATATGTGTGCAAAATCCCAGCGTAGAAGTTTAAATATTTTGTCCTGAAAGAAATGTCTAAAAATTCGTGCATAATCCGCCTCGGAAACCAGAATGGCCTCTTCAGCGAGAACGGGGACGGAAGGCTTAAATTCCGGATTCCATGGAAGCTGTAAATTTGGGGCCCCAAGATTCGGCCGGAACGCCACTTTAATGCGCTTAGAGTAGATTCGGATGAATATAAATACGGAGAGGGGGCATCGGGGATTTTTTGTTCGCGGCGTAGGAGGGGGATGTGCATCGAGGGGTACGTGATTAACGACGCGGAGGTCTTGCATCCACGCCCCATTCGATTTCGACAATTCACGGAATGCAATCATACCTCATGGCCGGCGTTTCGTGCAGGTCATCGGTTGACCTTCCTCCCTTTCTCTTTCTTTCTCGCCCCTCCCCCCTCTCCCTGCGCCGAGGCACCACCCGTTGCGCGAAATAACGAGAATGGCGGACCGTAATATTATTGCCAGTTGTGTGGTGCCGTTGCGTTGTGTTCGTCGATGGAACTTCTGGGACCGACCCTGAGACGCCAAGGTTTGGCGAGTGATGGACGAGTCTGCGTGGAGACCGAAAGATTGAGGATCGGCTGTCAATCTTCCGGGCCCCGCGAATGCGAGAACTTCTCGACGAACAAAGATGCCCTGCGCCACTCGTATTCGTTCCTCGGTTCGGCTCTTTTTCCGTTCGGTTAATTTGCTGCTCGATCGACCACGTTCATTCCCGTTCCGTTTCGTTGTCGAAAATCGACTGGGACGGTCTCGCGTGCGTCACGCTTTTGTCCAAGGCACCCAATCGCTTCTGGACCTATCCTGAAGTCATGCTGTACCTCGAGATTCAACGCGAGACTGACAACGAGTGCGTCCTCCCGTGTGAGTAAGCCTTCCGTGGCTGATCTTCACTATTTTGTGGATGAAGAGAAACGCCACGACCTTGAGAGACGTGTCAGTTTGCAGTTTTGCACTGTTCTTTTTTTAGGAGGACCGTGATTCATCCCGTTTTAGCACAATTTTGATATTTTTTTATATTTTTCCCGTGTGCCATAGAATGAGAGACGCGATGTGTTGCTTTGGTTATGTATATATTTATAGATTAATTAAAGACTGTTTCCAAATTGTTTTTTAGTTTTTGTAACCAAGCACTCTTGAAATTACGAGGATACTTACTGAATTAGTTCTCCTAATTTCAAATTCAGGATATTTAGAATATGCAGAAAATATACAGGCTGTTCATGCTATTACTAGCCAGCGTTTTCCCTGCAAATAATAAATACTAGAAAAAAATGATAGGGGAAAAGGTAATACTGTGTTTGGTAAGTGACATAATGGCGTATGTAATTTTCTTGTGTTTGCACTATTTTCTTAGTAATGAACGTGACCTTCAATTTTTTAAATGAAATGCTATATATTTTTTTATATCATATGAAAGTGTGAGTCAAGACAAATTTATTCGTATACAACACAATGACCTTCAAGGTCATACAAGGTCAGAAATGGCAGGAAAATTTTGAATATTTCGTACAGATATCATTCACGATACACAACGCTGAGAAATGTTGCAAAGGAAACTAGCGCAATCGTGTGCATTAATATTTCGTACAACGTTAGAAGAAGCTAACAAGAACGTAATTAATAGAGCCGAAATATGTAGTCATGCACCAGGAAGTATATTGAACATTTACTATAGCCTCATCAATAAAGTATACTTGTAAACGCACTAGTACGAAATATTCAAAATGTTTCTTCCATTTTTGACCTTGTACGATCTTGAAGGTCATTGTATCGTATACGAACGAATTTGTCTTGACACACGCTTTCATATGGTATGAAAAAATATATAGCATTTCATTTACAAAAATTGGAGGTCACCGACATTTACATGAAAATAGTGCAAATACAAAAAAATTACATGCGCCATTACGTTTCTCGCAAAAAACAGTATTACTTTTTCCACTTTCATTGTTTTCAAATATTTATTATTTGCAAGAAAAACTCTGGCTAGTAATAGCGTGAACACCCTGTATAGGGCAGGTATAGTTATTTTACCAGCCTTCCATTACAATGGATAGATAATCGTTCTTCAAACTAGTGCTAGCGAAGTCAATATGCCTGCTGTCTACTATGTCATCTTAGACGTGTCATAGAACAGTATTAATAACAATTCTATATAAGACTACAAGTAACATGCAGAATAACATCGCAGGATAATCTACAAATAAATGGCTGCTCAGGAAGGTTGAACCATATCTCAACAATTTTATCCCTTTTTTCATTTATGTTCTCCTCTTTTATGTGAACATTATCTTAAAAAATCCACGACAAAGCACATTCACTTTTTCAGCAAGGAATCATTCTCAAACTTCGTGAAACAATAACAACATTAATTGGTCATGAATGTTGTTATACAACACTTAAAGTTACGTGCCTTCTTTGAACTTCGAAAACTCATGAGAGAAGATATTAACCCTTTAAGTCAAGATCAACAATTCAAATTCTCGAAATGTGATATATTTTTGGGTGACCAAAATATGACAAAATTTTGTTGACCCTATAAAATAAGCTTCGTTACTCTTTGTTGATTAGATGAAATACTGAATGAACTCTGTTTGCAATGTTCACGTACTAAGTATTACACTTTTCGTTATATTGTATATTAAAATGAAGATCTCTATTTGTAGAAAATAGTATTTTATAATAAAATTACTTTTGATGGATACCATTGACGGACTGGTCAACTGTAATCACAGTAATTATGGCAACTTTTTAAAATTCTTCCATACTGATATCGTCACAAATTGTCTGCATACAATGCGTGAAAATTAATGCCGACAAATTTTTACACGAGTGAGGCTACGAAAAGTGTATATTTTCTTCAGCCCCATAAAGCAATATAATACTAAAAATATTGTAATCAGAGGACACTAGAGTATGTATCAGTTTTAAATAATTAAATTATATGCAATTTCGGGAATTAAATATTTTGATATTTGTCCTCAAGGGTTAGGTAAAATACTGACTAAAATCTACTTGCAACATTTACTCTTAAAATTCTGGAAGCAACGTCGACGCATTTTTGGGCGAACGAGACCGTGTATCATTTTTTCAGGCTCATAAAACAATAAACTTCGTTTCGCCCGAGTTCATTAACCCTTTTCCAGACGAAGCTTTTATTAAGACACTAAAAATGTTTTCCTTCACAGAACTAAATTTTTTATCAACAATAAAAGAAAAAATTAACAATGTGTACTAGTCTTTTCTGATGTACATAATTAAATTATATGCAACTTCAGGAATTAAGCATACAATCCTGACATCGTTAATATATCGACATTTGTCCCTCGAAGGATTAAATGAAACACTGAATGAACTCTGTTTGCGACACAGACCTAAAATTGTGGAAAACAACGTCGATACGTTTCTCCAATCTCGCGAAACAATAAGGCTCGGTCTGCCAGTGTCCATTAGACGGAACTGTGAATGAACTAGCGCGGCAAGTTGAACAGCGATCAAGGGAGCGGTCGAAAGCTAAGTAAAAGAGAGAAAGGAGTTTGACTAACCGGGGACAGAGCCTCCTGCATGTGCAGGGGTGCGTTGTCGGCCTCGTCGGTGCAAGTCGACATTCTCCTGCGCTGTCTTCCGGTTCTCTTTCCTCGCCGTATCGTGGCGTCCTGTACGATCAGCTTGTCACAATGTAGCGGCGTCGTCGGCGTCTTCCTCTCGGCACCGATGCTCTCGCTCGATGCTCCTGCGTATCCCTATCGGTAGACTAACAACTGACTACTACGCGGAATCGAATGACTCTATGCATGGGGTAGCGTATCACAGGCTGCGGTATGGCACGTCATTAAACGGAGTCGAAGGAGTACGCATTGAAGAAGGACCTGCGAACCAAACAGAGAGAAACGGACAAGAACAAACAAAACAACAGAGAACGAGACAAAGACAACAGTCCGGGTCGCTAAACTGATCGGTATTTCCAAACGAGAGAAGCGAACGTCCGGAGAAAAAGATGCAGCGGCTAATCTCGGAGGTCACATTCATGCACTCGGTCTCGCGCGTGTATCGTGTTCCGATTGCACAACGTGCAATCAGTGGGACCAGACGGGGTTCGGCGTGTTCTATTCATTTCAAACTGGCTGCGGAGCACGTCAAACTGGAAACGGTTTCGCGGTCGCGGCTCTGATAGACAGGTGTAATAAACCGGCGTCGAACAGACAGACGGATAGACAGGCAAACAGACGGAGAGGACAGACAGGCCAGGCGAGAGTGAAAAGTTGAAACAGAGAAACACGTTCCATTCGGTAGTCCTTTCCTTCCCTAAACGCCATGGAGATGCCCGTGGCTCCTTTCCGGTAAGGGAGGAACGAAGGAAGCCGTTGAACCGGCCCTGCTATCGACGAACAAGAACAACAAGAAGAAGAAGAATAAGTCAGGCTTAACAGGAGGAGCCGGGAGAGCCGCATTTTTGCAGCGGGCAAGTCAGGTTGACGTCCCGGCCGGAAGAACGAGATCGCTGCGGAATCAGGAAGGCCATCGGGTTGGGGCGGCCTCGTGTTTGTCCGCCTCAGGTTGTACGCGCGACCACGAAGCACCTTGGCTTGGCTTGCTTTGGTTTGCCTCGGCTCGGCTCGGCTTTGGCGCGCGCGCGTCGTACCGTCGCGCGCGGACGACGACGAAGGAGAGGTTGAATAGCAGGTTCGATGGTTGATTCAGTTATCACGTGGCCGGCCAGGCCTGGTCTGTCTGGCAACGGGAATCCGTTCGGATGTTGGCCAAACCAGTCGGACACCACGAATTCTACATCTTCAGCGAGGCGGTGGTGGCGGCGGCGCCGCGTCCAGGTGGATAGTTAGCGAAACCAGTTGGTTCCCTCTTCTCTCCCTGGCTCGTTCATCTCCTCCTACTACCTCCGCGGCGCTTGAAGGAGGGCAGCAGCCGCGTAAAACTGGAATTCAGCTCGCGACCGCTACCGACTGACGGATAGACAGGTGTAATAATAGACGCAACGAGGAGGCCCGACCATCGAGAACGAACGTCACGCGCCCCGGACAACTTGGCCGATTATTTTCCACGGCGTTCAACTCTGTCGAACGAGCGTCGTCTTCTTTGCTGAACCAAAAGCCGTGTGAAAATGAACGGGACGAGGTGTGGAAAAGGTGAAGAGCGAGAGCGACAGAGAGAGAGAGGCAGATGATTGGTACTACGGTGAACGATCGTTGCTCTGTCTAGTAAGTGAGGGGCTGGCAAGACCACGAAGAGGTGCGAGGTGAACCAGAAGATCAAGAGAGAGAGAGAGAGAGACAGACAGACCATTGGTAATGAACGGTTCACGGTTAGTTTCCGAGCTAGATGTTTTTTTGTGTACTACGGTGAACGAGCATCTTCTTCAACGATTTTACGTGAGGCAGGATCACGAGGAAGTGTGAGATTAGCTAGATATACGAAAGGCGAACCAGAAGAGGCTGAGAGAGACCGTCGACAGAGGAACGTCCTACGGCAGTTCACGGTCTAGGTGTGCTGTTCGTCATGAGGCTACGGTGAACGAGCATCGTCTTCTTCGACGATTAAAGGTCAAACATGACCACGGAGAGGAAACAGGTGTACAGAAGGTGAATTAGAGAGTAAGATAAACACCATAGATAATGAACGTTCCACGGCTAGTTCATGATCTACGTGCCTCCTATTCATCGTTGGATTATGGTGAACGGTCATCGTTTTCTTTAGTGACCGAGGGGCGGGCAGGACCACGCAGAGGTGCGATATAGGCTAGGTTTACAAAAGAGAAACCAGAGAGTAGGAGGAAGACTAGCCAGAACGAATATTCCACGAGTAGTTCAATATCTACCTTCTGTTCGTCGTTGATCTATAGTGAACAAGCATTGTCTGCTTCGACGATTTAATGGCAAATACGATCACGAAGAAAAGTTGGATGAGCCAAAGAGCAAGAGAATGGGGACCAAGGGTTCTTCGATGACCAAGGGACAGGCAATGCCACGACGAGGTGCGAGATGAGCTAGGTGTGCGGAAGGTGAACTGGAGAGCAAGAGAGAGAAAGAAAGAGAGAGGGAGAAGCTGAACAGGGTGGCGGGAAGTAGGTAGGTAGCCTACCTACTACGCGGAAGAAGGAGATTGGGGCGACTGGGGAGAAGGAGTAGGTACACCAAGCCGGTATACAACCGCGGACCAGAGACGAGAAGCCAGAGGAGCAGGTTCGGCCGGTCTAACCTGATTCTCAAAGGGAACCCTGCATCAGATTGGACCCACCTCCGTGGGTCCGTTTGTATTTCAAGTACCTGTACTCCCTCGCCTCGCGTCAGTGGACGATGCCTCCGGAGACGGAGGACGCGCCGAGCGAAGAGGAACGAGAGAGCCTCCTCTGTAGCCTGCGATGATCACCAGCGAATGAACGATCGTCCGCGGAGGTGACCCATTAGAGTAGCTACCGCGTGGCTTTGCTACCCGGGGTGACCGTAGTGCGGACCGGGTCGCCTTGTGATCGTATTCAGTGGTGGTTCCGATACAGTGAATAATCAAGACACCAGTGAAAGTTCTAGCCTCCCTTTTCGCCGGAGTTTTGGGGAAGGGGCGGTCGATCCGTGGAAGATCGAGTTGGATCGAAACCGTGTCCAAGTCCGATTCGAGGCTGCTTGTCTCGAAGGCACCCTCGTCTCATCCTCGTCTCTGCCGGCTGAGTCGAAGAAGAAGATTTCTCGCTCGCTACCTGAGAGAGGTTTCGCGGAGGAGGTGTCCTCCGGTCCAGTGATCCGGGAGTGAGAATCAGTGGCGAGTTTCGGTTGTGGGAAAGATCCTTGGTTTCCGCCCAAGACGCTATACGTGGGCTAAGCGATTAGCACGTGTCTCCCAGATAAGGACAGAGACAGAAAAGAGACGGAAGAAATATAGGTAGAGATAGATGGAGAGAAAGAGACCCGGCGTTTCCACTGCGTGGACCATTCGAGAATGTTCTCGAAATGCCTGTCGTTCCTCGACGCCACGTTATATAAACTCTCGGAAGGGGAGGGGGGAAGGAACGCGTTGCATTCGGGGCGACGTCCATTAGTGGACACCATAAACCGGGGCCAATTATATTCGCTGTAGGGGCTTCCATTCACTCTACCGCGGCGCGTATGCTAATCGTTGCCGATTTCGCGGGTACACGCAATCGTTGATCGGAGAACGAGAGATAGACGAGAGAGAGAGAGAGAGAGAAAAAAAAAGAAAAAAGAAAGAAATCCTGCAACCGACAATTTATTCGACCGTGTAATTCGATTCTGGCATATCACGAAACCGTTCCAGCTATTGGGGAAAAAGGATCTGCTAGTCCTCGGTGATATTTCGAATTGCGTAGCAGTACCGTGCATTCTATTCGTGGCGAGAACTGCAATCGTATTCGTGACTTCTCGCAACGACGCGAAAAAGAAAAGCAGACAGAGACAAAGATCCATTGAAGAATCTTTCCCGACGAGACCGAGGTTCGGCCAACTCGAAAACGGTCCGGCGCATCGAGAATGGTCCCGTGGCGTCTCGACGTTCGACTTGTTTACCGGCGGGTCACCTGCGCGTCACCTGTGCGTCACCGCGCAGGTAGCCGGTGAACATCCGCGGTGTGGAGGTCGGCCTCCGAGAGAAGCCGGAGACAATACCGTATTCGAAAAGAGAGAAATACTCACTTCTCCGTGGGAGGTGTCGGGTGGGGGTGGAAGTGGCTCGCAAAAACATGGAGGGAATATTCGCTGCGGAGAAAGAAATATCGTTTGCGGCGCGTCCGTCGAGACTGCTCTTTGATCGGTGGAGATGTACCAACGTGTGTACACGGTATCTATCTATCGTTGTGCACCGGTGTGAAGCGGATGATCTGGTGCGCGGTGGCGGCGGCGGCGACGGTGGTTATACGCGTGTGCATGTAGTATGTACATATACGCGCGAAGTGGAAGAAGGTGGTATAGAGAATGGTAGGGTGGTGTCAGGGGTGCTGAGGTGGGGTGGGGTGGGGAGGGGGCCAACTACAAACTACTAAACGTCCCTCCTGTGTTCCGGATCACATCTCAACGGATGATAGTGTCACCACCTTCGCCGTGGACCGAGGCGTCCTACCGCGTATTTAGCGGTTTCGTCGGTATCGGGACTCCTATTCTCGAAAGGGCGCCCAAACACGGGAGCCCTCCTCTGTCTATTCTCCCTGATAATTTTGCTCGACGGTTTTCCTCCCGCGTTCGTCTTCTCTGATCGCACTTTGTTTATCGTTTCAAGTTCGAGTCCACACCGACGCGTGCTCGAGAAAGAAAACCGGTCGTGTCGTGTTCGTCGTGGGGACACAGGAACACGGATATCACCGTCGAAGAGCCCGTAGCACCGTGAACTCTCACAAAATTTTCACTCCGCGGCACCGCATTCTTCACGCTGCTCTGTTCCGTCGCGGAACTTCGCCCGTCGAACCAGTCACCGATAATATCGTAATCGTACCGTACCGTACCGTATCGTATCGTATCGTTCCTTTGGCACACCACCCCTCTTCGAAACGAGTCACAAGGAGGTTTTTTCCAAACCGGATCGGATCGTCTGTCCGCGATTCACACTTGTACACCGGCTTCAGGCACACGCGCACGCTCGCCGAGACTGTGGCGAAAGGGACGATGACGGTCGCGACGACTTCGACAACAACAACGACAACGGCGACAACGACGACCACGCCGACGACGATGACGGCAACAACGACGACAACGACAGCGGCGACGTCGACGACGGGAGCGCTCCAGACCGCGACGACATCGTCGCCGGGGATCGAACGCGATCGGTTACTTCTTCGCGACCGAGGACGAGCGTGAACCAGCCGATGCTCCCGCAGCTGGAACGTCGATTCTGACGAGGGTGGAACGATGCACTACCCCGAACTGTACGGCCCAACAGGTAGAATTAAACCGCCCAAAGTTTGGGCAGCCGCTGCAAGCAACAAACGAACCAGCCTCACGGTGCTCTCTCGGATCGTTCTCTCTTCTCTCGGGATACGGCAACATGGCCGCCGTCGCCGCCGCCTCCCAGCATCCCGCTCTTGGCTCCGTGTCTCGTACCCCCCTCTCTTCCTCTCCTCTCACACACACGGTGCGCCGATCCTCTCTCTTTCTCTCTCCTTCTCTCCTTCGCACAGACTCCCTCGCTCCCGAATCTTCTCCCTCGCTCTCGCCCCGGCCACCTATATCCTTCCTCGTTCACTTACCTGGCCACCCTACGACGCCTCCCCATTTAGGCTCTTTCTCCTTTGATCGGCCTTCCTCCTCCAACCTCAACGCTCCTTCTCTCTCTTTCTCTCTCTCTCCCTACGTCTCGCCGCAGGTGTCCCGCTCCCTCTCGGCTTCTACCTGTAACGCTGTCTCTCGACGGTACTCCCACTCTGCCCCTGAAGAGAATCCAGCGATAGGTATATACACGGAGTGGCGGCGAGGAGAGGGCTTCTCTCCGGCTCCTCTGATCTTAGGATCTCTCTCTTCCACCATCGTTTGGTACCGTCTGGGCGTCTTTGTCTCTCCGCTGGACGTCTCGGTAATGGCTCAGGTGAGACGATAGAGAAGGACGCGAACATTGAAACAGTGGAGAGAGGAGGGATCAGGAGACAGGATAGCCGGCGCGCAGGTAGCCAACAGGGAACAAGGACCGCGTGATCGGGCAGTGTCGCAGGTGCGAGAGAGAGCCGGCTAACGTCTCTTACGGCGACCTGCACGGATACAAACAGAGCATCGAGTCATCGACGAGGCAGCCAGGCAGCCGGGGCTCTTGGCCACCCGGCATTATCGTGTCTCCGCGACGCACTCCGTCGCTCCAGCGTCCTGGCCAGCGGCCCTCGTCGGTTGCGCTACCTTGAGAAGGATATCTGGCACCGTGGCAGCGCGAGAGCAACGAAGACGCGGCCATCCACGCACACCTATGCCCCCCTCGAGTATTATCTCGGCCTGTTCGCGTCCTTGTTCTATCGACCCGAGCCGGGCTTTCTCCTTTTCCGCCTCGCTACCTTGAGAAGGATACCCCAGAGCTGACTCTCGGGATAGATAGGTGGCACACGGGGGAGGGGAAGAAGGACACTCTGCGTGTACGTAGATTATCGTAATTCTCCCCTCCTCCGAGGATCCGCAGCCCCTTGGCTCCTTCTCTCTCTCTGTCTCTCTCTCTCTCTCCCTCTCGGTCTCTTTCTCTTTCTCTTCGCGTTTGATACAACCGAGGCCCCATTTTCTCTCCGCACGCGTTACCACCTTGAGAAGGATATCCAGGGAGACGTCCCCGCGGACGTCTAAGGTCGCGCATAGCATAGAGGCGCGAGCGCGCGCGCATGTGCACGCACAACATCAAGGTGAACGGAACGGAACGTGAGAGGAGAGAAGAGGAAGGCACGTGTGCGTGGCTGCCCGCGTTTATCGATCGACCGAGGAAAAAAGGATTCTTCGGTTGTTCGGTTCGGCTCAGTTCGACTTTCACTTCGTCTTCTCTTTGTTCCCTCCTTTTCGAGTTGTACACACGTTGAAGCTTCATGGGGGTGGGGCGGTGGGGGAGCGCACGGTTGGTGAAGATACGAGACTCTGCGCCGTTCCCCCTCTTTTATCAAGCTTTTTATCGGGGCCAGAAGAGTAGGGAAGATTCCACCGAGACGTTCTATGAAACTGCGAGCGACTGGCAAAAAACGACACCCCCTAGAAGAAGATGAAGATGAAGAAGAAGAAGCAGAAGAAGAAGAGGAGGTAGAGGAGGCGGAGGAGGAGGAGACGAAGGTAGCAGAAAAGGACCGAAAACGAAGACGAAGAAGCCGTGTGCGCACCGATAGATAGGTACAGACACACGTGCGTGCTATTTGATTCCCCGTTGCACGAACCTCGCTGCGAGAGTATATAGACCCGCAGACGACGAAGAGGATCGAAGCTGCCGTTACTGCTGCTTCTGCTGCCGCTGCTGCTGGGCAGCTACGAGTGGAGATGTACTCCGGGATCGAACGAGCTAGAAGTCGCTGGCTGAGGGCACGGTGGGGAAAAAGGGACGGGAAGAAAAGGTTGAAAGGGAGAGAGAGCGAGCTGAGGTGCGCGTGTTCCGACAGAACGAGCGGGAGAGGCGAAGGAGAAAATAAGTGAGCGAGACGAACGTCTTCGGCGTCTCTCTCTCTCTCTCTCTCTCTCTCTCTCTCTCTCTCTTTCTTTCTCTCTTTCTTTCCTCGTCCAAGCGTTTCCTTTCGGCGCTGCTCGCCCCTCTCTGTCCGACCGCCTCCCTGTTTGGTCCTCTTCGACCGCGCACGAAGGGAGAGATTAAAAAGAGAAAAGGAAGGAGTCGGAATTAAAAGAGGAAAAAAAGACCGCGGAGAGGAAGAGTGAGAAGAAGGGATCGGAGGAACGTGGAGAGGGAGAGAGACAGAGACTCGTGAAAAATGGGCAGCCAGCGAGAGAAGACAGCCTCGGGCTACAACGCGCGATGCGACCCTGCTCAGGGAGGGATCCATCCGCTCCTCAAAGATATATAAACTTCGTATAGAGAGGCGCGAGACTCGCGTGGAAATTATTCTCGTGGTTGCTCACCACGGAGAACTTGCGTGTGAGAGAGTGAGAGGGAGAGAGCGAAAGAGAAAGAGTAGACGAGAGCAAGAGAGCAAGTGGAAGAAGGCCGAACGTTGTTCCGCCGCGATGTTTAGCAGGGAGTAATTAGGGGATCGGCTCGTGACAGCGCCGCGGACCACAGCCGATCATTTGAATACGCACGCCTTCCCGTGAGAATCGTCGTCGCCCTGGTCGTTACGCGTGCACGTACAGTGTGGGTGGCTGCACGCAACCGCGTGGGCGGACCGACGAGAGCAACGAGGAGGAGAAACACGGACGTGCCTCTTCTGGAGGGAGTGAACCGCGGCCACGTTTTCGAGCCGACTATTTTTCATCGACCTTGAGTTTTTTCCGCGTCCGATCGAACTCTCGCGATGGCTACGACGTCGAATGAACAGGGCCGAACCGGGACCAGCAGGGACCAACGGGGTGCAACCGGCAGGAATGACTGTGTTAATCGCTTGGACACTTTTCGCTGGCTCTGCCGGCCACGGCATGATTGAAAATCGCACTGATTGGACTTTGAAGAGCCTCGTCGATGCACCGAGCTTCTTTCGCGTTTTGAAAATGCCTCTTCGAGTCTGTTAGCATCGCTTCGTTTTATTCTTCGTTTATCGATAATATTAATCCGCCAGTGCTGCGGTCAAAATATCCACTTTTCTTTCGTTTATACTTCCTTTAGAAACTCGGAACTTTTCTGACATAGTGCGATTGTTATCACTGAATTGCAACAAATTGCAGCGAATTTCGATGTTATTTTTTTCTTTAATATGTTTAGTAGGCTACACGTAATAAAATAGCATTTTTAAATTCTTCTAATGTATTCACCGTTTTAAATTACATCTACTCATTTTTGTCATAAATGCATAAAATTAGCTGTCTAGTTATCGCTTACAGTAATATTCGGGCAGCTTTAGAAAGACAGCAACTTTCTTAAAATTGGACCAAACGACTTTAATTTTTTCGAGATGTCACAAGAATCAGCTTACTAGCTGACGTAAACAGAGTTTTTGACAAAAATTGCAATTGGTCAGAACCGCGAAGAACATTTTCTAGGTTGTTTTTTACAACTTTTTCATGTGGACTTGGATTGAATGTTTAAAAACTGTATTAAGTAGATATGTGTTAATTATATAAATTGTGGAAATGTCACTGAAATCGGTCGATGTGAAAAAGAACGGCTGGCATTGAAAGATTGATTACAATTACGGGTAGAAAAGCGTGAACAAATACGATTTTTACCACCTTTTACTGTTTCTAGCTCATTCCAACGTTGACCGATTTCGATGAAATTTCCAGGATGTATATTATAGACATAGATCTATAAAACGTATTTCTTAAATTTTCGATATAGATCCACATAAAAAGGGTGCGACGATCAACTTCTAGTATTTTCTCTGCGTTTCCGACCATCTGGAATTTTTCACGTCACGTAGCAAACCAACTGTTCTTATTTCTGCAAAGAAATGAAGTTGCATGGTAAAATCTTGGTGTAAAATAAAATAAAAAAATAAAAGTTATCGTCCTACTGAAAGTGTTCGAATATTACTGTCTGAAAATTCTTTTGTGGACATCTTGTAACATGATCCTTAGACGGTTCGCGTGCAATATTTCCACAGAACGCCTCGCTTCCCGTTGCTGAGAGGATTCTATTCAGCAGCGTAAGTGATGAAATTATTGCATCAATATCGTTGATTTTATTTCAGAGGTCCAGGAACAACTTAACAAAAAGAAAAGAAGAGTATTTACATTATCTTTTGCTTAATGAGGATTAAAACATCCGCATGGGATTAAAACGTGCGGCAAATTGGATTTATTATCCGAAAGCAGTATAAACATTATTAATATCTTGTCGACGAATGTTGCTCCATAGCAGTAAAAGAATTATTACTTTCGAATGATATCGAATAAATTTTTAGAATATATACCTTTTCCTTACTTGAACTCTGGCATTCAACTTTTCGACACATAATTGTGATTTATAGAAAAGTGAGCGCGCCTATCAAAAAATACAATAGAACTACAACTATACTTATACTATAAGTACTCGTCGGCAAAGGGTTAAATCCATTCGTATATAACACGCAACACACTACCACTTAAATGCAGACACTTAATAACAGTAAATTAACAAGAGGTTCTCAAAGATTCGAAAGAGGTGAGAACGGATTTTTAAGGTTGAAGCATTTACATGCGTAGCGAAATCTTTTATAACGAGTAGAATAACGAACAGTTAGGTCGTGGAATACATCACAACGATGACTCAGGTACACGTTTGAGGCGGTGAAATACTCGTTATTGAGAAAAGCGTTTGAATGCAATCTGAACAATTCAAGTCTCGTTATGTAAAAGTTGAAGTCTCCGATGTAAAAGTTGTCTTATGCAATGATGTCGATTAAAATATGCAAAATTTGTTCATTAAGGATCGTGAAGATATGAAAAATAGCTGGTAGCATGATATACAGGAATTGCGGATACATCGTTGCAACGATGTGCACATGGAAATTAATCAGACTACAATTTATTACATGCGTATCGAAAAGGAGAAAACAAACAAAACTTACAGTGCGGTAACGAATAACTTACCTCGCCCGAGAATAATTTAAGGATACAGAAAATTGATAGTATAACGTACTGATTTATAAAATTTTATGGAAATCATATTTATTACAACCACTTTACCTTAACAAAATTTCTCCGTGTGATTAAAATGCTACACAGTATAAAAATAAGGCGCTAAACTCTGCTAAAATAATAGGTACACTTTACCAGAACGATTAGGTCAGTTTACGTCGGCTGTGGGCAACATTTCACAGTGATCCTAGAAAAGGGTATAAATCTCCGTTCACTGTAAAAACCGGAAAGTCAACAAGCGGAGTTTTCCGAGGAGTACCGCAATTTTTCATCGGTTTCAGAGAAACGTCGCCGCCTGTACAATTTGAAGATAAAGCAAACAACCGGACGGGAGGAAGATTTTCGCACTTCCAGCGGCCAATGACAAATGGCCTTTCAACCAGACGGGGCCGCGTACTTCACCGACAATAACTTGTCGCCGAGCGTCCAGAAGGATGTGCGCAATTACGGGCGACACGACCTACGACAGAGTCGACCCCGCACGTTCCCACTGAAAATGGCCGCGGTGATGTATTTCCCGTGGTATCGCGTGCCGCCCAAATAAAATAAACCTAGCGGATCGGTGGTGTATTCGAACAAACAATCTTGTAAGCATCTAATCGACGAAGTCGCTCTCCGCCGTGTCGCAACACCTGCCATCCCTCTTCCCGCGTTTCTGCGATCCTCGCCGATATATGACGATCGCCGATATCCAATACGATCGGATGTCGAATGTTGCGAACCTAGGTAAAATTTTTGATATTGTGGCGTCACCTATAATATTACTCAAATTTCGCCTTCAGTATATTATACCTTACAAAAATCCAAGTAATTTTCATTTGTATTATTTTTTTCTATGCCTGCTAGTTTTCGAGTTATTTAACGATTTTCGAATTTGCACTTTGTGGGGTAACTTCAACCCCTAAACTTATTTTTCCGCCGATATAAGAGAATAGGTGTCGAATATTTTTGGCTGAACTATAAATGTGCAAAGTCCCATGTATATCAATGATTAACGGTTGGGTGATGGTCCTTGTTAGACCCAGTAAATTTACTTTTACAAAAAATCTAGTAGTAGTGTGTTGCATGCAAGTGAAGTAAAGGAATTTGTCATGAGCGGATATATGGGGAAGAATTGCAATGACCAGCAGTGCGAAACTCGAATAGCCAGATTGTAATTCGTTTGATGTTATTAAATGATTCGAAGCTATTGGTATAATCGTTAATTTATCCTTACAGAAATTACAAATTGGAAGAGAGCGAGGTTTATAATTAAACTGCGGATTTTATGCATTTGTGGTTTAGATGGATAAGTGCAATGTAACACTGCAAAGACATTAGAAGAATTTAAGAACGCTGTTATATTATTTTAGTTATGATCCAAGTTGCACTGTGTTCAAGATCTGCCGATATTTCCTATCGATTGATTTTTGTTTGTGATTTCCACGATGCGATCTAACTTCGGCTACAAGTTCTTGCTTATAGGTATTTTGGTAGTTTATAGGTAGTTTATAGGTTTATAGGTATTTCGGTAGTTTATGTCCACCGTGTCGAGCTCAACTGACCGAGCTTGACGTCTGCAACGAGGTGAACGACCATCGAATGTAAATTGCTTGATGTCAAGTGTTTACAATTCGCATCATACTTGTCGCGTGGACCATCCTTCCGATACACCATATTTCAAATTCGCTAATGAACGCTCGGCGCTGTCTTCCCCTTGCAATTACAAAATTACCACTCTTTTTCCTTCCTTAACGGATAGTCCACAGCAGCGTGATCTGTCTGATTCGCTCGATCGTTTGATCACATTTCCCATTGTATTTACTTTCGTGCGCTTCATGTTTATAATCACTCACACAACTCGCGCGCTTCACGTTTTGTGCTTTTTCTCACTTCATTTCATCTCTCTTGTACATCTCATATTCACTTCTTGTATATATCCAGGCTTTAGTTTCGATAATATATTTATTTTGATAATATTAATTTGCCTCGGCAGTATTTACCTTCAATCTACTTTCTCCTCTCCCACACATCCATCACTTTGCTCACTTTATCACCGTTAAAAATTGCTATACACTATCCAAAATATTTGTCACATTGTTCAGTTTGTTTATATCTAATAGATTATTAATTGTTAAAATAATATACTAGAACATAGAATAATTGGTTTTGAAGCTGACATAGTTCCGAGTGCAAAGGGTTAACACACTGCTTTCAATCGAGTTATAAAATTTGTATTGTGGTAGTGTAAGAGAGAGAGAGAGAGAGCGACGTAATCGATATCAGATCAGTTTGTCATCGAGCGTTTTTTTTTTTTGAATTGCGAAGGTTCTCGGTGAGAGTAGTCGGTTGTCGTGTAAAATGGTCGTATCGGTCGACTTGTCATTCAAGATTATTCAAACAGGGGTGGCCAACTTCTGTACTACATATGATCGATTTTTTTTTCTTAAAAATGTGTCGCGATCTAACTACTAAAATCTTGACATTTGAAAAGTAGCTGCAGAAAAATGTGTGTTGTAATCGCGATCGATATGTTAGCCATTTATGATTTATAATATCCGTGTTATTTTGTGTTATGTGTTTGTATTGTTAATTTGCATTCTAAAATATTCGTGTACAAATCTGACCCTACAGTATTTTACATAAAAATCCGCGGTCTATCTATCACGCTAGAGAGAGTTGAACGCGCAGCCAGGCAAATCTGTCGAAGTCTGCGCGCGGAGATTCGGGTTGGGCCGTTAGCTCCTGTGCAGGCGTTGAAGTCACCATAACGTCAGCCCGGTTAGGCTCGCGCTCGTGCTCCCCGTCGAACGGCCGGCGACCGGTTCACGCGTTTCATTCAGAGAGACAGACGCCAATGTTGCATCTATTCACGTACACGGCCACAATACATCATAGGCTACCTGTTCTTCGATGAAAGACCGGTCATCGGTCTTGCCCGCGTTTTCAAAGTAAACAGAACCCACTTATGGAAGGAACGGGCGGGAGACGAGCCGACCATCCAGCCACGGGACCAAGTCGGACGGACGGACGGCGCGAACAGTAAAACAATTCGTCGTTCAATAAAGAGGAAGTGCTAAAAAGGATTTTACAACGAGCGCTCACGGCTGAAGAAAGAATGATTGTTAACGCCCCGGACCTGCGAAGTGGGATTAGCGATTCTTTTCTCGGAACCCATACCACTTGTCTTTTACTGTTTGCGTTTATGATGCGTAGAACCGTGATTTGCATAAATCGACGCGATGATTTTAGCGGGACACAGCTCCACCGCAACTGACTGCGACGCGCCTAAACGATCCTCCACCGTCTCGCGCGTGTTTCGAGCACGAATGTGCGGCTTGTGTACCGCCTTAAGCAAATTTTGGTACCCTGGGTTCAGGAAGAGGTTCTTAACCTTGAAAGTCGGCCGCTCTAAAATATCAAATTTTATGCTCGGATCCTAGTCTTTGATAGCCAATCTATAAAATCGAATGTTTCGATTTCATTCCTGGATCCCGTCCTCCTGAAAATAAAGTACGAAATTAATTATCCTTCATTACGATTATCTTTATTGGTCGCATTTTAATCCTCTATAAATTAGTTCTAGATCAATTTAGTAACGAACAAATATCATGGAATCTCCCGCAAGATATACTTGATTTTTGTCTGGTAGCAGAGGATCTCTCAACCAGCGAAATAAATCGCCGCACCGGTTCGTTTTGCTTTTTCAAGGGACGATCGTTTTTACGCCGAGAACGTGCAATTTCGCTAAAGATCCACAGGCTATTCATTAGTGGTTTTTTCAGTTGAGGAGGGGAAAATGGAGCGCGATGCAGAGTGAAACAGAGTGAAAAGCAATTTATCTTATAGCTAGCAATGCGTCTCGTTCACGGAGCAAACTTTCACCGGAGCGCGCAATGCGTGCGTGCTCTCCGCGTTTAAAAATGATTATCGCCGTTTACCATTAATTACGAGATCGCGGAGAGTAAACGGAATTGAAAAATTGTCCGGTGCAATTACGGGTCCGGCGGCGGACTCGTTGGTCGCATTTCGAGTCGCTTGGGCGCCGACGAGCTATCAACGAGCTGTTCTCGAGCTCTCGAGAGATTGCCGGCAGGAAACGCGAGCAGGCGTTGTGATAACGGTATCGAAAGTGTTACGCGTATACGAGGTAGGCTCGCGGAGGTTATCGGTGGTTTAAACGATCGGCCGACGAGCCGGAGCGCGATCAGCTCTCGACCACCAGCCTCTAATTTACGTCACGGAGCCACGCTAATCGCCCGAGCTCAAAGATTTTCGCGAGACGTCCGCCGAACCGGCCCCCGGCCACCGTCGAGCTCTTATCACTTCGTGTCACGGAAGCCGTGTCACGATTACTCTCGAACCATCCACATCGGTTGGATTAGTCGACCCGGTCGCCTCGGAGACGTGTTCATCGACTTGCCTGGGAAATGTATTACAAAATTCAGCATTCAACCCGTTAACCCTTCCGTTCATAACCGGGTACCTATTTGGAAATTTGAACTAGAAATTATTTATGATTCTGGTAAGTAGCCTGCGGATCTTCATAAAGAATCACATATTCTTGCGTTAATCGGAAGACGCAGAAGCTAAGTATGAGTCTTTCTTCCGTTACTAATTTTAATATATCGAAAATGGTATACTCTCAGTCTTCTAATCTCTGAACTGATTTAAATTCAACCTACCCATTTGTATCATAAATGCATAAAATCCGCAGTCTACTGATAAGTGTTACGTTGGTGCATATGAAACGTCCGACTTGTAACAGTAATGCTAAACAAACCTTCGATCAAAATCGTTCAACGTTGCAAGCGTTTAAAGATCGTAAAAATTGCAGTTTTTATCGATTCTAGACTTTTAACCCTTAGCGGTCGGGAGTTATTTTTAGCATACTTCTTGATGGGTCTGGATTAAATCTTCCTTGTAAAACAAAATTGCATACTGAAGAGTTAAATGTATGAATTAAATGAAGGTAAATGGGTTGTGTTCAGTAAAAATGTGTTTCATATTTTTTGTGAGTAATAATTTTCTTAATAATTATTAGCAGTCGGAGAACGGCAAAATTGCTTGGGCGACTATCAACAGACACGCGTCCGCAAAGGGCTAATTTTAATAAGTCGAAGATGGTATACTCTCAGTTCTCTAATCTCTGAACTGATTTAAATTCAACCTACCCATTTGTACCATAAATGCATAAAATCCGCAGTCTACTGATGAGTGTTATGTTGGCGCATATCAAAATCGTTCGTAAAATCGTTCAACGTTGCGATGAGCTGCAAACGTTTGAAGATGGCAAAAATTGCAGTTTTTCCCTGATTCTCGACTTTTAACTCTAACAAATCTAAGGATTCTTACATCTTTCAATACCTGTACCCAATAAGTATAATTGATACGGATCTACAATACTTATTCTCTAAATTGTCAATATAGACCCACATAAAAAAAGATATAAAATAAAACTTTTAGTATTTTCTCTGCAATTTTGACCAATTGCAATTTTCGAAACAAATTTTTTTCTCGTATTGAAATAATTGTTCTAACTTCTCAAGAAAATCCAAGTCGTTGGGTCCAATGTTAAAAAAGTCGTCTCTTTCAGAGTGTCCGAATATTTATGAGATTCGTTGTACGTAACGAGTAGGTTCTATAAAATTCTCATTTTCGTGGACGAGTCTTCGGAAGGATGAATTTCCATAAAAACCCGCAGCGTGGACGTAGTATAAATGGCGTGGTAACCGTCGATGAAATTTGCATGTTTCCATCCATCCGCGAAAGTCGAGAAGTGAAAACAGCGCGCGACCGCAGCCCGACGAGAGACCGTTCGCTCTCCGCACTGACCGATTCTCAGGAATGGGAAAGTCGCCGATAACAATCATCGCTTAACAATATCGCGAGAGGAATAAACGTTTCATTACCTACCGGCTATCGGCTGTCATACTCTCGTGCGCGGTGGTCACGGTGTTGCGGAACCGCAAGGAATTACAGGGACCGTTGTAACCCTCTCTCGTGAACGCAAAAACAGCGAATTCAGCAAACAATAACGACCGCGCAATATTTTCTCGTAGTAAATTCTCTTTTATGGTCCGCGCGCGTTCTTTCCGTTCGAACCTCCCTGCGCGACACGGAACGCTGTTTCGCAACGAACCGCTGCATGATCTATGGGGAACGTGGAAAATTTGATCGACCGCTGGAAGGAAATTCATTAAACCTCTCTTAATACGAGCGTGTCATTAGTTATGTAAATGTTTACTGAAATCCTTATTCCATGATCGGTCTGCTGAAGCTTATGCGAATTTTAGAAACAGATTAAGGGATGCTTGTAGTGTAACGGCAATGAAAGCAAGTAATGTAACCAATTTTGAAGTGAAATTTCTTTAGCCACGTTAGGCGTAAAACCTCGACGCGGTAGGAGGAAAACCGATCTGGCGATGAAACGATGAAACGAAATTCTATTCTATTAGCATATACGCTTAAGGGTTCGGCATTGCTTAATAAAGATTATGATCAAATTCCGATGATACTAAGTGAAGATTTCAACGTGAACTTTGCATCGGAACAATCAAAATTATTAATAGAATTTTTTAGAAGTAAATTAAGATTGGAAATGGTAAATAATACTAATGAGGCGACAACAAGATTAGGAACAACTCTCGATGCAGTGTTTGCAAGACATTTAGACAAAATTGAATCAAGAATAGTAATATCATATTTTAGCTGTCACAAGCCAATTGTTTCAATAATAGAATCATAGAAAATTAAATGTCATAAAGTGTTAATAAAAATTAGAAAAAAGATTAAAGAAAGAAGTTCAACTTCAGCCACGTGGTCTAAGCACACACCAATTTTTTAAAATAGCTATTGGATATCTGGGACCAGGTCTTTTTGGGATGTAAACAGATTCTTTGAAGTACAAGTGTTTTTTTTTAAAGTTTAATTCTTGCTATCATTAATTATATGATATACAAGACTACTCAACAGTTTTGGCAGTGTAAGCATTGTTGGCGTGCAATGTAGCGTCTATCGCTACGAAATCGGAACGAAATTGTCTTCAAGTTCGATACTTTATGCTGGCATTGAACCTATTTTGGAAGAAAAATATGAAAATTTGGGAAATTTCTAAGTTTCGGAAGAAAAGTTTACTTTTTTTATATTTAATTTTGGACCCAATCCCTAAAGAAATATGCAACGACATGAATCAGCTTTGTCCGAAGTTGTTTACTTTATTAGTTCGTTAGTTATCGTGCGTGCCAGTTTCAAAAACATAGTTTCAAGAAACATGCGTATTATACGATGAATAATACGAGGAGTTGTACTAAAAAAAATATTTGTACCTCAAGACTATCGTTTCATTCCCAGAAGTCTATTAGTTATTCTGACAAAATTCTAAAATGAATTTCTTTTCAGCTTTTAATGAGAAATCAAAAGAAATAGAGAATAGAACTGTGCGGAATTACGTTCATTCATATTTCTTACAATATTTCATATTGTTCCACCAGTCTTGGGCACTTAGTTTGATGTTAACAATTTTCCAACAGAACAGGAAATTATAAATTCGTGATAATTATTCGTACGAAAAGAGTTGAATATTCATATGCTTCGCGACACATTCATATTCATCAAATTCAATTTGAAGTCCTTAGGTGTACCTACGATAAGGTAAAGCGTCAATGGTTGGTAAGTTTGTTTTAAATTTATGGGTGAAGTCGATGTCATCATTGATGGAAAACACATTGGGTCTGCGCAAATAAAAATAAAATAAGATCTGAGCTGAACTACTCGAAAAAAGGTGACTCCTATTGTAAATGCATATGGGCCGCGGTCGCCTAATAAGGATTTGCAAATGAGTTCGACTTATGGCAACCCATATATTAAGAGAACAAATAAAATGCGTGAAACGTGGAGGAAGGTTAAGCGAAAAAGTATCGAGGCGCTGACCTCAAGAGACCACATAGTTAATTTTTTCCCCGGCGGTAAAGTCATCGAACACGGTTTTAGCGAGCATAGTTATACAATTATTGGATAATTTATCGGCAATCAAAATATGTCAAGGATACGGGGTCTTTGTAATCTTCTCGACGAGGTCGGGTGCACTACATTAATTTTACACATTGCGCGAATAATGGTGAATCACTGACTGCAATTCACCCGGTGCAGTCCGCGGTCTTGCACGATCCGGCGAAACGTAATATTCCCCATTCGAAAAAAGCTGTTCCAATATTCAATCTCGGCGCAGGAAAAATGCAATTCTCAGCGGCTCCCGTTGAATCGTGAATCCGGTTCATCTTGCTGCCTCTTCGGGTTCGTGTATTGTGTAATCCATGCACAAAGCGGCTGGCGCGGCGCGCGTACACTTGAGCCTATTTACAACCGTAAAAACTGGACTACCTAATCGAGCGTGTCTAAATCGAAATCATTTAATCGAGTCACGATTAATGGACACAATTAGCCTCGGCGGGGAAGCATCGGCGTGCTCACCAACGGGCGGATCGTGATCGGCGAAATCAGGTTGCCGGAGCGACCTCGCCGCGGTCCAGTAAAAGAACTTTCTTCGCGTGATACGCCTTCCTTGATCTTTTCAACGCCGCCGACTTGCGTTCACGTACAGTGGCTCCAAAAAGTATTTCAGCCCACTACATTTTCGATTTTTGACAAATTCTTGAGGGTGGCAGTTCTTCTAACACCGTACAGCGAACCGCTTCTGTAAAATAGGTGAATTAATGAAAAAATTTTCATGTCATGATAGAGGTTATCCCCTTGCTGTATTTTAACGAGTCAGACTCATGATGAAGATTTTATACAAAATCAAACAAATATGCATGTTATGCTTTCTTTTCTGGGCGAAATAAAATTGTATTTTTTGTACTCAATATGTAAGCATTAAAGCGAATGTAGCCATACGAAAAATATAGATTTTCTTTCATCGTCTGTGTATTTTTTGGGGGATAAAATTGTTCTAATAACTGTAACTGTAAAGAAAATGGTACGGCAAGAGGTTAAAGCTAGAGGTCACAATTTCACTTCTACGCAAATACTGCAGACATGGACTGCGGATCTTCATGCAAAATAAAAATTGTTCAAATCAATCGTAAAAAACTGAAGTCAATTTTCTCTTCAATCATCTTGAAAAGTCGAGAAACATAGACCAATACCCTTAAACTCTTTTAATGTCTTTTCTATTTTGTATTTGATTTATTCATATTTGTCATAAATGCGTAAAATCCGCAGACTAGTAATAAACGGATTCGGATTGTAATTCGTGTAATATTAAATACACGTCTACACGAGCATTTTAATTTCACGAATATTCAGGTATTTGTATTACAAGTCTATTTTAATCCAAATTGATATAACGTCGAACAGTTGAGCGTGATTTGCTAAGGGTAGTTTTATAAAAAGAGTTTCTCATTCTAGTAAATAAGAAATACAAGAATTATATAGATTCTGTGACATACAAAATCTCTAAAACCGTGCTCTCTGTATTTTTAATGTATAATTAACAAATACATCAATTTTAAAACTATTTTAACATTATTTTCAGACAAAGTCATAGTGTAGTAGGTCATTGGTTCGTCTTGGCAACAGTTGCAATAATATGCAGTCAAAAATACAATGTCGTTTAAAAAATTAAAGTCATCATTATTTTTTAGAAAAGAATTTTTTTGTAATTTTTTTATTTAGATTTATAGACGACGGAGTACCGATTTAAAAAAAAAATCATGGTGACTATTGCGCATTAGAACCGGAAGACCGATCAAAATATTTTAATCTATTAATCTCTATATTTTAAAGTACTATAATGTTCTATTACATTTAAACATAGTGCTATGAATTCATTAATAATTTAAAGATTAAAAAACATGTAAAATGATTTACGAACAATTTTTGCTCCAACATAAAATGTTAAAAATATGCGATATAGGCAACTATCGGCACCCAAACTTTTGAGGGTTATTATAAAGTAGCGTCTATACATTGAAACTAAAAAGAAACTATTTATTTTATTTACAAATTTTTATTATAAATACTTACAATCCGTAGTCCATTAATAAAACATTCAAAATAAGTTTATCGAATATGAGACAATTAAAAAAATCCTCCTCTTTTCTTCAGGAAGTAAAATCCCTTCAGGAAGTATAAAGGTGTTTATTATTATTATTGATTTATTACGTTGACACAAGGCGGTTATTTATATTACCTCCTGAAGGGAAGGGGTAATGATTATAAATCTTCAGGTATATGAGACACGTCTACAAAGCTCTATTGGATTTATTACCAAAAAATGGCGCAACACCGTCCACTATTTAGTAGGGAAACCGAGGTGCATTTCATTATGCGTCAGGTGGCTTCACCTTATCTGCGTGGTATAACGCGTCGTTAAATATGCAACGCGAAGTTCGTTTAGCGAGATAAATAAAACAAACGGCAGTGTTATCGATATCGCGCAGGTTACAGCGTAGTAACATTTTTGTAAAGTAAAATTCTAATTGTCGAAGTTGTATATGTCGTTGCGGGCATTAATACAATAATATACACGCAGATAGCGTTTCGTTAACGGAATGAAGATATTGATAACCGTTAATGGTTCATAAATCTCAAATATTATGACTATAATGACTGTTTAGCGAGAAGTAGTTGATGGCGGATAATGTTGACATTTATCATATTAACTAGTTATCTAATTAAATGTCACCGCGTTCCATGCGACAAACAACTTTCATTCAAACGTACACAACCTTGTTTTGTCGATAGTAAAAAATATATGCAAAATGAAAGCGTACGCATCGTCCACGAATTTCAAACAATTCTAATACACAATCTTACCTTAATGCAAACTCATGGACTAATATTGCACGTATTTTTACAAACAGGTCACAAGCGTTTGTCACACCAACACAATAAATTAGACGCGAGCATAGGCTCACGACATTTATGTTAATCATTGACGCGTATAATTTGCTGGAAATACAAGTTGGCCAGAACTTTGCGCTAATGATAATTATACGTTAACTACAAACTTCGTTTGAACAATTAATCATTTTTCTATCGTGAGTATATTGAAGAATTGCAAATTTTCATTTCAAATGAGTCCAACTATCAACTCTGTCGATTGCCTATTCAAATCAATAGTAATTAATACTACTTCGTTAAATTGGATATGTTATCCTGATTTATTTTAAAATAAACTACGATGAAAAGTGGATCGTGAACGAGTTTATTTTATCGTTAAAGTTTCAATTTTCAATAGCATGTCATAAGTAGACAGCAGATTTTATGCATTTATAGCAAATATTGATACTCTCAAATCCTTTCAACTGTTATTTTTTTAAAAAGTAGTTTTTAAGAGACAATTGTTCATTCTTTTATATGGTACCAATGACATCTATCGCAAATGGTTAGAACTCTTGAGTGGGTACTATTTATAGCAGTAGACCGGTTTAAAAGATTTAAGAATATCAATGTGTTAGTTGTAGCTTATTAACATTATTAATGCATAAAAGAAATTTTTCTTTGGCTCCTGTTTGTCGCAGTTGAATAAAACAATTCTTATTTTGCATAAAGATCCGCATTCTAGTGATTACAAAAGGACAAAATTCCCTGAATAGACCGAAAATCTGCGACTTTCACCCTTAAACTTTCATCTTTTAATGTTTTTAGCTCATAGCAAGGCGTAAATCCACAAAAGGTGTATTTTAAATTTTCATTATAGGCAAAGATAAAGAAGTTAAAAATTGAGTCCTTTACTTCTCTCTTCACAATTTACCTAGTGTAAACTAATTTTTTTAACATCTCAAAAGAACTGAAGCGGTTTGGTCTAATTTTAAAAAAGTTATTTGATTGTTAAAGGTGTTTGTAATTTTTACTAAATTTTCATTACAGGCACAGAGAAAAAACTTGAGAATTGTGACCTTTACTATTTTCTTCGCAATTGTGACCAATAGCAATTTCTTTTTAAAAATTATTTATTTAGTAAATTAATCCTCCTAACATCTCAAAAAAACTCATGCCGCTTGTTACTATTTTAAAAAAGTTAACCGTTTTTAAAGGGTGTACGAATACTAATCACACTTGATCTATGAAAAACTATATAACTAATTTAAACTTCATCTCTATCCTAAGACTTCTCGGTGACAGTTGTGATTTTATGCCGACTTCACGCATCGGCCGCAAGAAAACGATAGTAAATATTAGAAAATAGAATCTACCATATTACAATACAATTAATTGTCTCCCAACTAGCACAATTCTTTTTCTCATTTCCAATGTTAAGAAAATCGATTTTTCATCGCCGTCAGATCGTTTCATCTCACTGTGTGACGCGGCAGAGTAAACAAGAGATTAATCGTCGAAAGAAGTCGACCGATCCGAGGCGGTGCTCCGATAAATCGATCCTCGACAAATTAAGCCGCTCTTGCGTAACGGTACGCGAAAATCGCGCGAATACTCCGGTGCCGTTCTTGCGATCTCTCTGTGTACGGTGATCCCGAGTACCTTCGCACCGTTGTAGCCGCGCCGTGCCGCGCCGTGAAGCCGGCGAAATTGCGCTGCCATGCCGTTAACTTTTCGCAAGAACGGAAAACAGTTACCCCGCTCAGACATGCGCGCAAAGGGGGATAAGGAGATCGTTTCATTGACTCCGCTGCCGGGAGCTGAAATGGCCGCTACTGAAACCGGCAACGATACGGAACCGGCAAGAAAATGCCCCGTTTCGTTTCGTTTTATTGACGAGCTGACATTTCGCCAACTGTACTTCTCCGCTTCACGCTACGATCGTCAACTTTTAATCAGTGATTCGTTCGTCGCGTGACTCGAATCTCTCCACGAAACTGCCGATTTTTGTGCTAATTCTGGTCGAACTTGCGAATGCTGTGACCGAATGAATTGAACGCTTCCGTTCATAAAAATGTCGTCATTGTTTATGCTTCAGTGCGATTGTTTGTTTTATTATGTTTTGTATATTTGTTGATATTGTAAATTGCACAAAAATTTGCAGTCTAATTATTTGTTTCGCAGAAATGTGGTTCAATTTAGCTTCGTTTCTTATGCTAGGCTGGTTTATCTCATTTTTGTGGGTTTATGTATTAATTTTCTTGTTTCTCTTGGATTTGGAACTGTTCTACAGACTATATGTATCATTATTATTGTCATCGTACGATTATAGCCGAAAGTTAGTTTACGAAATGAATTTATATTGAGAATATATGTGTATATTTTATGAAAGGATAAGGATGACAAAAATAGAAAAAATTATGTTGCATTTAGCACAGTGGAATCATAGAAATATACAGGTTGAGGTTAAAACAGGACACCTAAATAACTCGCTTGTTTTTGGAGATAGAAGAAAATGCCCCAGACCAAACTTATTTGGTATCGAAGGGCTCATAATCTGATGCTACTAGTTTTTTGATAGATATGGGGGCGTCAAGGAGATATGAAGGTCAACTCTGTTTTTTTAAATGGAACAGTATGTTTTTTTTCTTAGATTCTGATAGAGTATTGCAAGACGAAAAACAATGACCTATTATTACGATCATTCAAGGTCAATCAAGTTCATCCAATTTAAACACTTATACTAGCAGTGAGTACGTAAATAACATGTTGCACCTAAATCGTCGAAGTGTTCGATGAGTGCTTTGAAACAATTTATTTTCTCTTGCAGTTAACCTTTAGTGAATATAAGTGTACTCGAATGGTGGCTCTGAGTGAGACTCTAAATTAGTCTCTATTCTATAAATTGCTAAAAATTCCGCTGTAGTATGAGAAAACAGGTTTAACTTTAAGTGCACAATGTAATGTTCTAGATTTGAAAGAAATATCTTGATTTTGGAATTAAAATTGCTTCGAGTGTAAAAGGTTAAAATTATTAACCCTTTGCACTCGAATGGTGACTCTGAGGCACCACTACAAATTCTTACACCATTGTACAAAATATTTTTCAGATTATTAAATTTTTCTTTAATAAATTGCTAGATATCTCAGTATTGTATGTGCATATTGGATCATCTTCATATACATAGAATGAATGAATTGTACAAAATGGAAGTATTCTAAATTAGAAAAAAGAATTTGGTGTCAAGACTAAATTAATTACGAGTGCAAAGGGTTAAAGGAAGAAAGACACTCATACCTAGCTTCTGTTTCTTCCAATTAATATGTATAAGAAATTTTGATTTTACATAAAGGTCCACGGTATACTTATCAGGATCATAACAAACGTTTACCTCAAAGGCTTAAATAGGTGCACTGTAACGACAAGATGGGATAAATGGTCGAAAAATGCAGTGTCGGTGCACTTGGTCGGCCGAAAACGCGTCCGGCGTATGAAGCGCGGAATAATTGAAGCCGACGGTGAAATTTGCATTCGCCTTCGTTAGAACAGCGCGGCGATGGCCGAAGAGGGTCCCGAAGCCGAAACGGAACCCAGATATGCCCAATCAACGGCCACGAAGAAAGAAGGTTAGCGTGTGTGCGCGCGAGCGGGGCCGTGCGAAACAGTGTGCGAGAGGAGTTTGCGAATGTTCCGTGTCGACTTATGTGTCGCCAGCGGTACACAGGCAGCTTGAGTGGATTGGTGAACAGCCATTGGGGACCCGCCATCAAGGATAGTCCTGAAACGCAGCCGGCCCCGGCATTTTATCGGCCCTGGAGCTCCGGCCCCGCATGATATCGCCGGTGATTTGAATGCCGGCTCTGCGATGCGCCACGGTGAGATTCCCCTGCGAAACAGACACCCAAGATACCGGAATTGTTCCGATGGAGACGCCTCACAGTTGGGCGGCCCTATAATAACATGGATATTGCCAAGAAATTTCGAAGTACAGTTCTGAAAATTTGGAGTACATTTTCATGAAACTATGAGCCTTTCTCAATTACGTTCCATAGTATTTTCACACTGTACAGAACCATTTATTCGAAACTAACCAATATTAACACCAGACCTACCAAGCACCAAACTAGACTAATATACCTACGGTGACTCACAAAAGTATTCGCTCGCCCTTTAAATCAGAATAATTTTCTTAAAATTTGACCAAACCACTTGACTTTTTTGGAGCAATTAGAAGCATTGATTTAGTAAATCACGTGTAAAAAAGATTTTGAAAAAATTGCAATTAGTAGGAATTACATGAAGAGATAAAAATGGCACTTTTTAAAACTTCTTTATTTTAGCTCATAATGAAAATTTAAAATATACATGATGTAAGAAACTGGATTTTAAGCAGAAACTGACCAACAGTCTTGAAAAATTGCTATTACCACCACCTTCAACCGCTTGTAGATCATATGTTCGTTAACTGAATTCGATGAAATTTTCAGCATATGTGTAAATAACATAGATGTACAAAACGCATATTTTGTAATTTCATTGCGGGCTGAAATAATAAAGTTTTATAAAGTCATTATTTAAGTTAAGAATATTGATTGCAAAATTTAAAGAAAATTCTTGAAAAAACTGCATGGTTAAAAAGTGAAAGTTTTTCATTAAAAATAATAATTACATGTGACTGATCTTTTTCGTCGCTGATAATCATTATTTAGAAGGGAAAGTCTATTTCAATCGCCCATAACTAGCCAGTAGATTTTATGAATTTATGAAAATAAAATGGGTAGGTGTAATTTCAAACAGTGAAAACATTAGAAAAATTAAAAAATACTGTTATATTATTTTCAACCTATTAAACATATTTAGAATCAATTCAGGTAGACAATTTTTATTTTGCTGTCAAGTTATAACAGATATGGTCCCTGTTCTGAACCGCTAAATCCTGACTTCTGACTTCGCATTGATATCAGCGGAGTTCACACGGACTCGAGCCAATAAGGAACACTCGTCAGCAGCGAATTCCTTTTTCTCATCCTCTGTCGTGCTTAATATAGTGTGTTCTGAAACAATGTTCCTGATCGGTGCATCGAATCGACTTAAACGGCAATCGAAACAGGTTCTGAAAGGATTACACGCTCCGATGAGAATTAGCCTGAGTGTTTAAAGCGCTCGCAGTCGAATAAAATGGTGATGCGTGGCCCGTGGAATGTGCACTTTTTTCAAAGCAAAACGGGCGACTAGCGACACGTTACCAACCACAAATGGGATGCAACAATTTGGTGGAAAGAAAACATTTCGCTACGCGTTAGCAATTTGTGAACGAACTCGACGTTGATCAACTGGCTTACAAGGTACTCTGGACTTCTTCTTTAGACAGTAACACTTTGATATCCTTTTTCATACGAATTGAGGATGTTATGCAGTCACCAAATTGTAGGTAGCTGAGACACTCAAAATAACTATGACTTGGAAACGTTGATAAATCGTCTGCAAAATAGAGTTTGAATTTTTACATTCCATGTATGTTTCACGAAGCGATAACTACTTGAAATGAACGATTTTTAATTTTCCGGTCTATGAATTTTTTTACTACATCCATCTTTTTAACAACGTTCCCATAATTTTGCCGGACAGATAATTGTAGGCTTACACATTCTTAGAACCTAAAGAATAACACCTTATCAATATTTTAGACGTCTGAGTTACCCAAAATTTAGCTACTTTTTAACATTTGCCTTTTCATTCGCAATAAACATGACTGCATTGTTAAAATCAAACGTTGAATGTTCACTAGGGGTGTGCGAGTACTCGAAATTTCGGTTTCGGGTTCGGGTCGGGAAATTTGTACGGGATCGGGTCGGGATCCCGAAAGTTTATAAACTTCTGGTACCCACGATTATGGGTACCCGAAATGGTAATCGTAATGGTAATCTGATGTGTCGTGTCTTCGTTGCCCCATTGTTCCGTGCTTGCTGGAAGGGGTCAGAGGGCGCTACGGTATGGACGGTTTTGCCTCAATTGAGGCAAAATTGTCCATCCCTGCTCTACAACATTCGCTTTGTTTCTGTTTTCATGGCAAGTTGTATTTCTTTAAAATGTAACATCATGAATAATGAGATTGTACAGTATCTAAAAAAAGAAGATGGAAGTATTATTCTCTCATCTTTCGTAGAACTATTTTTTGCCAGAACATGATGGTCAAATTTATATATTTTTATTTCATAATCATATAGCTGACGTCGAGACGAATTCAACGACCTACAATACAATGATTTTAACTCTTGAAATAACGCTAAAATAATTTTGGCCACGAAAACGGGGTCTCCAGACCACTATGCGGTGTAGTGGCGCTGGAAGTCACGGGGCCTTTTGACACGGTCGTGGAGCGCTTCGGTTTATTTAGACGTGCGCTTTTTAAACGGTCGTTTAAGAAGTTATTCGCGCGTAAACCGGAATCATTAACCCGCACGCTGGTTACCGTCGCCGTTCGTTCCCGAGGCGACGCGCGAGTTATTACACCGTGGAGTTGTTTAGCGCCGATCTAATAACGATTATCCTGTAATCAATCCGTATCCGACCAACGATCGTCCCGGAAAAATCCCTTAACCGGGGAATCCGAACTGAAATCTATTGACTCGCGAAATTAGCGAGCTGCAGGAAAAACGTTCCACAATTAATGCCTGAAATCGAGAGGATATGGTGCAGATCCACGAGATTACGATGTCGTTGGCTTTCCCCGCATGCTGTGCCTCCATCTTCCTCGAAATCGTTCGGCCAGGCTCCGCAAACGGTTTCTCTGAACAGTTGCGGTTTACAATTTCGGTTTTCGGAATTACGAAGCGTCGCGAGACCTCGAGTTTTGCTTTATTTGCTGGACGCAGCTGGATCTCGCTTGGCGGAAACGTGAAAATTACGGAACTCTCTTTTTTCATTTTCTGTAGCTTTTTTTATTATATCCGTGTAGGATCTATATGACAAATGAGTTTGTTATAATTATGTTCGTAATTCTTAATTTCTTAACCGCTGTAAACGTCGTGCTTCGTTGCTGTCAATTTTAATTCCGCACTTTCTCTTGATTTGAAATTGTTTTCTTAATATTACGTTTCGAAAACATTGCATCTCCTTTTTAATTGAACGAAAAACTTTTTCATTTCGTTGTGACATAGTGTTACAGTTTCACATCATGTTGATATGAAAATATGAACTATATTATATTTACGTTGATTATGGAACAATTTTTCTCATCTTAATTTTACTTGTCTTTTATCGCGTGTTCGTACCAGTTCGTGAATGTATCTTATGATCAATTATTACTTTACATTTATTATTATCATTCTTTATTATTTTTTATTTGTTTAGTGTTGATCATTGTTTTAATAAAACCCCGTGATCGAAAAGAAGTTGAATCATGATATATTAAAAAGCAATTTATATATTTAAATATTACGACGATTCTCTGTTACGTACAAAATAAGAATCGACTATGAACAATTTATACATTTTATAACGTACAGATAATGTAGAGAAATTTATTATACCGATAGTGGAAGTCAACAATGAACAACTTATATGTACATATCTGTATTAGCAAATTCAGAATAATTTCTTAACAAGTCAACGACGTGGTTATTATTTGCTTCCTAAAGAAACTTTTTTAGACAACGTTGATTTTTCGAAAATCATGCAATCTATTTTATTCTAATAGAAGCCAAATTTCTAACTTGCCCTACAGTACACAAATAACGAAAAGTTTTTAGCAGCTTTTATCTCATACGATTTACTTCGACTTAACACTAAACCTACCAAGCATAAAACATATAAAAGTGAAACGACTTATAAAAGTGAGAAGATTGGATTTACTTAAACTTTGTGCGGATTTCATTACAATAAGTGTTGAAATAAAGAAGACAATTTACTCATTTCCTGTGAAAGCGTATTCATAATTTCAATAATAGTGAAATAAAAAACCGGTCATGTGACCGTGGTAGGTTTAGTGTTAAACTACGAAAAGTGACTTTAGAAGTGAACATAGAATTTTACAGGCACTACCTGCTGTCTTCTAAAATACATTTCGAGTTAAGCTGCAAGAAGTGACTGCAAAGACAGACAGAATTTTACAGCCTTTGTCTCTTGTCTTCTACAATTCACTTCGAATTAAACTGCAAAGAGTAACTACAGAAGTATTTATGTTTCGCTGTCGGGCGATGAATAAAGAGCGGTTGAATTATGAAGAGAGAATATTAGTATTAACAATTATAGCTCTCACGGCGACGCGTGACCACGACAAAGATCTAATCGTTGCCTCGAGGGTCCTTTCCTCGAGGGGGGAAAAGAACTTACAGGCAATTAGAAGGAAAGGTCCGAGATGTTGCCGGAGATAGCGTTGCCGGCGAAGAATGCAGAAATAATCCTCCGATTTCGAGTCGAGTCGTCGTCGGACTAACAATCGTCCGAAACCTCCATCAAAATACACTAAACTTCGTTTTTTAATCGGCCGTTGATTACCATCCACCCCTTTTCAATTACCCGGTGAATAGGATCGTTAGAGTGTACCTTTGTCAATAGTGCTCGGAGGCTTTCACCGTAACGTAAATAGTCGATACCTCCATCCAACGACGAGGAGGCTCGAGTTCTTCTTCAGCCTCTCCTCTGCGCAGTAAATATCGCTAACTGTCGTATTATTGCGCAACCAACTTGTAATTAATATCATCCGACGAAATAACGATGGCTTGGAAATTTCAGCTGGCCAAAGGGTTGGGAGGAGTAATCAACGTTAATTGCGGAACCGTCTAATGATGAATTATCCAGTGTTCCGCGCGCAGGGACTGACGTTCGAGCACATCATCGTCGTGGATCGTAGAAAAATCCCGTCAGCCGCGGTCATTGCGAAATGACCCCGCGGACGAGCATCATTAATATTCGTCGATCGACTGTGCTCGAAACTACCGACACTCGATCGGCCACTCGATTTCGCTGGAAAAATCGACAGTGGAAACGTGTAGGTACGATCCACAGTGATTCGATTACTATTGGTGCTAGCTGGACAAAATTATTTCTTCACGCTTTTGATCTACAATGACCTACATATAAATATTCGGACACTTTTAACGAGACGGTAACTTTTTCAACAGGTCGCTTGTCAATCCAGCAACCCCAAAATTCCATAAAATCGAAGTGATTTATTTAATAAATTATATTTTTTGAATATTAAGCAAATTTGGTACAGTATGTATATTAACGTATATATTTATTTTGAAAATATACGGGTGACATGACAGCCAAGATGTTAATATTGGACACTACAATTTGAACGTTTTCGAGAAGTTGGAACTATTGGTTTACTATATGAAGTGAAAATAATATTTTGAAAAAATTGTAACTGCTCGGAATTGCAGAGAAAAATACTGAAAATTGTATTTTACAATTTTTTATGAGGGCCTATATTAAAAATTTTTTAAATTTTGTGCCACTTTGAAAATTCCATAAAAATTGGTCAACGTTGCAATGAGCTACAAACGTTCAGACACGGTAAAAATTGCAATTTTTTTACGATTTTCGGCATCTATCTGTAATAAATCTAAGAATTCTTACAATTTTCAATGCCTGTCGTTTTTTTCCGCATCAACCGATTTTTATGAAATCAGAAAATTTATAAATGACACAGATTTACAAAACTCATTTTTTAAATTTTCAGTATACTATCATTTTAAGATTGTTCCAATATTCATGCGAGTCACTGTAATTCGGGGTTTTAATGTTAGAACACAAGTCTGCTTTGTGTTACAGTTTATGATTTCACTGAAAATGTTAATAGCAAATAGTGATTTTTGAAATCTGTTTTCGCAGGTCTATTCCCTATAAAAAATTACACAACTTTGCCCTTTAAACTATCCCTCTAGCTGTAATAGTTTCCAAGAGATTAGATAAATTATGTCTTTCCGATTAGTTTTTTAAACATTAATTACGACCCGTTTTTCAACGTTTTGTTTGTTCAGACTGGAATTAAACAGAAGTAAAACGTCTCAACTTTTTACATATTTATTTAAGTCCTGTGGCGTGGAGCATATATTTTCTCATTGACAAACTTTTACTAAAAATTATCTAATTTACTGATCAACTGATTTACAAAAATTCGAAATATTAATTGATAATCTAGGGTTGTTAAAACCTAAAAATATATTATAATATCGTATATTTATCATAATTTTCATTACTGGAAAACATTGTCATTAACGATAAAGATTAGGGAATTACAGGAAATAATAACGATTAAGGCGGATATTAATATAAAAATGAATACTTTCATTTATTCATAATGTACAGAATGTGTGAATTAGTCATTGCGATCGCCGTCGAATAAGTTTTCCAGAAACACGCAGCTGTGAATCACAAACGTTTAAAATCTATTAGACAGTCACCAGTAACGAATGTGTTAATGTAGAACCTATAAATTACAATGTCTCTTTTTATAATTGAAGTAAGCTACTTGCCCCTTTCCACAGTCCACTTTGCGTGCTAACTCAGCAGCCTCGAAAATTCTATAAAACCAGATTAGTTTATTTAACGAAATAAGAAATGAAAAGTTCAGATACTGGAAGTACTTCTTGCACTTTGCAGATATCAAGTCAAGTGAACCAATCAACCAAGCGAATCTTTCTCCCATTTCTGAGAGACGTGGCGTTCAAAGTGTTAATAAAGATTAGCAAACCTGCCAGCAGAGCGACCCCAACACGTGAAAACTTGTTTGAAAAGCATTCACGATATTTTTGACATTCTAATACTCTCTGCAGACTAAATTTCCATTGAAACGGACGATGCGGTAATTAGTCGCGTCTAATGAATATTTTCATCATCTCGGACGTCGATCCCAGCGACTTGGCATGACAAAAGGTGTCTGTTCCGTTCGAGGCGTGTGCGTGCGATCGACAGCTTCCGATCTATCGGATCTTCAGGAAAATAAAACGAAGGGTGCCGTTCTCACGGCTGGAATGTTGGTTGGTCCCTGCATTCGCGTTGCCCCTCCTGACACTGCCGAAAAAGTTACGATGTCGGGGATTATGCCGGGGAAACCTTCCCCAGTTGTCCGTGAAGGAGACAGAGAAAAAGAGAAAGAAGGAGAGAGAGAGAGAGAGAGAGAGAGAGAGAGAGAGAGAAGGAGAGGGAGAGGTGGCAAAGGTTTTTTGGCTTTTTACGCTCCGTCAGGTAAAGCCCTGACGGGGGTGTTCCTCGACCTGACAGGTGCATCTCCTCCCGACGGTTTCTATGGGGCACCATCTCCGGTCGAAACGCGTCCAAGCTCATCCCTCTGCTGCGTGTCGGTCGCCTACACTCTCACCTGTGCATCGTTCTCTCTCTTGTTCTGTCTGATCTCTCTCGTTCTTTCGGCCTGCACCTATAAGAGCCTCGAGATAAATATACCTTCGGCACCCAGGTAGATGAAGGCAACGCCGGGAACGAGACAGGCAGGTAGGAGAGTCCCGTATACCTACAAGGAGGACCCTTACCTGAGGTCATCCGAGTGACTAAGGGAAAAAAGATTATCTGACGCCGCGATAGCGACCTGGCCAGGGTAGGAAGACACGTGGAAAATCCGCGACGAGGGAGGGGACGACGTATCCCTTTCCCCCTCTTCACCTTTTTTCCCCCGATCGTCTTTACGCTCTTTATCTTCATCGGTGTACCCCCGGGGATGTTTATTGGTGGCGCTGACTTCTTGGGGATGGAATTTTTTGAGAGTTCTGTGGATGGTTCAGGGTCTCAGGTTGGTGGTGTCGTGGAATTAAATTTTGTACATGGTTAATTCTATTTTTGAGTTAAGTTATTTCAATTACGAAATTACTTCCTGAGTTTAACACTTTGACGTTGATCATGTTTCGGTGATACAAATCTTCGATCAAACTTGATAATAAATTTTTTATTTCAAGGAGGTTAATGGATGTTGCTAACTTCTTGGGGATGGAATTTCAATTACGAAATTACTTCCTGATTTTAACACTTTGACGTTGATCATGTGTCGGTGATACAATTCTTCGATCAAACTAGATAATAAATTTTTTATTTCAAGGAGGTTAATGGATGTTGCTGACTTCTTGGGGATGGAATATTTTGAATATTCTGTGGATGGTGTATTATGCAAAATAAAAATTGTTTGCATCCATTGCAAGAGACAGGAGTCGAGTAGAAATTTCTTTCTTCCATTTTTGACTTTATTAAGCTGATACTAATAAACTGATATTCTCACATTCTTTTTACTCTGTCTACTGTTTTAAATGGTAGATACTCATTTCTGTCATAGATGCACAAAATTTGCAGTCTAATTGTCCTCCCAAATGAGTAACGAATAATGGAGATAACGAATAATTCGACTGATAAATAATCAAATAACGAATAATTATTTATTCCTTGCACTTATTCCAATGAAATTTTATTCGAATAATCACTGGTCAACGGTAACCACATCGTGCAAGGACCGCCTGCACTTTCTATTGCGTGAGATCGGTAAAAATGACCGGAGCTGAAAATGATCAGGATGATTGGGTGCCGCGCGCACGGAAGAAGTTATTAAATTGTAACGATAAATTCATCGGCTGGTTAAGATTCCGTAGGAAAGCTTCAATCGACTCCGGCCAACTTTTCTGTGTATTAATATGTATGTATGTCCGGTGATACGGCGTCTCGAAGCCCGGTGAAACTGCTCGAAGAAATTGGGCGGCCGTCGCGCCGTCGAACAGCGGCGATCGTATCGATCGTATCGATCGTTTAATCGATCCCGAGCTTTCATTAAACCGCCTCGAAAGTGACTTCTGGTTGCGTCATCGTATCGGGGAGAAACTCACGTCGCCGTTGTCGAGACGAAATATCGGCTCCTTAAAAATTGACGGGCCCGGAGGATTAAGCGAAGACCGACTTTAACGGGCCTCTGGTTTCCGATTGATCGAAGCGCAAACGAGATGTAAGATCGACAAAGATTCGATCGAATAGGGGTGGGGGCAGGGGCTGGGGGCCGACGATAGCTCGATGATATGTTAATTAGCCCACCGATGGCAAAGACAGTACAATTTTTCGTGGGGAGACTGTTCCCGATGAGCTCGTGCAATTGTCGCGCCAATCACGCAATTTCCGAGCGCATTCGACGACGGGATCGGCTGCATAATTTGCGGAGAAACTCCGACCGTTGTTCCATATTTCGCGACTCGATCATTGCGGGCTTTGCTTTGATTGCGTGTCCCGAAGCCGTAACGCGGTAATAAATTTTTTCTTCCGACGAGCCTTGGAAAAATTTGACGAAGATCCAAATTAAGACCTGAATTTATAATTTCTTTATTCGTGACGGCCAGTCCGCTTTTACGAGATTATGACGGACAGGATTTTATGGGCTTCTGAATTCTTCGAGAGATATTCAGCGAATGACGTCGCCGCGCGGAGTTCAATACACTCGTTTCCCGGGTGTTGATTAAAAATTTCATGCAGAAAAAAGTTTTGTCGTTTACCGAGGTTGCATCAGGGTTTTGGTGGACGTTGATAATTTGCTTAATGTTCTATTTGCTGTTCTCCGTCGTATTAACACACGTTGACTGCTGTGACCCAGTGGCCATATCAATTTGATTAAGTCAAAGCAATTTATTCCATAAAACAGTAAGACTGATAAGTTAAAAATTCATAGAACATAGTGTGGCTGGAAGTCGAAACAAATAATGAATGTACAATAATTTTAAAAATGTCATTCTAAACGGGAGGTTTCAATCTTTAAATTAGTAGAAGATTCACTCAGGTACAGTATTTGTTAATGTTTTCACAGAGCTTTCAATTGATAGCATTTTTGAGGAAAAATGAATCTTCAATTTCTCTTCTGTTACATCATGTCAAAATATCTTAGATGAAAATGAAGAATGGTATACAAAAGTACAATATTCAAGCTATAACACGTTCATCGCCCACTCGACAATCATGACAATTATACAAAATGAAAGCAATATATTTAACAAAACAAAATCTAAGAAGTTTAATTTTTGTGATATTAATATCTGTTTCAAACCTCTTCTATTCCCCAGACCGTAAGGAAATTTTGTACACTCAATCTTCCAACGTAAAAATTAATTTTCAATTCTGCATAAATAATCCCGTCACCCAGATATGGGTGACATGGCGATGAAAGTGTTAAAATGAGTTGAAGTTTATTCCTGTACGATTGTTTCTTACGAAATTACAACAGATTAAATATTGTCGATCTTTCGAGAATCAGAAATTTTATGCTCAAATATTTTCCAGGTCCAGTGTACATATCTCGAAACTGAAACAGTTGTTTCCATTATTTTCTTCGCACTATTGTTTTCATACATGGCGTTTTGAGGAACATATCTAGCGTGTAAAAAGACAGTAGGTTGTAGATATAACACAGTTTATGTTCCGACTTTTGTCCCGCCCGAATCGCGATGTGCCCCACTGTGCGGCAGTCGCTGTTGTCGCGTCGCGTCGTGTCGCGTCAACTTTTTCCTATTTCCCGTCACGATCGTCGTCCGCGGAGTCTTGTTTACACCCGGCGCGATCGCCGATCCATAAATCCTGGATCGACGCTCGTACATACACGCCCGGGCGTGGATCGTGGATCGTAGCCGGCGCAGTGCTCGGTGCGCACGAAATGCAACGCTACGGCCGATTATTATTGGCGGAATAATTATGATCGGTAGACCGTTTCGCAGAAAACCGGCGTATACGAATCGTCTCGCATGCCTGCTCGTAATTAATAACGTAAAAGGCGTCCACAAAGCTGTCAGCCGGCGGCCGCCAGTAGAGGGGGAGGGGGGCGGTGGTGCAGAATTGCAATTTGCTGATAGGGAATAGGAAACGCCTATGCACTCCATTCCAGTTTCTCCTTTTCCTACCCCCACCGGTGTTTTCTTTTTTTCCCGTCGAACGACGTCGTGTCGTCTTAGCTATTTTTCCTCCCCCTGCAGGGCCTAACCTCCCGCCGCCCCACCATCCCTCTCGCCGCGTCCCACAAGATCTGCAAGATCTACTCGATCCTCCTCAAGTTTCTAGATCCTCTCTGGCGACTGATCCTCCGAGTCACGTGTTACATTAGAGCCGCCTTGTCTATTAGCAGACTGCTAACTTTTACAGCAAGTTTTCTCAAGTGCAGAATGTAGTGCCATAGCAACAAAACCAAGTAGTCTTTAAGAGTTCTATACATATAAACCGATTGGTAGACACACAGTGACTCTGAAAAGTGTAGGCTCAATAAACTTCCAATTTACGCGAAATTGCCGATATTTAATGTGTACAGTTTCGGAAAGAAAAGTTGTATAACAATGAATCTCGGCTCGTTTTGAAGATCAAAGCTTCTACTTTCACAATATTTTAGTTATTACAATATTACGGCTCGTAAAAATCTAAGATATTTTTTCATAATACAGCGGGTGGGAAATGCAGACACGATTTACCTCGAAAATGATACGAATTGAAATGGCTCCTAATGATTTTAGAGAACTGATATTTTCGCATCCGAATCTGGCAGATTTGAGTGTTCCGATCGACATTAAAATTGCAATTATAGGTAGACTGTGGATTGTATGCATTTATGACGAAAATGGATTTGTAAAAACCCTTAGCACTCGAATGGCGACTCTGAGGCGCCACTACAAATTGCTACACCATTATTCAGAATATTGTTTACATGATTAAATTTGTTCATATGTAATAAATTACTAAACATTTAAATATTGTATGAGGTACTATATCAGTTTCGTACGTATATAATGAAAAAAACTTATGTACGATGGAAATATTTTAGGTTAGAAGAAATGTTTGGTTTTTTAGTTGAAGTAGCTCCGAGTGCAAAGGGTTAAAACAGTCCAAAGTTTAAAAGAGTTTGAGAATATCGATATGTTAGAATTCAATTTATTAATGTAACAATGAAATTTCTATTTGTCTCCTATTGCTTCTAATAAACGCAGACCATTCTTGTTTCATATATAGATTCATAGCTTAACATATGGGTTCCTACAATTCGTATTTTCTTGTTGTATTTTTAAAGAATTATGTGTGTTGTCGACGAGCGAGCTGATAGTGATCGCCACGATGAACTTGTAACGATTGTTGCTACAGGCAAGGCGGAAGCGTAGCTCGCGAAATATGGACGCCATTAGTTCGTTTGTTGGAATCGTTGGTTTACGGTTGCGTGCTGCGAAGACGTTTGGTATCATTATTATAATGGAATAATTGTTACTGCCATAGGTGAACGGATGGTGGGTATAAACCCACATGATCAAGAACTGGATTTCTTTTCGCGAGATGACAAGTTGCAACAACGACCGCGAGCTACAATGCAATTGATGGTACAGTACCTGTCGATGAACCTTGTTATTAACACTAGCACGCGGTTGTTGTTAAAATGGTTTACACTTTCGCACGATCGATTGTCGTCGGGTCTTCAGAGACCCTCGACTTGTAATTACAATTACAGTGTTTACTCAATTTAAAATTTTTCGAAACATACTCCGGACCATTACCGTCAAATCTAAATACGTTCATAGCAGAGCCGACAATTATATGCAAATCGTTATATTAGTTGGGCAAGCCTATACTTTTAACGTGCTGCTCTTATATCTAAACGTTTAGCGTTTAGAATACTAGACCAATTACAGTGACTGCAGTCTAAAGAAAAAGAAAAGGGAAATAAGATTACGCTGCTAAATATTACATATTCACACAAAACTCCATATAATTACCGATATATATTCCAGCAAAAAGTAAAATATTATAATAAGACTGGGGATCTTTACGCAAAATAAAAATGATTGACATCGATGACGAGAAACAGTAGCCATGTAGGGAGATTCTTTTTTTCTTTATTAATGTTGATGGGTTGAACATCAGTATGAGTGTTCAGCAGTCTTGAGTGTTCATCGTCTTAAATGGGTGGTCTAGCATTTCTGAACTTTATACTCTTAATCCTGTGTCTTGTTTAAAACTCAACCTGAATTTAATACGTTCCCAGTTCCATAAGTCGATTGCAGATTTCGTGCATTTATGATAGAAATGGATTGGTCAAATAAAAACTGCAAAGATATTACAGGAATTGAATGATGATGTATTATTTTTTTCAATTGATTGAAATTATTAAAAGAGAGAACGTATTTTATTGAACTTCTGTTCTTTAATAATAATTTATCATTAGAAACTATACAATCTGAAAGTGTTATCATAATTACCTATGTTGATTATGGGAATTTTTGTGCACACACTGCACTATCACTGTGCATCGTCATCCATTTCCGGTGTAAGATACAATTTATGGCCGACAACACAGCTTTTATATTGTTAAAAATATAAGAAACTGGTTTCTTACATAAATGTATGAAATTTTCTATGATACTTGAACATGAAATGTCCGATTCATAACAGTAACTTTAAACAAACATAACTTTTCTGAAATGAAACTTATTGATTAAAATGAGCTGCTTTGTAATCATCATATTCATATTATACTACGCTGGAAACTGAATTTTCGAGCTTCATTTATGAGATCGTCATCTCTATTTTTGAGCTTTCTCTCTCTACTATAGTGCATTCATTTACTACCACATTTTGACTAAACATCACATAATGTTGTCGTCAATATATTTATTGTCTCATTCATGAAAAAATAATATACGACGATCACATCAAATGATATTGAAATAAACTTTATTTAAAGGTAAAATTGGATATGTGAATAGAAGCTGAAGATAGGATTTAAAAGATTAGCTATGTTCTATAATAAACCTGTAGATTATAATAGTATTTCTTAACTAAAACACTTCATGACATATGCATTCTAAAATCGGCCATTTCATATGCATCAACCTAATAGTTTGGCTAGGAGAGTAGAAGAAGAGAAAATGTTGAAAAATGTTGATCAGTTTCGAAAAAACAAAGCAAATATAAAACATAATGATTTAAGTCCAACCTCGTTACTTCCAGAAAATGGTTAAAAAAGTCTTCGTTCGTCCTTGATTCGTGTCGTCCATCCTTGCGTGCTTGTGGCGTAAGAAGTAAAACGAAACAAAATGGAGCTTTTATATTATTCAAAGATTTTGTGGCACTTTTCGAGCCAATCGGCTTCCAGTACGACATTCTTCCAACGATACTCGTTTCCCATTTAGCAAATAGTTAACAACAACGCATCTCTAACGAGCTCAGCCGCGAAAGGATTCACTGACTAGACTTTTCCCAGGCGCTATTTAAGTCCGCAGGCATCTCGCTAATGATCGATATTATTCGATGCAGATAAATCCAACGGCGTCCACGGAAATCCGATCTGGATCGCGGGAAAAAGGTAAACTCGGACGGTTAATTACCATTTCGCCACTCGTGTATCAGCGGTGCAGGCGAGTGGCAACAAATTATCATCAGCGCCGCCGTTGATTTATGTCCCGGAGGATTTCACGATGGCGTTCCGCACATTATTTACGCGTCCGGAACGCCGGAATCCCGGTCGTTCTTCAGCGAACCGGTCGGCGATCAAGGCGAAAAAGAAAAAAAGAAAAAGAAGGAATTCTGTTGATCCGCGAAAAACGGCGGGCAATTTCGATTCCGGTTTTCCGACGGTTCGAGGGCTATTGAACATCTAGCTAGAGACACTGAGCGAGAGAAGAAGAAAAGGAGAGAGAGAGACCCAACAGACCGGACCCGATCTGAAATCTGAATATCAATGAAAGTTCGCGATCCGTCGCGTCGGTTTCGGGATCGCCTCGCGATCACGTTTATCATCGCGTCCGTTCCGGAACATCGCGGTTCCGCGGCCGTTTTGCATTGCAAAGACGACGGTGGACTGTTGGTAGCCTATCGGGCCGATCGAACAGCCGGACATCTTTTCCGACCGTGTAACACCTCCGTGTTACGATCCCTCGTACAGGCCCGAGTGCAAATAGCAGAAATAATCGATGGTAATAACGAGACGCTGCTCGGTACGGCTCTACTAACTAATCTAAATATCAATTCCGCGGATCCGCCGCTTCCGGAATGATCCCGCTCGACGTCGGATGCCAGTGGATCTCATTCGTTTCGCTCCTCTCGGACAGTTACACGTTCGTTACGGGTTTTACGGCTGACGCCGTCTATAAACGTCCGGCTGAATCTAGCAAATTTAGATCAATGATGTATTAACTCGTTCGCCGCGCTAGTTTTATTATCTTCGTCGTACAGTGGTAACATCCCTGAATCTAGCTGGACAGAATTATTGAAGAATAATTTATCACTTCACGACAGTTTGTCTACGCATGACACTAGACTGCGGATTTTTGTGCATTCATGAAGAAATTGACTAGGTGAAATATAATACAGTAAATGATTAGAAAAATCTAACAATTTTGTTACGTCACGTAAAAGAACTATTAGGGGTTGAAATGAATTATTATTTAACTCCTGTTTCCCACAATCGATGCAGAACATTGGTATTTTGTATAATAATCCTCAGTCTAGTAATCACATTTTCATTATTAAAAAATATATATTATTATCAAAGGATTAAAGATGGAAAACACAATATATATTTATTACTACATTGTGGATCTTGATACAAAATAAAAATTTTCTACCTCAATTGTTGAAAACTAGAGTAATTGCTAAGGCCCACAATAAATCAATAAATAAAAATTAAAAAATATATATATTATTATCAAAGGATTAAAAATAGAAAACACAATATATATTTATTACTACATTGTGGATCTTGATGCAAAATAAAAATTTTCTACCTCAATTGTTGAAAACTGGTGTAATTGCTGAGGCACATAATGAATCAATAAAATGTAAAATTGTCTAATGACACCGGCAAATGTATATGCGTTTCCTGTGAAGAAAATGGTATTCGAACAAAATCTTATATGTTATATGGATTCATAATATTCATTTGCGAACAGACACAGTAATTCAATAAAAAAAATAAAATGTTTCAGTGATGTTAGTAAATGTTTCCTGTGAGAAATGTGGTATTTATGCAGTAAGAATGTTACAACGAGAACTACATTATAATTTAAGTTCGATTGATAGTTACTTTTGAGAAAAGTTGATATCATTTCTTGACTTTCAATGGAAGTGGACCGACAAATTTTGACTTGACTCATCGTTGATATTTCTAGAAACATCTACTTTTGCGATATCTTAATTCTGACAAAAATTTCACTCATCATGTTCTATCATCTGACAGCAAAAGCATAGAAAAAATAATTCAATTAATTTACTACTATTCGCAAAGTGTCTGTCAGTATTTTAATGTGTCTCGTTTAAGAATCGTTAACATTGTTACAATGGAACGAGTTAATATTTAAAAGACACACCCTAGTATAATTCTCCCACTGTTTTAATAGTAATAACACCTCGACATACATAAAAAACAATATTTATGCTTATGAAGTAATTAGCAGGATAAGAAAAACAACAAAATCGCCAGCGAGTATAAAAACAATAATCATAATTCGTGTTTATCGCGCGCGCGCGGTTGCTAAGCCAAAATAAAAAATATAAAAGGCACAATATTTATGCTTATAACCTGTCGTATAAGGTAACGCGTATAATGATTGTACGAATGGTCGATATCAAGCACGTGGTTTGCTTGACTTAACAGCCTGATGACGAAACAGAACCTAGAAAATTTTCATCGGAATCGTGCGCAACGTGGGATGCGATCCGTCGTACCTTTCCGAAGACGCAGAACCTCGATGTCACGCGATAAAAATTAATCATAATATAGAGTGAAGGTACGGATCATGTATGTATGTTCGTGTGTATATTAACAGACATATATAGCTAAATATAGCTATATATAGCTAAATTTATAAAAATAGAGAATCGATGATAACAGAAGAATTTGAAAAAGTACGATCCTCCGAACGGCTGTAGAAACACGGCGGTCGTGAACATTTTGGTTATCCGTGTGCCCAAAAACATTAAATAAACCCGCTTTTCTTACGGCTTTTCCTTACAATAATGAGATGATGGTTACGTGGTCAATCCAGCAACGAAAACCTGGAGTCTCTTGTTCTATTAAATGTATCTGGATCTCTTCTCATATAGGGTTGCGTATAGTGTCGCCAGATCGCTGAAATCGAGGGGAATACAATTTACCACCTCTCTGATGACGAGAGTAATATGTAAAACGTTGCGCGGCACGTCACGTGACCAGTCTATGGTCTTAGTGGGGGACGTTGGAGTGTGCGCAGGAGTGTAATGGGATAGTGGAAGGGGAAAAGGAAGAGAGGAAAATCAACCCAGTTTTGGGTTGATCTGGCCACACTGGTTGCGTAGTAATGTGGACGTTGATATTCTCACCAAATCTGCCACTACATTCTACTATTATTGACGTGTTCCATGTTCTTATTTCTAATTTATTTTATTTATTCTAAGTATTTATGCATTGCTAATTGACCAGGGTTCGTTTAATGGTAGAATCTTCTTCGAGCATTTTCATTCTTCAACTCGATCTCCCTGGTTTGCTCATGAAAATCTAATCAATCTTAAGACTTTATCTGCCGGAAGCTTATTAATAGACTTCTCAATAATTGTGCTGTACCAAATAGAAGCTTAAAAATCTTCTTTTCACACAATATCCTAAACGAAATCATTAGACTACGTTATTGAGGGTGAGTTGTTGGTTAATGATTAATGTTTCTGTTGCTTTTGAAGGATGTGTAACAAAATCCTCAGTCACAGACTTCCACAAAGGATGAAATAGCCTATAACGTGTTAAGAAAGAAACTATTTCTACTGTTAACCGCATCGGCGCCAACCATTATAATTTGGCTGCTTTTTTAATTGTAAGTGCAATCATGATTATAAGGATTGGGACCATGTTGTGTGCCAACGCCGTTTATAGGATTTACATATAGTCAAATTAATGGCTTGCGTAAAATGATGTTCCTTCTACCCCTTAAAACTAACATGTTTTTTATCGACCCTAACATTCAAGCGAAAGTCTGCAACTTTTGCACATAGCTTTCTTTAGGTTTATAGTGGCTCACAAAAGTGTTCGAACGCCATTTTTCATTTAGTAATATTTTAATGTTCCTGACAAAATATTTTAAAATCCTTCGGGATCCCCATTCTTTGTACAATTGCACGTAGATTAACGTTCAGTGAAAAAAAAATAACAGTAAAATTGTCGCTACCCCGGTTGGCCAACAACAGTGAACATTTTGGCTGCCTACACAAGGGTTAAAATAGTATAACTTTTTTAAAATCGGACCAAACGATCTGACTTTTTTAGCAATGGGTTTACTAAAGTGCCATTTTTCATTTTCTCGTTTCATTCCTACCAGTTGCAATTTTTACACAATCTTTTTTACACATCATTTAGTAAATCAATGTTTCTAATTGCTAAACAAAAATCAAGGTCGACGGGTTCGATTTTTAAAAATTTCGTTCGAACACTTTCGCAAGCGATTGTACGTTTGTATATACTATTCGTCTTTAGTTTTCGGTATAAGATAAAAAGATATAACGGTTTAGGAAAATAGAAAATGTGTTGTACGTTTTTGTTTTGCTTCGTATCTTCCTTTCAGAAAGAAGCATAAATTAAGATTTCCAAAGCTGAATAAAATAATGGAAACATAAATTTCGTGTCGATAATCGAGAATCGGGATCTCGAGGGGGGAAGAAGTATCGATCTGAGAACCGCTGACCGGCGACACACCGGTTACGTCTATATACGTCCGAGCGAGCGCAGAATTTCTGTCGGTTAATTTCAGATAAAACAGAGATGGTCGCGGCTTAATTACAATTTGAATGTAAATTCCAGCGAGAAGTAACTTACGTCGCGTGTAATTTCAATGAATGGCCCAGCATCGCGTCGCGTCGGGTTCGGATCGAAGCAACACGCGCCCGGGAAAAATGAAATTGTTTGCGGACCGGCCGCGGCGGCCAGCCGGCGCTGTAATTGGATTGAATAAGAGGTGAGCCTGCCAGGCCAGGCCTGGGGAACGTTGACGGTGTAATTCTGTCGCTGATAAAAATACGTTAATGCTCGGGTGTCGGGCTGCGGCTTTGAAAAATGCGACAGTATTTCTGAATTATTGCGTAAACGAGGCCCAAGGACGCGCCGCTCGTCCAGTATCTCTTTCCCCGCGTCTCGCTCGACGATGGAAAAAAAAGGGAAAAGAATCGGAGAAAACCAGATTGAAAATCGTAGAAGGAAACGCGTTAACATTAATAACAAAACACAGACTCGGCCCGAATAGCCACGTACACGAGACTCGCTATCGCCGTTGTCCGCGCAAAAAAATAAATTCCCATGCCGCGGTATCGTATAAAATCAATTTCGAATGTTGCACCGAGTTAAATGGACAAGCGTCGCGACGAATCTTGATTTATACAGTTTCCGCTCGAAAATAATGGGTCCTGGTCCCGTAGAAATGGTCGCGGATGTTAATGCCGCTATTCCGAGCACCGACCGAGACAAGAAAACTTGCCATTTAGTCTCATTGAATGCGAGACACCATTTATTCGCTGTCATGACCTATCATAGGAACGGCGATACTACAACCGTTGGACAATGACTATTCAGAAATCGCTGAGGTTCGTGGTTGTTCCACTCGCGACATTAAATCACCCGTGGAAAAATGTTTTAGGTGATTCGATCTTGAGTTTAATCTAACCCAAAACTTTTTTGAAAAGTCATTGAAAACGATTGGCTCTAAACTTTGCAACGATTGAAGTGGCGCTGGGGATTTCAACGCGTGCCAAGCGCATTCGGAGACTTCGATGCTGGGCGACTGAATTTTTATCGCTCGAAGACACGCGCTTATACTTTGAACGTAAAGTACTTCATTTTTATAACATCTTTTATAACAAATTATTAATCGCAGAGTCAGCATTAGGTATACACACACGATTTATAGTCGCTTCATTTATTTTTCAGCAGCAGTTTTAATAGACCAGCATTCTTTAATCGAAGTATACGCTGGCTCAATATTTGAAACATTTTAGTATTTACTGTATTTCTTGATCATCCACGTTTTTCATTCACGAGACTTTATTTCATACGAAGATCACATTGATTCATAGACTGTATTTTAATAAAATAATCTGTATTTCACATTGTGGAAATAAAAAATTCGTACGTCACGTTGATTTATATCTGTCTAATGAAATTATCAGCACTTCAAAGTAAGTGTGAATATCTTCGTGAATAGAAAAGTTTCAAAAGAATGAAAGAAAAATGTGTGCAGGGATAAATAATATTTCATGATGGAAGTTTCGAGTTTCTTTACAAAATTGAAAAAATTTAAAAGACTGTCTAAAAGAAATTTGTCTGAGTCATCTTTAGAAGACTGTCTAAGAAAAATTTAGAAATCTTCCTCAATTTTTTCCATTCTTATTTCATTCCCAATATTGTTCTTTCCATTCTTCGTTAGATATAAAACTAACTAAGCATTTGTGCGTCATATAAACTTTTCAAATTATGAGAATTAAACTACATATTTTAAGTCTGTAAATTCTTCATTTTTCCGACAGAAGCGTTGCTCGTTAATATTAAAAATCGGACATTGCACACGTAACAATTTAGTGCTTCGAAAATTCCAACATTATGCAAACGTGTTCACGACAATGAATCAATTCCGTTTATACATGCGGCTTTCGCTCGGAAACCGACGCACGTTTTGCGAAAAAGACGATCGGGATGTCCGAACAAAAAATAGAACAGAATCAATCACAGTGTCGGTTGTCTTACGTCATTTGCATATATGATGCTTCATTACGCGACCCGACGTGACAAAATCGCGACGTCCTACAATTTATAGGTGTAGCCAGGGCTTTCCCCCGTTCCATCAATTCAGCGTATCGCTCAACCGGGATCTGCATTGCAAAATTCGAACGAGTGGCGCGTAATCTCGTCGCGTATCTCTCGCGAGCGTTATCGTTCGCAAGGGACAGCTATCAGGGCCGGTCGAGATAACAGGAAGGATTTAACGGAGCAACACGACTAGGCGGACGCCGGAGTCTGGAGAGAGAAAGAGAAAGAACGAGAGGGAAAGGAGGAGAGAGGCCACTAGGAGAGAAAGAGAGGGTGAACGAGAGAGAAGACGATAGAAGGGGAGAGAATATGCACGAGTAACCACGTTTACGCTGTTCTTGGATCGGACGGCTGCTTGTCGGCCTCGGCAACCGATAACGGAGACCACGAGAGTGCTCGAATGCTCGAATCGAAGAAGCCGGACTTTCCGACTAAATATACAGGCGTTTCTCGATCGGCGACGTTTCCTGCGCGGATTTTGACGCCGGCTGCGCAACCGCCGTAGGTGGGCGGTGATCGATGCGCCCCGGTCTTCGCCGAACCTCATTACCCGCACGCAGTTTAATGAGAAACCTCGGCATCCAACATGGCCACCGGGTGACGGCCTCTTACATCCGACGATTCTTTAATTAGGTCCTTTTCCCGCTCCATTTATTCGTATTCCTCGCTCTGAACATTCCCCATTTGAATTTTCAGTCGTCGGCATTTTTCGTTTCCTTCGTAACGAGCTCCGCATATTTTTCTATAGATCCCTTGCAGCCTTTTAATTTCTGTTAATCCTTTCTGTGAAATTGAGATTAATATTTCCTGTCGACTGTTTCAAGCTTCTATGGATAATTGAAAATTTATAAAATTGTACATTATCCTTTTTCAATTGTATTCAATTCTTTATATGGTTCTTTCTATTCTTTGTTTATTGGCAAAATAACTATATAATCTAAGCGCATCACAGTCAGTGAAATGACCGGTTTTAGATTTTTTATTTTACAATTATTTGATTATATAAGCATCTTTAAAGATGCTTTCACGGGGATTGACGCAATAGATTCCTTTATTTAAGTTTACATTATAATCAGACTGTGGATTTTATGCATTCATGACAAAAGTGAGTAGATCAAATAGAAAATGTTAAAAACATTTAAAGTATTTCGCATTGAAAGTTTCTGTAGCTTCCGTATCTTGCAATCATTGCATGCAATTTTTATATTGCATCAAAATCCGCAGTCTAAGTTAATTCAACCATGATATCTTTTATAAGGCAATACAGACCAGCCACTTTCAATGTTCGGCAATGTGAACCCTTCGCGTTACAGCAAAATTCCAACGTTTCAGTTTATTTCATTTCGTCCGATCCTCTAAATACTCATCGATAGAGAATAAAATAATTTATATGTATTGTTTCAAAATTAATTTTGTGTAACATATACAATTATTGTATACGATAATTTACATAATTTTAAATTTACATAATTTACATCTCACATTTTTAGAACTATGGGTTTTTGTAATTTATTGAAACTTTGAACCATGTGATTTACTCACCGCTGCAACCATTTTCTTTACTACAACCACACCGCAACCTATACAAACACAGAGAATCAGATACATGCGTTGCCAGCGACCGAAAAACACAACCTCTTCTTGTACACGCGCGTGAATTGCAAATGCATATCTCTAACAAAAAATAATCAAGGTTGTCGTACGAAATGACGTATTTCAGACATTATTGATGAGGCCAAGTGACGTATTTTGAGCCTGCGAATCCTTCAATGTTTTATTAGAACAATACTCGTGATGTCGGTATCCGTGTCTTCATTGTAAGAAGACAGTGCACGAATAAAGTGTAGAGGCCATAAAGAAGAATCGACGATCCTCGGATCTAGAGTCGAGGATGTAGGGGCACGAGCCAAGCCATTGTCGGCCACTTCTATGGCGAGTCAGCAAGGATTCATCTAGCCAGAATAAATCTCTAATTGTCAATCACCTGCATGCTTAGCGGACCAGTGAAAGACTAAATGTTCATCTAACAGAGACCCGCTGACAGACATGGTGCATGAGTGATGGAAAATGAGTCCGGCGTAAGTCAATTTCTCCTTAACCGGAGAAGTAAGCCACCGAGAATTATAGCTGGCGTAAATCAATCTGTTGCGTTGCCTCGAGAACCTCGTGGCTCCCTCAATGCAAGACAGACGCCTGTCGATTTTACATCACATAATGAATTCGCGCTCGAACAGGCGTAGTCAGCAGTAATAATGGACAGATCAATGGTGGTAATTCAATTACTCGATAATTAGCTGCTTAAACGCGAGCTGGAAACCGAGGAAGCACTTAACCCTGAATTTCATACATAAATCGCGAGCTGTGTAGCCGACTTTACATATCGTGGCTACTTGACACGAACAAAACTGCACCAAACATACTAAAACCGAGCAAAGCGTGGAATCTTTGCACCTAAATTAAATATGTAACAGATGAAAGATCTGTGTAGATTGTGACAAATTATTCGTCTATGGAGATAAGAATTCACAATTTTATTTTTGATGAAGTGACTTCTATTTAAATCGGACTTTCGTCTTCGACATTTTCCAAAACCATCTTCGATTCTCGCACGTCGGAGTCATTTATTTTGAGGATGTAACACGCAACTGATAAGACTTCGCATTTATCCTTATACTCGAAGGTAGGCCATCCTGCGCATCTTAAGAATAATTTAAGTTTCTAAAAAAAAATGCAATATCACTATATCTACTGGAAGCCTATAGTTGTTCAGTACTAAAAGGAACCTTAAAAATCTTTTACACAATAATCCCAAACGAAATAATTAGATTACGTTACTGAGAGTGACTTGTCGTTGGTTGACGATTGGAATTGCTGTTGAGAGATCCATTAAAAAGTCTTCAGCCATGGATCATAGACGTTCGAAAATTATGAAATAATCGCCGGTAAATAATGTGTTATTATTCGTAAAAAAACTCCTGGCTACTAGTAACGTAAACATCGTGTATACGAATTTTTCTTAAAGAAAATTCAAGTTTTCAATGAAAAAGCGTCAGTCTATAAAATGTTAAATAGTGTCCAAGTTTGTTCCGAGCATTATCGAATAATCCGGTCTGAATTCCAAAGAGAATACAACGTCAGCTGAAACCATGAACGCTATCAGCTCCAGAGCATGACTATATTGTTTGCTCGTTTTCTCCTTTCCACGTGCTTCCCGCGAAGCTCGCCAGAGCGGCGCCGCTTAGAAGCCGCGCGCGATAATGGTAACAACGTCGCTTGTGGAACGCGCGCGTGCACCCGCCGCAATCGGAAGGTGGAGCCTGACTTGGGAACGGTTATGCATTATGATTTACGTTCGTGCGCATTGGTGCCGCGGTTGCAACCCACCGTCTGACACGTTCCTTGGCTCTCGCGTGTCCCCTTGAAAAGAAAGAGAGCCTAGGAACGTCCGCGTCGTCGTCGTCGTTCCGCTGGATTGTCACACAGGGAGGTTCCCGCTGCGATCGACCCTTAATTAGATCAACCGGACGAATCCTTTTTAATTAGTTTAAGCGGATAGAACCGGCGACGCGACGGGGACTCCGACGGCCATTGCCGGTGGATCTTCGGTGACGGGATATGATTTAGTGGCCCGTCGTTGACATATCGTACCGCGATCCCCCCGTGATCTTGATCCTCATCGTCAGTGCCAGATTAAGACCTTTAGAGGCCCTAAGCGCTTCAAAGATTTTGAGGCTTCCTCATACAGGATCAGTTCAACGCAATGTGTTGAATGAAGGCAATCTATGAAAAGTATTTTTAACAAAAGTTAGTTTTGCTCGCTACCTACTGATCTTCATCTTTCACATGCACATAAACATTCAGCGATATTATTACTATGTAAAGGATGTAAAATTCAGAAAATTTCTATGGTTTCCTCCTTCTCCTGATGCTCTAAACATGTGCTTACTTTGGTAATTGGTTAATCCAGCACTACTCACCGTTGATAGCCGATTCGATAGAACAGCGCCGCACAGTGTGCGATTTCAGCAATCTAGCTTTACTTTATTCAAAAATCGTATGTCTTCGTACAGGAAAAAAACGATTGCTTACAGTGAGTTAAATGTCTATATTATATGTATTATAGAAATTTCATGTCTCCACTTTTTTTTCAAAGTTACGTGTATAGTCTGTTTTAACGGTTAATTTTGTAAAAACAGTTTTCTCCACTGCAGCCGTAGTTTGTATTTTTCAGTTTTCCTTTTAAAATAATGGTACGCTATTAAGGATTACTTTAATGTACTGTATCATGGTTTAGAAATTGAAGTTTATCGCATATATTGTAAATAAAAAATGTTCTAGTTTAAGTTGGAGTTTCAAAATTTTCTGCAATGCTCTTCAATCGAAATCAAACACGATACTTATCTAAAATAAATTTAAAAAGTTTGCGCATTTGGAAAATGTTAATTGAAATGAGAATGCTAGTTCTGAGTCAATTTCGGTACTAATGGAAGAAGAATAAGATTTTTTCATCTGAATGTTACTGTGTATTGAGGAATCAAGAACTAATAAATACGTTTTACCTACAAAATCTAGCTAACCTTCCACTGCACCCAAAAATTTTTTTACTTAAAAATACTTTTTTTCCAGCAGACCTAAATCTTTTGTCCCGACAACCTCTATTTTTCATTCACTTCAGATTCTGATTCTCTTGGTCACCAGTTTCGAGTCCTCCGCGTGACTCTTGCGACGTGCATCAGCTCTTCATGCTTTCAACGTTTCGCTTCATCGTCAAAAATAAAAAGTATAGTGAAAAAACAGACGATGGCTCGGCGTTAAACGCGTGAAAGGGAGAGAAAGAAAGAGAACAAGAGAGTGAAGGAAGGAGGGAGGGAGAAAAAGGATCGAGAATCAGGAAAGGCCAGGAACCGCTTGGAATCTTGGGACGGGGACGGTGCATGGTATTTTTAGGCATTAAAATCGCTCCATAAATTAAATCCGCAAAAGGACGAAGTGGCCCGCCACGCCAGAATGAAACAGCACCGCTCGGATCGTTTCGGGGCCTCGGTGAGTTTCTCCGCGTCGCACTCTTTGCGTCTCTTTGCGTCTCTTTGCGGCTCTTTGCGTCTCTTTGCGTCCTCCTGTCGCCTTCCCGTGGGAGATAACCACATAACATGACCTGACTTAACACGTCATTTTCCGAAACGCCTCCTCAAACAAACTCTGGAAAGCGACTCGCGGCTGCGGATTCTCGAAATTGTGAGCGAGGCTCGCAACTTGCCGAGAAATTATCGTTGCACAGTAGTTCGAAATGGCCAAAACGCGGGCTACAGTCTAATCTTCATCTTTGCTAAAAATTAACGATTTTTTGGTGATTAACCAGTTAACTGTTTCCGACGAGTATACTCGTCATGGAGAAATGACAAGCTTTTGTGTTATGACGAGTATACTCGTGATGCGTAAAAAGTAAATAAAATTTGCTGTTTAAATTACAATATTAGTGAAAACTAAAATATATTCGTATTAAGATGTTTTGAATATTTGGAGATCAAAACGAAAAAAATAAAAAAATAAAAAATGTTTAAAATAAATAATTATTATGAAAAAAACTGTATAGTGTGAAAAGAGTAGTTCGCGTACTTTTTGCGACACATTTTAGGTACACACTTTTCAAAGAGGTCGCAACAGCTTACTGGTTAATAGTTATGTGTGCACATTAGTTGTTAGCGTGAAAATTAATTGCTATAATTCACACAGAACTTTTTACGATAGCTTTGAAATCAGAGAAAAATGGCGGCCTCGGAAGAGTTACCCTTTTCTCTGAAGTTATCGAACTTTGTGATATCATACATTTATAAAGATAACAATTTCATCTGACTGTAGTAGTGTTAAAGAGCATTCCTTGAAATACAAGTTACATAGAAAATGTATTCAGAGATACACATTTTAACCTTTCGAAAAGTACCCTTTCGCGACTGCCAATTTTCTTCTCCTTTTCTGATTTAGTGATGAATACGAAATTTACGTCAGTTCACGACGAATTTTATGTAAAAGTATTTTTTATGATATACTTAAGATATTCGCGCAAAAATTTTTTGCTCCGACTTGCTACCTTGAGAATAGCAACAACGAAATTGGACGTGATCTGTGAAAATTAACAACTTTAAGGGTTGTTGTCACCCTTTCAACATGGATGATGGCCGAAACTAATACGTGTCTACTATTTTTCCGAAAACTACTTCTCACTGAAATTTCATCAAATTCAGTATGTCTAGATATGACATATTCCTTCGCCAGATTCTAAATCATACACTGAATTCAATGGTAGATCATATTTAATGATATCAAATTTTAAAACTTCAACGCAAATGCGGCACGAGTTATCCAATTGCTTTCAAATTTTACACAGATCATTTCCTCGCCAAGTCTCACAACTTCGGGAATCAAGATCAGAAAAAATCGAAAGTCGAGTCGAAAAAATGACTGGTTTCCAATTTATTCTTTTACAAATATTGAAATTAAAAATATATGTTTTCACAAGTAATTTTTTAGTAAACTTCACTATTAAAGTGGATATTTAAAGAAAAATTGTACGAAATCTGTATAAATGCAATATTCTCGTTATTATAAGGCAATATCCGCCAATTGCGTTTAGAGCTCGGTAGTTCTAGTGTTAAATCTCTCCGCTTTGTTCGTGCTTCGAATATCCCTCGGAAAATGATGATCATTACCATCGATCTTGGAACCGACCCTGAATCAGCTGGGTCGGATTATGACGTTGCGAATAATTAAACACGCCATCCGGCGAACCAGTTTAATTGTGAAATATCGTCGCTCGGGATCAGCTGGAGGTCCGGGTAGCATCGAAACGGAGCGGATCGGTTGCGTTCTCTCCGCTTGGGAAAACTGCTTGGCCACACTCTCCGTGCCGGCTCGATACAAAGAAAAATCGTCTGCGTGCAGAGCGGCGTTATATCAGAGCCGTGGAATAATTTATCACACGGTCCTCTGAGGAATTATCGCGACCGATATAGCCGGCATTTATCAGCCGCCACGCGGAAATAATGTAACGCCGCGTAATTTAGTGTGTATTAATGCGCCGCTGCCACTGGATTTTAAGGAATATTTAATTTAATAATCCAGTCGCGGCTATCTGAATGGATCGTGCCCGACTCGGTCCCCGGCGTGCTCCGGCTTATCGTTCGCCGCAATGTTAATTGAACCGAGCCGATCTCTCGATCGGCACGGGGTGGCGCGACGGTTCGCGACTTCCGGTTGCGGAACGAGGTGTTTTACGAGGGCCGAGCTGCTGATCAATGCTACTCTGATTCCGCTCTAATGGTTTAACCCTTTGAGGACGGATATTATGTTTAGCGTACTTATCGACAGTTCGAATGTACAATTTTCCTGGGAAAATGAAATGGTGTACTGAAAGCTACGCATAAGAATTAAATAAAGGAGCAAGTGTCGTGTTTGGTAAAAATTTATTTGGTGTTTTTTGAGAGTATTAATTTTTTAAAAAGTGATTTTTAGTCACGGAGTAGCAATTTTACTTAGGCAACTGTTTGTAGACACGCGTCCGCAAAGAGTTAAACTAATATCATTTCAAACCTTATGTTAATACTCCAAATTTTCCACGATGTGCAGCCCTCCCATATAATTCCTCTAATAATCATACTTCTATTCATATAATGCAATTTCAAGGGAAAAGAGTGACTTGGAAATTAGGGTCTTTCGCCCCATATAGACCCCTCGAATTTTTGTGCCAGATAATAATTTATGCCAAGACACGAATCGTTGCGAATTTTTAAGCTGAGTTGACAATCAGATTCATTAACGCGTCATATCGCACCTTAGAATGTACAGCCTTTCATTCTGGCAACTTCAAAAACTATTTGCAGGTTTTTTTCCAATTTGTCATAACATAACGTACGTGAATAAGGATTTTCAGAATCGATAACGACCGATAATTTTTATTTTTATGAACGTTGGTTATAAGTAGACTGCGGATCGTTATGCATCCATGGCTTCTGAAAATTTTCAAAAAATGCTAAAATATAAAATTCGACAGGATTTAGTACGAATTTAATTTATTTCAGATCTACGAAGGCTACTAGCACAGAAAACAAGATTTCATCTGATTCCACTTTCTTAAAGTTCGTCTACAAAAATTGCCAATTGCATAAACATCCGCAGTCTAGTTATAATTATCCGTAACATACACAAACATTGTGGAATTTTTATGCAGAACATTTTCTCACATTGGTCATGTTTCTTGAAATGTGTGAGATTCATTAGGTTAGAATAATAAACTATACACTAATTTAAATAGTGTATCAAACTTCTAGAAACACTTTTCAATATTTTTAACGATGACGATGATAATATACATTGTCGCAAAAATGTCCCGAATGCTTGGAGTGAATAAACCGTCCTTAAAATCAGTGTGTCATTTGTTCATTTTGTACATTATGAAAAACCAAACACATTCCTTTCAAAATTGATCTTTTTTTTATACAACCTATATCAGCAATGTCCAAACTCGGCTCCGGGAGCTGAACGCCGTCCCCACCACCGTTCCCCGCTTCCATAGCGACGTGACGCGGCGAACCGATTACCAATATGCTCGCTTCCGGCGTTAAAAAGATGATCGTCGATTGTTTTATGAGACGCGGGTCGGTTACTCGGTTTCTTGGTCGGTGGGGTGAGAACCCACTGCGCCTGCGTAAACTGACAGTAGGAAGGGGAAGCAGGCGCATGAGGGGCCCCTACGTTGGACACCGCTGACTTATATGACAAGTTTTATCACTACAGTTACTACTTCTATCGTTAATGGAAATATTTTCCACATTGAAAATATGAATAAATACAATGATAGGCATTTGATGTGTTTGATCGTATAACTTTTGCCATGGGTAGTATTAAAAATTGTGACGGATGGAGTAGCGCGAGAAATGACAAAACAAAATCTATTCACATCTTGCATAGTTTTCCATATACATGCTCTACTAAAGACATTTATTCGGACATTTCCCACAAATGCAAAGAACAAATGTAAAATGAGCTGGACTTTTCATATGTTGTAGCTTATGATCTACTGAACAAAAGATGTAATGGGCACAAAGCTCAATAATAGACAGTTATCGAGTTATAATCAGTCAAACATGACAAATTCGAGCTGCCGAATACTCAAATCTCGGGAAGTAATTATTTTTTGGAAAAATGTTTGAAACAAAAATAGGAGGATTTCACAAAATCTGTTAGGTGGTGTCATTATTTGTGAATTTCGAATGACCCTGAAAAGGTCTGTTAACAGAAATCTTTCACAAAAATCTTTGCGTGTCATAGCAGAGATAAGGACCCTACGGTTCGTCACTCCCGTAGTATTTTTTGACTCCAAACCCTCTCTGCTGTGTGAGTGTGTTTGTGTGCATGTGCGTGCGTGTGTATGTGTGTGGATTAATAAAAAAATGATCTTATTATGTATTACCAAACAGTATGGAGACCAAAATGTATGGAATACACTGATATCAATAATATAAATATCGGACGTAGCAATGCTAGAAAGTAATAGCATTCGGCAGCAATAACGCTAGTATGTTGCCAGCTTCATTTAGGTCACGCAACGTTAAAATCGAAGGAGTGGGGTGGCCGGAGTGGGGGTGCGGCAAGCGTGTAAAGTAAATATACTTTCCGAAATTTGAATATTCGGCAGCTCGAATTTGTCATGTTTGATTGATTATAACTCGATAACTGTCCATTATTGAGCTTTGTGCTCATTATATCTTTTGTTCAGTAGATCATTAGCTACAACATACGAAAAATGAAAAATATAATTAGTGCGGGGTTCTTTAACGATGCAAAGAAAACAAAGAATGAAAAACCGGTCAATTGACGATGAGAATTCAGGGTTAAATCCTACGCATGAAGTAACCCTAGAGAACAGGAGAGAAGTGCATACATTGCAACGAAATAATGTCTAGAAAATGCTTAAGGATACGTCCGCTCAGGAGAAGGTTAATCAAAGACAAAAGAGGATCAGCGTAGAGGGAGATGGAGAATAAATTCGTAAAAACAATGAAAGATGGATAGACTCGGGGGATGGAAAAAAACGGACGGGATGATCGGCTTCGAAAAAAGAAGCTGCGGTGCTCGGCACGCCGATTGGAAAAATGCGTGAAACTGCAGGCAACAGCTTCGCTGAGACGACTGCACGCTGAAAGAGTCTCACGGCGCGGCTGGGCCCCGCTCGGGCCTTGATCGAGTGCAACTGAATTGCAGATATCATAAATCGATGATACCCGCCGGATCGTACACGCTGCGGGCTTTTCAGCGTCTTTCGCCGGGTTACGTAGCGAGGCAACAAGTTATAGGTTTCGCTGAAGTTAAGTATGATTTATCGTAACCAGTTGCGTGCGAGCTGGCCGGGATAGGATTCCGCGACCAATGGCTTTTTATCCGCGTGCCGATTCCCTTGCTTTTATTAGATATCGATTCCCTCGACGTCGCAGAATCCCGGATTACCATAAAACGTGGGAGCCGTGATAAATGGAGCCGGACGCTGCTGGCTCGTTCGCGATCGAAAACCCTCCGTCCGCGAATTTCTGCCGGCACTGTCGTTCCGAGAAATTGACACAATGCTCGCGACTCTTCGACACTAAGCACCACAGAGTAATAAACGCGACTGATGTACTACTTTGTTCGAAAAGTTCGTAGAATGATTTTTATATTCCTATCTCGGCTACGCTGCGAAAATCTTTCCAGGCAAGAAATATTGCTTATAGTCTTATTTATAAACATGTTAGGTTTCACAAGCCCGAGATTCTTCATTCTCTTATGGCAATTAGTACGCCCATGTTTCTGTCAGTTCTTACACGTTTTGAAAATGTTCGTGGATTGATTTATTTTATTCCGATCTCGGCAACATTGCGACAACCTTTCCAGTCAAGAAATATTGCTTATAGTTTTAATTATAAATAGATTAAATTTCACAAGCCTGAGACTCTCTATTCGCTTATGGCAATGTCTTTGATACGCCCATGTTTTTGTCCACGCGTCTTGAAAATGTCACCTTTTTAAAGAACAACATATTAATGTGGAATTTCTCGTGAATTAAACTAGCATGTGGAGAGAGTGCCGTAAAGCCAGCAACTATTTACAAATGAGAAAATAGATTTCCAGAAGGAACAGAAAAAAGGAACTCGGTAGATTCTCGGTATTCACTTAACCTAGCTCCATGTGACTTGTTTTATTTGCAAAGATAAAAAATGTCATGCAAGCAAACCATGTGATTTGAAGCATAAATAAATAGATAATGTGATACGAGGAGGACATATGGATGACGAGAGTTCTAAACAGCGTTCCGCAGAAAGATTTCCACCACAGTTTTGAGTAATGGAAACGCTGCGGGAGTAAGTATATACGCACATTCAGAAAAGGATTACTTTGAAAGTTATGCAATCGATTTGGAAGAAAATTAAAACACCGAATTTTATTCGTGTGATTCTGCGAACATTATGAAAAGAGTAGTATTATAACAAAACGAAATTAGAGAAATCAGGTCTATTCTGTTCAACACTGCGTCCGCCCAAATCTGATTGTGTTTGCATCGGGTTGTTACTAATAAACAACGATGTAAAACGAATCTACGTAATCATAGTAATCCCTATCAACATTCCCATACTGAAAATTACTTTTACATCATCTATCTCTTCCCACGAGGCCGTTATAAATCTTTATAGTGCAAAAGAGTGTTACGAAGCGAAACGACCAATTTAACGAGAGGCTCCCAATAAAACAGTTAAGAAACAGCATTAATAGCATTCCCGGCATAGGATGTTCTGTAAAAATAAAACCTTCCAGATCTCGCCGATTTAATTCAGTTAACGATAGGAGACGGTGAGGTGCCGAAAATAAATCATTCGAATCCGAACAGGTACATCCTCTCGCCGAGGAACATTAAAAGAGTAAAACCTTCGTCCGGAAGCGATAATTAGGTGGCTAATTAAATGTCAAAATTTCCATCGGCGAGAAAGAGCAAACGAGCCAGCAAAAATGGGATCATAAATTACGTCGATCGCAGCGTGTCTCGGCGACTGTGTTCGTGGAAGGACGCTCGGCTGATAAAATTATAATTTTTATTGCACACCGGGCCGCGGCTATTTTCGTCGACGACACAAAACCGTCTCCGGCCGCGAGGATATTCCTCGATTTCCGATCCTTAAGACACTAATAAATCCTCGGACGTCGTCGTTCGCGAATTGTGCAACGCGACACAGAGCACGGATCGTCCAACTCATAGATCCAAGCGAATGAATTCTCTCTCTGCGCTGAGAATTTATTTATTTTCTTATTGCGAACCGTTTGTCAAAATTCACCGCTAAATGGTCTGCAAGTGCTGCGAAAAGTTGCCTCGAATATTTGTCAAAACCCCGAGAAACTCTAGGGATCTACGAGATACCCTTTTAAACTGTAATTGTGAATTTTATGCATTTATGGAAAATGCGAACAGATGAATTTCTTAATAAAAAAAAAAGAAATTACATAACTGTTAAGACACTAAACGAATTTAAACATGCTATTACATTTTTGTCCTTATTAGAATTATCAAAGCAGGAATTTCATCATCGAGATAATTTTCTTGAGCTTATCAAGACAGAAAGTACATCTTTAATATATCCTCCTAGTTTGTAATCAATACACTGCAGATATTAACCCCTTCACGTGCCATTTAGCTCGACGAAACTTGGGTCCAAGCGGTAGGCATCGACGCGCGCTAAACAGACCAGACTGATGCTTGTAAACAGTTTCAATACGAACTACAAACTATTGGTGTATTTTTTACTTTTTGTCAAATCCATGATTGTTGTGTCGTACTTTCCTCTTCACTACTCTCATCTATAATCATACGTCTTATACGCTTTACGACTGGCACAAACGCGTCGCTATCAGAGGATTCGTTATCACTGCCTTCATTTAACATTTTTGTATCTTGCATTTTGAAGGGGTTTCTTAAATTTCAATAATTGAACTGCTTCGTAACAGCAACGATAAGAATTGTGACTAACTGTCATGAGGTACTGATAGGAACTAACATTCAGTCACGATCGTAACGGACAAAAAATCAGTCCGCGAGCTCGGCTTGTTATGTTTACGTTTGGCCCAAGTATCTGGTCGCGAGTCTGACTCGCGATATTCGTGTTTGGGCTAAAACCTTTATCGCGAGTCTGACTCGCTAAAGTACGGGAAGGGGTTAAGCCCTTGTCCTACAACGACGATTGAGACTCTTGTTAAGAAATTTGGGCCAAAAACAATATGGGCGAGCCTGGCTCGTGGTACTTCATTCGTGACAAACGTAAACAACACTAACGCGAAGATTACTAATTTTCTACGAATTTTCTCAAAACATTATTAATTTAAATTAAGTATTAATTTACAAATTGTTACTGGTACATTATCCACTTTCAAATAATAAATCATTTTTGTTCACCGACGAATTGATCATAATTACTTCCCAGACATCTTAAAAGTATTACTTGTGCCCGAACGTGTTTATTGCTTGTTGCGCCGAAATATGCATGCCATAAGACGCATACATTTTGCGCAAGTTCGAGCACATGGCTAAACAGCTAATTGGTTCGACGAGTGACCGACCTTCTTGTTTATTGTGCTAGCGTTTATTGTGTTAGCGGGCAGGACAAGGGGTTAAGCATTCATGACAAAAATGAATAGGAAAAATAGAAAACTGTGAAGACACTAAACAAAAAGCATTTTATTACACTATTTTTAGATTAATAAGATTGCCAAAGCTGGGAGTACATTAAAGACTGCATATGCATTCATGACAACCATGAGTAGAAGAAATCCAAAATTGCGAAGACATTGAACGACTTTGTCTGTGTCGTGATATGTATTTATTTTAAGTGTAACATATTATAAGTGAAACGTAATTTGTTGATTTCAAGTATAAAACACACATAGTTACAGCATGCCATCTCTATCACCAAGAAAGAAGAAGATACAAAATTCCAGGAAACATCAAAGATGCCGCCGAATCAAAGGAATCTCGCGGAAAAACATAAAATTCGTGAAGCACACAAAGTTATTCAACCGAATCTAAATTATAAATGACCACCTAATTTTAAGCTTGTAGTTGCTAATAACCCATGTGAGGTTGATGCACCTTAAAAAAAGATAAAAAGACGGGTGAAATATTATCTTAGGCTGTTTTACGCAACGATTGCTGAGGAGCGTACGAGGGTTGAGATTCAGAGTGTATTGGAAGGAGTGTTCATCGGCGACAACAAATAAAGAAGAGCGTTCCATCTTTCATCGCAGTCCGATTACGGGTCTAATGGCTGACGCTCGCGCACGAATGCCGATCACGCGAGCCTTGTTTCGGATTTCTCGTTACCCTCCCTCCCCCCCCCCCCCTCTCTCCCGTTACGTGCAGAGCAGTCGTTACGTTGTCGAAATATACTACGGAAAAAATGAAACAGTCCACCGTCTCGTGCAGGCATAACGCCGAGGGCTTATGATATAGTTGTCAGCGACACGCCGCGTTCACACTTCATCGGAGCTGACGGCCGACCTGTCTGACAAGTCGCTAGGAAATGCGCCTTTCTACTGGCGGCGGAATTGTTACGCGGCTCTTCGGAACGTGCAACAGATCTTTTACAACCGTAATTAGTAGACTGCAGATCTTTACGCAAAATCAAAATTTCCCTCGTCTTTTGAAAATTACAGAAATTCTCTTTTCTTAAAAATTGAATGTAGCTGAAAATTATATATTGACATCCTTAAATTGTTTTATTCTCCCGACTGTTTTAAATTGTAATAATGTCAGGATGGCATTTATTCAGACTTGATACAATTTTCATTGTAACATGTGCTTCAATAAAAATGTTTATTCGATAATCTCTGACGAATACATTGTTATAATTTCAGTAATTATGAAAGAAAAGAATTGGGGAAAAGTCTAAGAATCATTTCGACTCGTTCGGTAGTTCTAGTGCGAAAGATCGATTTTCTTTCAAATCCTCATTGACAGCAAGAGTCTTCCATTTTCTCTCCCTCGCGAGTTAAAAGCCACCCGTTACCAACAACACGTATGAAATCCTTTGAGAAACCAACTCCAGCGGTCTGGTTTGAAAATCTCGAAGTCGCCAAGTGTCCTAAAGCTTGAGTCAGATCATCCATTCACGCGTGGCAGCGTCCGAGGTCAGGTTAGTATCCCTGAGGAGCACGAACGAGAAAGTTCCTCATCGTGGAATCGTCATCCGTTACCAGCGACACGTGCGAAATCTTTTGGCAAACCAGCTCCGGCAGTGTGGCTTGAAAAGCTTGAAGTCGCAAAATATCCCGAAGCGTAAATCAGATCGTCCATTCACGAGCAGATAAGACCATTCACGCGTGGCCGCGTCCGAGGTTAGGTTAGCATCCCCAAGAAGCGTGAACGAGAAAGTTCCTCATCGTGCTCATCGATTTCAACGGTCGCTACCCCGTTGAAGAAAGGCGAAACGAGAAAGAAGGTTCGAGGAAGCGATAGTCCCGCACGAGACAGAGCTGACAATGAGAATCTCGCTCTTGAGACCTGTACGGGTGTCCAGTTCTCACCGGGGCCTCGTGTTGGTCCCGGTGGACGTCGGCCACTGGAGGTTCGCAGATGTCTGCGAGAGCGCGTATACAGGTGAACAGGGGAACAAGAAGAAGAAGGCCGCGTTCAATGCCAACGGAACCACTGCTGGAGAGAGTGAGGGAGAGAGAGAGAGAGAGAGAGAGTGAGTGGAACGGGGGGAGGGTGGAGGACGCAAAGGGGGGCACAGCCGGTAAACGGGGTCCCCGTAAGACACGTGAAACTGACCAATAGATCCGGTTTAGCGGGTTTCCGGATTCCGCGGGTCATCGGGCGGGACCCCGTTGCGCACCGGTACCATGCTCAGCCCCCGTTTGTTCCTCAGGTTCCTTAGGTTCCTCGGGTTCTTCGGGCCCGAGGCCCCGTGAGAGAGAGAAGGAACGGGGAAGGTCCGGTCCGCGCAACCCCTTTTCCACGTATCAGACGTATTGCCCATCCGCATACATTAACGATGGACATCCTGGCCCTGGAATCCGGTTTTCGACAATGCCTGCTGACCGTAAGTCCACGGTCACCCTAACAGCGCCTCGAGAGAACCGACAGGGAGCACATCCTGACGCGGGACGCTATGGGGTGCTGGCCACTGTCACTAGACCGGACCAGTTCCGAAATCGATGATAGATAGTAGTGTCTACGATTTTGTACGTGCATTAAAGGAACACGTGTGCACGGAATCATGTATTCGCGAATGAAAGTATTCCACCTTCCGATTCGAAATGTGTTCTCCGTTTTATTTCAGAATTCGCTTCGACATCGTAAAATTCAATTATAGACCCATGTGAACCGTTTAATGCGAAATTGGTGTAAGTTAATATTGATCTGTTTGGTTTAATACCACGTTCCAAGAACCTAATCGTCATTAAGTAAAGCTATTGTAACATAATTTTAACGTGGCTTGCATAAGACAAATGTAACATCCTTCGACATTCTTGTGTTTTATAGAACTTTTATATAACTTTTGCTTAAATTCTCATTATCCAATGATCAACTGTTTTGACTTGCGCCATTCTTTTTTATTAATCGGCTCATATTTAGCTTTGCTAGTTTATACAGAACAGCTGAGAAATACTAGAGTTGTTGTTCACGTATCATGAAATCGGGGCATTATTAATGAATGTACCGTATATCCGTAAAATAAATAACTGTTGTGGCAAAAGTTAATGTCTGGCTCGACAAAGAGTTAACGTCTTTGGCGGTAATCGAGACGATAATACAGAAATTTAAAAAATTAAGACAACTCTAGCGATTACCCCTTGCAATATGTGGTATCTCAGAGATTCTAAAATAAATGTTAACACGTTGACTGCCACGCGAATTTTTTTAGAAGCAATCAGTGTAATTGACAAGAATTTTCAGTTGCGTGATACTGAAGTTCTCACCTTGCACTATAACGTAGTTCATTTCAGTATTAATAACTTGAAATTAGAAGACTTTAATTTTTCGGCAACCATGTTTAAGTATTAGGTTGTCCCAGAAGTTTCTTTCGTTTCCGATTAATGTGCACAATCTAAATTTAGAATAGTAGGAGGAAGCTTAGGAAATAATCAAATATTAGCGACCAGATGATTGCATTATTTATGTATGCTCGTGTTACCTAACAATATTAAACGTTGGAGCAACCTAATAATTCCATAGCGCCAGTCACCGATGACCCTCCTGGCGTTCAACGTGTTAATACCTGGATGGCGGGAGCCAGGTCGATTTTGACTCAGTATTTTGTAAGTATCGTTTTGGTGTTGATGAATGTCAATTGCAAGTTATGCAATTGGGTGCAATAAGAAGACCATTGGATCTAGATAAAATTTCAATATATTTAACGCGTTAAGAACTACGCCAGCACCTGACAGAATACCAAGACATCGAATCAATTTTAAAATGGAACCCGTAACTAATAGTTAATGATTTATTACAGTCACTGCTTTTTTAACTTTCTTATAATTCGTAGGTCCAAACAAAATTTTGATTCACTCCGCCTGTCACCCTACGAAATAACGTTGAAATCTAGTAAAAGAATTGTGTCAGTCACGTATAACTGACGTGGCAGTGAACGTGCTAACACTAGAGCTACCGAGCCCTGAACAAGCCTGATGTATATGTCTTTATAATAATGACAGGATTGAATTTATTCAGATTTTATAGGATTTTTATGGTAACGTGTACTTGAATAAAGAAGTACACCAAAAAATTTCTCATGAAAATATTTCTATCACTTTATGCATTGTAAAAGAGAAAATCTAAAATTAGCTAGAGCTCTAAAGATTACCAAAGAAATAGAGATACAAAGATTGCTATCTGTACTATCATCAAAATCGTCTTCTGAATGTTAACACGTTGACGTAAATGCCGTCTATAGACGTCCAATGCTTGGGATTGTAGATGCAGACGACGGCTATAGACGTCCGCCAATTTTTAGGAAGATTTGTTAGAAAAAATAATTTTATTGTGTAAGTTCATCGGACTCCCCAAGAATCAAATAATTAACAAAAAAAATTGCTTTTGTCGTCCATCACCGATTTCAGAGTGAGCGTCAACATGTTGAACAAATAGAATAGTATGTTCCCAGCACGCCCCACAGTTAGACGTTCCAGAAACTTCAGTTTATCGAAGGGCGACCGAAGTTAATTACGTTACTGCGCCCATGAGTTTCAACCCCCTTGAAGAACCTAATGCTTGCAGACCGTCCGCATACATTACCACTAACTGTCCACCGTCATCGAAATCCGGTTTTCGACAATACCTGATGCGCGGTGCCCTCGCACAGTGTTGCACCGTTCCGAGGGGTCAAACATTCCACCTCGCAAAAGGGGGACGACGAAATGGGGACCTGCCGCGAGAAAGAATCACCGAGATTTATTATACGCGCGTATGTTTCTAATACCACGATTGTCCGCGGGCTTAGACGCAGAAAAGATGAAAAAAGACGCTCCGGTTTTTATTCGAGCCGAGCGTCATCACTTCGTTCATGGGATCTTCAGTCAAGTACAGGGCTGCTCGCATAATGGTACCTTAGTCCCGAATAATACTTTGATTGTGACCCAAATTGGTATAGAAGGATCGATTGTCAGGATTATTTGGGTCATCAAGTTCTTAATGTATTTGAAGGTTCGCCCTTTTGTTACCGTCTCGCGATCGCACTCTAAACACGTTTAACTATTTTTTCCTATTGTATGATTATTATAGTGCGGGTCTTTATACAAAATAAAAATTGTCTACGTTAATTGTAAGAAATAAGAGACAAATAGAAATTTCATTCTCACTTTCATAATTTGAATATGATAGATCAATATTCTCAAATTCTTTTAATCTTTTCACTGTTTCACATTTGACCAATTTATTCTTGTCACAAATGCATAAAATTCGCAGTGTAATTATTATTAACCCCTTCCCGTACAATAACGAGTCAGACTCTTGATGAAGATTTGGAACAAAATGTACTGAACAATTTATCAGGCCTTCTAAATCGTGTAATATTTATTTATTTCATTGTTCAATGTCTTATGTTTGTTTTTTACTAATTAATGATTTACTTGAATCACTGACCCAGACCGCAATAGTTTCATTCAACGGTCATTTTCTTAAAAGTAGCATAATGTATCACTCAATTCTTTTCGTTTCTGAGAGACAAGGGTTCACTCTGTGATATAGTAACAATTACATTCATGACAAATAGTGGAAAATCTTTAGAAGTTTCTGTTGAGACGTAACTCTTTTGACTTAAAAATTATTATTAAAGAAGATATTAACATTTTATCGCAGTTTATGTACCTAATGCGATCGATGTACATATAAGAAACTATGCAAATAATTTAACCCTTTGCACTCCGGTTTATTTTAGCTACAAAACCAAACATTTTTTCCCCACTAAAAATATTTCCATTTTATATAATTGTTATCATTTCGTTGATATAAAACTGATATAATACCTCGTACAGTACTAAAATGTTTAGTAGCCAAATTAAATACAAATTTCGGAATGTAAACAACATTTTGAGTATTGGTTTAACAATTTTTAGTGGTGCTACATCTTCTAAAGTAGAATGTCTCAGAAATAATAAATAAATTCTCTTGGTGACAGTTGTGATTTTCTGCTGATTTTAAGCATCGGTGACAAGAAAACAGAAGCAAATATTAGAAAACGGAGTTTACCATATTATAACACAATCATTTCTCTATCAAACGACATTAATTTTTTTTTATTCAACATTATTACAAAAATCGGTTTTCGGTTGCCGTCAAGTCGGCAGCGAGCGAACGAAGAACTCCTGGGCGACTGCCGAAGAAGAAGCAACGACGATCAGTCTTCCCATAGCCAGGGTCGCTTCCTATCATTAAAAATAGAATGGCCCCATAATCTCGCGCAACCCTCGGTCCCGATCGCGACCCATCCTCCACCGAAATTTCGAAACTGGTATTGCCCCTTCCGTGGACTGACCTCCGTCCATCCGCGCCCATCGGAATCCGGTTTCTGGACAATAACGCGACCGTAGGGGCTGGCGGGTCAGCCGGTTCCGCAAAGGAGGCAGAAGATCCACGGCAACCTGTCGAAGAGGTGTGAGACAAGGGACCAGTTCGAGGGTGACACGGACAAGGGAGGACAGTGACCACACGTTTGTCCGGCGACGTCCTTTTTGGGGATGACCATCGTCGTGTTCCCCGGGGGTTGCGCGACTTGCGAATGTTGCATACATTTTTTTCTCTCTCGCTCTCTGTCTCCCTTTTCTCTTCAGAAACTCTCGGATTCTAATTCCGCCACTGGTTCTGTGGGAACGAAAACTCGTTCGCGGGAGTCGCTCTTCGAACGTCTCGTAAACGGCCGAAGAGAAACGGAGGACAATGGACAGCCGTTTCGAAAAAATTTCCTCGACAGTGAGAAAGAGAGAGAGAGGCGAGAATACACGTGCGAGGATTACGTCGGTAATAACGACCATCCTGGTGCATACTGGTAAAGATCGGTACGCTCGTCGAACGGCCCATGGGAAAAACCGGACCAACCGGACAACTGACCAACGCCGAACGGAAGTGCCTCGATAAGACGTGTTTCGGTGTGCGTGCCCTGCGCGACCAAACACGAAGAATGGAAAAGAAATATCACCTGGCAGTTGGCCTCGAGATTTCACGCGATCCGCCGACGGTTACGCTGCCGATCCCTTTACGCCCGTCATACTAACAACCGAACGGACGTTCGCCAAGGGGTGGACAATCTCTCGACCATCCTCCGTGGATCGCATGATTCATCGTCTCCTGGGGAGATATTTTTTTCACAACGTACGATCGCGCGCCTCCCTTTGTTCGAACAGTGCCAAAATGGAATCGTTAGTTATCCAATAGAGATTTTTAAGCGGTGGCTTTTTTTTCAACAAGTTCGTTATACTTTATCGGTTGTAATACATTTTATACGTTTGCTCGATTTAGGACCAGTGACGTTGGTAGTTCGTGAGTGTGCTACATGGTTGGTGCGATGTTTGTGGCTCGCCGGTTAATCGTGTGTTGAGAATTAGTTGATTGTTGTTAGTGACATTCGGAGATGATGCAGAGAATTTAGTGATTTAGCACGACTGTTTATTTTTGTGATGTGAAATGGCCGCGATAGAGTAGACTCCCTATATACAGTCGGTGATAAAATGATTCGGACACTTTTAAATAGACGATAAACTTTTTTCTGATTGAACCAAACGACTTAAATTTTTTTTGTGACGTTAGAAGTATTAATTTACTATGTGGCAAGAAATTTGTTTTTGAGAAAACAGCAATTGGTCGGAATTGCAGAGAAAATACTAAATAATGTTGTTAAAACTTTTTTATGTGGGCCTACGTTGAAAATTTAAAAAATACATTATGCAGACCTGTGTCAGTTATAATTAGACTGCGGAACTTTATGCAAAATAAAAATGTTCTTCATTAATCGCAATAAACAGAAGCCAGATAAAAATATTATTATTTTTTTAATACTTTCAGTGAGTTGAAAAGAATGTATTCATATTTTTAAATGCCTTCAATTTATACACTGTGTTTTTCATCTACTCATTTTTGTCATAAATGCATAAAATCCGCAGTCTAGTTATAATAATATACATTCCGAAAATTTCATTAAACTTCGGTCAACATTGCCATTAGCTACATATGGTTAAAGATATTGAAAATCGTAGTTTTCCACGCTTTTCGGCTCCTAGCCGTAATAAATCCAAAGATTCTTACATCTTTCGATGTCTGTAGTTTCTTTCTGCATCAACCGATTTTGATGAAATTTTAAAAGCTGTGAATAACACATCGATATTTTTAAATTCTTTCAATCTTTGCACTCATTCAAATTGCCACTATCCATTTTTGTCGTTAACGCGTAAAATCTAGTAATTAGCCTCACCTCACATGAAACACAAAATTGCGGTTGTTGTTTGCAGTAATGTTCATCAACATAATACTCACTGTGAAATCGTCCCATGATTTATCGCGCATTAACAACCCGAGGCATTAACGTTCCCAAGCAACAACCGCGCGTGCGTATATTGTTCTTTTCGCCGTGAGACGTTTAATTCAATTTATAAAGGCGCCCAGGATGTTGCTCGAGAAAAAGGTCACGTTACTTCGATTGGCTTTCTCTTATACGAAAGATTGATAAACGAGAGGTCCGAAGGAAACACGGCCGAAACAGGAAACGAACCATCGCGAACCAGTGGATGGTGTTAGGCGATCGATCGCGGCAATCATAGTTTTCAGACGGTTTCAAGGATTTCCGTAGCGATAAGCAATTCCACGAGCAACGTGCAGTGAGCGATGCATGTTGCAAACAAAAAGACGGGATTCTTCTCACCGAAAGAGGGTCGGCCGATTGAGTCTTCTCACAAGGAAACGATCGAGGAAATTGCACGTGCGATTGCAACTATCGATCGGGTGGATATGCAAATTGTGTTTGCTGCGGGTGTCCGATAATTTTCATTTTGACATGGACTTCTGTGTGGCGCAATCTCTGCTGGGATCGTGTTTACTGTCCACATTCATTCAATAATGTAGGTATTTCGCGGAACGGGTATTAATATTGCTAATGATTCTAACGCGCATGCTAATTAAAAAGCAGTTTCGTGTTAATTTCTAATAATAAGGGGGAAACGTGCTAATTGTTATATCTTGTAACCACTCGAAGGTCGTGCAATTGTTCATTAACATTTTGCAGTGTCCAAATTACACAGAATTCTATAAGAATTTGTATTTATTAAGACAAGGTTCTAGAAATCTCAGGAAGCTTTTATATTTATTTTAGCTTGAGACACGATTACTATACGAAGTCTGCTACATTTCGTTTACTAGATAGTGTACTTTATTCCAGTCTCAATTTTTGCATCAATTCAAAATACTAACAAGAAGGTTATTTAATACTGTGTGCAAATATCATCGATACAAAATATTAACAATATAGTACGGTCAAGTGTTTTTACTCAGTACTATAGCTTAATACTAGTATAATACACTAAACAGAACACTTCAGAGTACCACAATGAAACAAAATTTCACAGATTATTAAAAAAGAAGTACTTATATTATTGAAACATGTAATATTATTTGGTAAACTGACTGAAAAGTGTGGAATATTTCTATTAAGACATTGGAAAAACTTTCTTGAAGGGGCCATTAAATAAAAAATATCACAAAATATCAGCATAGTATAAAGATCTAGTAACAAATACGTCAAATCGATTTGCATCTGTCGGAGCAGTCAAAGGTTCTTGCATAAAATATTAAATATATTTCTTGATTAGAATTTTTTTGGAATGGTGTGTCATTGAGCTAGAAATAAAATGCTATAACTAATAAATACAATGTAAGAAAATTAAATCACATAATTTTTACGAATGTAAAATCACGTGCTCCTTGATTTCTTTATGATCCCGTTTTAATAGACATACAACTAATGATTTTCCGGAAAATGGTTTCATTGGTTCCATTTTGTTCCTCAATGTATGTCGCAGCACTCGTTTTGCGACATATAATAGTATTTTAGTAGAAATCTGAACCCCTTGTATTACGAAATATTTTACGGTTGCAGTGATTAGAACTTCTTTGCAACTTATAATTTGTTAGAAGTAGATAAATTTATATCTATTGTACGCCTATTTGTTCTTCAATTACTGTATATTAACAACAACGTAATACAATTTTATTTCGGTTTGAAGGAAATTACAGTAAATCCTCTATAAACGCATAAAAGCTGTAACGGATAAACGCATAAAATATATCCCCTCCACTTAGTAATTTGATCTCGGCTCGGGCATATCGGTGTGAGCTACTACTAATGCGACGCGGAGAGTCGCAGTTGTCGGTACAATCCAAAGGCCCGTGCGTCATCACAATGTAACACCAATACTTAATCTTTGTTATTATTACTTATTTTTTTATGAATCTTTCATCGATATATTCGTGGCATTTTTCTGATTAAAACAAGACCAAACACGACATGATTTCAAATGTGTAAATACTGTTGTAGTATTTAGTGGTTTAAATGGCTATGAACGTTTCGGGCGCAAAGAAGGACAGCGTATGGGAAAGAAAGAGACGCGGAGAGTCGCAGTCGCCTTTACACGCGCTGTCCTTCTCTACGTTCGGCTCGGCCTTTGAAGATCGAAAAATAGCTACCCGTAACGGATAAACGCATAGTTATCCCCCTGAGGTTTATGCGTTTATAGAGGATTTACTGTAATAACACACATATTTAGTAGATTCTGTTCGAAATCTTCGTCAGGAGTCTGAGTCGATGTTATGGTACAAAGGGTTAAAGTTGGTGTTCGAATTTTTTTATATAATATTTATTTGCTGGACCCCCCAGAAAAATCTAACTTTTTTTCTTGCAGTGGACCCGCTCTATTGAGGAAGCAATGATTATGCACATTTTACTTTACGAAGAATAATTTTATTCCTAATAACTGAGAGCAAAGTTATGTATAATAATCAGTTTAATTACTTTGTCAGAGAAAGTATCTTGAGAGTTATTTAGAATTGCACAGCAAAAAAGTAATGTTATAATGTGCGGCGGGAAATTGAATAGGATTCCATTTCTGGAACGGTAATATCATCCGCATAATTATTGGCACTCGTTTAATTATTTCGCGGACTATCAGAGGATCTCGGACCAGGTTCGAGATATGGTCCGTGCAAGGCTCACTTGTCTTTTCGCATGATTGATGGACTTGCCAGGGTTCGCGTTCGCCTAACGCGATCCGATTTGATTTCTCTCCACCGATTTCGCCTGTCATAGTCTGAAGGCTTTATTATCCGCCGCAGCTTATTACTTGCCGCTTTTATCTAGCCCAGCATGCAAACAGCGCACGCGGAAACGGAGATTTGCCGATCAATCGGCCGATAATTACTTGTTTCTTTGTACATACACGTTTTGCACTACCGTTCGTCGTTCGGTACACGCACTCTAACCTCGTTACCGTGTAATCGGCAAATATTTTTCTGGTTCTCCGTATCGAGCTGACAAAACCAATATTTAACACATCATTATTAATATTTTAAATATAGAAAATATTTATATTTACGATAGAAACAAATGCAATGATAAAACTCGTCATATGTAAAGAAAATATTATTGTCAAAATGATCACGTTTGTTTTGTCATAATTTAAAGCATCAGTAAATTAGGAATTAATTTAAGAAAGGGTATAATCACTCTGAAGCATTCAGAACAATTTTATTGACAATGTCTATCGTCATCTTCATTGTTAAAAATATTAAGGAGTGTTCTAATGCTTTGTCTTGCTACTTAAGTTTTTTAATCACTTTTTTATAGTGCTTGATGATTTATTATTTCATACTTGGTAAAAAGGAAAATAAATCCAACATTTTATTAGTATTTAAAAAAAATATTATTAACTCTTGTACATATTTGTTTAATATATGTATGTAGGGTGTGGCATTTAAAACAGAATACCAGAATAACTTGCATAGCTTTTGGAGATAGAAGAAAATTCCTCAGACCAAACTTATTTGGTATCGAAGGTCTTATAATCGGATGCTATTAGTATTTTTATAGGTGGAGGCATCAAGGAGATATGAAGGTCAACTCTGTTTTTTTAAATGGTACAGTATGTTTTTTTACTTACATTCTGATAGAGTATTTGAAGACGAATACAATGACCTATTGTTAAGGTCATTAAAGGTCATTCAAGGTCAACTGCAAGAGAAAATAAATTGTCTCAAAGCACTATGAATACTTTTGTGTATTTGTATGTATCCATGTTCAAGGTCGCCAATTTGAACACATACTAGCAGTGAATACGTAAATAACATGTTGCATCTAAATCGTCGAAGTATTCGAAAAGTGTCTCATGATTTAGCTGCACCTACCTGCCCCTTAATTTGAATAAATTTATCTTGCATAAATAGTTTTCAAACAATTCATAAAAGAAAAACTCGAAAATTCGTTTAAATCTTGTAGCTTAATTAACTGTTTACAGAAGTAAGTTGTACGGCAAAGAGGAGAATATTGCCGTGCAAGGTTCAACTGAACAATGTCGCGATGTACGCTGCATAATAGTAATGTCGGTACATCAAAGTTGGATTCTTATGTCTCAGTAATAGTTTCTGCAAAGACAAAAGTATTCTAGTGTTTTGAAAATTTCTTGGTCTCACCTTCAAGAATACGTAATCAAAAACATAAGTTTTCACTAAAAAATTCAACTGTAATCCCTACGGAGCTTTTCAATGTTACTGCAATGTCAAACAAATACAATCATTAGATACTCTATTTTATACCCTACAACTTTCGTCTCAAACATTTTTTCGTATCACCTATAATTTTCAAGTAATGGAATTTTGTCCAATAAAACAGCGATAGTCAGCTCTGATCTGAGGATAGTTCGACAATCGAACGGAATTAATAAATAACCATCGACGCGTGGAGAATTGCACGGTTCTGTTGTCCTCGCGTGCAATCGCGCCGATCTAGCAGTGTCCCAGCGATCATTCGATCATTTGATTTTCAACGACGCTTAAAGACTGTTTTGCGTTCGATAAAACTGGCCGCGTATTTATTTCTCGTGGGACCGATTGCTAAACGTTTTGAAGAATGTGAGAGGCCGGAGTGATTGTCATTCTTTGGCGTGTTTAGAAGAAGTTTGGAATATTTCAGATCGATCGGCTTCAAGAATTTCAATTAACGCTGTTTATGGCGATTGAACGGAGACCTTATTGATCATTGAATCTTTTACTTCGCCAGACGCCGTAAAAATTCAGGAAAGACTATCTGGAGATCGAGGCACGCGTGTCGAAGACCACCGGTGATTCTAAATTGTTCACAGCAATTGCTGCGTTCAAAGAAAAATTGGATTATACTAAATTTTATTTAGACTTGATAATTTGTGCACATACCGAAAATATGAAAGAAAATTAATATCGAAGCTTGGATTTTAATTATGGGTCCGCGTTTTTCAAGAAATCGATTTTTACGTATAGAACATGATAAAGAACGTACTTTAGTAACCACTTTCATATACGTGCCTGAATTTCAAAGGGTGTCCTCGATATTTCGCAATTTTTCTTGTCCTTTATGCTCCAACTCGATATTTTAAACTCCACCCCTTGCACTACGACATATTCGACGGTTACAGTAATTAGAACTTCATTGTCGTCCATTAGTTTTTAGAAGAAGAAGAACGTTTATATTTATTGTATGCCTACGTATTTTGCGCAATTTTTCTTGCCCTTTAAGCTCCAACTCGATATTTTAAACTCCACCCCTTGCACTACGACATATTCGACGGTTACAGTGATTAGAACTTCATCGTCGTTCATTAGTTTTTAATAGAAAAAGAAAGTTTATGTCTATTGTACGCCAACGTATTTTCCAATGGCTACATATCGACGTTGACATCATAGAATTTTATCTTCGTTTAAAGGAAATTAATAAGAAACATGTTTAGTCGAGGTTGTTCGAAATCTGCATCACGATTCTCACTCAATGTTATAAAGCAAGGGGTTAAACAAACATGTCAACGAGAAGATGAATCCTATCTTTATCTGTACGAAAACCTTGAAACGAGAATTTCAACGAAGCTTGGCCTGCAAACGAACGTCAGTCGTCGTTCCCCTCTAATTTGAAAATATTCAGCCGCTCGCTGCGCCTCATCAATAATTTACACTGTCGGTAGTTCTGATCTGCGACCAGGAATAAAATGAAAGAAATTCGTGGTCTGCCTTGGTATGATTCATCTTCGCCCAAGGAGCGTTTAATCATAACACCGGCGACAATTTTAATTAAGCCGTACGCGGCGGTCGCGTTTACGCCAATTTTCACCGGTCGATCTACGGCGCGGCGCGTGTACTGTCGCGACGTTGACGGTCGGTTAGAAAAATCGTTATCGCGATGGCGGTGTGGTGCGTTTGGCCAGCGAGGACGGCTCAATATTCCGTGTCTTCTTGTGTACCATTAATTTTCAGTCGGGACGATCGTTAAAACCCCGCCGGAGAAAGAAGACGAACAAGAGTATGTCTTCAACCCCGGCGCGCGGCGCGGGGACCCGCTTCCTGTGAATTCGCGATGGCGAGAACGATAATAGAGACGCGTACCGGTTTCCGGGCAAAAAATAAACAGCGTTCGTTTAATAACGAGTCCGCGGATCGCTACGAAGAACCGTGCAAAAAAATCCGGGCTTGAAAAAGGAATCGATGTCCCGAGAAACGCTATCGGCGCACGTCATGCAAGAAACTAAATTGAGTTTTCCACTGTACGTACACGCTTCTGACATTCCTTTCCCGATGGTCCGACCATTCAAGCTACATCTTCAGAAGTGATCTGCCGTTTCCTTTTCGGGAACAACGAACAGTCTGTCTCTAAGACCGGGCCCATTGCCTCGCGATTTTTCCCGCAGTCGAGCTGTATTGTTGCTAATAACTCGTTCGAAAAGGAGACGCGTGTTTTTCGTCGGTTAGGTACGTTGGCTAAGAAATATTCTTGACATGTTGACTGCCAGCGAAACTATTTTTTATATAACACTTTCTTTTTTATTGTACAGTTGTAACCTCCAATGAGGGGTTATTCCGTATTTGTATTACATACATAATATTACAATCTTCTTATTCTAAAGGGGTAGGTAATGTAATAAATACATAATTATACAGGGTGAGTCACCTAACGATTGCACCTCAAATGTCTTTGTTGTTTCCAAAGATACGTAAAATATGGTAAGGACAAAGTTGAGTGGTACAATGGGGCTGACACGATGCCAAAAATATCATGTATAGGACACTGCCATAAGACGTGATCAATATCTTGTGTCTCATGTCCACATGAGCAGCCTGGGTTATTTACCACATTGATTTTTACTAGAGAGAAGTTAAGACTATAATGGCCAGATCTAATTGTGTTAATGGTCGCAATGGTTTCTACATAACACATTAATTACCAACGAATATTTCATAATTTTCTAACGTGTATGGTCCATGGTGGACATTTTTTTAAAGGATCTTTCAACAGTAATAGCAATTTCAATCGTGAACTAAGACGTCACCCTCAGTAACGCAATCTAATTATTTCGTTAGGAATTATTATGTGAAAGGAGATTTTGAAGGTTATATCATATCGTATCACTGTATTACTAAATATTGCTTTTTTGCGTGGTGCGTCATAGTATTATAGAAAAAATATAAAAACCGCTTTTGTCGACGTTCTTTTCCGTGAGAACCTAATGTAATAAAGTAATGAGTTCTAAATTCGTCAATGTAAGATTATTGAGGTAGTACAGCTACATCCATGAAGAATTGTACAATTTATTTCATTGGACGTATAATGAGAATCTCTAAAGTCTTGAATGAACGCGCCATTACTATTTTTATAAAGTACTGTAAACGAGTCGTATTTAGTATTCCACAGATCTTGCGTTAAACTGACTCGTAAAGATCTTTAATCCGTTCATTGACGAGTATCAACGCCGACTGGGAACGATCATTCCCTATCATTCAGTCGCAACGAATGCCTCGATATCTTGAAGGCAATTACGTCTAAATACCTCAATCTTCAGGATCCTCGTCGCGAAATCTCATAGTTCCCGCGGAATCGCTGCGGGACGACGACGATCGTCATAACGTTGCAGCCAGAGGGGAGAAGAGATATCGCTAGGACACGGTCACGAAACCCTGAAGAATGACAGAAGTTAAGAGCGTCCTGCGACACCGCGTAGGAAACACACACCCCATTCGAGGTAGGTAATCCGTGGGACGGTCTCGTTCGTACAGGCCTCGTTCCGGTTGTCCCGATAAATAATTACCGATGCTTAGCCGCGTCCCTAAAACAGCGTGCCCGGCCATCGAATGAAACCCATTACGCCGTTGGCCGCGATAGCGACGCTATACGACGCCATATTCAACCGACATCGACCGTATAAATACGTACACGGGCGAGCATTCGTTCCGTTAAAAGCACCGTGCCGTTAGTGGTGCTCGCCAGTGCTGCATGATTACCATGGATCTAACAGGGGATCGCTTAATTCGGGCCGGAACGGTTCGACAAGAAACTGCCGAAAAATACACCGAATCTAATTGTAAGCTCCTAATAACCTTTTTCTTTTGTTTTTTAGGTTGCATCAACTTTTCAGACTTATTGGCAAACACTTGATTTACATACAGCAAACAATAGGATTTTGTTGTATTAAATCCTGTACAAACTTGCAGACACAGTAAAGAATGCCACATTTTTTAATCATTTTTTCATAGAAATGTGAATCCATGTTCTTTAAGAATTGTGTGTGAGAAGTGTATACCCAAATACGAAATACGGATAAAATGAAATTTTGATGTTTATACTTCACAAAATGTTATGATAATTTAAATATTTTGGCATCTTCTGCAAGAAGATGGCCTTAAGTGCTAATCATTAATCAAATACAAGGTTTCTACGATATTTTAATGATTACAACAGATTACATCAAATTCATGATCACCCTGTACTACTCCGAATTCAAAATATCAAAAAAAATGAATCCAAATGTATTGACTAATTCTATCGAGTTAAACATTAATAACAGAAAAATAATGTCGGAAGAGTGGGATAATAATTCCTACTGCCGCAACTGTTACTATCGAGTGTTGAAATCTCTGTTGATCCAGCATTGAAGTCACCGCCTGTTGAAGTCCGTCTTGACCCAGCATCGAGGTCTCCGCGCACTACAATAGCAATCTCGATGAGTTCTAATAGTTTTCATGAATCTATATTTACTTCGATCACTGAATATCGGTGGATAGTTTATCAAAATCTATTTGAAATCTCAGCAATAAATCTGACTATGCCTAATTTTTAACACAAATTACGACCATTGAATATAGTTTGGATTGTTTTCTGGAATGTAGGATGTTAACAACGAGCATTTTTATAAAAACATCAGTCAGGAAATGAAATAACGATTTACGAATACTAATTTCAACAAACGTGCAGCTTAAGTGTTCATTCACTGGACATGTCGCCCTGCATAACAGTTAAACCTTGACTAGCGAATTTTTCGCTATCGGCGAAACTTGAGCAGCCATTAAAGCGAGCAGCCTCGCGACTGCAGACCAGCCTATTAAATCATCCCATCACAAGCATAGTGGCCGAGAAGCATCGTCGCGACAAGGAAGCCTCGTTACCAGCGGAATCGTTTATCTCCGAGCACCGTTAAAGCCGATTTTCCATTTGGGCCGGGCTTTGCTGCTCGGTCGAACAACGAGGCTCCAGAGCGGCCCCTGCTCGCTTGCTCGCGCGCGCGCGCACACGCCCATTCATAATCCATTCATAAATTAGCTCGGCCAGCGGATAATGGCGCGGGACCGGCCTCGGTAACGATTCTTCCCCGTTGACCTGCGAGTCGGTCGGCGAACGAGCGAGATATACATGGTATACAGTAGTGCTCATTTAAATTTGCAAATTTCGAATCCAAGAGTAAAATTCTCGCGTCAGTTCGCCGCATCCTCACTTCAAGGACAACAAAATTAAATTTCTTTCCATCTGAAAAGATAACTTTCTCCTATTCGGTTACCCAACTCATTTAGTTTTTCGCGAACTCGATGTTTCTTGTGGTGATTTTTTAAATAAGGGTTTCTCTTGTAACATTTTCGGTAAATATTACGTTTAAGGGAAGCACCTCGGATGACATTGACCTTGAAATCCGCTGTCAAGGACAACATTCTGAACATCTTTTGTCTATACATCTAACCGTCGCTCGGGCTTAGTTTCCGAGATAATTGCAAAAAACTAAACTAAACTAATAGTTTTCTAAACAAAAATTGTTAAAGTACTAGTTGACTTTCCTGCTTCACACGAGAATCCCCCTTTGAAACATTATCTACCGGAAGATTAATAATTATACTGTACCAAAAAGAAAATGATTAGATTACGTTATTGGGTGTGAACTGTTGGTTCACGATCGAAGTAGATGTTGCTGTTGAGGTATGTAAGTAAAAAATCCTTAGTCATGGGCCACAGACTCTAAAAAGTGATACAATAATCGTCGGTAAATAATGTGTTAAATTATGAATGAAATTTTAGGAAAAAATATAAAACCAGGGGGCACATTACCAGCCCTTCCTCTACTCGTCGTCCTGTCGCTGCAGGACACCCAGCCCGAATCTCGAAACGCAATTCCGTAGCATGCTCGACGGAAAACCCCTCGGTCATTTTCTGCGGCAATCCTCACGCGATCCGCTCGAGGCGGACGTCTGCACCGCGGCCGATCGGAAGCTTATAATTCGACGCAGCCAGTGCATCGTTGCCTTTAATATACCGTGCACCGATGCGTCGTGTGCTGCGGGATCCTGTCCCGAGTCGTTGGTACGTGACCATCATTCAGGATCGGCCGATAAATAATTATCGATAGTCCCCGGTCGTTGTAAACGAGAACCGTCAAGCAAGGAAAAGATTGGTGGGGGCATCGTTGCCGTCTGTGGCTCTATCACGGCAGCAACAGCAGGGGCGGCGGCGCGACGCGACGCTCGCATCGGCGACCATTTTATCGGTTTCCACGGCGTATTTTCACCGAGCGACCGTATAAATCCCGCCGATAGCATCTCGACAAATGAAATTACAGGGCGGGCCCCCCTCCGTTAGGTTCGAGGTACATTGTACGTTCCGGTATCAACCGGCGTCATCAGCTGATGCCGACTCCACTCCAGAGTCTCGATCTCTCTACCTCGGAAGAAGATTAGCTGCCACACCAGGGCGAACACTGTGGACACTGTTTAAAGAATCTGCCAAGATTACCCGCTAATTTCGTCCGTGACGGATCGCCACCTTTAACCCCCACGTCGATAACCAAAGTGTTCTACGATATTCAATGATGCTGCACTTTACAGTCTCAATGCATGTTTTTGTGTCTCGAATGAGTTTTAAAGTATTAAACACACACTGAAACTAGGTACCCGGTTATTGACTTAAAAAATTGATTGTTTGTTTCATTATATTTTCGTATGTACAGTACCTTCAAAATACTTTCTATAAACTGGCTGTTAAAACAGTAGAAGTTTTGACGGCATGTTTCGATCTCTTGTTTCTTCTTTCTCGATTACTCTTAACACTTTTGACACGTCAAACGCTATGTCAGTCCCTGGGGACTGACAGTATCGAATTTACAGAACAATAAAGTAATTCATATGATATTAAAACATGTTCACACCAGCTGAATAGATTTAATTGATACGTAAGTATTTTGCTTATGCACAGTCATATTTTTGCATTTAAACTTAAATAAAAAATGAAATAATAAGCCAGACAAAATTGCTCCGCGTTTAACGTTTTAAAGAAGACACCTTGACAATTTCTGTAGAAAAAAAAACGGGAGAACCTACCTTCATGAAGCTCTGCAAATCTCTCCCCACATGACACCTATACTACATAAAATAATTTTTCTACCGGGTGACGCTAAATTCACGAATTCCAGACCTCCAGCAAGAAAATCACATCCCACCAACATTGCATATAGTTTGTAGCAATTCTACGAGAAGGGATTTTAGGCAAACTCTGCCGCATGCATCGTCCCACACAGGCTCGCAAACAGCCTCGGTGACAAAGAAGGGGTGTCCTGTCTCTCGACAGCGCGTTTCATCCTGATAGTGCGCTCACACACCGGACGCAGTCGTATAACCGAAGGTGTCGTTCGATAAATAACGAGGGACGTTCAAAAAGCGGATGGTCCCATCCAACGAACGCCATTATAGTCGTCGCGGGCAATAGCAACATTATACGAGGCCGTATAGATCAGCGTATCCGGTCGTCGCTTCTTCGAGCGTATAAATCTGTATTTTTTTTTAGTTTCTCACGTTTCTAATTTTTTACAAAGAGAGTTTACAACTGAAAAATTCGGAAAAAATTCTTTACTGTGTAACTCAATATGTTAAAATGTGACAAATTTAAAAAAATTTTTTTACATACGATTAAATGGAAAAATGGGGCAAAAACTGATTTTTCGTTTGTTTACTGTAACTACGCACACAGACAAGGTATAGGGCTGAATCTTAGCAGAAGGGTTCTATCTTGGTAAGTCATCGAATGAGCCATATCCGGTCAAAATTGGCTAAAGGGCGTTTTTGACCTCCTTAACCGACTAGGCCATTTTGTCTAAAAAAGACCGGATAAATCGATTCAAAAATGGAAAATAAAACTTTTTCTATGAATCGCTTCTAAAACATATGAAAAATATTTCCTCAAAACTATAGGTCGAAATTCAACTCCGTATCGATACCGTGCACGCTCACAGTATTAGTGAAAGTATACTCAAAATTATACCAAGCAAGTATACGGGGTGTCCCACGCAACAGTTTTCACGATTTTTTGAGTACCTCCGTTAATCTGACAAAAAATATTTTTAACAGAAGTTGATCAGTTTTCGATTGGCTATATATTGCATTAAAAAAAATTCGAAAAATATTTTTTTTTATAGTATTGTCAAGGTCACCTTCATTTTTTTAAATGGCACTATGTGTTTTTGACTTAACAGTATTATAGCCCATGTCAAGACGAATTCAACGACCTAGTATACCATGACCTTGGGATGACCTTGAAGGCGAAGAAATGAAACCAATGCACATTTACTACGAAGAACGGAATAAGGCCTACACAAAACGGATTTCAATTCGAACATTCGATGTGACTTTTTTACGAAATCGTTTGCGTTCATTTAGTCGAGGTTTCTGAATTGAATGTAATTTCGAGTCTTAATAATAGACACAAGTTATTATCACCCATTCAAGCAGATTGTCATGTTTTGTTGAAATTTTCATTTCTTCGCCTTCAAGGTCATCCCAAGTTCATAGGTATACTAGGTCGTGGAATTCGTCTTGACACGGGCCGTAATACTGTTAAGTCAAAAATACAAAGTGCCATTTAAAAAAATGAATGTGACCTTGACAATACTATAAAAATAAATGTTTTTCGAACTTCTTTTTATTGCAATATATAGCCGATCGAAAACTGATCAACTTTTGTTGAAAATATTTTTCGTCAAATTATCGCAAGTACTTAAAAAATCGTGAAAACTGTTACGTGGCACACCCTGTATATTAATGATTTGGATAAGCTGATTAGAGAGTTTAATAGTAAACAAAACTAATGCTTCGAATAATGTTCGAATAGTTTTTTAGGAATACCAGATTAGTCTGCGGCAGTAGTAAGTGTGAATAAAGTATAACTCAAAAACTACTTAACCGATCAATTTCAAATTTTGCACACTGTTAGTTTGCAATATTCCTCAGACCATGGCAATACAGATTTATCCGAATTATTAATTTTTACCAAAGCCCTTTCTTGCGGAAATTATACTGAATTGTTGAAAGTGCCGTTATTTTTACAATATGCAATTTCTATACACCATTTTAGGTTCATATTTTTACGATTGTGAAATAAATTGAAAACAAAATTGGTTTGTCTGGCGCTTATGCAAACTAGCCGACAATTTCACCACATGTTCCATCTTGCATTGCAGTTTACAACTGCACAAGTGAAACAGACGACGGAGCGGCAGCCTTAACGTGAAAATCGTATCAAGAGTTTTACAATGACCCAATAATAGAATAAGAAGACAAAAACGCGACGTTCGGTCCTCTCGATAGAACAAATGGAAGTGTGTTCAGGGCAGCAGAAGATTGAATCTAGCAACGGATCCATCCGTTACTGCAACGGCGGAAAGGAAAGGTCCGCATAAAATACCAAAAGAAGTAATTCCTCGGCGCGGTGTACGGAGATCCCGTAGCTTGGATTTATGGCCCCCCAGGGCCGTGCACGCAGCGCGAGTCTCATTGTTTCCAGCGATTCCGACGAGATCGTGGTCACTGGCGGGTTGCAAACATCGTGGCAGGTTGATACCGCGTTAACGGTATTATACCGGTGTATATCGGTATCGGAACCGCGCTGGAAGTAAATACTGTTGTAACGATATTCACGACAAGGACAGGAACGCAGTCACGAGCGGCAGGCAGCATCGGGCCGGGCCCCGTTAGTGATGACCGATGACATACACCGTGCGCCTGCTTAATAGATCCCGAGGAACGACGCCAGCCATTTTTCCGCGTGTGCACGCGGTGTCGAAACAAGCTTGCCAGTGGGGTGCTTTGCAAATGAGACAACCGAGCCTCCGCGGAATTAATGTTGTCCCGGTAAACAGTCCGTAAATCACCGCCGCGTAAATTGGACTTAGGGGCAGCGACCGGATGGTCCCCGTGTTCCTAATCCTCGCGATCCAACGCGTCGAGAGACTCGTGCCCGATTTGCGTTTCAGCTAATCCTAACTGGCCTCGTAATGACAGTATATTTGACAGGTTGAACGGCCAGACTGATCATTCGTTGGATAACAGGTGTTGCGATGTGACAAGGTCTCGCAAGGTGTTTCCGAGCGAAACGAACTTCGTTAATATGCGTGCAAAGAGATTGCCAGCCCGGATTAAATGTGGCAGTAATATTCTGTTTATGACGTTCTGATTTTGCTTGAACTGTCCCAGCAAGTGATCCTGGTTTCAGTAAGACTATAGAATTTTATTTAGAATTCCTTTTTTGGTCCTTGGCATCGATTACCGTGGAGAATGTTGGACAGTTGGTATTACTAAAATAGTTCGAGTTATTCGAAAGGAAACGGATTATATTTAATAATACTGATTAGTTTACATACTGACATTTCGAGAACTGTAATAATTATGACAAACATGCAGTTACATAGTGGTACCAAACCCAGTTACAAAGTGGTACCTAACCCAGATTAAATGTCTGTATTAAAATATCTGTACATATAAACCACAAATGTCGAAATTAACTTATTAATGCATACATTTGTGACAGATCGTCAACAAAGTCATTTTAAAAATTCAGACTCTAACTGCGACAACGACTACACTTTAAACGCTTATGCATCTACATATAAGCTTCTGTACTCGAATATCTGTTCATGAACAAACTATCCAACCACCTATCAAAAGTAACTTATCAGTGCATACATTTGCTACAGACCTCCAACGAAGTAATTTAAAAATTGCAGACTTTAACTGCATCAACCAATACACGTTAAATATTTATACAGCTATATAATGGTATTAAGCTTCTTTGCTGAAATATCTGTACACGAACAAACTATCCAACCAGCTATAAAAAATAACATATCTTTTCACAGACCTCTACCAAAGACATTTTAAAACTGAAATAATTCTGATTCTCCACGTATGAATTTTCCAGGGGTTCTCCGAAGAAGTGATGTTCGATTACTGGTCCAAGTGATTCTTCTGGCTACCAGTCGACATCGTATTACAGAATGGATGACAAACAACAGCGGCGTGACGTTTTGCAGTGTTCAGACGGTGTTTACGAGCAGAGCAACGCGCAACTCTGTGCAGTTTGATAGCTCGATGCACCAGGAGGCGGCGCCGGTACGCACAACGGCGAGCGCCTACCTACCAGACGAGAAGTCGGGGACCCATTGGCCACTGCAATGACCAATCATCATTTTACATTCTTTCACCTTGCTCGTAGTGTGCGGTAACCCACACTGGACGTGCTGCAACCGTAACGCGCTGCCACTGTCGGAAGAAGAGACGCTGTCTTCGCGTGTACTTGCGGCACCCGTGTATTTAGCGCTGACAACCCCGTAGGGACTCCGTGACTTAACCTTGTGAAGCCCCAAGCCCGCAGACCCATCGATTCGAACATTTTTAGACGTTAAATCTATGTAACTTTGTCTTTGGTACTTTTTCGCTTGCATCTTCTGTATAATTACAAAGCTTTTATAGAACCCCAAGCAGGCGATAAGCTGCTCTAATTCATTTGATTAGAGTTCAATCCTTTAGATCAAAGATGGTTCTACCTAAATCGTGTTTCATTCGAAATAAAGTTGACAATCTAATTCTAACGTTACTATCCAACCAACATTATACTCATGTAGTGCATTTTTTAAATTAAACACGAACATTATATAAATTCTATAAATCTAAATTGTACTAAACTCGATTTTCATAATCCAATTTTAACGTTACCATGTATTATCAATTAATTCGTAACCCTCACGATCGATTAATTGTGACTATTTCTTCATCAATTACCTATAGAATGGAGTAAATGTGTAGAAATTTATTAATACACAGCAGATTTTGATGCAAAATAAAAATGGTTTGTATTAATTGCAAGACATAGTAACCAAATAAGAATTTGTTTCTCACTTTAGTGGTTTTACTAAGTCGTCACAGTAGTGCTGATATTCTTAAATTCTTTTAATCTTTCTATTGTTTGATATTACACTCACCCAGTTTGTCATAAATTTATAATATCCGCTGTCCAGGTATTATTTTCATAATTTGAATGTATTTTGATTGTTTATAAATGATCACCGAAATGAAGGAAGAGCCAAGTATTAATGTGTACACTTAATATCAAGGATTATGATCAACCTAGAGTAAATTCAATATTTCCAGTCGATTGCTCACACTCGAAACTAATTTCACCACGTCTCTAACACGACTGAATCGAAGCAGCCATTCAACCTCGCAGCGCAAGTTTTTCTCCCTTACCTTGAGCATTCATTGAAGATTTGCGAACGTGCCGCGATATTTGAATGAATCGAACCAGCAGTATACGGATTCCAGGAGTATATCGGATTTCCTAGTAAAACGGACTCGACCAACAACGCGGTAATTAGAATATTATTTAGCCACGGTACTTTCGAGCGTTAATGGCTACCGTGCATGTTGTCGATACAGTTTTCGGATGCCACGGATTCCCCTGGCAAGCAGTTTTCCCGTAAGACGGTATGCTATGCATGGGTGTGTCCCTTTCCTTTTCGAGAGCCTTTCGCCAACGCGCGCCACACAACTCCAGGAATGTCGTGCCGATCTCCTTCTCGTCGATCCGCGATGCCTGCGTTCGGCCTGCGGAATTTCATTGACCGCTATCGTCCGGGAATCGTCTCGACCTCCAAACCGATGAGACTCGGCGACCATTTAAAACTGGAAACTCTGTTCACCTCAATGGAAGCCGATCTCAGGCTCCGCAGATGCTGCAACCTTTCATAATGCGTTTATTGTTAGGAAAAGCGCGGTTCGTTCACGTATACACTGCAGATTTGATGCATTTAAGACAAAAATTAATAAGAGAAATACAAAACTGTGAAGACATTCACCTAATTTAAGCATGTTTTTGTTAGACTCCGAATTCTATATGCATTTATGACAAAAATGACTACGTATAATTTAAAGCAGTGGAGATGTTAAAACAATTTTTGAACATCGACGTATTAGTTTCAGCTTGATGAGATAATTAAAAGACTAAAGAAATTTTTATTTAGCTCCTGTGTCATGCAATCTGAACGTTATAATAATATTTTATTATTTTGCATAAAGATCCGCAGTTTATTCGTGAGAATGTGGCTCTTTGGACGAAGACTTTGGAACCCACTTTGAAAAAGAAGAATTAAGTCGATCAGTATATGTATGCTGCTTTTTTTTTAAAACTGACTTCGGAAACGGAAATTGACCAGTATGAATGTTGATCAGAAAATTTTAACATTATTAAATTAATCTAGACTAACCAACAATCCAGTCATCGTCTTTAGAAATGTTCTTGTACAAAATTTTTCTAGAAAATTCACTACCCAAAATCCTACACTATACTACAGTTTCTTCAATAATTCAATACCTCAAATCAGTCTAGACTAGCATTGAACAATCTAGCCAGTATTTAAACAATTTTCAAGTCGTCCATTTTACAAATACCTTTAGAAAAATTCTTCTTCTCAATTTTTCTATAAAATCTGCTACCTAAGCTCCTGCACCAATGATTCTCGCCACAGCCTCACCTCATATAGCAAAATACCGTTCGAAACCAAAAGTTTCGTCTCGAACCGAAACTCTCCTGTCTGATCAGAAAGCCGGCTTCATTCGTAACGCGTTATCGACGCACGGGTTCGGTATACATATTCCAGCGAAGGTGTTGCCAAAGCCAAGATCAGACAATCCAACGGCTACCTTCATCCCCGTCGAGTGGTGTGCGTAGCCGGGTCCGCGATAAAACATCAACGAACAAGGAGCTCGCTGGCAACAGAGGAAGCGAGTCGATCGTAAGATGCCAGGGATACTTTTCAATCGTCGAAGCGAACACGCGCGGTTCGTGCAACGGACGAACGAACGAACGAGACTCGTCTTGGTGATCTTGGTCGTGGTTTGCGCTGATGTTATGTGCGCGCGAGCCGCCACGGGGCTTAGGGCACCAGGGACACAGGGGTTGTTGATCTCGGCTCCTCGCTTACATGCTTGACGGAAAAACGTCGACTTAGGCATTCAACGTCAGCTGCGACCGATTCCGCGGTAGCACACGCCAGACCAGTTCAGCGAATTGAGTAGCTCCACTTGCCATATCCTGCCACGTCCTGCAGACATTTTCCTGCCTATTACGGCGCGGCCGGATCGGCCTCGGGCAAAGAACTGTTCAATGAAATTCTCCGGTCGCCAAGCGCGGACGATACCAGCCAGCAAATCGCTGACTACGATTCCGCTTCCGTCCGCAGAGATCTAGCCATCTTTGGGGTCACTCGGTTTGGAACTTTTACAGGCGGATGCTATCTTTGGGGACTGCAGCCGGCACTCGTCTAGCGATAGATCCGACCAGACGGGTTCTCAGCTAGCTTCAAGTTCAAGGTTTCGGAGAAAATTGTGGGAGCTTCGGAATTCTTGGTTTCGAACCTTTGAAAGCCGATGGCGAAGGTCTAGAGCAGAGCTGGGCAATTTTGCCTCAATTGAGGCAAAACCGTCCCCACCGTAGAGCTAACTGTTCCCTTCCAGCAAGCGCCGTACGGTGGCGCAACGAAGACACGAGATATCAGTGAACGCGACGAACGTGAGCGCTGTGTGAAAAAGAAGTTGGTGGGGGAAGCAAACGTTTGAGGAGCCCCAACAGTGCCCAGGCCTGATCTAGAGGATATCTACTGCCACTGTCTTCAGAAATGTGGGAAAAGGCCTTGGAATAATTCGATCTATGCGGTGGTACTTTAAGTTCAGGGTTTGCAAGAATATTGTATAATCTTGGGTATTCTTGGCTTGGTACCTTTGAAGAGTGATGATGAAATTTTAAAGGACACTTATAGTTATTGTTTTTAGGAACATGGTAGAGAGGCTTGGAATAGTTTGACCTATCCGGTACTACTCCGTACTTCAAGATTTAGAACAAAATTATGACACCAACTTTGAGATACTTATGTAGAACCTTTGGAGTAAGATGATGACGTCTTAGACGATATTTACAGGTACTTCTCTGTAGATGAATGGAGGAGACATCACAATATTTTTACTCATATCCTGCTACTTTAAAATTCAAGATCCAGGAAAAGCTTCTGTAATCAGCTTTAGATTGTCTTTTAGAGCCACTTCTAGAACGGTGTAGACTTAAAGGCTATTTTACAGGTGCTTGTCTTTAAATGAATGGAGGAGACCTCGGAATAGTTCAACTCATATCTTGCTACTTTAAAGTTGGAAGCCTAGTAAAAGATGTTATGATCAGCTTTAGAGTACTTGGACTAGCATTTCTAGAGTAACGCGTTGAAGTCTTAGAGGATACTAACAGATAGCTGTCTTCAGAAATGAGGTAGGAGTTATTGAAATGCTTCACTCCTGCATTGCTACTTCAAAGTTCAAGGTTTAGAGAAACTGACTATGATAAATGGTACGATGCTTTGACTTACAACTTGCAGAGGAACATGATATGAACGTAGAGAAAATAAATCGAGCTGACAAGTGGAATTAACTATCGTTTAGGCGTGAGTTACTTTAGTCCATCTGCTTCTAGTTCTATGTTCCAAATTTTAAAAAAATGTTTTACACTGAAAGAATTGATTTCGAACTTCTGAAGCAGAGGGAACATTAATATTCTGAATTGTCTCGGAAAATATTAGTTGCACAAACTAATTCGTGGCTTTTTCTTTGAAAATTTGTTAATTATTTCGAAATGATCAAAATACGTTCCAATGTTGAAAATGATTTCCATCACTCTCTGTGCGTTTACTCCGTTTTACAAATAATTAACGAATCTTCAATTTGGCGGATGACAGATTTGAATTTAAAATAAAGTTACTAAAGATTAAAATATAAGTGAAGACTATTAAAATGTAAGTGCCACGAATTAATGTGTACGCTTGAAACAGATTGTATTTGAGTTGGACCTGAGTTCAAGGATTAGAAAATATCACAGAATCAAGGCTTCGTATGTTTTCATTCTTTCTCTCTCTTCGAAAGTTCGTCTCCAGAGGATCACGGAAGACCTTCATTAGCGCTTCCGCAAAAGGATGGATCTCCCGAGGCGACGAGAAATTTCCCAAGAGGGCTGTTTTCAGGAAAACACCATTAACGGATGAATTTCTTGCAGAGTTTGTATAGAGTTGGCTTTCATGCGGACTCTGCATATATGCATAAGCTATATGTAGAAAGTTCATTTTATTTTAAGATAATACATCTAACCCACACACAACTCTAAATTAACTCAAAACTAACTCGAGCATTGCAACCGACACACGTTGCATACATAAAGTTGTTTAACACTAAACCTACCGTACATTGACAGTAACTGGTTCTTGTCATTTCCATTATAATATATGTATGCTTGACTTAAGAAATTGATTCAATCATTTCCTGTGAACAAGTGTTTGTAACTTCAATAATTTTAACTCTGGATAACTCCGCAAAAATGACAATTGGAATTTTTCTTCCATTTTCTTGCAATAAATAAATTCTACGATAAAAACAAATAAAAACTAATAGCACATTCTTTGCCTTCTAAATTAAGCTCCCCACGTTTGAATCACTAAAACCAATATTGACCTGTTTTGAGACTCGGAATAAGTTTTTAGATTGAATCGGTAAGCTTCGGCAGCCGTTTTTTCCGAGTCAAAACGATAAAATAGAATGTGACAAAAATGTTCTTTGTCGCGTTCCATCTTGAAGCATAATGAAAAGTATGTTTATGTTTACGCGTGCAAACGGCGTAGTCAAATACTTGTTATAAGTGTTCAAACTTTGAATTAATACACTAACTTTTGAGGTAAATTTACAGTTATAGAAATACTTAATATCTTTAAGTTGTCAAAGCTATTGAAACAAGAAATACATTTTTATCTGACTATACCTGACTATTTTTTTATCAGTCTATTTATAAGATGAAATGTTTTTCTTGTAAAATGAAAAATCTGATACCGATCATTTGACCAGGTAGGTTTGACACTAACCGTACCACGGTTGTTGAAACGAAAACCGGTTTCACATTTTTTATTTTATAATTATTGAAATTACAAGGATGCTTCCAATAAGAATTGTGAAATTTATTTCATCATTCAAGCATGTATTGTTATAAAAATTGCGCGAAATCGAAATAAATTCAGTGTTATAGTTTTTATTAAAAAACCTATATAAGTCACATTTTGTGCTGGGTACGGTTAGTGTTAATAAGAATAGTGATCCTGACGACCAGCAATGCCGCAAAATTCCGTCCGAGGCAGTACATGGCGTCACGTTCCTAGAATTGTCACACCAACATATCAACAGCGGGAGTAACTAATAACGTCGCGATCCGTACTATAAGATTATGATAGGATCCCCACCCTGGGTACGAATCACGACGTCACGGACTCCTATCCCCACTACTTCATCCTTGGAGATTCCCTTCATAATTCCCTCGATCTGGAATAGACTACACTATTGGCTCGTGCCGTCACTCGGTACTGACTATAGCATTTCCCCCACTACTTTTCCCTCAATTCCCTCGCTCTGGTAACTACTGATAACATTGCTCATCAAAATCGGCGAGGAATCGCTAATGTCAACACAGGGCGTTAAAAACAAAATATTCAAGACTTCCAGGGCTCACAGCACTCATCAAGGGGAGCAAAAGATGTTTTATCAACAGAAGTGCTAGAATCAATTCTTCCGACGTACAACCAATTTTTATCATTTACAAACATTGAATGTGGTAAGTGAAAATGTCTTCGTAGAACGTAAACAAAGTGTTTTTATTCAGAAGCATGTTTGCTCAAGGTTATCGCCTATCAAGGGTGTCACCTACCTTCATAGATGCAAAGAAAATACAAATTTCCAGTCTTCATTTAGTATTGAATGTGCAAAGTGTTATTCTCAAATTGTTAATATTCGCAATGTCCGCTTATTATTAAAACGTGAAAATGACATGGATTCATGTATAGCCTCACTGATAGGAATACTCATGTAGCTCCAATGATAAAAATTGATTCTATATTGAATAAACTAATTCTAGGACATGCGATGATCATTTTTTACTCTCCTTGGTGAGTACCGTAAGCTCTTGAACACTTTGATATATTTTTTAACAATTACCTGGGATCTGTTACCGGCTGGACTCAGCGTCACCCTACTCTAGAACAATGATGCGGTAAAAATGACGGTCACACGACGAAGGTCGTGCTCGACCACGCATTACCATTCAATCGGTCAGGCAGTGTACTTGCCTGACCTTTTCCCGTGGACGTTCCGGCGCACTATAAGCGTGTGTTTGCAATGGGGCCGCGAGAAAAATCCGCGGATAACGAATGGCGGTCGATGCCAGCCGCAGCAACGGAGAAAATGCTGGTATCAGAAAACGGTCTTTAATCACAATAAACGTCGCGATACTGATAACAGGAACGACGCTCGGCAACGGTCGTTCCCGGTGCCGGCGGGAATGTTACGCGCGAGTGAATAAAATCCGCAGTAAAATAATGGCCACGAGTATCGGACGTACGGGGAACGTTGTCTGCGTTCTTGTTTCGCCAATTGCGTCATTAGTACCACTCGAAATTATATTGGCCGGCTCGTTAAGGGGCGCGCTAAGGAACGAAGATCACGAATAATCGGCCAATTCGCCGCAGCGAGTAACTCCGCTACTGTTACGCGTACCCATTGAAATTAATGTCGAGGGAATGGCCACCCCTCCCGTCCCTCCCCTTTAATACTCATTTGATATCGGAATCCGTGGCAACGGAGGGTACGGGGATTTCAATCATAAACGCTTTAATTTGTCGTAAAACCGAGCAGATTCTATTATCCACTGCGCGAACCACCGGTAATATCAATTCCGGGAAATATTTTCATACGCTTCCAATCAACTTAAAAATCGACGTACACCTTGTTCCGTGAGTGTACGCGTCTCGGACGAGTACCTTTCAGTACGTGGGACGATAGTTTTAACAGGGAATACTGATCCGTTAGTGCCAGCGAGTCAATTCTCTGAGAATCTGAATAGACAATCAACGGTTCTTTAAATAAAGTACAATAGAGTTTTTACCCGAACTAATTAAGACTGAGGTGGTTCGAAAAATCGAATTGTTCGGATAATGGAACAGCTCGGTTAATGAAAAATGTATGCACTTATCCAATTTATAACCATACGAATTACGTAGACAGTATGAAACCTAAAATTACTTATTAGTAGACTGCGGTTTTTATGCACTTACGACAGCAATGAGTAGATGAAATGTCAAACGCTAACAAGATACACCAACAAGATACAAGAAACCATCACCATGCTAAGGTTATTAAAGGAAGAGACGAATTTTTATTTAGTTCCAATACCTTGCAATCGATACAGAACATTTTTATTTTGCATAAAGATCCGCAGTCTACTTATTAGATACAAGAGTGCTATGCAATATAATACAATATGTATACACATGTATAAGGCTGTTGCTGTGATATCGATTGCTATATTAATCGATACCACTACAATGGTTCCAAGAAGTGGTGGGGTTAGCAACGATGGAATAGTGGTTTGGATAATTGACGCTCTAGTCTAATTAAATTTCTACAAGCTAGCGTTCAGCTTTGGTTTATTTACAAGTACTCGATATTGGTTTCTCGGGGACTTTATCGTACTTTTTGCATCAGCATTTTCTCTCGCCGGCACTGTGACCTTTTGCTATATTTTTCAAGATCGATCTCGCTGTAGACGCAATTTGTCTACGTCCGCGATAGATTGAAGCTTGAGAAATGCGACAGAGACATTGTTGCCAATGGCAGCACTAGCTCCGCAACAAAACTCAAGGAGATTTCGAACTTTCATTAACCGTACGTGAAAAAGAGATGAAACGAGTGTCTCAAGGATTCCACCGAGCGGCGCAGGACGAAGCTACCCCATTGGCGTAGACGTCACACAAATATTATAATATATTATCGTTCTGCTGAGAATCATAAATTTCATACCATCGTGTTATGTCATTCGAGGAACCTCTCTTGGTAGCAACTAAAACATTACAGTAACAATAAATTAATTCTGTTTACAGCTCAGTACATAAATTCGCAAAATTGGTAACAAGTAAAAAGTAAAAATCTTTAATACGTTCGCTACCGCCAGCGTACGTGGCATGAATTGCGGATTTTATACAATTATGACGGAAATGTGTAAATGAAATATAAAATAGTGAACATATGAGACGATTTTAAGAATTCGATTATATTATTCCAAACTTATTAAAATTATTGAGAAAAGAAACAAATTCTGTTCCTGTTTCTTGCAATCGATATACAATATTTATATTTTGCATAAAGTTCCACAGCTTACCTGAACATTGCAAACTTTTGGGATCTCGGCCCGACCCGACTCGACCCGACTTGACTCGGATATCAACACATCCCTAGTTATAGCGAAGCTCTTGTGAACCAAAAATTTTGCTTTGGGACGAAAAAATTGCAAGTGTTTATTTACTCCAATTTCTTTTATTGGTTTACATTATTCTAATATGAATAAAAATGATATTGCTACTGTTACTATGAGGCAGTTAGCCACGAATGTCGCCTTAGCGGTGCCAATGGAGTACAAAGAGTTAATAGTTCTGTTGAAAAAAATTCTTAAAAATTAGTGACAAAGTGTATATTCCCTTAACACAGAAAAAGATTGCAGGTAGAAGCGTGCGAGAACCCGAAAGTGTCGGGTTGGGATGGGTCGAGAATTTTATACGGGTTTAGAACGGGTTTTCGAAAATTGTGGGACTTTCGAATATATCGATATTCCCGAGCATATTCAGGTTCTCGCGTGTATCGTGATTCTCGACAATATTCGGGATTATTTCCAAGAATATTCGGGACTCTTGAGCATATTAAAGTTCTCGATTAATCAGGATTCCCGAGAATAATTCTGAAACTTTTGAGAACCCGCCCCGATTCCGAATAAAATTCTCGACCCGTCCCGCGCCCAGATTTTCGGGTTCTCGTACGCTACTGGTTCTAGACAAATGCAACTTACATATCGACTCTCCCTCGCAGAAGGAAAGCCAGGTTGCAAACCCGAGCGGTCGCGTCGTGCGTGATCTTCCTTTCTCCTTGTCGTTGTCTCGAAAAGTCGCGCGGAAGACCGAGCCACGCTGTGCCACGCCGCCAGGGAAGAAGACAGGGCGTGGTCGTGATCTCCCGCGCCGCGGAACGCGTTTATTTGATCGAGAAATTTCTCTCGGCTCCGTGGCCCCCTGGCCCCCGCGCCGTGGATCGCTGTCCTCTCCATTTCACCCGGTGCGCCACGATATCTGCCTCTCCTGTCTCTCATCCACGCTCCCGTTGCTCTCCTTCTGTTCTCTCCACGGCACACGCGACATTTCCCTCCCGCTTCACCCTCCTCGCACCATCAGCTGTATCTTTCTCTCCCCCCTCTCTCTCACTCTCTCTCGTTCTCCTTTTCCTCCTTCGATTCTCGCGATTTCTCTCTTTCCCCTGCACCCTGCAGCGTCCTGCTGCCCCCTGACCGCCCCCACCGCTCATCCCTCACAATCTCCCTTTTCGTCGTGGTTCTTACCTGTCTCCGTTCGTTCCTAACGCAGCCTCTTCTATTTTTCTTTCTTTCTTCCTCCCTCTCTCTCTTCCACCGTCCCTCCCACTCCATACCGTCGTCGCATCGTATCCAACCGGCGACTAGGTACACGCGTGCATAGGTGCATCCGTGCGTGCACAGCTCTGGCTGCGTGTGTACAGGCTCATCGAGAAGCGCGTCACGCACACGAGACTCCTGGGCAAGGAACTACGGAGACGGGGGCGGGAAACGCAGAAAAAACTACCCCCGACGGCGATGCGAGAGCTGACGACACGATGGACAGACGGGGTGTGTCTGAAACAGTGGTCTTCAATCTGGGTTCCCATGGAATTATGAAGTTCCGCGGGCCTCAATCTGATTTTGATTAAAATTGGATTACCGAGGGACTCTGGCTGAATTCCTATTATGCAAACTGACTCCTCATGGCATATACAGTCTATCTCATTGTCAGTAATATGGGAACATGGTTAGAAAGACGACAACTTTATTAGTATTGGACCATATGACCTGGATTTTCTATTAGGAGTAGTTGGGTCAATTTGTTTAACACATGACGTAAAGTAGAAATTTTGAAGCAATTGCAGTTGGTCGGAATTTTAGACTTATCTTATTTTACATTTGCAACTTATCTTATAAGCTTTTTTAAAACAAATGCCAAGTAGTTTCTGTTACGAACGTGTTAGTAATTACTGAATAAATTCGAACCGTTGCAACATGCGGCGAGTGATAGGCAGATGTGGACAAAAATATTTCCTTTTTAATTTGTTCATGCTTGATAAAACAGTAAATGTATTCAGATCGAAATTTGAAGTTAGAATTTAGAATATTTATATAAATAAACAAGAAGCTTTTGCTATTTAAAAACCGAAAATTCTATTAAAACAAAGAAATGAATAAGGAATAGGTTTTCAAATTATTTCTGTATTTAAAATAAATGAATAAGAAGGTTGTAATAAGCTATACTTTATGACAATTAGTTAACATTTGAATGGTCAATGAATATTACATTAATACATGAAAAACACTATAATAAATAATTAAATATAAGAAACGATAAAAAAACGTAATACAATTTGTTATGTTGCTCTAAAGAGATCCACTTTTCAAGAATTTTAGAATTCATGATTTCTAAGACTGATGTTAAAAAAATGTATTTCTAAATTATTAACAAGTAGTGCTAGGAAAGAACTTATTTTCATAAACCATTAAGTTAGACGAACCAAATATAAAAAACACTTGGATACATATTTTTACATATTGTTTAAAAAGTTAATGAAAACTTTGATTCTGGCGGATACGAAGTTGTTTAATGAGTTGTTTAATAATAAGGTTATACATCAAAGCAACAACTTTCAAGTACACATACTCATAACAAATAGTAGAGACCATTGTTCATAAAATGATCCAAAAATGAAGAATGTTGTCTGAGTAAAATATATGAAATAATATGATGTAATAATATGAGTAAAGAAACAGAAAGTAAATTATATCTCCTCTGAAAAATGAAGTCGAAATATTACCTATATGTTATATGTTCAGGTAATTAATATGATCATAAACTGCAACGCTTGTTTTCATACTTTACCATCTATTTCTAATCACTCGTGCATAGTTCTTTTTTATTGACAAAGAAGTTGATTTTTCTATTTTTATCCATTCGACGACGCACTGTGTGCAGTCATATTTTAACAATTTCATCACCATTGTTTTGTATGTACCGTTGGCGCCTGAAGGTGTTTGACTTTTAGTTTCTTCCGCTGACACGGCAGGAGCTTCTAGGCGCCCACTTCACTTTATTCAAACCGATCTGAAGACACCTACAATAACATTGCAGTCCGACAAATCTTACCGATAATGACTGAAACCAGCTTTACTTATTCAGTGTCTTCAATATACCTTCCGATAAGTGCTCAAAGAAAAATGTCGCCGTTCACAGTGCAGATCGAGGTTGAACAGATAACTACCCTCCTGTAAGGTAATTAAAAATTGAAATACGCGTTAAAATGATCCCCTTCGCACCTACAAGATGTGAGGCTGTCCCAAAAGATTCCTTCGCAGTGCGCGTTAAAAGTAACGATGAACTTGTTAAATGAGTGGAATAAGCGTACAATCTCTGACTCACATATACTCGGAAGGAATGCGAAAGAAATTCGTAAATAAACCGTCTGATTGGTCAGGCGCACACAGTAAGGCACACGCTTCTCGCTATTCGCTGAGAAGATTACCACTACTACTTCAGGTGAATCGCATCGCGTCTCGGTGAACTTCGCTCCTTTTGCCCTTGTGCAGTTCCGCATCACTCGTTATGAGACACTGACTGTACCACTGTTCGATAATGTCAACACTGATGAAAAATCCTGACGTCGTCAACGGTCACCGGTAATAAAGATAGTTTAAAATGTTTGGACCCGATTCATGGATTTGTTTTAATTTAGAAAATAAATTTAGTAATAGTGTTATATATGCTTTTATTGTTCCCCTCGGGGTTACAATTGCGATTATAATTCTCGCTCCTCCTTAACCATCTCCTCGCCTCCATTTAGTAATAATGTTATTCACCTACCTTTGCTATTTTTTCATAAACTACAAACTTAGTACTTTTAATATGTACAACGCTTTATGCTGTAGCACAACAAAATCATTATTTTATTATCCTTTGATCTATCATGATTTATTAGCATTCCATATAAGCTGAAACGAAAAATTGCATTGACTCAGGGAACAAGGTTTTTATTTAATATTTTCTATATCTTAAACATAAATTATTGTAATACTTCTCATTTTTTTTTTATTAAAGCACTTTGAATCTCATTTGAGATTCATTTTGGCTACTATGAAAGTACATATATACGAAGATAAAACTTAAATTTTAACTTTAGAAATAATATAGTAATACTAGAGATACTTCATGTTATTTTGATTAATTTCTGAAAAATTTGTTTTGTGTCCGCTAATGGAGTGGGTCACGGTAACTCGTACAATTATTCTATACAGGGTAAAGTTGTTTAGAATGATGACCATGACACCTTTATTTGACGGTCATCATATTCGATGAGAAGAGACACTTACCAAGGTTACTACTAATCGATGATGTGGGCTACGAAGGGAATAGTACAGCTGATACTTTCCGGCCCACGTGGACGAAGAAAGGAATGCGAAAATTGTAGTTGAATGGAGAAGAAGAAGCTCGGTTGATCAGGATCGCAGAGAGGTATAGGAGGTGTCGATGCATTGTCTACGTGCATTGTCGACATGCATTGTCGACGTGCATTGTCCGGTGCACATGCTCTCGCTAAGCGAAACGGATATCTCCGAATGTTCCGATTAATTGGAAAGGCTCCACAGTGCGTTTTTTAACGCGAACCGACCGCGGCACGGATGAGTTAATGAGTAGCGCCGGCGTCAGAGACGTAATTATAGGGCGTGGCGGATATGGCGCCAATGCACGGCAAATACTTCGCCGCTGGGAATGAAATTAATCTGTATTAAGGGGCAAGGAGGAGACCTAGGAACGCAGGCGCGCGGCCATCCAGCCTAATAACTGATAATGAGGATAACATGGACTCGAGGAGCTCCAGCCTGCTTTCGCGGATACGTAATGATGAGTGGATGTGTAATTGGTGACCTTGAGATAGGCGTTCGAAAATGTTGCAGCCTCGAGCGTGAGTTTGCCAGGACGTTGCAACGCGTTGGTAGCAATCGCTGGATCGATCTCCAATAAACAATAACTTTAAAGATTGATACAGAGGATCGTTTAAAACTGTATTTCACGAACACACGTTGTTTACCGAAGGTAATAGAATCTTGCAGAAATTATTTACTGCCGCGGCGAATTGCCAGAGGATAAATATGTGCGATAAGAACTTCAAACAGCGGTTGGTAACTCTTGAACAAGTTTTACAAGACTGTGAAATGAAAATGAGAAAATAAATTAACTGCTTCCATCGCATAATCTTTACGGATGTTGTAAATAATATAGGTCTTCATAAATTACCAGTTATTAAAAATTAGAAAATAAAAGAAACTTCATCCTTTGAATAATACTTACGAATCTACAGTCGGGGACAATATTAAGTTGACACCATATAAGAACTAATAACATTTTTCACATTGAATCAAACAACTTCAGTTTTTTTAACATTAGATTACTAAATAACAGTACCAAATAAGTTTTTCAACTTTTTATCTGAGCTTGTAATGAAATTTTAATGAATGACCTTTGTAGACCATGTCAATTATATACACGGTAAAAATTTCATCGAAATCGGTTCACGTTATTATGAGGTACAAACATTTAAATGTGAGAGCTTAAACGCGAAAGTCGCAGAGAATCTCACCCTTTTATGTGATCACATTTAAATGTTTGTAGATCATAACAACGTGAACCGATATCGATTAAATGTTTACCGTGTATACATATAATTGACATGGGTTTAAAAAGGGTATTCAATAAAATTTCGTTACAGGCTCAGATAGAAAAATTGAAAAATCTTAATTATATTCTTTTTTTCACAATGCTGACCAATAGCAATTTTTTCAATATTTTGTTTTCCTGTTATTTACTAAACTAATGCTTCTACCATGTTAAAAAAACTCAAGTCGTTTGATCCAATGTGAAAAAAGTTATTAGTTCTCATATGGTGTCCACTTAATATTATCCCCGACTGTTTATAGAAATGCTAATTATGTAAATGGTAGCAAAAGAAAAATAACAAATTCTTCTTGACCATGATCAAACTCTGATTTACCGTGTGAGGAATTAAATAAGAAACAAATGCACAGTCGAAGTGTAATTAACGACCATGTAATAACGTTGTGGCCTACGAGCAAGATTATTTAAGAGGAATATTTTCGATAATGCAATATTCATTAGTCGTTCAAGATATTCGTGCTGCGAGCAGTTGTTCGATCAGATGCCGTGTGTATTTACGTCGCGGCTGGAAGTAACCAGAAATGTCTCTATCCGACAAATCACTGTCTCTTATTGTACCCACACCTTTTCGGCTCGGTGTCCGAAGGACTTCGTGGGTGTTGCGACGCTGAAAATCACAACTGAAAAATGTACACCTGACTCGATCGTAAATTAATCTCGGCGGAGGCACGGCAGCCTTTATGGTGGCTGGTAACATTCTTTTTGGATGTGTTAGGCAATATTTAAATGAGACATTCGGTGCGAAGTGGATGGAAGTGTGAAGGCTCGGTTGAATGGCCGTCAGGGTCAATACCTGGTCCTCCGAGGCTCGACATCCACCGACACAGAGAATCGACATCTCTGCCTAAAATTAATTATAGCTGCGTATCAATTCGCAAAACAGTACACGAAAAACTGCTATCAGAGCATTATTCAACATCAATTAGTACTGCATTTTTCTTTCTCGAGATACTCTACTGGACTCTAGTACGAAACTTCTAGTCACCCCTACATTAATCCTTAAGTGAACCTTCAAAAACTTCTTTAACACTAGATTGCCCAAGGAAGTCATTTTGACTGCTTTTTAATTTCAATTAGAAAAACAATTATGTATATAATTACACAATTTCTTAGAATTTTGTGACTTTTTGTACAACATATAAATGCGTTTATTAATAATTTTAGTTACCTCCCCCCTCCTTCATTTCCGGTATATATATATATATATATATATATATATATATATATATGTGTGTGTGTGTGTGTGTGTGTGTTATACCTATATTACCCAAAAGCAGTTATTTTGACTGCTTGGGAAATTTTAAATAATCAAATGACTCTTATTATTGAATTGAATAAATTTCTTATATGACCAGTTCGGCTCTGTATTGAAATAACAGTTTTCATTTTTTTCGATTATCGTCACATGATAACATGCAAGTACATGATAAATTGTCGGTTTGGGCGTATACTTGATAAGTTGCAGTTGCTCAATAAGCATATGTAGTACTTGTTATTCGAATCTTTATGCAGTGATACTTGTTCTAACAAGTTGTTGAAAAGCTAACGAACATAAGTGAAGAGTGCTCCGATATAGAATCAGATGCAACAAATTCTGAACTATCATCTGAAGATGAAGCGGATTATATTCAAAGTGAAACATCTAACACTAAAGATAGCGACGAAGAGTCGATCACCAATGATGAAAATGAAAGTGTCATCAATATGCCATGTCATCAATATAAAAAAATATTAAAAATTAATTTTAAACAGATTTCTTTACACATTAGTTATTCTTTCACAATGCAGTCATTTTGACTGATTTTGGGCAATATAGGTATATACTAAGTTTCAGTCTTTCTAGTGTTAAGTATGCAATGAGTGAATTAAATTATATTAGGATAGATACTGATATTTGAACCCTCAGGGTTTCAAATCCATTTTACTATTCTCTCCCTTCCTTCCACTCTCCCCCTTCTTCCACTTTGTCCGCTCTCCACTATCGCCTACTTTTCATCGGGACCTACTGTTTATTACGGTGGGTTCCCAACCCACCATGGGCAACGACGCAGTATAATATAACATAGAAGAATATTTCCAGAGTTGACGGTGGTGAGATTTGAACTCATGACCACAGTGTTTGTAGTCGCGTTTGTACTGAGCCACTGCGCACCCCGAATTATATTATATCTAATACTCTATTTATATTTAATATTCGTCTTCACCGAAATGGTAAATGGAAAAGTAGCGAGATAGTAAAATTTCATCTAAATCCACAAATAGTTATATTATTATTAATGGTTACGCATTAACTACTAGTAATAAGTAAAGGGAAAGGGGAAAGAGTGTTAAGCCGCGGTCCGATGGGAGGTGCAAGTATTATAATTTGGTGTAGTATTGAATATCACGGAGTAAGAGACATAAAGTTTTTTCATAACAGTTCATGAAATAGTAGAAGTTACATTGAAATCATAGATGATCAAATAAACAAATTCGTAACGGTTCATATTTAGTTACTCGTTAACGTAAAAGCTCATATTTAATAATATATTTCATAAAACAAAAGCATATATTTGATAAAATAACACGAATCTCATCATTATTTATTTAAGGTATTGTCTTTTCCTCGTGGATGTCTAATAATGCTTCGAAAATAATATAGTTATGTTCGAAAATTATATGAAGACATTAAAATGTTGTGACTTTAACGCTTCCAAATTTTACACACATCATTTTCTCACCAATATAAGGACCACCCTAGGTGTGGACTAGGGTTGCGATGCTGGATCGTCGATCATGGGAGTGAAAATTTCACGGAGTACACGGGACACTGGGCTCTGTCAATTCCGGGTCTCTGTACGGTAGCGCGGCCTTGACGAGATCCCGTGTTACGATACGTCGCTGGAAATCGAGGTCGTTTTTGAGATCGCCGGCTTCGCGAGACGTGAGTTCTTAAGCCGTTACAGGACGGAACGCGGCTCGCTCGTATCGCTGCTCGATCGACAGATCCTTTTTGGCGGATCAATTGAGCTGCGTGTCGCCAGCAAATGGACGGAATTCCTTTTGCTCGCACGGCACGGCCACGGCCCGCCAGAACTCGCGACCGTCGATCGATTTAACGGCGCGACAGCGTAACGCGAATGTGCCCCGATACCGAGATAATATTTCTTGATTTGAATAAAATTTAATGGCCGACAATCCGATGCGCTGCCCCAGACTTCGGCCCTGCAACTGTGTTCGGAAATGACGGCTCCGATACGATTCGATTCGCCTGCGGAATTTTTCGCTCGGCTAATTGCTCAGTTTGTCGTGAGTCACGCATGTACCTCGACGATTAAATTCTTTCTTTCCCTAATTCTGCGCTTGAAGAAGAAAAAGTATTTGGGTTTGGGCAACATCGTACAGTGGTCGGTAAGTACGAGAACCGGGATAAAAATTAAAAAAAAATATTTTTGAAATAAAAAATTGTTGTATAATTTAATGCGTTAATATATAATATATATTTTACGATTGAATTTCATTTACAACTAAGACAATTCAAGTGATTGAGAATTATTTCAATTCTAATCTCTAGCGCTCGAATAGCGACTTTGAGGCGCCACTCTGTACAGTACCTTAAAGTACGTTCACATTTTTGTCCGGCACTATATTTCTTCGAGAAGAAAAATATTTAAAAGTTAATAATGTAACTATATTGACAATAAGGTATTTACAATAGAATAGAAATATTACATTTGTTACATGCCGTGTAAACATAGTATACAGTTTTTACTGTCGAATCTTTCGGGTGTAAGCGCTCTCCGTGCCAAAGGAGAGTCGTTTAGCAGGATCGCAGACACGCTAAATCATCGATCCACCACATAGGTGTTCTCGATCGGTCGCGGGGTTTTCAGGTTTAATCGACTGGCTCCATGCTCGTTTAAACTTCAATGCTAATTGCTGTTTGACGAGAGTAATATGGACCGCTATTACTTTCATGTTGCTTGTGCGTGTGTATGTTTACCGATCGAACGCATAGCTCCCGCTGATCTTCGGCATCTTGAGCTGTGGCTTCAATTCCAGGTGATTTAAAAACATTGAACAACTGCTTTCGTTTTCCTCGACTTCTATTTAATCACAAAAATGTAGGAATTCTTCGTTCGAACTAGTAGGTAAAGAACTAGTAAAATATTGGATGCTAAATTAGAAGAGAAACAAAATTAATTAATTTTTAAAGAGTATTTTGATACTAAATATTTTTTCTCAGATTCGCGTGTACAGGAAAAGTTAAACGCTTGGAAATTTAATCATGGGTTGAGGGAAGAGTTTATTTGCCCCTTTTTTGTATCATTATCACGTAGGAAGACAGCCATTGAACCGACCTCCGAGTTTTTACGTTCGCGGATTGTATTATATTATAGCGCTTCTCACGTTTCCTGATGCGCTAGCAGAAAAGAACGATCCTGATGCTGAGGGCCCCTTCGTCCCATTATACAGGGTGTCTCATTGATATTGGTACAAAATTATTCATATTAATCTGACTAATTGTTAGACACTAATACATAGGGGTCATCTAAAATCGTTTTTCGTGTATCAATTATTACTAAACACGAAGATCCAAAACAACAAATGCAATTATTCATCAAATATAAATATTATTTTGTGACAATGTAAAATATTTATGAAAACATCCACATACATACTGCATGAAACATAAATAAAGATAATGCACAATAAATCCGCTTCATACACCCAATCATACCAATCACGCATAATATATCATACACAAAAAACAGCTCCTATTTATAATTTTGCAAAATTCTCTACGTTATTTCTTTCCAACGAAACAAGATTTTCAACCCCCTTTATCTTTAGTAAATTATTAAATGTTCAAACGTGGTACGAGTAATTACATTCGATTTCATGTGGACAATATGAAAAATATGTAATGCAGCGTTACCGCAAAAACCTTCGAAGGGATACATGACATCACGTTCCGAGAACTGTCGGTGACGCGGTGCAGTGATGCATGACCCACCAAAAACTGAATTGATTTTCCTCTCCTCCTTTTCCCCTTCCACTACCTGAGCACACTCCAACGTCCCCCACTAAGACCGTAGACTGGTCACGTGACGTGCCGCGCAACGCGTCACATACTACTCTGGTCATCAGAGAGGTGGTAAACTGTATTCCCCTCGATTCAACCGTTCTGGCATCACTGGCGCGGTGCGGCGTCGCGATCCGTACTATAGGATCGTGATATTTAGTGTCCCCCACCCTCAACGGGAATCGCTACGTCACTATCCAGGTTAGACTACAGTATAGCTTCATGACGTCACTTGGGATCTGTCTACAGCATTTCCCCACTATTTATCCCAGAAACCTGAAATTTCCGGGTTCTTGCGCACTTATACTTTCGAGAACCCGACCTGACCCGAACAATTCCAACCTGACCCGACAACCGGATTCGTTTGGATCCAAATAAAATTACTAAATACTGGTAAAATACACAGTAACTCAGATATCGTTCTAACGTAAACAAAACAAACTACACCGAGTATCGAGTCTACAGCGGTAGGGTAAACAGACCCGGACGTCGCCGGAAGAGTGTTAAACTATTTTTTAAAAAATGATTCTGTTTTATGGTGTGTGTAAAGACTTTCTGGACCGACTATCTACAAAAATGTTTGCTGTATGTAGGCCAGAATATTCGATGGGTGCAACATCCACTGTCTTTGGGTGGTGGAAGACATTTCACCCGATAAAGGTAAGTGCGGCAGGTATTCGGCCAGTGAATTTTACTCGCGCGTCAACTAATTTTATCATTTCCGCTGTTGGATTCGGCGTATCGTCTCGGGTACCGTCGCCGGTATTAATCGCGATAATCGGGCGCGTCGGTAACGGCAGTAACGAACGCGGTTTATAGGGGGGTCCGCGGTGATCTCGCGTACCCCGCGCACTCGCCATATTGTAACCCCGAATTACTATAAACGCTTTAATTCCCCGCGGACACGGGACAAAGGCGCGCCGGTGCGCCGCTAATTACCCGAGGCCCGACTGCCTTTTTATATCCGATTGCAGAGCCGCGTGGTTTCCGGCGTTCGTTGTCCTCAGGACGCTCGTTAAATGGCCGCGTTCTTTGCAAAAGCCGGGGCCGCCTCGCAGAAAAAAATGTGCCAACTATAATCCGCAGCTCCATTGGTTTTTTTTAGGCCCCCGGTGCTCGCAGATTGTACCGGTAGAGGAGCATAATATGGGAATGCTATGATACATCCCGTGACAAAACTATAACACATACAAAGTCAGTCTGATCATTGATGGCACACACTTTCTGCCTGTTAACTGTTTCGTTTCAATTTAAGAACGTGCACCTGTGTGCTTAATTATTTTTAAGCTAGCATTATTTTTGTGCTATTTTGCATACTACATCGCACATTGTCTTAAACTTTATTTATAATAATAGCAATTGCAAATTTTGTTTACTACATGACGAGAATATTCGTCATTAGACAAAAAAATGTCATCATGACGAGTATACTCGATGTAAATCGTTAATTTATTCATTATTACATGTTGATCTTTATAGAACTTTTTATCAAAAAATGAATAACGCTGCAGATAGCCTTAAGCATTGTGAATTTTATAATTATAAAAGAAGTCTGTTGGAGGTTAATAGATATAGGTAACTCTTTTAGTATAAAACATTCAGTTTGCAAACAGCTGGTTGATGTCGGTTAGTTTCTTGTTTATGTTTGCAGTGTATGGCAATGATTTAGTATTCGAACTATTTTTCCTTAACCCGTCCAGATAAATATCTGGTAATACCATTCGGTTAATTACACGTGCTTTTAATTATAATTTAGTATCATTAATTCACTTGTTTACATAACAGAATAAAAATGGTACGAAATCTCGGAAGAATGCGGTTTTACCATTTTCGGACGCAACGTGCCCTGGGTTAACTGTATGTCTCGTTACTTTAGCTTTGTTTTCGACTTTTTTTGTAACTGCACGTATATACGTGTATGGCGCGCATTAAAAGGCTATTATTATTATTATTAAATTTAAATTGAGGAATATACCTTGCTTAATTTTTTGTTTCCACAAAATTAAGAACAGCAATTAATGCACACGATACCTGCATGGTGATCCATTTTTGAACCAAAGTTCTCGATTCATGAGACACTCTATACATCAACCAATCAGATTTTCTACGAACATAAACAATCACATCCTACAAGTAAACGGAAGTTTCCTTCACATGTTGGCAACTGAATCGAAAAACAACGTACATATGCATTCGCAAGCATTAGTGTATTTTACATATTCTTTTCAAGATATTTTTATGGAATTAAAAAAAAATCCGAAAAAGCATAAAAATGCAGAAATTTTGAGGTTTAACAAAAAAGTTATGATTTTCACGAAAAAAATTTCGGCTTTGTAATGCAGAAAAGAATGGAAAAATGAAACTATTTATAAATTTGTTTATTTCATCGACGACATAATTTTATTAGGATTAAGAAAAACTTTGGCTTTTCTGTTTCAGATGAAAATTATAGGCTGTAGAATGTACACAAACTGACGATGCGAGCGGCGCGGAGCTGTGAAGTTAAATAAGTTTTTCGACAACAAATACATTAATCATTAATGTAGACCAATTTTTGTATTGTTTAAATATAGAACATGACATCAAGAAAGTTTGAAAAAGATCCGCTTTGCCGTTATTAAGAAAAAAATTCCTAAAAATCCTTTAAGAGGCTTCCGGTAGATAAAATGTTAACATCCATCGGATGCCATGCTAACATCCGTAGATAACACGTAACTATTACAGAAAGGAATTTCGCGTTGCTTATGGGACGATCCGGCAGTTCGATTCCGATCGATATGTTCGAGAAATTCGATACCGGCCGGCCCCGAGGATCGATGAAAATCGGTCGATCGGCGTCTGGGATAGAGGAGCCGCAAGCGAAAGAGAGTCGATGTATGAAAATAGAGGAGACGAGGAAGCGGGAGCATGAGAGACAGAGTGAGAGGAGGCTAAAGAGAGCAGAAGGCCGCGAAAACGATGTCAGCACGGCAGACAAACGGAGGCGGGGGCAGAGAAAGAGTTCGAACCGGGTTCGGTTTTCTCCTCGGTCCCCGCGATCGCGATTGCCACGATCTGCGTGCACCGGCCGGTAGCCGACCCGAGAAAAAGGAGAAAAGAAAAATACAGGGGCGAAACGATGCTGCCCGGAGGATTTTTGCATCGGATGCACGCGTGCATAAGCCCCGACGCTTAACTGCGCCAGCCCTTTGTGTGCAAGTCGGCTCTGAAATCGATACGATTGAGAACTTCATTGTGATACCGAGGACTTGCGTCGTTGGCGCTTCCAGTGCTCCATTTTGTACCTCGAAGCACGTGGAGAAATAACATACAGTCTGTTCCACAAGAACGTTTTGGAAATACCTCTGCAAAAATTAATGTAATGGGAAGAAATGTAATTTGAATCGAACGTACATATCAAATATCAATTCGCTCCGACGCTGGATTAATAAAACTGAAAGCAAATGGATTTTGTAAAAGAATAATGACTTGATGCATCGAAGCCACGTATGCTCAAATTGCACGACAGAGACCGTATCATTCTGATTGACTGGCTATTCCGGTCCTCAGGTACAAATTCCATACAAAATTTTTGTTCTATTATCAATTAGAAGCATAAAAAAGGTATGTTAAAATTCAGTATTTTAATTGACCGTATTCGAAAACTATTCAAGGCTTATTAATGCATTTACAGAGGTTTTTTTCGATAGTATTTTCGTGGAAAAATGTATCTTCAGTTTCTCATCTGCTACGTTATGTAAAAATATCTTGGAGGAAAATGAATAATGCTGTGCGAAAGTAGAATCTTCATGCTTTAAAATTAGTCGAAGTTTCTTGCTACAGCACTACTTTTTACGAAATCACGAAAGGTTAACACTAACCGTACCACGACCGAGCAAATGGCCGGTTTCATATTTTTTATTTTATTCTTCTTGAAAATGTAACAATACTTCCAAGTAGAAATTATTCAATAAATGTCTAACTTAAAGCACGTATTATTATAAAAATTAGAAGAAATCTAAATAAGTATAATCTTATAATTTTTATAAAGCAATGTACACCAGACAAATTATGTATTCGGTGCGGTTAGTGTTAAATACCCTCGCTTTCTCAAGAATCAGAAATTTTATGTTCAAATTCGTTTTATGAGGAACATATCTACCGTGTAAGAAAATAAAGAGTTGATTGTATTTCTATAAAATAATATGAAACAGTCGTTTTTAATGATCGGTAAATTTAGTGTTATCGAAGATTGCGAAATAAATTGCGAGGCATGGGGTTAAAAGTCCCGTTGAGAGTGGACGTGACAGAAAACGCGTTGCGATCGCTCCGCACCGGAGAAAGTAGCCGAAGGTTCGCGGCGCATGATCCCGTCAGGAAATTAATGGCCATTCGCGTCTGGACACATCGTGCAGCCGAAGAAAGCGAGTGCGAGCACCGCGAGCACTGCTGAGAGCTTCGAGAACTGCAAGGCGCACTGAAACTCTGAAACGAGGCACAGTGTGGCCGTTACCATATACTATATAATAGATGGAATTAATTAAAAAATTGTCATGTGTGATGAAATAGGTTGAAACTAGGTCTCTTCGTAAGCTAATACTTGATTGAGGCAGATTGAAAAGGACACAAGCTTATATCTGATCTCATTTGTTAACACCCTGACGTACTCTTTTCATTACAGCTACAATGATTAGAACATCCTTATCTTAAAAAATGATAGACCTAACCCAGACCTAACTCAGACCTTGACGTACTATTTTCATTACAGCTACAATGATTAGAACATTCTTATCTTAAAAAATGTCACAGAAGAGAAAAGAAAATTTACATTTTTTGTATGGCTACATTTGCGTCAATGCTTAAATATTGATTACAAAAGAATAAAGTTTTATTTCGACTAGAAGGAGAGATATAACATTCATATTTGTTAGACTTTGTTTAAAATCTTCATCACGTGTCTGACTCGTTATAATACGACAAGGGGTTAAATAAATAATAGTCAAGCTCAAGTCTCTTGAAGCATTGTATGAGTCAGTTTTCTTCGTTTCTCGAGTGTTAATGCTACATTCTGTTTCTAAGCGAATATTTTCTTGTCAATTAAGAATGGATTTTTATAGTACAGGCATTTTTCTGTTTCTAATAAAAAATATTTATGTTTTCACCTCCTTCTAAAGTCGTAATTCTCTATTACACTATCACATAAAATAATATTTGGCATTCTTTATATTGGACTGGGATAAGAATGTTGTAAATTTTTTGGTGCAGTTATATATACCATAATTTTTCTATTATTACGTTTAGGAAACACTACTATTGACATGAAGCCAAAACTTTGGTTCAGCAATTTGCAGCTGTAGCCGCGAGACTATTTTTTGTTTCAGAAAGTAATTTCATAATATTATAAATAGAAGAAAGTTGTTTAGCGAACTAAAAGACGAGGAGTGTGATGCAACTAATAATAATTGTATAATAATATTAATGCTAAATTTTGTTTAAATTACGTTTATTTCTTGTAATTTTCTAAATATCACATTCGAAATCAACTAGCAATGCTTCAATTCTTTAGATTGAAACATCCCTTACCAGGGTAGTTTTTTAAAGACAGTTTCTCATTCTAGCAAATAAGTAATACTAGAATTAGATTCTACGACCCTATAAACCTCAAAGACTGCAATGTGTTTAATTAACACTAGAACCAGCGGACCATTTAAAATGACTGGTTTCTAATTTTTCCTTTCACAATTACCGAAATTATAAAAGTGTTTCCATCAGAAATTTTCGAATGAGCTTCTTCATTGAAGCACATATTGCAGGGATGAGCATTTTTGTCTCAATTGAAACAGAACTGTCCCCACCATAGCACCCACTGTCGCCCACCAGCATCCGCCGTTACCACAGAGGAAGGACGTGCTTCGCCCGTCGCGAACAGTGCGCAGGCCTCGCGCATGAAAGAGATGTTGGTGGGAGATGCAGGCGTTTGAGGGGCCCCTACCGTGCCCTTCAGGGACATATTGCAATAAAAATGATGTCCGAATAGAAGCACTTTTGTCATTGCTACGGAACAATATAATACATCAGTCGCATTTATTACTCGGTAATTCTGATGTAAATAATGTGTCATTTTTGATTACCAGAGCCACGAGTTTTCTCCAGCTTTTTTGCGATTCTGGCCCATTGTGCGATACGACGGATTTTCTCCTCTTTTCACGATGGGCAGAAACACACCTTCGGAATATAGAATACGTTGTCGAGACGCGCGTGGTACGCACTAGTACACTTAAGTACACGTATCCGCGTCGGATTTCACGTGGCGTTTGCGGTTCCTTGGGAATGGACACCACGGTTATGGGTTACGGTTACGGGCGCACGGATCCAGCGGAGCCGCGCCACGAAATGTGCCACGATTTAACCGTGAACGATGGAAATTACACCGGGGCGGACTGCGTCGCGGAATTTCGCGCACGAAACTGTGGTTATCCCAACGGCTTTCTTACCGGCATCCTTATATCTCTCAATTAGGAGCCTCGGACGTCTTTAACGGGCTTCTAATGTTTTCGAGATTCCACAACTACGGTGGCTAATGGAACAATTAGGTTGTTGCAAATAAAATGAGCGTTTTCTAATTTATTATTGCAATTTTTATTCGACTAACTTCTAACATATTTTATCAATCGAAATAATTTTTATTAAACTTAACAGATTCGCTACCATCGCTGTCTATCACCTTCACTGTTAAAATGATGTATTAAATACAACACACCCTTTTGACGAAATGTTGAAACAATTTAACAGAAGAAAGTCATGAAGTCTCCGAATATTATGGTATGTACTACGTCTTTAAATTATAAAGTGTATACAATCAAGTTGGCTACCTTTATAAGTAAATTGCAAGATGGCGAACGTCGCATATGCGTGACGATGATAGCGAACATGTTGATAAAATCAACGTTGAGCTCAAAAAAGTAGGTTTAGAGATATGGGAGAAAACATAAAATAACAGTAACCGGATCTTAATGCTTCCGAAGTTGTTACTGTCACATGTCCTTCCCATTTATTTCTAGTATAAATGTATAAACTCGCATATGATTATTTTTAGCATTAATTATTGATTAAGGATTAGAAAGTCTTCACAAGATGGATCGAACCATTACGGCGGACGTGATCTAGTTGATTAAATGTAGAATACTGCATTAAATTGATTTCTATATCCACGAAATCAAACTTAATTTCTCACTTGTTATCAGTTGGTACGGCGGAAATATAAACATTATTCATGATCTATGAAATTTTTATGTAAAAATGACTACTTATTTATGTAGTAATTAAGTAGTAATTAAGTAGTAATTAAGTATCTACCACTTGATTTTCCTGTAATTGAACGCGAACGAATTTATTACACAGCCTAATAAAACTAACCGGAAATAAAGATCGTTTCTGTTCAATCGTAAACAAGTCGTTCTTGAAGAGATTAAAGAGTGTAATCCTCTTTGAAGAATCAGGAAGCCGTAGAAAAAAGTAATGTCTCGTCGCCTGTAAACTGCAGAAATTTAATGAGATCGAAATTGAACAAACTAGAAACTACTGTACTTTAATTCCCTGACTGCAAGGAAAAACGCCGAATATCACAATTTCAAACAATTTAAGTTTATGTATTAATTGAGCTTTAAAATATAGAATTTACGTGTTTATCAGAATAAAAATTATGAAAACAAATTTTATAGGCTCAAAAAAATAATGCAATTTAACCGGAGTCCAATAGTCAATTCATATACGCATTAGGCAAAATTAATTCTAAAAAACTAAAATTACTATTCTTTCTATTTATATTCACATTAACTATACAGTATGCAATATTATGCAAAGTGAAAGAAAGGCACATTTATATTATAAAAAGAAAACAAGGAGACGTTACTGCATAGTACGAAAAAAATTAGTGACCAGAACTTTAAACAACAATATCTCGAAAGTGAAAACGTGTGACATGCGACGTTCGTCCTTACAATCACAGAATTAATTCCTAAACAATTCGCTCTTAAATCTGTGGTTGTCAGGAAGAACGCCGCAAGTCACATACTTTCACTTTCGAGATATTGCCGTTTAATGTTTTGATCACTAATGCTTTGATGTTAAATTGCATTGTTTTTCTGACCTTTTCAAATTTGTTTTCATGACTTTTTTCTCGTAAATACGTAAATCCCATACTAGGAAGATCAATTAATGCATAAACTCAAATTTTTTGAAATTGTGACATGCGTCGTTTTTCCGTGTAACTACAGAAGTACTTCATGGAATCCTCTTTACAGAATCAATAAGTCGTGGGAAAAAATGTATATCCATCGATGTCGCTTGTACACCTGCTTAAATCAAATAAGATCGATATCGTGATAACCCCAAACTACCAAAACTCATCGATAAATAGTTTAGAATCGAAGGGGTTTTACAGTGATTTTATTTTAGTAACCGAGAAGTCACAGAACAAAATGAGAAAGCTTCTATTGTGGATTCGGTCATCAGAAAAAAATTTCCAATATTTCCACAGGCATTTAAATTTGCAGTATATTTTAGAAAAAAGTCTCTTCAATCTAAGCAGCATCACTGGACTGGATCATGGTTAAATTCGCCTTCCTTGACCGGATCTGGCTGATGGAGGCTGGTTAGCCCGAATTAGTAATGCCAGATCAGTTAAATCGAGGGTAATACAGTTTACCACCTCTCTCATGACCAGAGTAATATGTGACGCGTTGCGCGGCACGTCACGTGACCAGTCTACGGTCTTAGTGGGGGACGTTGGAGTGTGCTCAGGTAGTGGAATGGGATAGTGGAAGGGGAAAGGAGGAGAGGAAAAAAACAATCAGTTCTGGTTGATTTTGGGATCATTGGCCCGAATAGGCCCGGGATGGACCGAGGTGGCCCCGGATTGGCCACAAGTCGGTCTCAAGTCCGATTGGGTTCAGATCGGTGTACTGACACACTTCCAGCTTTACAGGACCGAATTCTAGCCATACCCAACCTCTTTGGCTGGATCCGGCTGTGGGATATTGGCAAGCCCGAATCGGCCTGGGATGGACCGAGATTTCCCGGCAAGATTTTAACACATTATTTACCGGTGATTCTATCAAAATTTTTGAAAGTCCATGGTCGTCCATGGCTACGGATTTTTTAATAGATCTTTCAATAGCAATAGCAATTTGAATCGTGAACCAACAAGTCACCCTCAGTGACGTAATCTAATTATTTTGTTTGGGATTATTATGTCAAATAAAATGTTAAAGCTTCCTTTTAGTACACTAGAATTTGTATTGAGAAGCCTATTAATAGGTTTCCGATAGATAGAGTGTTAAATTGTTCACTTAGATATTACGATCGCGCTCGCCCATGTATACGTCCCGTGATAAATTATTACCTCACACTATCCCATACTCGCTATGATAGCAAGACATAATTAAAATTCACGTTGAACATACATCCAGTTCATCAGAAGTGATGTCTATGAAACAAGTCAGGCAATATCGTTTGACAGAAAACACTAAGTAACGCTAATAAGATTGAGCTTTGGTTATACAAACTTTACACACGCGTATTTGGTGAAAGGGGAGACCCGGCCACTGTGTAACAGATGCAATACGCCAGTTTTACTCGAGCATATTGTAACAACTTGTCCGAAGTACATATCAACGTGAAAGAGACTTGTACCTTGTACCACATCAGCGAGAATCCCAAGGAGATGGCCCGATCCGAGGATACATGGTCGAATATATTCTGGTTCCTTAAGAAAGTTGAAATTCTTCATTGAATAGAATACCAGAAAATCGTATTGTTCACTGTGTGTAAATCAAGTGGTTGCTCATGATCCTAAAGGGTTAATGCAACTTAAAACACCAAATAAAAAAAAAATACAAAATTTCGCGAAAATGCCAATCGTTGAATTAAAAAGAAAATTAAGAATTTCAGAATGGCAACAACGGACACGGACGATGAATTAACTCATCATTCCCAGTTCTCAATTTACAAAATTCTATACAAATTCATTTTTATTTAATTAACCTCCTAAATTTTTTAAATAAAAATTTCAATTCTAAGCTGTAAATCTAATTCCCATTACAAAACGTATACCTCGTCACACCTGAAACAATCCCGAACGCAAAGGGTTAAAGAGCGAAACGGTCGCAGGAAGTTGCAGCAGCGTTTCCTCTGCACCCTGTACTGTACACAATGGCCTCGTAAAAATGTCGTCTGTCGTCTGTGAGACGAGGAACTTGCCGCACGCCCGCCACACGTCCTCGAGCGTGTGGGACGTTGCAGAAGAGTGCACGTACATAGATGCACGGAGCGTGTCGCAGCTGCAGACCGCGTAGGCCTGTCGAGTACATAAACCGCGACGGTTAGGTCCGCGGGTAAAGACCCACGCTAGTCAGCGTTTCAGTCGCACGCTGGGCATGAGGTGCGCTCTCGGGCTACCCGTAAACCCGTTCGCGACCCGCGACGCGAGTACTCGCCCCTATCAGCGAGTGAGCAATTACGTTCCCCTATCAACCCCCCCCCCAACCCCTCATTTTTCCGAGCGTATTAGAGATGTGTGTGTGTGTGTGCGACAGAGAGAGAGAGAGAGAGAGAGAGAGCCCATCGGTTTTATCCGATCACGCGAAATTACCGGGATAAATTGGCTCGGATATAATCGAGAATTTAATGGGGACGATTAACCAGCGACGAGCAAATTACAGTTTAGAGGCGCTGACGAGATGCTCGCTTTTGCTTAGGAATTCGCTCCTCCGTTTTTCCGACCGACGATAAACAGGCATCCGTGAAATGGTTCAGGTGGTATAATCGGGCCGGACCGAGATGATAGCTCTATCGCGCAGCATCCAAGGCGAAGGCGGTGGAACGGGAACCCAGCTTCTTGCTGCTCTCGCCTTTTTACTTTCTATTCTGACTGAAGATTGTTCCTGGAACTGAGGTTGTAATCGTTGAATGGACTTCGAAATAGCAACAGCTAAATTAGTACACTGTTCCACAAGGTTAGAGGTTTATTTGAACACGTTGACTGCCGTGCTGGTCGCTACTGATCGGTACTGCACTTTCCAACGACGCATAGTGGGGTCGAACGACTTGACGGCGATCAAAAGTCTGTAACGTTGCTTCTACTTATTAAGGAATGTTTGAGAAGTTAATCATTTAGTTAGAGCCTTTATGTTCCGTTAATTTTAGTCGTATTAATGGGCTGAGTATCCAGTTGTTCACTGAATTGTCAGATATTGTCCTTTCAAATAAGCATAGACAGAATGTTGTAAGATCTTTTTACATGAAGTTACAAAAAGTTGAAAAATAGTCAATTTATATGTCATAACACAATGAATCTTCAATTGTATAAACTAGTGTACGTCTAACACTACAACTATCAGATAAAATGACTTGTCTCTGATTTCTCTATTACAATTATTGACATCGTGAAAATGTTTACGCGAGATAGGACGGTGAAATTACCAAGATTAATTTCTCAAACAGTATCACCTAATCAAGACATAAATCTTTAACACGACGCGACGAAAAAATCATTGCAAACTGTGACTCAAAACACATTTTCTCCTTCCACGATTGATTAAAATTTATCTTAAAGTGATTAATGACATGGTTGTAGCAGTTTTCCTATTTATAGCGAAGGATCTTAAAATAGTTACGGGCAACTACTGGAATTAGTGAAAGTTAATTTATTTAGGTGCTGCTGAATCAACTATTTAAGTAAACCTGATAAAGTTGCAGGTATGAGGTACGTTTTCCCTTGAATCAGTCAGATACTGTTATCAATTACAGGAATTTTAAGAAACATTCGGTTTTTGAGTCGAATGATATTAGCTCTACAGGTTTGGTACAGACAGATTATATGATTTCTCTACATTTCTCTAGACTTCCCGTCTCTCGATCATACCCTCGACTTTTTGCTACTTCGTACCCCAGTCTCTTATCTAGTTCTTTTCTTAGTTTCTTCTTTGTAGTTTCTCCTATGCTTACCCTGTTTTTCCATCCTCCTACTATTTCTCTGCTTGTTCTCTCTATTTCGTACATCAGTGGTGGGCACGGGTGGAGCCCCTCAAACGCGTGCTTCTCCCACCAACACCTCTTTCATGCAGCGCGCACATTCGTTGCGTACGCTGATGACTCGTGTCTTCCTTGCCCCCTTGTACCGCGCTTGCTGGAAGGGGACAGGGGGCGCTACGGTGTTGACGGTTTTGCCTCAATTGAGGCAAAATTGCCCATCCCTGTCGTACATGTTCTATATAATCCTTTTTCCTACTCTTGCACCATCCATACTATCTTACTCGTGTTTCTCTTCTTCTTTTTCAATCTTCTCTACTCTTCCTCGTCCGTTGCTATTCTTATCTTTTAGGTAATATAACGAAAGGATCAGAAGCCTTTTGAAAAAAATTAACCAACAACAACCAAGAGAAAGTACAACCACCTTTAAGTAAAACGGATAATGGAAAAATTAAATATTATTACGAGCTAATAAAATTGACTTTAACAACGATAAAAAACGAAATAAATTCATTCTAACGGGGTTACAGAAATACAAAGAATGATGGTCCCATCCTTATACTCCAGCGACGAACTGTGCAAGTCGAGAAAACTGTGCGAATAGTCGAGACTGCAGAGAACTGCGAAACTGTTACCGTTAGAGATCGCAGCCAGCATTACCAACCAAGCGCCGAACAATTTATTTTCAACACTATGAACTACATAAGACTGCAGCAGAGAAAGCAAACTTTCCTTTTCAATAAAAATGCAATCTACCCGCTTTAATTTAAGCTCACAAACGCATGGAAACTTCTACGGGAACACATTTAAAATTCGACCCGAAAATTTTGTATAGCAATTGTGCAGCAATTTGAAATTTTGTATAGCAATTTGAACATATCAAACCCTTCCATAACATCTTGTGATGCTATACCGCATTCCCTTAGAGCAAAATATATCATTCGAACTGGTTCATTCGATTTTTGTATAACGCGAACAAGATTATTCCGAATTATTATCGTTTTGTTACGTTTTCTACTTTTCGGAATTAGACAATTCTTCGAATTAGGAATTAGACATGATTTCGAACTTTCTTTTAAACCTTCATGGTCCTATTTTATAGTTAAAAATTGTTATCAAGTCGATATTGTAGGAGCAGAGTATAGAATTCTACTGATTTTTCTATGTGCTCTGGTGTTTCTTTGTCAACCTAAGTGCCCTTATGACAAAGTACCATCCTCTACTTTAAATTTGAAAATCCTCCTAATATCGTGGGAATTTTATCAATGTTGGAGATCGCGTTGTTTCCATTTTCTTTTTAAGACTAAATATCTCTATGACACAATGCCACAACTGTGCGTCCTTGATGAATTTATTGTCTTTAAATCATATGAAACATCCGCCGCAGAAATGGAGTATACAAGATACTCGATTCTCACTAATATTCCTAGTTTTATGGGTTATCGGTAACGTCGAGCGCGACACGAAATTGGTTAGGGGGTTCTAGAGCTCTACGACTGTGATAACACTGTATATCATACAGACCACACTGATAAGACAAGTATACCTCGTCTGTGATGTTACCTTTCGCACGATTTCGAACAAGTTCATAATTTCTCCATACAATCCTCGTGGCGCGATCTAACGGAAGTAGAGCAAAGTTTCTCGGAAGCGTGGAATAGGAATCACCCCTAAATAAAAACCCTCGATAATTCTTACCATCGCTCACATGCTTCTCTTGTTTCCATGGATCGCAACATGCCTCGGTTTTCCAAAACCGATCGGACAGCAAGAAGTTCCGAGCTATCATCAGGAATGTGTTACAAAACACTGGTATACGTGTTCGACATCCGCACATTTTTTCTAATTAATCCGGACTCCCTGCGGAGGAGCGGGGGAAAAAATCCGCTTGGTTCGTTGGTAGTTGACAACGGTCGTGTCCCAGAGGTGAAACGCATTCCAACAGAGATCCAGCCGCGAAACAACAAGAATGAAAAAAGGGGTAACCGTGGTCCGTGAAGCTATTGCGTGGCCTTTTTTTCGCGAAAACACGCGTTTCTGGATAGTCGAGCCGGCAAAAAGATGCTCGACGATGCCACTGACCCGAGCATGGGCTGCTAAACGAGCGACTTATTCCGCGACCTTCGTCCCTAAATGGTCAGAAGCCGGGTGGCACCTTTAAGGGCATGGCGCGAGCACGCATACCGTTCGCACTAACATTCTTTTCTGCAGGGAATAATTATTAATGCAAGGTTGGGGCAACGATGGAATGGTGGCAAGGAGCATGGAAATGTTCAATATTAGGCTGGTGCATATAGAAATCGTGTTCTTTCCTTTCGCAATCACACTTAAAAGCTCTTCCAACGTGACGCGTCGTACGGGCTGCGATCGGATAGAAATTTCGTAGACTGGAGACTTCTTTTTACGATAGTTTTCGCAGTTTCTTTATTGTGGTACAATTTACTTCGGGGCAAAATGAGCCAAATGTTTCGAAGGTGAACCAGAAGCTGTGGAAACGTTCCAGGTTCGGGTTCTTGACAATATAAAATATTCAATCTTCGTACTGTCGTCCTGGTTCGTCGCAGTTTCCGTGTATTAGTTACAAAAATGTTCATCGAACGATGTCAATAATGATAATAATTATAATACAATCTTATCTCACGAGGTAGTGTACAAAGTGTGGAGGAACGGTAACAATAGTCGGATGCGCTAGCGAAACGAAAAGGAACGGGGTTAGAAATTATAAATACGTACGGTGCTTAATGGCGAGGTATGGCGTCTCCCCGTGTTCGGGAAACTCGGCTCGACGTTTCCTATGCACCAACCTAATCGCGCGTCGAGAACAGAAAACGTCACTTCCGATGACCGATCGAACCGCCCCTTCGGACTGCGCGAACGAAAAACGTATGGAGTTCCGTCGGGTTATCAAAATTACCTTCTAAAACTGTACATTAAATAATATCAATATCCTCTTAATTATATGACAATTAGATTTCACCCGGGCGGGGCGAGTCTTAACAAGATCATTAAAGAATGTCGTGATCACACTCGAGATCTTCGTGTCCGTAGGTATGTAATTAGCGATACGACCTGGAACATTGAATGGGATTAACTGTCTAGTTCGGGGTTCCGACAATTGTATATTTGAAAGTGGACGTGATCGATTCCGTAACACAGGCAACAGTTTCAAGACCAGTAAAATCGTTTTTCACCACTTTATTAACTCTCACATTCCATTCCTTTCTCTCATTCTCTCTCTCTCTCTCTCTCATTCTCACTCTCACTCTTACTCTTTCTTATTGCATATCGTCCCTTTCCGCAGTGAACTGAGGAGAAAACAGAAACAAAGAACAACAGTGGAGTCCGAGTCCCTTCGTCTTCGCGATCTGCGTTCCCTGTTCTCGTGTATCGGGTGTACACGCGCATTATTGAACTAACAAGGAGAGTGTACGACCTTCGGGTCACCAATGTAGTTGACACTTTCCACACTTATAGAGTTCGTTCTTCTGTTTACGAACACAAATACTCTCTTCCAATTGTTCCTGAAGTACCCCTACCAATAGCTCTCGATACATGGAAAACGAAACAAACAACAAAGAGTTGTCTGCTTATCCACAAGTTGTCTCCAGAGCTGGATAAAATACTATTTCAAATAGTAAATAGTCTATTTTTTAATTGAAGAATTGTCAAAATACATAGTGACAATTTTATATGATGGTTGCTTGCATTGATTATTGCCCGCTTATTGAATCTATATTCGTCGTCAAGAAAAATTTTAAATACTATTTAACGCAAAATTCTAATATTGTATGATTTAGATTACCAAAATAATTATATTTTATATGCGGAAATTTGACTGTTTATTTAAAATAGGATTTCACTTGAATTGTAGAACAAAATTACTATTTAAAATAGTATTTGGAATACTTTTTTTTCAAACTTTTACCCAGTTCTGGCTGTCTCTCCCAACAGTTCGCGAAGCTTCGTTTAAATTAATTAAATTAATTAAACGAATTAATTAATTAATTAATTTAAATTAATTAAACTTTGATATTTGTTTGTAAATATGTAATAAAGAAAATTGTGACATCATTTTAATGAAATACGTACATATGTACCATAATGAAAGGTGTTGGACGAAATATTACGAGAGTCGCTTTTGAAATGCGAGCGCGAACGTGCTTGCTCAGTAGTGGGGGAACAGTTCGAACGCTATGAAGAAGAATGCGAATTATTGGGCGAAAGTAGTGTATGTACAATTACAGGATCGGGACTCGCGACCTAAGTCGTACAATGTCAACATGTTATCGCCGAGAGCGTTGCCGCAAAAACTCCCTCAGAGCTTGAGAACGTGACGTCACGTTCCGAGAACGGTACCATCAGCGCACCAATGGTGGGGGTAACCAGTGGCGTTACGATCTGTACTGTATTATTGGGATAGGATCCCCACCCTCAACACAAATCGTGACGTTATTATCTCGGATAGGCTACATCAGGCCGTGGCAACTGCTTTTCGACGAGTGGACTGCGGATCTTTATGCAAATTCACGTAACGTCAGAAGTAGGACGAAATTTTCTTCATCAACTTTATGCCGTCATTGAGTGATTATGAAAGTGTTGTAAGTCAAAATTCCAAACAAATTGAACTTTTTGCTTATTATGTATTACGTCGATTAATTCGACTAATAATTATATAATGGAGTGAAAAATGATATATTATTATAATAAATACCATGTATTGTACACGTGTTATCATAGTAAAACGTATGTTTACCAAATCATACGCAAAAGTCTAAATATCCCGAAGAAAGAAGACACTTATTTCACTTTCATAATCACCGGTACATATATCATCAAACCCCTCGATCTGGCAACGCTGTCACCGAACCACGGAGGTGTGCAACACCGCTTGACAAAATCGTATTTTAAGGGGTAATATTTGTTAATATCTCGAAGGTCATTGAGTATCTGTTCCCATAACTATATACATTCGTAATCAGAAACATAAACTCCACAAGTGTGCAAAGTTTCTCGAAGTAGGCGCACTGTACACGTGAGCGACACCGCGTTCGCCATTTTCACGGCAAAAACGGTGCCCATGCACACGCTCGCGATCTCTCTTTCTCTCTCTTTCTGTCGTACAAATATTGTCGCTCGGAAGATACAAAAACGCGTACCACCGGATCAAACGACGATTACAAAAGGGTTGCCGGAAGAAAGAAGGGGGGATCGAAGGGTTCAGAAAAATTGTGCGTTTATTAGTGAAGACGACGCTTGACCAGCGTTCCAACCGTTCGCTGACCCCCTGCTCACCTTATGCACCCCCCTGTGCACCTGTGCACACTTTTTCTCGTATCTCTCGAGGGGGTAGAAGAGGCTCTCGGCCTTGTGCCTCGAGTGTCCTCCACGTTCTTTCGCTTCGAGACTCTCCGCGGTGCTTTGCGCCCGATAACAAAGCGGGGGAGACAAGAATACTCGCAGGTCCATTCAATCTACACCTTGCAAACATTTCGCAAGCCATCAACGCCGACTTTCGCGACCTCTTCTATGTATTTACTCGGTTTACTTCCGCTCCAGATCGGAAGTCACTGTTTCACGCGCGTACCTGTACCGCCATCGCGCAATGCTTAATTGAACGCATCATGCACGTGGAACGGAGACTCCCGATCGAAACGCTGATATTTTGATTTCACGTGCAACCGTGAAATAGGAACCTGTATTAAGAACACGGATCTCTTTAATCCTTTAACATTTTACGCACCAACGCTCCCAAACGGGAACATAGATTAAATTTGATCATTTCCTATGCATCCTTGTATTCCTCGTTTCTGCGATTTTTTTATTTATGAAAACACGGTCGCGCAGAAATATTCGGACTTCTTAACCCATTAGGGACAACACCTGATTCTCGGTTTCTTTCTCTACGATCGTTGGAACCCCTTGCACTATAATGTCGAGTCAGACTTGTGATAAAGACTTCGAACAGAATCTACTAAATACAGTGTCGGCGATATTTCTGTAAATATTTATATATTCGTAAAAAACCTTTATATCGGTCGAATCTACTTAAAACACTAATACGTTTTTACTTAATGATGGACCCAATTTTCTGCATTATCGATCATAGTTTGGCAATGTTTTGGTGTGCTTTGTACTAATTTTTTCACACGAAACAAATAGTGGCCTCTATACTTTTCCAATACGGTCAATTAAAATTCTGAATTTTAACATAAATTTTTCTTCATGCTTCTATTTCGTGAAACGGAAACTGAAGCACCGTAAAATAAACTGTAGTGCAAGAGGTTAAAGATGTTATCATAACATGTTTATTAGTAGCCTTTTTCACATTTTTCATAGCTGTTCCCAAACTCTAAAAAGTAAGCAGTGATAGATGAAAGTGTATGGTATCCAGTCTCCGTTTTTCTTTCATGTCAGCTAGTAAACTAATCCATATAACTTTACCAAAAAATATATAAGTCGTTTGTTTATATCTTAAAAAAATTATTATCTTTACAAAAGCATCCGAATATTAATTTAAGTCACTGTAGCTTAATACTGTATTATAACAAATTATCAATAACATCCTTGAATTAATAACGTCTCTAAAAATTGTCCGATTCGTCGGTTCTTTGGATTATTCTTGTCTTAACGAACAACGATACTAAATCAATTTTAAACTTTTATATTTAAGTCTTTGGCCAATGTTTCCAAATGGAAATACTTAAAGATAAAGTGCTTTCTGGGAATGCAATTCATAAAATCTTCAAACAGAAAAACAATTTAAACAAGAGACAGACTTTAATTTGATTGGACCTGTGTACGGCCATTAAAAGGTTAATACACGTTCGAAGCCATGATCTGTATAGTCCGAGACAGACAAAGTGGTATTCGCGACGGCAAGGGGCGCGAAGTTCACAGACACACGATGCGATACATCTGAAGTAGTAGTGGTAATTTTCTCAGCGAATAGCGAGACGCCTGTGACTCAACTTTGTGCGTCTGACCAATCAGACGGCTTCTTTGCTAATTTCGCATTCCTTCCGAGTACCACTTTGGCTGTCCCGAATAATACTTCAATCGTACATTGCAGAGACAGGAAGACGACTAAAGCAAAGGAGCGACTGGTTATTGAGCACGTGCATTTTTCAAATCATGCAGAGATTTTATATTGCCCATGTGTTGCTTTGCTAGTCATCTTGTCATCGCTGCACAGCGCATACAAAGCCTGTCGCAAAATTAACCGAACTTGACAACGGACGAACTAGTGGCGAAAATGAAAAAGTTTTACCATCCAGAATCCCTTTGATCACTTTTATTGCATTTGGATTATTATAGTGTGACTCGTAACACTTGGAAAGTGAGTTTGCTGTCGCAGTATTGCACTGTGTGATCTTTTCTGTTTCTACGAATTAACCCTTTGTTTGCGAAAGGCGTATATGTATGTAGATTCTAGAAACTTTGATCGGTAACCACATTAATTACTTGATTAAATTGAAATGAGCAAATTTCAAATATCTAGAAACGTTTTTTTAATTTATGATTTTTGAGGATGTAAAGATGCATCCTCGAAGAATTATTCAACAAATTTATTTCTTTGGGTATATATTGTTAAAACAAATGGCTAAAAATTTGGTAGACAAATTCTTGTTATTTTCATGTTATTTTTAGTGCTCCGTGAACCTCGTGATAACATTAATAATGCGATTCTTGCTTTCACTACAGCGACAATTGAATTGTAAATTATCTTAGCTTGACAAAGTGATTGAAATGCGAGAATCTCGTAATCGTATCTCAAGTTCAAGGGTTAAAGGGACGCAATTGGAAGGATAAAAGTCATTTGACGCAGATCGCAAGTTCACCACGCAGGAAACGTATTTCAGAGAAACCGACGTTGTTAAAAATTGCCTGTCTCTTCGTTTCGGAAAGTTCGGTTATTTTCGCAACAGGCCACGCGAAACAACGAATTAACCCCCTGGAACGTCGCAGAGGACTTCGGTAACACCTGTTACAATCTACAATCTCGTTAAACTCACGTATTTCTCGCGGCGTCGAATTCGATGCGATCCGTTCTCGATTAAAAAAACCGTCGTTTACCCTGAATTGTGTTTCTTAATTTGTACCCTGGGTTGAATTGTTGCTGTCCGACAAGGAGTAGAATATCCGGTGATAGAAGGGTCAAGATTAAAGAATCGTTTTACGGAGGGTCGATAATCGTTCGTGGGGCGGAAAGAGATCGCACGGGAGCGGAAAATGGCGGCGCGCCAGCCTGTTCTTTATTTTATTTTGTTCTAATCGTATTCTTTCTGCCGAGACACGCGGAACAACAGGATCAATGAATTAAAAAAACTGGTGTGTTCTCTCTTTCTCTCTCTTTCGTCCTCGCTCTCTCTCTCTCTTTCTCTCTCTCTCTTTCGTCCTCGCTCTCTCTCTCTCTTTCTCTCTCTCTCTTTCTCACCGTTTCGCACACTCTCTCCCACTCTCTCCCGCCCTTTCTCTCTGCCTCGCGCACGATTCGCACCCCGCCACCCTTAAATGCCGAACATTGTAGCACATGTACGTGATTCCATATATATTTATAATATATATTTTTTTGTTTCCTTTTATATTTATATATATATGTATATTTATATATTTGCATGTATAATTAGTTTAATCCTCCCCTCTCGTTCGTGGTAACTATCTATAATATTATCTACAGGGCAGTAGCCAAACGCTGTGCCTGACTGTGCGACTTGGATTCCGCATCGTTTATTTTCGCTTGTGTTGTCTTTACCCATGTGGCGCGATCGACTCGCAACGATGTTCGCCCGTCGATTTCATTTTTTGGTTTGTTTGTTTTCTTTTTTGGTTTTGGTAATCGATCGATTTCGGTCCTCCTGAGCGTCGGCGATCGACGAGCTTCGAGCAAGTTCAGGGTCTGCGAGCCCTGTCCAGTCTCATCCCCTGTTCACAGAATAATCACGAACCAAATAGTGTGTGAAGACTAGAAGGAAATTGGCACGGGGTGAAAGCAAAACGAGATCGTTTCCTCTGCGCAGAAATCGCTTTAGATCGACTCCTTCGATCGACAAGCTTTTTCGTTACGCGTTTTCTTAACACTGAAGCTTCGATAAGCTTCTTTGCCATTGTGACGAACAAACGATATTCCGCTTCGCGACGTAAGATAATCGAACACATTTGTTTAAAAAATAGTAAGTTGTTCTCAGCTCTGTCGAGGTCGCCGTTTCTTAGTGCATAACTTACGTTTATAATTCACAGCTGAGAAAATCGTAAAGAATTGTTTAACGGCAATATTGGACAAGAACCAACAATCCATCTTCAAGAATGTAATCTAATCATTTCTTTTCTGATTATTTTCTAAAAGAAGATTTTGAAGTTCTTGTTTTTATATACATAGAAAAGTCATTGAGAAGCCTGCTACTAGACTTCCGGTAAGCAATGTATTAAAGCACAGAAATTAGCGATAAGGGAAGACTTGTGCGATGAGAGTGATTTGTATATTTATTAATACGCATCTTATTATCGCATTCAACCGCCACTGAGTTAATTTTTAGTATTTTTAAAGTGATGAAGATTCTGGATTAGCATTGCTTGTCGATCGAAGGACCTCGATTAAACCGGGATCTGCACGTGTCTCTTTCTGCTTTGAAAAAACGTGACTCCACGAGGGAGCTTGTACCTTCAACTCTGTACAATTGTGCGAACATACGTGGAAGCAAGACCCCGGGCACGTGTCAGATCGTGTGCGTGTGTTCACGAACGTATGATGCTTTTGTGCGCTCGTTGCACGGTAGCGAGGTCCGCTCAACATAGGATCAACAGACCGTGTAAATAAAATAATCTCTTTCATGTCTTTTACGGCTCCGCGAGAACGTGGTGTTTCAATTTCCAACGAGAAAGATTCGATGAAATCATGACTAGACTGCGGAAATTGAAAACACTGTTCTATCATTGAACTAAACTCCCATATATTTTTTTTTAAACAACCTTATGTATAAACTCACAAATAGACTGCGGATCTTTGTGCAAAATAAAAATTGTCTTGGTCGATTGTAGGAAATGGAAATTGGATGAAAATGCACTTCATCTTTCGACAACTATAACCCTGGGACGGTGGACCATTCTTACAACAATATTATTGACGACGTTCAGGACTATCTACTCCTTTATATATAAAATGTTTGAAACATATATTTTAATTTAATCGCAAAAAATTGAGTAATTAACACTTTACCTACTGGAAATCTATTAATAGCTTTTTTCATGACTGATCAGTATGTAAAAGTAGCTCGATGGCTTTCTTTTGAGTAATAATTTCAGCAGAAGTGTTTACATTATATTAATTCTACAAATTTATTGAATTACGAATGTAATCGCTTTTGAACAGTTTATTAAGACATTCTCGACTTTGATTTTAAGGAGACTATTAGAAAATTCTAAGTAAAGTGTTAAACGACGATTTCATGATAGTCTGGGTGAAAATAGACCCAGACCTCACCATCAGAGGGTTAACAAATCGAAAGTAACGTAACGATGCTCTCAAATTCATCTTGGTTTTCATTCGTCCATTCCTACATGCATCAAATCCGCAGTCTACTGCAGAGTTTCGAAGTCTACCGATTCGTAAGCAATAGTGAATCGTTTGCTAAATTCAGAGCGACTGGCTTCGCCCGGAAACGACTCGCGTCGTGACGTTTTCGCTTTGGTGCCGACAAAATGGTGGCTGCTCGGATCTCGGAAGTGGTTCAAACTTGTGGCCCGAGTGAGTATACTCTCTGCTTAGGCCATTTCCTGTCGTCGACGCCATCGTCCTCGAGCGATGCTGACTAGATCATACCATTGTCTCCCCTTCTTCGCATTCGTCTACCTTGGTCGTTGAAGTAGTCGTTCTATCCTTTGTGTGTCTCGCTGGCAGTAACTCGGTGTACGCCGTCCGTAGCTGACCTTTCGGTCCCTTCGTTTGTGAAGACGAATATCGTAGTTCGAAGACCCCTTCGAACGTGAAACGGAAGTTGAGCGTCGCGACGTGGCCCGGCGTCATCGATGAAGATCGTCCTCGAGCACTGTCTCGCTTTATCCGCTTCTTCTCCTCGTTATTCATCAACGAGTCGCAACTGTACACCATTGTCTCGCGATACGTCCTCGTACATCGGAACCGAGTTACATGAAACTAAAATTAACCCCATCAAGACCGACCGAAATCAATTTTTCAAAATCGAGACACTCGCCGCGGACTTTTTTGGAAAACTGTGCCCGAAGAGCTTCGACCTTTCAAAATGCGTTTTATCTCGATTCTTATACCAGACTACAGATGTAGATCATTGTGCGAATAGTTTTACAATGTCTGAATAACTTGTCCGATTCATTCTTCTGTAAGAAACGATGTTAAATTAAAAACAGTTCTTCGATGTCGATTTTAAATGCATGGACAACGATCAATGATCTTTCGGAAGCATTTCGAACAACGAAATATGAACAGTTCGCAACCTGTAAGCTCGATAAGTCCTTCGTCTGCTCAGAGTTAAAGGAGAGAATCTGTTTCGAGGAGGTCGAAGCGTCCATCGCGCCTGATGACGTCTTCGGGACGATTAATAATACCTTCGACGCTCGATTGTTAATCAATTCGTCTCGACTAGAGGCCGGCTCGGTTTCCCGATCGTGTTTCTGACGATTCGCCGCGCTGGCGATGTTTCGGAAGTAAAGGTCCATCGGACAAAATACGTTGCAGACGAAACTCCTCGTCGCATCCTAGAAAAGTCACCCCCTCTTCTCGTGGTCCCGTTGCAGTAATCGCGATTGTAACGAAACGAGGGTACTTCTGCGATCAATTTTAACACCCGGAGATCGCCCGTGGCCGCTCTGGCACGGTATCACAAATAAGACCAAGCGGAACGGGGACCCTTTTCCCGTTTTTTTTCTTTTTAGTTTCTCGGGAACGATTCGATCGTTCGGAAAAGGAGTCCCTTCTCGCGCAGGAGTTTCGCGTGCAAAGTGGGCGTCGCCCGCCACGTCGCTGTCACGGCATCTCGACGCTCCTCCGTCGATCTCCCGTATACTAACGATCGATTCGATCGATGAGATTCGTTCCCGTTGATGAATATTGCTTCTGTCGCGTCGCGTCGCACCGCATCGCGCCGGCTGCTGCGACGAGCGTCCCCGCGTCGTGCAAAACAGCTTTCCGACGCCATTTTCGAGACGCTCGCGAGCCATGGGAAATCGATCCGCGAAATTCCTGTACAGCCAGCCCTCGTGTAACGTAATACTCACACAGGGTGCCATGCAAACTGGCAACGCAGTCGACGAAAGCATGATTTCGCTTGAAACATTTCTGCGTGTCGAAAACAAAGAATTCGTTCAAAAGAGGCTTCATTTCCGAAGAACTGGACTTTGTTGCTTTAGTGATTGCACTGTTGCGTTATATATCAGGCCTGGACAACTGATTGCTCGTGAGCTGCCGACGCTCGAGCAGCTAACCCCACTCCCGCGCTCTTACGCGGCAGTCTCGCCAGACATGGGAAATTGAGGGGAATACAGTTACCATCCCTCTGCCGTTACCGTCACGTCACCGGTTTGTGGCGGAATCGTGGGGGTGCTCGCCGCCGGAGAATAGAGACATGGCGCCGTAGGAGAGGTAAGGTAGAGTGGGAGGTAAGTCTCGATCTGGCGACACTGTGATTCGCACGAGCTCAAGAGGGGAATGCGAGCTCGCCTAGTAAGTTATTACAGTACAGAGTTTTTTTTTCATTATCGAACAACGAATGAAATTTTTTTCGTTATTCGTTCATTCGTTATTCGACCACAGTTGCTCAATCGTTATTCGTTATTCCTTCATTCGCTACAACGTAGTCTGCCAATTGGCGATTGGGAATTGAGTTACATTGTTGTCCTACTGAATTCAATCGTTATTCGCGAATGACGAATAGGTTTGTATACGAATAAGAACATAACAAATAAACCGATTTACTCGTTTTTCACGAATAACTATAGAAGGCTGTGTTCGTAATATTTTTATTCGTTATTCGATTTTGTCCAACTCTACTGCAGTACTCTGTCTCTCATAACATGGTTCGGTGGGGGAATACTTTTTCACGAAATGAAGTACTCCCACCAATTGCTCTCGATACGAGGGAAACGAAACAAGCAATAAACAGCTGTTTCCTTACCGACTATAGTCTGTTCAACCAGACGAAGCACCAGACGTAAACAAAATAGTAGCGAGTGCGGGAAAAGCAGCGGCCACAGTTATTGGCTGTCGCAAGGCGCAAACGCCTGTCAATTATTAATTACAGGGCCGACTTTGTATCAGTTCTTGGTTTCTGCATCTGTATTCAGATTTGTTGTGTTGTTCTTGTGTTATATTTGCAACGAATAACACTACAGCATATTAATAAACATGATTACGTTCGTTGAATGTCTATACCCCTTGCGGCGATTATAACAAGTCCGGCAATTTTGCACAGTAACTGTTACAATAATTCAACGATACGTCTTTGTTCTGTCAGAACACCGTGATGTGCGTTTGTTTACATCTGGTGACTCGTCTAGTTGAACGGTCTATAGTTGTCGTTCTCTATCGCAAAAGTTTGCGGCGGAGTTTCCTCAGGCATGGACGTGGTCGTTTGCATTAATCGTCTGATATTTATTTGTGCATATGTAATGAAGAAAATGATGATATCAGTTGTCCAGTGTGTATTATTACCGGACTATGGATTTTGTGCATTCGTGACAAAAGCGAATAGTCGAGATTTGAAACGCTGAGAAGATTCAAATAATCTAGGATCACTATATTTTCTTTTGAATTCACTCGAATTATTACAGGAAGAAAGACGTATCTATTTGGCTATGCCTTTTGCAATCAATGCAAATAGCTTAAAAGTCCGCAGTCTAATGGTTAGGTATAATTATGATTTTGCTGATTTCATTTTTCCTTTAAACATTACGTTAGAGCACAATAGACGTCTCATTTAACTATGTTCAATTTTTAATCATTCAGATTGTCAGCTTTAAATTATCGAGGCTGCGGTAAATGGGTAAAATCCGAGTTCTAATAATTTATTATTTCATGAATGAAGCTTCTCATGAACGAACTCAGTTTCGACTTATTTTTGCACGTGGTATCATGCTTTTTCAACTACCCTACACCCTGTACAACGTGGTCCATTGTGGTAATCTTTACGTAGCGCAAGATTCCAGTAAAATATGAAGTGGCGATTCGATATATTGTTTCTTGTCGTTTTTTAGACGTCGTTACAAAACATTTCTATTCTGTGTACAAAAAAGGTACAAAAGTCTTGCTTTAAAAAAATGTCCCGAGTGAAATGAAAGTACATGTATTACGCTCGAAAGAATCGTTCTTGGAACTGACTTGTGAAACATTTCCATATCTGGTGCTAGACGATTCTTATTTTTTCCAGAGCCTGGGCGTTACACGAGGATCAATTGTACTTGACGTCCTCGAGCGAAACAAGGAAAGAGAACGATCGGAAACAACGAACAACGGAATCATCAACCCAGGAGCCTGTTTCGCAGCGAGGACGCGTTCCGAGCTCCCGTGGCTCGACCGCATTGTGGATTCTCGACGATCGTGTCCCGCGAGACCTCCTTCGACGGTGAAACGGGGTGCGCACGGTGAAAGAGAACGAGAAAGAAAGGAGAACAAACTGCGTGGTCGAAAGACCCGATAGAAACAGATAGAGAGACACACACACACAGAGAGAGAGAGAGAGAGAGAGAGATTGCTCCAGCGGGAGAGCGCGGGCTCGCCGAAGCAGGAAAAAGAGACATAGATAGATAGATAGATAGATAGATAGATAGATAGATAGATAGATAGAGAGAGAGAGAGAGAGAGAGAGAGAGAGAGAGAGATTTTATCGGCGACGGTCAGTCGTGTAAGACACTCGGACGATGAGATTAGGAACTTCCGTGACAGACGAACGTCATCCCCGACTGACTCGCGCGCGTCTCGATCTTGTTCGAGCCTAGCGTGGCGGAGTATCCTGGAAGGAAGGGTCGGCGACCCGATCCTCTTTCCTGGTCGCCTCTTCGATCTGTCCCATCGTGTGCGATTCCTCCCTCGTTCTTCTTCCCTTTGTTTTTCGTTTACTCGGTTTTCATTGAATTTTCTTTCGAAATGATTCAGTCCATCGTCAAGTTCGTGCATCACGTTCGCAGACGCGGCGACCGTGTTCACGTGGCCCCGATGTGGCGTCGCGTCGTGGAAGAGCGAGTCGCTAGCGAGCATCATCATCTTCGTCCCCGACGGTCCCCAAAGTCCTCAAAACGGGACCATTCTCCTTGCCTCTCGCGATGATGTTTCGGTTGATCCGGACGAGACCGGTGTGGTCCAGGCCGTGGATCGACGCTGACACCGATCCAGGCACGGTGATCTACGATCAACGATGCCTCCTGCCGGGTCGTCTCGTCGCCGGCCAACGTTTCAACGCGGTCCCCAATCGAGAGAGACGCTCAACGATCGGCGGACACACGTTCTGGAGACGGTGGGTGTTGGTCCGCTGCCACCCTTTTCGCACCGACACCCCAATTACGTCGTGCCCTTCTTTCCCTTCGATTTGCCGGAACCCCCGTGGTCCTCGTTGCCACCAGCGGTCGACCTGTTGTCCAGTCGGGTCACCCGCCGGTAGATGTCGCTGTTCACGAAACGGGGGTACGAGTCTCGCTGCATCAGCGTGTAAATCTGCAGCTGGGCCTCGTCGAAGGTATGCGGGGTCGGCTCCACCATGTTGTTGTTCACTATCTCGCGCACCTGCGCGTCCAGGCTCACCTGAAGTCGACAGTTCCATTTAGAGATACGAGCTTCGGCGGAACTGGAATGAGCGAGAGGTGGAAAAGGAAAGGGAGCGTTTCGCGCTGTGTGCTAGAGAGGACTCAGCATGACTACGTAGCTAGCTCTGCCGTTTTTAGGCACTGGGATATCGGAAGGCGGTTGAGGATGGTATGTGTACGTTTTTGGGTATCATTTCACTGATCACTGACAATGTTTTAATCGACAACATTTCACAATGATTTCGCCAACAATATTAATTCACCGAGATAGTGAAATCACCGACTTTAACATTGGGCTTACTTACATACGTTACATAATTATGCACAATGTCTATGTCGGCGATTTCACCATGCCGGAAAATTAATATTGTTGGCGAAATCAATGTCGGTGAAACAAGTGTCGATGTGAACGTTGTCGGTCAAATGTCGTCGATTAAAACATTGTCGGTAATTTTTATGCAAACCCGTATACAGGGTGTTTAAAAAATGCTGTGCTATGTGCAACTGAAAAGAAGTCACTTGGAATGGCAAAGCGGAATTTTTAGGAAGTTGGCGTTGAAGGGATGCATTTTAGGGTTGCAAGAGAAGTTCCAACGGTTCGAACCTTGAGTTGTATTAATTGCAATAAAACCTCGGCTATCCGAACTAATCAGATGAAAATTGATGCTCTGATAATAAAATGGTTACCCAACTGTGCTAGAGTAAATGTTGTACCCCAGGAAGGGTTGAAGTGGGATATTTGGGAATTTAGTAATGCCGGAGTGTCATTTGAGGGTTGCAGGTGATCCTGTTAGTACAGCAATCTCAAAAAATTTAATGGGATATACTAAATCCATAAACCAACATGATCACCTGATAGTTCTGGATAAGAATAGGATAGAATTAAACAAAAGTTCCTGGCATAATTAAAAGTTCGAACAGTTTGTAGTCAAAAGTTGGATTACATTTTGAACATTGAACATTAAAGTATTTCTACTTGGCATTTAAGTAATTAGAAATTATTTCGTTCCAGTGTGAATAAGATCGAAACTTTACTTTTCACCCGTAATGTTGACAAGAAGAAACAAAAATGAACACAACACAAAGGAAACGCTGCTTCACAGAAATCACGTAAACGAGTGGGCAGGAAGGAGATCCTGTTCAAGGATCATGCCCGAAAAGCGCAGGATTCATGGGGGAAAGGATTAAGGAAATGAATTTAATGAAGTCGAGGATGAAAGGAGGAAGTTGAAAGGGGCGCGGACTGCAGGAAAGGAATTGAGTGGATAACGAAGTAATGCGCGGATGAAAGAGCAATAAAGTCAGCGAAGCGCAAGAATCAAGGAAAACTGTCGAAACGAAGAATAATCGGTTCGGTTCAAGGATCAAGCAATGTAATTAAAGGGAAACGGGTGTAAAATCTTTCGAACAGTGCATCTGAGCTGGACAAAACCAAAAATTTAATCTAAAAAAAAAAATTCGAATGGTCTTCCCTTGTAAATGAACAATTAAAAATAACTTTCGACTGTATTACAGATATTCGCCTCCATGCTTCTGAAGTTGAACACATAAAACATCAAAGCGATCGGAACCGGCGTGGTCCATATATTTAGACGCGTATTTAATTCATGCAGCCTCATGACCAAACACAGCGTGAGTTAAATATAACACATGCGGGGTTCAATGTGTTAATTTAGAGTTGAAAAATATAAAAACACAGTTTTGTCCAGTTGAAAGACAAGGAGATTTGACTCACTTCCTTCGCCGAGTCTTCGGATATGTACTCCTTGTAGATGATCTCCGCCTGTTTCTTGATCCTTTCAGGATTGTTCTCCCGCTTGAAGTCCTCGCAAGCCGTCCAGAACGCGATGTTCTCTTCGCTGAACTCGCTCCTGAGGAACGCTCTGAACAGTTTGCGGCCGGCTGCGCTCCTCATCAGCTTCTCGAAGGAGGAGCCCCATGTCCTGACCTCCTCCAGGCTGCACTCCATGGTGTCCTCGAGGCCGTTCCCCGCACCTGCGTGCTCGATAACGCCGCTCCCGTGCTCGCCGCCGACGCCCGCGTTAACTTTCTTCTTCCCCTGGTCACCTGAGCCCTCTGCACCCGCCGAATTACCGCCGATCGCCGCCAAACTGTCGACAAAACGCCATCTTTAATGTTCATTGCCTCACTGTCCTCTTTCGACAACTTCCGGAGCGGTAATCGAGGCGTAGGTGTCGCGGATTTCGACACAATCGTCCTTGGACACCGCGTGATCGATAAGGATTGCGCTAGATGATGGTCTGGAGCAATGGCACGGTGAAGTTTGGTGAAAGGGTATAGCCAGATGAGGGGATCAAATGTGCGTTTTTCAGACCATTAGACAGGAACCCCCATGATAACCTTATGTGGCAAGTTTCAAGTCGGTACCCCTACTACAGTGGTAGTTACGAGGTGACTACGGTTTAATGAATTATTCTCTACTTCTTCTGTTCTGATTAATGAAAAATTATGAAAAAAATTTTGAACGTTCTACCTTACAGCACACGTGGCTGTGAATTTTTTCATAATTTTTGGCAGCAAAATTGATTTTTAACAAGTTTCACAAGCTTAAGATTGCTGATTTTATATTAAAGTTATCAGATGACACAAATACCATAATAATATAGAAAACGTATTGAAAAAATCGCGTAGAGGAAGTAACCTATGAAAAGACTCTGAAATGATACTTGAAACCATAATCCTGAAGTAATAGGAGTGAGATAGATATTTACAGGGTGTCCCAGAAAGAGTATAGGAATCACCCCTTTCTGTATCCTATACTCTTTCTGTATAATGACCTCAGGCATCTTCTTCAAAAAAACACAGACCACAACTCTTCGTCAGAAGACGTATCACTACATAAAGACACTGTTTTACACGTTATTGAAACGATGCAAATATCGCGATGCTTACAGCCGGTACTAACAATGATCCAGTCACGGTGTCCAGAGTTTTCTCAAGGTTAACCCGGAGAGTTTCAGGAACTGGAGTTCCGGCGGTTGCAGGGATTTGCTTTATCCGTCGGAATTGTATCAAAACTACCCCCGATATGGATGGGACCATGGACGGAAACTGTCCGCGTTATCGCGACCGATAAACGACGTAGAAAAAGAGAAAGAAAAGACCCGGCGGAACAAAGGGCAATTGTTGTTCTCCGATGTTATTCGGCGCACGAGGGAGGCCCGTAACAACGACAAAGTCGTGGATGATATAAACTGGAAGAGAAGCGCTCGTCCGCCGTGGACTGGACGAAGAATAAAGTAGGAGCGCAGGTTTTCTTCGCGTTTCCCGGCTCGGTCCGGCCCCGATTATCCTGGAGTCTTACTCGTTTCGTTTCTGCAAACAGTCGAGCGGGACGATAACGCCCGAACGGCAGGGCCAAGGGTGGAGAAGAGAGACGCACGGATAAATAAGCAGATAGCGGCAGCCGGAAAACCTTTGTTCCGCCCACGCCTCGCCGGAACAGATTTCCGCCGAGGGACGACACGTGTTACGCATCCGGAGGGTTTTTCCGCGGCCGACGGTTTTACCAACGATCCCAGGGGCGGTTATCGCTGGGAAATCTTTGTCGACGGAAAGATTGGCCGCCTCCGATGCGAAATTGTCCCTGTATTTATGCCCCCGGCTCGCGACAGCCTGGAAAAACTCACCCCCCTACGGAAACTATGTTCTATTTTCCCTGAACCTACTATTTTGGCCAGTTTTTAAGAGTATAATGTTGGGCGACGTTTCGGAATTTGGAAGAAATTATTGCATCGTTCCTCATCTTGAAAAACTTACCCCCGTCCGGAAAAAAATGGTATCCATTTTATTGGAATATCAATGCAGACGGATTTTGTTCAATTTTGAGAAGAGATTGAGAACTACAATACATATTAGACATTCTGCTATTGATTTTGGAAATTTGTTCTCTACCTTCGAAAATTCATCCCCTCTCTCAACGAATGAGATCATTGTATCTCTTGACGGTATTTGAACAAGTTCATTTTTATAAGAGACTCGACTTTGACTGTTTTAAATTTTCTAACCATTCTATTCTATTTTTATCGGTTCATTGTATCTTTCATAGATATTTGTATACATTAATTTTTATAAGACATTCGATACGACTATATTTTACATTATTTAGGAGAGGAATTATGAAGTGATTTGTTACATGAATGATTTGTTCGGGTTTTATTTATTCATGAAAATGATTATGTTGTCACTGCAAAGATCGGAGCTCTCATTGATCTGTATACATATACGTTTCTTATTAACGTATAAAAAATCATTTGCACGAATTTTAAGTGTAGTTTATACTATACAAGCAGTGAGAATAAAGGAGGAGTAAATGTAAAGAAAGAAAAAGAAAGTAAAATACTGTTTCAAGTAACAATATAAAGAATAATTTTTTTTAAAAGTCATATGTCCAAATAGGAGGATCCTGATTCATCTATCAAAAAGTGCTCCGAACTTTACAGCAAAGAGATCGGAGTCTAAATTACAGATTTCGGAAATGGCTGTGTATGTGGGCCCTCGACAACAATGGCGAATGAAGTGGATAAATTCAGGTCGTTCTATCATTTGCGGAGAACTGTTATCGATCTTCCCCATGGCTGAAAAATTATATAAGAGATAATTCAGAATCTAGAACTCGATGCATTAACGGCCCTCCAATAAACTCAACCCTCCTGAATAATTCTGATGTGTAGGTCAAAGTAGAAGCTCTTTTTCAATCCAACGTCGCGACGATAAAATAAAAGAAATATTACGTAGTAAACATAAGCGAAGCTTGAAGAATGAAAAACCTTTGACCGGATCGAAAACAAGATAAAAACCCCAATTAAAATTAATTAAAAATGATCCATCGCGGTCGGCCAATGTAAATTAATACCGAGTGAATAACGTCCGCGAACTGCTGGCAACATTTACGAGCTACCACGAACTCGAGCACTTGTTCATTAAAAGATATAAATATAGACGAAATATCGGGACACAAACAACTTCAGAACTGTACACAACCCCCGCGAGCAAGGCTCGTTCACATAAAAAGTTAAAAGCCTCTTTTCATCTAGCTCCGCAACGGGGGATGAAAAGAAGTATAAGTTGGCTCTGGATGGAGCCACTAATATTCCGAATATTTGATTAAACCGAAATTAAATCTTTATAGAACTTCATCAAAATGTAATAGTGCGAAAAATCCATTCGCAATAATTCTACACCTTTATCCGTTATGCCAATATCTGAGAACCTACTTTCCATTTGTCTTTAAAATTTGTTCTATGTTCTTCTTGGGAAACAGCAAAACTATTACAGATTTTCAATTCTTGTATAATTTTAGATTCATTTCTTAGGTATAGAAATAAATGCTCCATTTGTTTCGTGGTAAAATCGACATTTCATTTAAAATAACTGCAACAGCTTAATCCTTGAAATATTTACTATTACTATTAATGACTTCACGCCAATTCTGTCGCAAATTATAGTCACCTTATAGTGGTGATCTCGCATGTAATTGTTAAACAGTTGTCCACCTCCATGGAGCCGTGCTTGTTCCATTAAAGACACACCTTCTTTACACGCACTATTGCGACAGCAGGAGGAAGAAAGCAAAAGTTGGCTCTAGATAATGAAATTCTGAATTCTCTCCCAGTGATAAGAACTCCCATTGCAACCCCCATCCCGAAATCTCATCGGAACATAGTGATTACTGGAGGTGTGCGAGAACCCGAAAGTACAGGATCGGATCGGATTCTCGAAATTTCGAAACGACGACCATTGGCTACGATCGCTAATTGGGAGTGTTTCATATTCAAAGAATAAACGATCTCAGTTCGTGGTTGTATTTACAAGATTTGCTCTGGTAATCCCGATATTTTTGTCACTAAAATAAATTCGAAAAATCATCACGAATTCACGTTCAACAAAACCCGCCCGTAATACAGTTCTTCAAATTCCGGTAATCCCGATCCAGTGTCGGATTAAGACGTTTAGAGGCCTTCAGCACTCAAAAGTTTTGAGGCCCCCTCATACGAAATCTTATTAGCCAGTTTCGATAATTTGACGAAAAAGTTTTTTTTTAATAAAAGCTAGTTTTTCTATCTTATGCACATAAACACTTGGCAATATTATTACTGTGTCAAAGGTATAAAATCGAGAAAATTTCTATGGTACCCCCTTCTCCTGATGCCCTAAGCACGTGCTTATTTTGCTTATTGGTTAATCCAGCACTGTCCCGATTCGAGTATCGGTTACGCAAAATTTTCGGGTTCTCGTAAACTTATTCTTTCGAAAACCCGACCCGACCCGAATATTTCCGATTCGACCAGAGTATCGGGCCTCCGAGATTTTTAGTTTCTCTTCCGCTTGTACTATCCAGAAACCCGACCCGACCCGACTCGAGTGCTTATGGGGTCCCCCTTATGCCCCCCCCCCCCCGAAATTTTCGAGTTCTCGTAAACGTATTGTTTCGAGAACCCGACCCGACCCGAATAATTCCGATCCGACCAGAGTATTGGTCCTCCGAGATTTTTGGGTTCTCATCCGCTTATACTATCCAGAACCCGACCCAACCCGGCATGAGTGCATATCGGTCCTCCGAGATTTTTGGGTTCTCTTCCGCTTGTACTATCCAGAACCCGATCCAACCCGGCCCGAGTGCTTATGGGGTCCCCCTTACCCCCCCTCCCCCGAAATTTTCGAGTTCTCGTAAACTTATTCTTCCGAGAACCCGACCCGACCCGAATTATTCCGATCTGACCAGAGTATCAGGTCTTCGAGATTTTTGGTTTCTCTCCCACTTGCACTATCCAGAACCCGACCCGACCCGGCCCGAGTGATTATCGGGTCCCCGAAATTTTCGGGTTCTTGCAAATTTATACTTTCGAGAACCCGACCTGAATAACTCAGATCCAACCAGAGTATCCAATTCCCGATATTTTCGGGTTCTCGCACGATTATACTGTCGAGAGCCCGGCCCGAGTGCACATCGGGTACCCGAGTTTTTCGAGTTCTTGCACACCTCTGGCGATTACTTGCGAGCAAGCTTCAACGAAGTCCAGCCCCGTGGCCTGCTTACCATTTATTCCTACGCGCGGCATGAAACAGAGAAAGAGTGTACGTAGGTATGTCAGCTCGGCGGTAAATAGGTCGTAGCTCCGTTTAAAGACAATGGACTGACATCGTTCCGCCGACGATTATATTACGAAACGGGGCGATAATGGCTTGTCACGCGGCAGGATATACGCAAGTTTATCGGCAGTCGGTTTCGAGGATCGATCGCCGGATGTTCCCACTTTTTCACCGAGGCGAGAACGAACCTTTCAGACAGGCTAGTTCACATTTTTTTTCTCTCTATTTCATTCCGTTCCTCGCTACTGTCCGTTGTCTTCGAACAGCTTACGGCATACAGAACGTGTCGTTCTCAAATCCGGGCACATCGGAAGAAATCGTTAATATCGGAGAAATTATGGAGACGTGATCGCATTGAGACGAAATCTGGGAATTTTTAATGTTACCATTCTTGGCAGTTTGAATAGCAAGTAGATTAAAAATTAGAGTCGGTATGCGAAGCCGTCTGAATGTAATATTTTCATTTCTTCGTTAAAAAGCTTTAATAAAGAATGGAAAAGATAAAATCTTGTCATTTGGTGTTTGTTGATGCGTTATATTAACTTTCAATATGTCAAAAAAAGGAAAGCTTGTTCGAGTGCATTATAGTAATTGATGATAAGATTACTAGATATGTTTGCAACTGTTAAAATTACCATTTTTGTGAATCATAATTTAATAATGAACAATTTGGACTGATCGATATACATGGCAATAGCGATAACTGCGTTATAAGTGAATATCTTATCTCATGGATAGATAGATAATATTATTCAAATTAAATTACACACATCTCTATCCCAAAGCAAGAACACCAGAATTTCGTCGAATGCGGCGAGAAAAGCCAGATCTTTGCTGTCCGTTAAAATGGCCGGTTGCTAAAACATATTTTACAAATCGTTTCTACCTAGCAATGTGCGCGACTTTTGAAATAGTGCCAAGATGCACTCAACATCCACGGCAATGGATGTAAAGACGATCAATAAATAAATTATTTATTGCCAGAGTTACTCACTCGATATTAACTGACCGTATTTCAAATGAAAGTAAATAAATTGATCCTTGTTCATTTATTATTTAGCCAATTTTTATTAAAATCAATATGATAAACCGACGATTGGTCTAAAAAATTCCAAGGAGCCTCTGAAACTCCGTATTAGTTCTTAAAAAACAATCCTAGCCCCTTGACTGTCCCTTCTGAGACGCCACTAAAAATTAGAATACTACGATTCAAAGCAAATTCTACAACAGCATTTTTATATTCTTTAAATGTTTCTTCTATTTTGCATTGCATCTACTAGTTTCTATTATAACTGTGTAAAGTCCGCAATCTACTAATAAGAAACTATCAAAACACCTCGAGCAGTTGGATTGTAAAATATTCGTCGGACAAAATAATGGGTTGTTCGGAAAATAATTTTGTTTTTCGTTTAGAGATGGCATTGATTCCATTTGTTATTACTTTACCTTATTCTAAGTAGCAAAATCATTATATATTTTGTCAGCTAATATTTCGGACGTCATTTCGTGCATTATATTGCTTTGTAACCTTTCAAGCATTTTTTTTTGCCATCACATCAAATATGGAAAATCAAAATGAGCAATTCCGTCACATTATGCTTTTTCATTACCGGAAGGGTAAGAATTTAGTGTAAGCATGAAAAAAGTTGTGTGCCAGTTACGGAGAGGATGTACTATCGGAGTACCGTTTATTTTGTTCTCGTCAGTAGATTTCATTTCAAATGAATGCGTCAAGAGTTGTACACTAATTAAATTTTTTGCTAATAAAAAAAAAGTAGCGAAAGTTCGTAAAACAAAATGGTCACTACATCACCGAATAAAACTTCTGAATAGGCAAACATCTCCTCTTTTATTTTCCTTCAAAAAGAAAAAACGAAATTACTTTTCGAACAGGCTAATAGCATTCGGCAACCGACCATACAAGCGAACAGGAAGATGCTAGCAGAAATGCAAATATACAGGAACGGTAATACCACAAGCAACTGCAGCACCAACACAGGCAACAGTTGTCCCTTTTCGAGCGGCCCATGATCCCAGAGCCCTGTCGTTGCTGTTGCTGAGGTTGCTGCTGCTGGGACGAGGGCGTTTGTTGCTGCTGCTGCAACTGTTGTTGTTGCTGCTGCTGCTGTTGTTGTTGTTGTTGTTGTTGTTGTTGTTGCTGCTGCTGTTGCTGCTGCGGGGACGATTGTTGCGGATTGTTGTGCTGCGTCGAGGTGTCGGACGGAGGAGTCTGAGCTTGGCTCTGGGCACGCATCCGGCAACCACCGGCGACACCCTCGCCACCCCCGGTCCCGTGACTAACGCCGATCCCCATTGCAGTTGCACCGATTCCGCTCGACATCTGCAAACGACATCACATCCGGTCAGATAGACGTACCATACAGGGATCGTAAGCAAAGATGGACATTATTTGAATTGTTCCGAATAAATATTTATCTAAAACAATTATTCGAATTAATTCCTTATAGACGAATATTATGTTCGGAGAATAATTGTTCGTTATTTGTAACAAATTATTTTCTCTATTTATCACGTAAAACACGGAGTAATTTTGTCTAACTTTCCATTTCACTTTATATTTAAGTTTATCTACAAAAATACGACACTGCATAAGCAAAATACTTGCTCACCCCATTTCTGTTTAGTCTGTCTCAATCGGATCTATTAAGACAGTGTGAACGTTTTTTAATTCTATATGAATTATATATTATATAGTGTTTTTAAATTCGATGCCGTCAGTTCTCAGGGACTGACATAGCGTTTAACATGTTAACCGAATGATTAAGTATTATTTATTCGAATTCTTCATTTGAATATCGATTGCAAAATTATTCGAATAATGATACGAATAATTTTTTACTCCTTTTGATTTTATTTAAATTTTCTAACCGTTTTTATGCAGATATATTCAGTCAAGTATGCTCACAATACGTCCAATTTTTATTGCGTGTTATTATGATGATATTGTGTTTGACTAGTTGACTTCGTCCTTCTGTAACATAATGTGAATCGACCGAATGTGTAAATACAACATATACATATACATTAAGTCGATTCTTGTCATAATACAAAACGACATAAATACATACATCCTCGGCAGCAGAATAGTAGGTGTACGAATTACTCATCAGTTAGTTACAAGGTGTAGACGTGAAAAGAGGATACAAATTGAATATTACGGATTAATTGAATATACAAACTGAATTCATTTTTATCCGAATCAATTCTAATTTGATTGAATATCTATTCGATAGTGATAAATAAAATTTTATTCGTTACTCTTCACCATTATCAGTTATTCGAATAAAATGTTGCTCAACACTGATCGCAAGCTGCCGAGGATCTACAAACTGAACAGCACGAGAAGACTACACAGTAGTGCACGACTAAAGGGCCTAGACCGAATAGGTCGAAAACGACCTTCAGCCAATTTTGAATGGAAATAGTTCTTTCCATAGCTTACCAAGAAAGAACCCTTTCTACCAAGTTTCAGCACTAAACCTCGTCTCTAAAGGGAGCTACTGGGAGCAAAGGAAAACCCAGGTTTTGCTCCATTTTCCCTGTTTAATCGCATCAAGAAATACGTAAAAAATCTAATACTTTCTTCATATCGAACCACATATTCTAGTATTATTTTCAATTTTTAAGTTGCAAACTCTTGTAAAACATGAGAAACACGAAAAAATTCGCTGTCGTTCTTCGTCATGGTCTTCGACCAGTAGCATCAATGCGTGCGATGGTAGAGGAACCTTGACAGTGTGAGGCTGTATTTTTTATCCAGCTATCAACTGATGGATGAACGGTAGTAGCCACTTAAGTGCGACAGAGCCGAAGTTACATTTCTCAGATAGTTAGCAAAGGACGCACGCTAATGCTACACCGACTCGTCTCCTTGGACGAAGTATAAGCTGTTGGTTCTACCAAATTTTCGCTACCGTGCTCCACTTACTAGATTTAGATTATTTGTAATAATATAATTTATACCATCATCTATTAGGTTGTTTACAATAATACATGAATACAGCTCGTAGATGCCTGGCAACTTACAATCTCTGCATTATACCCGTCACAAACTGCTCTCCGCTCCGAAAATAAGCGCGCCACTGCTAGCTGCCGCGCGGACACTCGACCTTAACCTTCGCGACCCGGTTTCCGCGGGAAATACGAGCCTAGCCCTGCGGAGGGCTTCGATCGGCGACCTACGAGCCAGTTACCTCGAAATCGGCCGCACGATAATCATAGAACTCGCAATAATCGCGACGTAATATGTACATACAGTCAAGCTTACAATTGATAGCACACACTTTACATCAGAATAACTTTTTTATAAATGGACCAAGTGACTTCTGTTTTTCTGCCAAGCTAGATGCAATAGTTGATTACACGATATGAAATGAAAATTTCATGAAATTGAACAATTAAAAATTGTGAAAATCGCCGAATAATAGAATAAAACGGCAAAAATAGGCTGATAATCGTGGAAAATTACTTTTCATCATTCTTAAGCTTTTATAAGTCATAATCAAATTAATCAATGTCAAAGAAATTTTCAGCTTGTATATAACTGATATGAGTCTACAAAAGAAATTTTTGAAATTTTTCATTAGAAGCTCCAATGAAAAAGTTTTAAACAGCAACTTCTACTATTTCCTTCATAGTTTACACTAAACGACATTTTTCCAAAATTTTCATTTCTAGACTGCGGATTTTATGCATTTATGACAAAAATACGTAGGTACACTTTCGAGCAACGAATGTATTAAAAAGATTTGAGGACATCAGTGTATCAGTGTCGGCTCAATAAGATAGTTAAACGAAGAAAAAAATTTCTATTTTATTACTGTGTGTTGCAATCGATGAAAACATTTTTTATTTTGCATAATGATCCGCAGTCTATCATTACGTATCATCTAGTAAACTAGTCCATCTATTTTAGCAGAGAAACTAAAGCCGTTTGGTTAATTTAAAAAAATATTATTCTGATTTAAAGTGCATGCCATCAATTATGTGACCTATTGTACTAGGAGTGTGCGGATATCAGAAATTCCGGGTTCGGATCCGATCGGGAAATTTACTCGGAAAGTTTGCAATGTTCGGGTACCCGAAGCTGCAGTTGGATGGAGTCAAAAGTTTTAGGATCTCAATATTATGTGATCAAACGAGTATGACGCTTTTCATGACCATCCAATCTAATTTTACATTTTAAGTCTGCAGATACCCACATGTAGCAAATTTTCAGGATCCAGATCCGACATGACCCGACCGCTGCCCGACCTAACTCCAGGCTCTGGTAATCGCACACCCGTAATACCTATGTTCCTATTTGATATTTTGATTAACTGTCAGATGTCGGTACTTGGATCCATTTAGACCCTGAGTCACAAACATTCCATTTAAATTCGAATTTGCTAGTAACCAATTCAAATTACTAACTATTTGTATTATATTTGTATTATATATCTTATGGAAGTAGGCTAAAAAATGTATAGAAATAATCAATGCGTTAGAATTCAAATGGGTCTAGCCATGGCCGCCATGAAACCGGCTTGCAAGGGATTTATGTACTGATGTACAGGAGCACCCCGATTTCTTATAAAAAAGATGTTATATAGGTACAGTGTTATATTAAATCGTTACCAATTTGTACAATCAATCATATTGTATATTGTTAGTGTTTTAAAAAATCCTTTTCCGGAATGGATCGAAATGGTTAAAAGGGTGAAATTATAAAATGTTATGCTCTGAATTATACGTGGGACGGAACGTGTTAATCTTATGTAGAATCTATAAGCGTTAGTATCTAAAATCTACTACTGAAAGGAACACGTCAAAAACACATTATTTGTTTCATTTAACCAAATATCATAACATTGCTGCAGATTTTAGTTTAACAAAGGTATTATTAAGAGTATAGACAGAGGTCGTTGCAAGGTCATCGTTGCTGAGTCCACGGTAAAATGAATGTGATATGTTTTCCTTGTCATCGTACTATTGTTGACTAACACATTTTTTCATATTGTTCAAATTTATCTTACACACATTTTTAATAATACCTTTGTTAAATCCACATTGATAATTTAATAGGAATGTTGAAGGCCTTAGAGACTTAGGAATTTTGAGGTTAAGCTTTAGGTGGATTTTGATTTTAATAGTTTACTAATAATAGTTTAATAAATCTTTAAATAATTATATCTACACATATTAAATAATTATTAGTTTAAAAATACAGAAGACAGAGGAGGTCATATTAATAATGGTTAACACATTACGAAATTAATTTTGACGGGTTAAAAATTAATTTTTTCTGTAATTCTAGTTTCATCAAGCAGATCATTCTATTTTTGTTGGACGTTTTGTTCCCATTGGGGTTGAGAAAAATTCACGATTGAATATTTTGAAAACTATTGCAGCTAGAAAAATCATTGTACATACATAACAGAATTGTAAATTTTTTAATATGAAATCCAACAATGCGAACAGATTTAGAAAAACTCTATTCGTTCAAATAATAAAATCGGAGGCAGTGTTTTTATCTTTAATAAATCTATTCTTATGAATAAATCGATGGTTATGTAATGTAATGTAATGTAATGCAGACAAACAAGTAAGAAAGTTGGAAGTCAGACATAGAGGTGAATGTAAATGAAGAGTACACTTATTATCCCCAGTTAACAGGTTAAAGTCAATTGAACTCTAGCGCTCCGAAATTCTTTAACAAGCTACAAAGGTGGACGACCTTTTTACCGACCACGTAATTGCTTCATAATAAGTATTGTTCTGTGTAATATATAATCACCTTTGTTTAATATTACTTATCGATTTCAAATACTTTTCCAGATTCCAAATAAAAGCGAGTGTTTAAAACGAATGTACAGTAAAATCTACAATCGACCTACTTCTTCACTGACCTACTTGTCGCCACTGTGACATTTTAAAACTAGTTCAAAGAAAAACACTGTATCACAATAAACAAAGTTTCTATCCGCAGTATCGCGAACTCATGAATTTTTGCACACGATGAAAGTATCATAGAATCGAATTTTATAATAGATATACTACAAAAAAACATATAACGAAAAAATGGTAGAGTTTTATGAAATCACATTTTTTCGATGTGCAGACATGTAAAAAGTGCGAGATGCTTTTTAATGGGACCGAATATTGCCTGAAACGTTCTAAAGGCAACAAAGTTGAAAACATGAAAAACTTTCGCGACATAAACCAACAGAGCTTCGCCAACCAAAGCAACGGAACTGCACAACATAAATTGCAGCTTCATTAAAAAAAAACTGGGTAAACTTTGATAGTTCATGGCACCATATGCGCGCTAGTTTGGAAATTCGAAATCAGCTCGTACGACTCATCAGTTCTCCTTAGAGCAGTTCAGAACTTTTCCTCCGGAGGATTCGAACTCGGTGAAACTGATCAGAAGTGAGAAATTAATGAACTGAGAGAAGTATTATCTCCATAAGCGTATTCAAGGAACCAGTCGGTGCTTTGAGAGTCGAATCACAATCGAAGTTTCGCTGAGAACTCGTTTGGAAATTAATATTTTCTCGACCCGAAGCCTTCGTTTACATCTTAACAGTTCCTTCGGCTGGCAATTGAACATGTCCCGCAACGTCCCGGGCTCTCTGTGTGAAATTCTAGTCTGTCAGCTGGAGAAAATTGGCAGATGAAGGAGATTTACTGTGGGAGAATCGTGGTCGACGTTTCATGGAGAACTCTTGTGGAAATTAACCCTCAAATGGTATACTGTTTCCTCAGATTGCAGTCTGTCATATTAGATTCTTCCTAAAAATTCTGTAAAAATGTACTGAGATACAGTGTTGTCGCGATGAAAGCTAAAAGGGTGTATGCGATAAGGGCAAAACAATTATCCCCCCCCCCCCTACTACGGGGTATACCCCTTGAGGGACCAAGAAGATGGACCGCTCGACTCGGCCGAGATGCAGTGATAAAACTTTTTTGTTTTTTATTATTTTTTCACGAAACTTTTACCAATACATTCGTGACATTTTCCTGATTAAAATGAGACCAAATATGACACAATTCGGTGCATATTTGCCTACGTCCATTTGTATTTTAAAAACCTATTACCGCCGATTGAATAAGTAAATATGATCCAAATTATATCGTGTTTTGTGTCATTTTAAACAAAAAAATATCAAGAATGTGTTGGTAAAAGTTTCATGATAAATTAATAAAAAGCAAAAACGTTTTGCCATTCCACTAGTGTTAACAACCGATATACCTGATCAGACACGATGGTGGTCGATTGGTTTGGTTTCTCGGCTCGATGTTGGCGGCAATAGATAAATGAATCTCGAGGAATCGAGACAGTCTCGATGAGTGTAATGTTTCAGACTCGAGGTCGCAGCTTTCATCGTATCAACACTCGAAGTATATGTATACTTTAGGGCTACAAAATCGATACTTTGTAAAGAAGCTAAAAAACTTGGTATTTGCAATTATCTTGCAGTGCATCAGCGAAAAGCAGTATACAAGAAAGTTTTCTGGGGTCATGAAAGAACCCATGGTACCATTAGAGGGGTTAATATTCCCTCGACCCGCCTTCGTTTACATCTTAACAGTTCCTTCGGTTGGCAATTAAACAAGTCCCGTGACGTTCCGCACTGTATTTGTGAAATTCTAGTCTGTCTGCTGGAAAAAATTGGCAGCTCAAGGGGATTTAGTATCGGCGGACAGAAAATCGTCCACAAAGGAATTGGGACGCGATCCGATCTAGCGTGCACCGCCAACTAGACCGATCGCGCAGGCTTATTTGACCACTCGAAAAAACATCACACAACCCGATTCGTACGCGGAAGCACGATAAAGTCGTTAAGCTCTAATTGAAACAAGCTGACCGTACGGTAATTGACACATAAGCTTTCAAAAGGCAGTCAATTAGTTTGGATAGCATTGTCGCACGCTCAGTTGCATCTATCGATCCGCTTCATGTTTTCGATGTTAACGCGGAAACAACGACACCGGAATGCAAAAGACTCGCCGAAGAGATTTTCTGTTCGTGTCATGCTCAAAGGGCGGAAGACAAAATGGCGCCCACTGCCGTTCTTTTTATATCCCATCATTTTAACATCGCCACCTACCAACTCGATATTTAAGCCCGTTTCGGATAATTTTAGTCAAATCCAACTGAATGTGTAAACATTAATATACTAGTATGCTACATAAACCATACTTGGTTTAAAGCAATAAATAATTATTATTATTACATTAATATACTAGCTAGATTCCTTCTGGATAATTCCAACATTTGATCAAAGTATTGTTTTCTCTCTTCTTGGTTTTACAGATTGTATGACTTAAGACTAACCATTGTGTTCAATTATTTAGAATATTTCTAAAGAAGGAGAAATCTTTCTTTAGAAGGAAGTGGAAGATAATTTACAAAATTCGCTTAACCCTCCGATGACGGACTCCGGATCTGTTTTGACGCAGAGAATCAAAATTATCGTAACCTATTCAGTTTCTGGCGAATTAATCGAATAAAGAGCTACTGAACAGAAAGATTAGACTGTCTACAAGAAGTATCTTCAAGAATATGTTTAAAAAAATCGATAAATAAACCAGTGAGTGGTCTTGAACATTATCGATTATATAGTTATAAGATTGGTTCGTCGTCCGAGGATTAATTGGTCTTCAATAGAATTCCACAAATAGATTGATCAACCAGTAACGTAATGGAATAACATTTTTCAATTATTATGGTAATCGACAAATAGTAGAGCTTCTATAGACCATTACTTCCTTGGATAATCATTAACTGATACACAGGTGTATAAATATATGATGAAATATAAAGCAGAGCGTGACAGAACATTGGAGAAAATTTTGTGTTAACATAAGGGTTAAATGAACTGAGAGTCCACACCCACGGGGGTGAGTCGCTGGATCTCATTTCCCTGACAAGATTTGTTTAAGGAGAAAAACAATTGGGATGGTGTTTATTGTTTAATTGTCGGATGATTGCGATCCAGCAAGTGCCCAGCAAAGTAACCTCGTGGATCAAGGCCCCGGTAAGCAAAGCACCGCGCATGCACAGCCTGTCTCTCTCTCTCTCTCTCTCTCTCTCTCTCTCTCTCTCTCTCTCTCTCTCTCTCTCTCTCTCTCGCTTCATCTCTTCATTTCTCTAGCTCGCTCTCTTGGGGGCTGCTTTATTTTTACGTCACGGTGTACATCGATGATCTGCTCAGGCTTTGCACGATAACGACCACACTCGAGAGTCGCTAATACGGGCTGTGGGCAGCGATTGATAAACAGCAGACTTTCGTAGTGATCTGCGAGCAAGGCGCACGTGTCTGCGTCCAGATGGAAGCTCGAGCATTGGTCGACTCATTGTCAACAACAAAATCGCAATTTCAGATTCCAAAGCGTCGATGAAAATACCGACAGCCAAGAAATTTCACGAATTCCTGAAAACGCTCCGGGAGAAAGTGTCCTGTTTCTGTTCTAAACACGAGAAACTTCAGATTGTTGCTTACGAAAGGTTGGTTTGTTTAACTCATTGCCTCAAAACAACGTCTCGGAGACGCGATTGACTTCGTATACCAAAATTGACCGTTTCTAACTTTCTTTCATAAACTAACATATGTAAGACTTAACAATTTTACATTGATATTAACCCTTTGCGGACGCGTGTCTGTAGACATTCGCCCAAACAATTTTACCGTTCTGCAACTGTGAATAATTTTTAAAGCGGTCAATACTCCCGAAAAATATGAAACAAATTTTTCCTGAACACAACATGTTTCCCTTCATTTAATTCATACACCAAACTCCTCAGCAAACAATTTTGTCTCACAAAAAAATTATTCGACCCATCAAAAAGTATGCTAAAAATAATCCCCGTCCGCTAAGGGTTAAAGTGATACAAATTATTTTACTCTTTCCACTATTGCGTATATAGATCATCAGACCAAATTAAACAGTATGGTTTAGTCTACAACCTCAGAATTAAATTGTAAGGCAACTGATGGTTAAGTCAAAAATAAATATATCAGTGTGGTAAGCGACCTTACAGAATATTCAGAGCGCGTCGGATTCGCAGAATAAAAGGAGGAAAGTTCTCAAACATTTTTGGACGTCGTTTCTATTTTCTATAGCGCGACAATATTGAGAGTTCGACGAATCCGTTCGACAATTTGGAAACAGCGAGCCACATTAACCTATCAACCCAACATGCAGATTGGCCCACACGTACATATATATATATATGATATAAAGTATATACAGGTACTTGACGGAGAGCGTTATGGGCAAAGGTAGGGCACCTGCGCCCCCCCACCCTCTCCTCCAACAGATATTCTAGTTACGCCAATGGTGATGCGTCAAAAATGCTCAAGCGTTGAAATTGGCTGTTTACATAAGCGAGCCTCGGCGCGGCGCGGCGCGGCGGCTGTTTGAATTTCTCGGATGCCGGTATTTTCGAAAATACTTGGCCGCGAAGTGATTTCAGATTGCCGTGGAAGCTTCCAGCTACGTTTCCAATTTAAAACGGAGGAGTCTAGCGTAAAAAAGCACAATGGAGCGACAACACGATGTTAACGAAAGAAAATATGTCCCAGAAATGTTCATCGGGAACGCGCGTCTTCACGCTCGTCTTGCGAAGCGTGCGCAACGAGCACCGATATCGAAATTACACAATAAACAAAGAAGACCGTGTCTCGTGGCTATTGTACTCGAACGGTGACCGCCGCGAAACAGCATTTAACAAAATAATATTTACGCCGGCGATATACGGGAAGCGTAACAGATACAAGATGGACGAGGGTTCTCTAGGTACTGAACCACATCGCAACCGTTGGAGCCGTGCCAGAAAGTGCATTCGCACAATGTTTACATTCCCCCCGGGGCCGGAATATAAAAATATTTTCCGCACCGAAATACTCGCGGCGAAAAAATAAAGCGAAAAATACCGAAAGAATAAATTGTCGCGTCGTCGGCGAAGTGTCGCGGCCCGGTTATTTTTATTTCTTTTTTTCTCCTCCGGGCCATCAAACTATCGCGTTGTGTTTAAACGTGCGGCCGTTTCGAATCGCGCCACTTGTTCTAATTATGCAACGCTCCTTCCGGACACTTGTTGATGCGCGACCCCGGCTTCCGAACCCAAGCCGAGCACGAATATTCTTCGAAACTGAAAAGGACCTCGGTCTCTCGTTATCGACGCCGATGTATCAGCGGATCGAGCCCCGTTGTCGACGCGTTGCTCAATTGGCAAGCACGTGTACCGCATGAGGAATGCGGCTTCCTAAATTCGTTTGGCGCGGTGCGCGTGTAGGTACTTCGCATCGGCCGGGCTCGATTTTTGTGTATTTTTCCCTGTCGTTAACGGTGAAATCACTTTGACTCTCCCGGCGAACGAATCGTTTTGTAAATGAAATTCTTTCGGCCCTGCCACGCTGTTAATGAAACGCGTTTCTCTCTCCGAAGCGATAATTTTAGGAAAATTCTGTTGGAGGTTTGATTCATGTTCTCGGACTTGCGAACAGGCGGAGTAGCAAACATTCGAAACAGTGAAACCTTAAGTCTCCGCGGCCGAGAGCAACTTTTATTCAATAACCACTTTTTCAGTGGTTGTAATTAGTACTTCCTGTAGTGGACGATACCGCCTCCTTGTGCACGCTGGAACGATACAAGGGGGCGATATATAAATATATAAAATAACGCAAGTTTGTCACTGCAAATGTTTTCTATTTGTCCACGTAAAGAATGCAAATTTTCAGGGGAGCGTTGAGTAACTTTTTATCTGAAAATGGGGCGGTAGGCCAAATGAGTTTGGGAACCTCTGGGTGAAATAATACAATTAAATAACACAGTTCTGACAGTTAAGACTATTTCTACCGGAAGCCTATTAATCGGCTTGGTAATTATATAGGAAAGGTCTGCGTACTCCGATTTTGATGAAATTTTAATATGTTATGGAGCAACACATTCTGAACAAATTTTTCCTTTTCCAATATAGGGGGGTCGCTTTTAGTTTTCGAGATATTTGCAAAAAGCTATGGGTAATGTTAATTTCATAACGAAAACCTTCTTTTTAGAAACACTGGATGGGTGTGTGCGGTATTGTCGCTTCTCATCTCCACAACGTGTTTACAAACAAAAAATAAACAGATGCGGCCCGAAAATCCAGGAATTGGAATAACAGAAGAAACAAGCAGAATTAACTCCTGTAGATAACTCTGATCATACATAGATAGGCTGAGCTTTCAATTTTCAAAGACAGTTCCTGGATTTTCGGGCCGCATCTGTTTATTTTTTGTTTGTAAACACGTTATGGAGATGAGAAGCGACAATACCGCACACACCCACCCAGTGTTTCTAAAAAGAAGGTTTCCGTTATGAAATTGACATTACCGATAGCGTTTTGCAAATTTCTGGAAAACTAAAAGCGACCCCCCTATATTGGAAAAGGAAAAAGTTGTTCAGAATGTGTTGCTCCATAAAATATTAAAATTTTATCAAAATATGGAATACGCAGACCGTTTCTATATGTATAATTACCATCGGCTTTTCAACAGTTGTGCTGTCCTGAAAGGAACCTTGAAAACCTTCTTTTACATAATAATCCCACGAAATAATCAGTTTACATTACTGAGGGTGACTTGTTGGTCCATAATTGAAATTGCTATTGTTATTGAAGAATCCATTAAGAAATCCATAGCTATGGACCATAGACGTTTGAAAATGAAATAATTGCCAGTGAATAATGTGTTAAAGCTTTCATGTGTAAAGCGTGTTCTAGTGGAATTATTTTCCCGATAAGTCTTCGACCCCCTGATGTAGCTAGCAGCAATGCTTGCGAAATGTCGGGAAAATAATTCCACTAGGGCACGGTTTACACCCGAAAGAAGTGATAACTGTCGCATGCAGGGCCGTGAAAGCTTAACATCTGTGATTGGGTTAACTCTCCGTGGGCAAACAGGTTCATTTATGTTCGGAGCGAAATTTCACTCTTGCATTTCTTTCTTGCGAATATTTATTTTTTCCCATTAACGCTTTAAACATTTGACGCTCCAACGAGTGTACGTGAAAACGGGAACTTCAATATGTATTCCGGAAATGGTTTAGACTTTTTCGAAAGCCTAAAACGCTAAAAAAAATCAGTCGCGGACCTAAACGAACCCGGTTGTTTTATTATAGAGAAATAAGCGTATTGAACCGATGAAAAGAATGTGGAAGTTAAAATAAGAAAAAGATGTTTCGCTTGATAATAACTTGTTGAATATCATTTGAGAATAATCATTTTTTACTGACATAGGGATGATATTCGTCCGCAAACGAGTAATCTATTAGTTTAAGTGTTCTGATGCGAACAACTTATAGTACACGTGTTGAAAAAGATTAGAATCGTTTGAAATAAAAATATTCAATTATTTTAAGCGTATGTGTGGCTGACTGTGTCCAGTGGATATTTTATTTCACCCTTAAACGAATAATGTTTCAATTAATTTCGTAACTAACATTTTTATTTGATTTTAATGTGACACACCCAAGCGGAATTTAAGTGTACAAACGAATAATAGGAACAGCTTTAGAAATTTGATAAAATGTTTGAAAATTGATATGGATGCTGAAAATCATTTTTCTACTGCTACATGGTAGGTGAAAGTAGTATTTTGAAATATTTCACTGTTTTCGGGAAGCTCATGTACTTAGGGGTTCATCTAGGAAGAGAGTAGTTACGGAAGCCTAATTAGAGAAGAGAAGTCCTCGAACAACAAAATATCAATGAAGAAACTAATTCAAATTTCACCTTTGGACTACCACTTACTCATTCATCTGAATTTGAAAGTATTTCAGAGTTTCCGTGACCAATTTCTAATCAAATATATGTATAGTAATATGTGTACACGTATGTTACTGGTATGATCAACTTCTGCAGGTAATACAATAGATGACAAGTTTAAAATATATGGAAGAAAAATTTGTTCAATTAAAATTACTTCAATTCATAAAATTAACCCTTTGCATTCGAAGTTGTTTTAACTCCAAAACCAAGATATTTTTTCTGACCTAGAATATTGCCATTGTACACGATTTAATTCCTCTTATGCATATAAAATTTATTACTATTACTCGTGTTTATAACACTAACATGTTTAGTAATTTCATAGATACAAGCATAATAATATAAACATTGTTTTAAGTAATAGTATAGCAATTTTTAGTATCGTCTTAGAGTCGCGATTCGAGTGCAAAGAGTTAAAATTACATTCTCGGAAAATTCGATTCCAAATTCATTGTTACTTAAACAGTAAAGCCTATGTTCTCAAAAGAAAAGAAAAGTTCTAAGCAATTGTTGGTGAAGCACGGGAATCTGTAAGTCCATATGAGAGTTTCACTTGTCAAATCGACCAACCCCACATAATAAAGAATACGAAAAATGGGTGAAATAATCTACATTCACAATTAAAAGTTCTCTCAATTTTGTCGTTCAATCGTAATAAGTAGACTGTGGATTTTTATGCATTTGTGACGAAAACGAATTGGTGAAATAGAAAACAGTGAAACATTGAGAGAATTTCTGAAAACTGTGACACTGTTTTCAAGTCATTACAAAGATTATTTTACATAAAGATGCTCAGTCTAGTAATAAGTCTAGTTATTAACCCTCACACACTCCTCAGAAACAGTTGTATAAAAAATCCTAGGATAAAATTTGACCGATCTTTGTTTTTGCATTTTTAATCAACTAATTACGCTTCATTTATACCGTGATATTTTAAAGAAATAGTAAATGGGTAAATTTTCACCCTAAGAACGTACGAGAATTGAAAAAAGTTCATTTTAAGCGTGAACCAATTTTGCCAGAAGAATGTAGGAAAACTCGAAAGACGGTTAATCGATTTGGCCTGTGAACGATTCATATAAATATTTCAGTGGTATAGCATCAAAAGTGGTTATGTCCATTATTGAGAAATATTGGCTCATGTTTTGTTGGCATCCTTATTTAATAACGCAACATTTTTCAAAAATGGACATCGTGAATTTTTATACTATATAGTACTCGTATCATGGTATCAAATAGAGATATCTCGGACTGAAGGTAGTGTCACAGGGAACGTTCAGCCTAAAAACCACAATGATGTCTGCAGTGGTCCAAGATTCGAGGCGCGATCCTTGGCACCGCATCCCCCACCGTGCGTTCGATCGCCGCGTGTAGATCGCGCGGAAGACCTGGCAGTTTCGGCGCGTGTCAGTCGCGCTTCGTCCATGCCGAATATAAATCCCGATTGGATCAACAGGCTCCGTGTGCGGCTAGCTAGCAGGCGTCTAACCCAAATCCACGGTTCACCGAAGCCTTCCAGCTGTTCTGGTTCGGCGTGTCTCGAAGGCGGCGATAGCGTATGTCCGAATCGCGGCTAAAAGCGTCGCTTTCGCATCGGGAAACGAGAAAGAGTGAGCGAGAGCAAGCAAGAAAAGGAGAGGGGTAGCGGGAGTGTGAGAGAGCAAGTGAGAAGGAGAGAGGAAGAGAGTGAGAGGAGGGGAAGAGAGTACGAGTAAAACGGAGCGCGGCGGCGACCGCGAGCAGGCATCTTCCGACATCTCGCAGCCATCGACAGGCTCTGGTCTCTCAATCGATATCGCATCGGCCTCACCTCTATCATGTTCCATGCGCCCAAAAGCGAGTCCAGCTCGCTTCCCGCGTTCGAGATATCTCAGCTAAACGACGTGTTCACGGTCGGATCAGCTAGTTGGCGAGGATGTCTCGCCGATCTCACCTCCACCCTGCCGTGCGGGATGGATCAGCTCAGCCTGGTCCGCCGACGGGACTAAGGCCTCTGCGGGCCTCGCCCGATCCCTGCATGCTCCTGAGCAGGCTCGTCTCTCAGACCCGATTGTTCCCGTTCCGCGGACCTTTCAAACCGGCCAAGATACACACACCAGGGCTGGCCGAACTTTCTTTTTCTCTCACGCACTCACGGACGGACACATACGAGCACCAGGTAATTCACCACTCGCGCGGGGCCACTCTGCCTCTCCCTCTCTCTCTCTCTTTTTCTTTCTCCCCCCTCTCTCTCTCTCTCTCTCCCAGGAGAGAGAGATCTTTCCTCGTCGACACTATGGGGACTCCGGCGTGCTCGAGGACGGCGAGTAGCAGCTCGAATCGGCGCAGCGAGGTCCAGGGACACGATCGTCCTCGCGCATTATACACCACCGGCCATTTCCCGCCTCCCTCTGCGCGACACGGTCCTCTCTCGTCCAGGCTGCCTAGCCCTGGTCGCCAACACCGACTCCAACAACGACACCGACACCGACACCGACACCGCCACCGACACCGCCACCGACACCGCCACCGACACCGACACCGACACCGCCACCGACACCGACACCGACACCGACTCCGACTCCGACAGCGACTCCGACTTTCAGCCGATCTCTCTCTTCTTCCGGTCGTTCACCACCGCCTTCGGCCACGATGCATCACCAGGGCCAGCAGCAGCAGCACAATCAACAACACCCGACCGATCGACGAGGAGCACACGACGACGCGACGACGTGACCCAACCCCATCCACCTCTACAGAGCGAGCCGCGGGTCCCAGCCGCGCGCAGATCGCACACGATGCGAGAAGGGAAGGCGGATGCGCGACGGTCGATCACACGGCCAAGGGAAAGATAGACTCTCAATGGCGTCCTCTATGGGTGTGCACCGTTCGCGCCGCACTCCCGACACCCGTCACGATAACCACGAAGATCTTGTCCCATCTCGTCGGGTTCCGTTTGCTTGCGGCCGCGTCCATCGACCGGGCCAGCGAACTTCCGGCCGAACACGAAGGACGATCAACGAACCGAACGACGGAAGACGGGTAGGAGAGAGAAGAAGAGGAGGAGAGGAGGATTGATCGTCCTGTGCGCGGATCTGCACGACGGGCTCTCCGGGGGATGGCGATGATGGTAATGATGAGGACGGTTCCCTCGGTTTTCTGGGTGTCCCTCCGGTTTTTCTATTTCGTCGATTTCGAACACGATCTCGGCGATCTATCCGGTTGATAAACCCCGGGCACGGTTTTCTTTCCTCTGTTGCTATCGTGACGACGGTGTTTTCCGCTTGTCGTCGCACCGCTTCCTCTCTCTCATTCGAGCTGTTGCTCGCGTGGGTGGCCGAACACGGCGCTGTTCTCGCTACGTCGTCGGCTACGTTGACGGTGTATAAATAGGTTTCGTGGCTGTTTGAAGCTGCAGCGCGCTGGCGCGGCCAGCTAGAGCGCCGCTACCGCCGCCGCCTCTGGCTGCTGCCGTCGCGTCGCCTCGCGTCGACTCGCCTCGCCTCGCCTCGTCACGGAGCGTCGCGTCGCGTCGCGTCGCGGTGTTCCCTCCGTCGACGACTGTCGCTCGCCGGTATCTCGTTGCTCGAAACACGCCGACCACAACTCGCCGCCCGCCTCGCTAAAGGGAGAGGAGAGAGAGAGAGAGAGAGGGAGACAGACAGAGATAGAGATAGAGAGAGAGAGAGGTGTAGGGAAGCGATTTAAAAGAGCGACGAGCAAGGAGCAGCGGAAACGAGGGGAGAAAAGACGAAAGAGGGAAGCGGCCGCGGAGTGACCGGCAACAGTCGCGAATCGAACGGAAGAGGGAAACGGGCAAACATCGCGAGTCTCTCAATGCATCTAGGCAATCTTTCAGTACCGCCGGACTGATTTCGCCGGTGATCCGGTAGACCTAGGTGAGCGAGAGAGAGAGAGAGAGAGAGAGAGAGAGAGAGAGAGAGAAAAGAGAGAAAGAGAGTGAACAGAGTAGAGCGTGAACGAGTCGGTGCGCTGGTTATTGATTGGCAGAAGTTGAGACCAGAGGGAGAGACGAGCCCACGGCGCGCCGTTGTCACGCTGGACACCGAGCGAACGACCAGTCGTCGTGATTCACCTACCGCATCGTCTCGATCCACGAAAATCACCTACGATGATCGAGGATCGATCCCCGTGCGCGCCTGTAACGCGCGATTCCCTCGGCTTGTTGCAACAAGCGATGTCACCGATCCCCGGCTACCGGTGCCGTTTCGACGAACGAGTCGCGAATCTCTAGTGATCTGATGGAATTCCGGAAGTGAGCCGTCCGAAGATTCGACGAGTCTAGTCTATCGGAGGCAGGACGTAGATTTTCAGTCTTTTCGTTAGTCCGAGGGTGTAGGCCGAGGGTGGTGAAGTCGGTACTCGGTACTCATCTGACACATGAGACACTTTCTTCAGCGACCAAACACTGACACACTTCTTTCCACCCCTCTATTCCTCTTCGGGTACTGTGGTTTTCTGTCCCTAGCTCTTTCGTCTCGTGTCTCTCTGTCTCCCTCCTCCCTCCCTCTCTCTTTGCGTGCGTGCGTGCGTGTATGACCGTGTGCGTGTGTACGTGTGTGTGACTCTGTGTTTGTCCTCCTCGTTCACCCTCTTTCACTTGTGGAAAACGTTCGAGGCGTATCTCGGCATGTCTTGCGACGTTATTGCCCTCTTCCACCACCCCTGTCGACCTTCTCTCGCGCGCCGGGTTAACACGACACGCTGCTACGCGCTACGCCCTCGTTCTCACCCCCTGCCTCGACCTCCCTTGCCACAGCCTACGTGCGCCACGGCCTCTTTCGTAGCCACCGGATCCCGAGTGAAGCTTCGCGAGCGCGGCTGTAGAGTTCGCGGCCAATATGGCGGATTTACGCGGTTACGCGGTATGCGTTTGGCCACCACTGTTGCCTCCGTCGACAGTCCCAGCGACGCTGACGCGAAGCACCACGGCGCCAACCTATTCGCCGACGCCACCGCTGCCGTGTAACGCCGACGCCGACGCCGCGACGCCGACGCAGCCCGTGCCGAGTCAAGCCGAGCCGGGCTTCGGACAGAGTTCACAACAGCGGATCCCAAGTGCGAACGATCCAATGGTACAGTAGTACTCGCTTCTTGCACAGTTTGGGGTCCGGAAGTCGAACTTTCGCGTTACAAGCTAGCGTGTCTCTCGAGCACGACTCGATAAAGCAAGAGAACAGATTCAGCGAGCAAAAGCGAGATACACGCGGTCTTTCGAGAGCATCGACGGTCGAGGCTTCGAAAAGGTGCCGCGCGCGTAAAAAGATAAACGCGCGATATAGAACATTTCAAATTCGCTAATGTTTGTCTGATCTCTTCAAACGTGGTACCAGCGATTTCTTGAGATTCGTCCGATTAAAATGAGCCCAAACATGACATACATCGATTCATTTTTATAGACTTCGTATATAGCAATTGTATGTGTGTCCTTAATTTTGTTATTTTTAAAACTTGTTCGAATTGTTCGTCGTGTTTGGACTCATTCTCATCAGAAATATCACAACTATCCCACTGGGGTACTACATTCGACAAGGTAGGACGAAAATGTTTGAATTTGAAATTTTCTTCACTGCATGATTACTAGATTGCGGATTTTATGCATTTAAGACAGAAATGAATAGGTGTAATTTAAAATATTAATACATTAGAAAAATTAAGAAACACTGTTGTATTATTTTCAATCTATTAAACATATTAAGAAAGAAAATATATTTCTATTTCAATCTAATTTATTGCAATCAAGGTAGAAAATGTTTATTTTGCATAAAGATCTGCTGTCTTATGATTACTTTTTACGATCGCGGCACCTCTTTCAAGTAAAATAAAGTCATGAGTTAATTCTGACTCCCGGGTACGTGCTTGGACATGGATCGTGTACCGCTACTATTTTTTTATCTCAACGACCGCGCCGAACATAGAAAAGGACAGCATGTAAACACGGACCGCTATCCTCTTCTACGTTCAAAAGTTACAGTACATACCGTCAATTAAACGACTAAGTATAGTTCAAATTATATCGTGTTTAGTATCATTTTAATCAGAAAAATGCGTCAAATACGTTGTTGAAAGCCCCATAAAAAAATAATGAAAAATAGAGAATTACGCGGTATGGTTACAATACTCGGCGACAGTGTCGCCAGATCAACCCAAAACTCTCCTCCTTTTCCCCTTCCACTATCCCATTCCACTACATGAGCACACTCCAACGTCCCCCGCTAAGACCGTAGACTGGTCACGTGAAGTGCCGCGCAATGTGTTACATATTACTCTGGTCATCAGAGAGGTGGTAAACTGTATTCCCCTCGATTGAACCGATCTGGCGACGCTGCTCGGCCACCAAGGCAGCTCGAGCTTCACCAGTGGAGGGGGTTGGCGAACTAACAAATATCGCATACCTCCGTGCGACTTAGATCAAGACTTTACCGTATGTCGGCCTTCTTTGCTCTAGTAGTTTTACTCTGTTGCCTTGTCTATTGAGATGAGGCTCCGCTGAGTTCGAGGCGCTAAATGATAAAGGAAGATAGGTCGTGCAAATTTAAGTGTAACAGATCGTTCAAAAAGTGAGCACTACTATATCTACCCACTCCTCTGATGACCGACCGTGCACAATATCATCGGCCGTGGAACACTGTCAATGGGACTGTCAACGGCTGCCCTCCTATCTATTCTCGCGCCGACATAGCTATTAATTATTTGGGCTTACAAACAGGGATACATGACGCGAGATGTACCACCATCGACTCTGGCTTTTTGTTTGAATCCTAGATAATTGTTAAGGGAGCCGTTTGAGCAGGACGTATGACTATCCATTTTTCAATTGTAGATTTTCGCGTGGGAAATTTAATCGCATAATGAAATTTCGAAAAAATAAGTTGTTTGAATATCTAGAGCAGGCAGTTCCAACCAGAGCTATTCGAGGCACCTTCCCCGCTTAGGTTCTTCCTCCACTCTTAGACTTCATCGTTATAATGTATAGCAATGGGAAGCTCCCACCACGAGAGCCACGCGGCGTGCGCAGCACTCACTGACTTTACGGCCGTACGTAGTAGTGAGAAAAGGTTCGATGGTGGGGAGCTTGCAGTTCTCGGAGGGGAATACACTGGTATTCCCTGATCTAGTTTTTTCCAATTTTTCTTTTACTTAAACTGGCATCCTTGTTATACGAGTCATTGTATGAGATACATGTTTTCGGACTTTTTGGCTTCTGCCATTTAACAATAATTATTACACTCGTAATCAAACTGCAGATTTCATGTATTTGTGATAAAATTGAGTAGGTCAAATACAAAACAGTACAAACACTTAAAGTGTAGTAAATTGATGTAAGAATACTATCATGTATAGTTTAGTAGTTTCAATAAAATAATAGGCAATCAGCAGGTAAACCTAAATTTTTCATGTACATAAATATATGAATTGATTATATCTGTAATCATTAAAATTGACTAACATCCATAATACCAACCGTTTGTGTGTTACCAGTAGATAATCAAAGGCAGCCATTGTTGTAAAGAATTCCATCCATTTTATCATACATCTGTTGAACGATAGGACAAATTGATCTGGTCGCGTTAACGTTGAGGAACGTTTGTTTTGCCATTGTTTAACGTTTCTTGCGTTACTATCATTATTAGACAATCAAATTTTATACATTTATGACAAAATTGAACTGTCGAAATTTTAAATAGGGAAAAGAAAAAAAAAATTAAAATTTCAATACATTCTTTCAAACTTATTAAAATGATGAAAGAAACAAGACAATTATTATTTATTTCCTGTTTCTTGCAATTGATGTCAACATTTCTTATTTAGCATAAAGAGCCGCAGCCTAATAATTATGAATAGACCGGAGTTATGCATTCATGGCAAAATTGAGTAAGTGAAAAAAGTATTATGATGATTGAAAGGACTAAAGAATATCAATATATTATTTATAATTTATTAAAATTATTAAAGGAAGAATGTACTTTTGATGAATTTGAAGAATGAACCGAAAATGTTTATTTTACATAAAAATCCGCACGCTATTCATGAATTTTACCGCAATACTTTCTTATACGTATGGCGGAGATCTTCTCAGAAACCATGGCTGGCTCAATGTTTACAGAATCGATGGAGGGAACACATAACAGGTGCCATTTTCACGAGGTTGCCGGCGCAACAGCACGCGTGTGATCTGCGTGAGAATAATAAGCGATGACGCGAACCACGTGCGACACAGTATGACGTTGATTCTTGACGTAGGCCAGTATGCTTAGTGTTATCGTTTCAAGGATTACGATCTTGAAAAATGATATCACTCGACTACTTAGGCTATGTCCAGAAGAGGCGATTTTCGCGCGATTCGAGTTACGCGTTTCGGTTCGCGCCGTTGTCGCGGGCAGCAAATCGCGCGAGTGTATGTAAACTGATGTAGACGGAATATACGGTCCACTAGTATCTCACAATCTGAAACGCGCTACATAGCTTTAGGTCGACCGTCTCTACGTCAATTTTTGTGATGAATTTTTTATTTCTTCGACGGATATTTTTATTCGCCGTTCATCAGTCGCTGCTTTTTTAAGGGGAACGCAATTTTCTCGGGCCGATTCTTTATTGGCATAAATGCAACTTACACTGGCCCCGTCACTCTCGTGAACGCCAACCGATCGATCCTCCCAATTCCCTCCGGCCTTCAGTCATCCCGAGAAAATTACACGGGTTCCATAATTTTCCTGCGCGGTTACGCACGCCCGTACGTCATGGTGCGTCATCTTTTACGCGAGACTGACCGCCCTTCCCGTCCTTAGGGTGTACTCGCCTCATTTATTTATAGCGTGCCCCGCGAAACGTTTTTACACAACTCAGACCACGGACCGCGGACACGGTCTTTTATTCGTTCTTTTGGGAAATTTCTGGCCATTAAAATTCAACGCCGCCCATTAGCATAGGGGTGGAACGAAGAATGGAGCTAAACGTTCGGCTCGTTAGTCACAGAATAACGTTCTCCGCAACAATATCAAATATTTGCCGTGAATTCGCTCCAACAAATACGTTAAATTAGTCAATAGAATACAAAAGTCCTTTTTTTAAAATACATTCCTCGTAAAGTCAATATACGAAGGAACTACTCTCCTATCTGGTATTTCACGATGGGTAAAATAATTGAATATTCCACATAATATTATGAAATACATTACGTTTTTAAAAGAGAGGTTTTTCCTATGTTTGTATTTCACCCTTCGATTCACCCCTTTCGTAAAAGAGATGATCGCAACTCCGTGGATAAAACAGACCAAAACCGTTCCGAGTCGTGGCTGCTGGCATCTAGTTCCTCTACGTTCAACCTTACAATGCAGCAACGCGAAAATACCGACGACGATACAACCGCAGAACCTCTGTCCGTCGGCAGGATAGTTACCTGTAGCTACTCGATTTGCAGGCTACACCCACGCGACACTCTCGTGTTCGTTTCACCTATAATCCTTACGACCCACCGTAGAACAAGAAAACAATCTAAACACTCTAGTCTAAACACTCTCAGAAAACACTCTATTCCTCAGCGTTAAAGCCTTAAATCGGGGACTATCGGCGCGATTCCGATGAAATTGAATCGCACATCGGCGGCAGATTACCTCGCTCGAATCCTCCCCATTCACCGGGGCCGATGAAAAAGGATATTAATAATAGGAATAAAAGGGAAGAGCTACGAACTGGCAGGATTGAATCCCGGGAATTTATCGGAGGATCGAATGCGAGGCAATTTTCAGGGTCCGTGAGCTGATTATCGACTCTTCGTCCCAGATATCGAATTCTCCTATAAATAGAAAGCCTTCGAAAACACCTGGCGCGCGAACTTTCAATCCTTCCCTTGCACTCCGTCTTGTCCGTTTGTTGAAAGTTCATTACCTGAATTCCTCTTGAGAAATGGAAAAGACCAAGGATACTTGAGCTAACCCCTTGCACTGTAACATCGAGTCAGATTTGCAATGAATATTTCGAATAGAACCTACTAAATATAGATGTTCTTAATGTCTTTTGAACCGAGAATTGGAGAATTCTTTTTCTAAAAAATTTTGAACGGCAAAAACGTTTTAATTACCGTAACCGTAAAATAAATCGTAGTGCGTGGTAAATATTGCTTATTTTAACCTCTACCCATTGGTCAACCTTTCTGCAAATAAATTATTTAAAACTAAGAAATATTGTATTTGTTCTCGAACTATTGTATATTTCAATGAACACGATGCTGTACCTATTCCTAACTTTCCGATGTGTAGTTCTGTGCCCCCAGATAAAATATTTAGAAAATAGTGTATTAATACTGACAACGTTTCGAATGGCTTTAAATGTACGACTACTGGAATAATAGCCGTACTATTGATCCGTTTAATGCATGACTAGCGCATGTGAAAACAGTTAATCATTGATAAAGAGGAATTAAGTAAAAGTTCTATAGAACACGATATCGAAGGATGTTACGTTTGTCGTGTGTATGTCAAAAGTACAACTGTATTAATGAATCACTACAAAATCTTTAAACAGCTTAATTTTCAAAGAAGTCCAAAAATATTCCAAGAGCCCCAACACCACCGTGATCCTAGGAAGGCTAGAAGCATCCGGTGCAGGGCGTATCCTGCGCACCCCCGCGCAGGGCAGCGTAGCTCGGTTGAAGAAATATAGCCCCGGGATGAGGGTGGGGAAAGGGGGCCTGTCGGGGCCCGAATCGTTCGAGACCCTTCCGAGGAACGGTTCCCTCGGCAAGGACCTCGTAGGGCCTCTGTAAATTCTCCTTCCTCCCGTGTCGGTTGGCAGCGAATCCGCCCCTTGGCTGGCTGGCAGGCTGCGTCCGTGAACACGTGCAGGGAGGTTTCGGCTGGCGGTGGATGTGTCGGGTGCGGTTGTGTGTGTCTGTGTTCGTGTTCCTGTGGTACGTGCGTGAAAGAAAGAAGGAAGACAGGGTCGGGCGAGAGGCCTACACTACTAGAGCGTACCAGCAGCGATCGCACACACGCACCAACGACGCGCGGCGAGGCGAGGTGAGGCAACGCGAGAGAGCACGAACACACGTGCAGGCATCCGTCGTCGCCGACATCATCCTCGTCGTCGTAGACGTTCCTGCTTGGGATATGCGTGGCGGAGAGGTAAGGGGAGGGAGGCAGCAAGGAGGGTGGGAGGGAGGGAACGAGAGGGGGAGAGAGGGTCGGGAACAGGCTCGACTGCTCCCCCTAATACTGCAGGATTGAATGGGCGAGGAGGGTGGTATTGGGTTCCCTCACCCCACTCCCACCACCCACACGCCGCTGCTCCCAACCCACCCGCACCACCCACTTCTGTCCGCCTGCCACCCCGCCTGCCCACCCACTCGCCACCCGACTGCCGTCGAGGAAACAACCTGCAACCGAACCAGCACAACGTTTTCTCGAACAACGAAATTTCCATCGAGGCTACACCACCGAGGGCCTGGCGGCCGAATCACGTCGTCGCCCGTCCGACCCGTCCGACCCGTCTCAACCGAGAACCGTGAGTACCCAAAAGAGCACAACACACCTCTCCTTTCTCTGTCCACCGTTCCGCGGCGCGATCCGCCACCGTGCATTCGGACGACGGATATTATTCTCGTCGGCCCCGAGGACCGCTGCGAGCTTCAATTTTTTCCTACTACATCACCGGGCCCCCCGTAGAGAAGCGTCTCCTTTTCTTCTCCTTCCTCTTTCTCGTCCTGGCGGTTGTACACCTCCTTCGGAGTTGTCTTCCTCTCCCGTAGCTGTCACCGAGTGCCGAGTACACTCGTGTCCGCAATGTACTCTCTTACGGTCCTTCGACACTTCCTCTTCCTCTCTTTTGCTTTCCTTCGAGTCGCGCGCGTACCGTGCAAATTCTGAATCGATGGGTGAGAACGAGGGAGCGACGGGGAGCGAAACCAGTGAGAGTGTGACAGAGTGCGCGTGCAACGAGCCTACGGGAAAGAGAGAAACCGACGACGACGACGACGATGATGACAACGACGATGATGACAATGACGACGATCGAGAAGAACGCGTGCCGTGTGCATCGTGCGGAATAAAGTTGCGTGTCTTCGCTCGTTGGCTCTCTTGCTCTCTCGTCGAGAGAGAGAGAGAGAGGGGGGGGGAAGTGAGAAAGAGATATAGATAGAGACGTGTCCGAAGGAACGGTGAACGCACGTATGTACGACGCCGGTCCGCGCGCGAGTGGATCGCCCTGGGACGCGTACGAGCGATGAACGCTCGCTATGCCGCGCGGCGCGTCGCCTCGCGTCGCGTGTGCGTGCCTTCTCTCGCTGGTAGAGCCTTCTTCGTCGTCTTCTTCTTCTTCCTCCTCTTCTCTTCTTCTTACACCTCCTCTTTCTCCTCCTCGTCTTATCCGACTGTTTTTTCCTCCTCGGCTTCGTTTCCGCGTGTGTGCGCGCCTACTTTCGCGCGAGTGCTGCAGTAGTGCCGACTCTGGCGGACGGATCGTCTGGACAAGCGAGAAACGCGTTCAGCATGAACCGTCCTCCGGAAAAGTATACGGGCCACTCTTCTCTATATGTACATTTCTAAATCTCGCGTGGACGGTGTGCGCGCGCGCATCGACGCGCTCGCCGTCCTTGGTTAGTCGGTAATAATTTCCGGATGAATTTGAATAGCACACTGCGCGCGCCTTCTCTCCTCCGGTCTTCTCCGATCTCCCACCATCCTTGCTCCCCTACTCTAACCCCTCCACAGGGTCTCTTCAACCGCTTCTCTCTAACAGTCTCTCTCTCTCTCTCTCTCTCTCTCTCTCTCTCTCTCTCTCTCTCTCTCTCTCTCTCTCTCTCTCTCTCTCTCTCTCAGCTTGCTTGCTCCGTCTCTCACTCCCTGTTCCTGTCTCTTTCTCTTGCCCCTTCGCCGCTTTCTCTTTTTTCTTGTCTCCGTTCCCTCGACACCGTCTGCGTTTATACCTCCCTCTGGCTGACCCACCCGCATCTCCCCACCAGACCAGCGTGGTTTTCTTCGGAGACAGTGACTCTCAACCGGCGCAGAAGCCGAACGCCTCTGATGTCCACCCCCTCCGCCCCCATCTGTCGCCTCTGCAGGACGTGCCCTCGATCGCTAAGAGGGGAATATTGATTTATTCCCAAGCCGGTATATGTATAACCCCTTCCACATACCGAACGTTCTTGCCCACCCCTGGAACACACCGGCCTCTACACACCACCGACATGCACGTCGCGCTGCTACGTGTTCGCTGACTAGGGTTGCACGATTTCTCTCCCCCTGTGCCCCTGTTCTCGCCCTCTCTCGCTCTCTCCTCCACTTTGTATTTGAGCGTCTTCTTTCCTCCTCTACCCCCCAGCCCCCCTCTCTCCCTCTTTCTCACACTCCCTCCCTCTCTCTCGCCGTTTTCCACTCACGCGGCAGCCCGATCAATACCGGGCTCCTTCTTCCTCATTCCGGACAGCACCCACCCGAAAACCGTGTGGTACCTCCGCCGCTCGATCGAAATCAATTGGGCACCGACGGGGGTGGGATTCAGCTCGATGCGTGCTTTCGGGGCTGAATCAACTGGTTGAACGAGGAACTTTTTCTTTCTGATCTAGCTGCTTCGTGACTTCATTGTCGGACCATGACTCCGACGGAACGGTTCAGATTGCTGAAAAATCGCCTGCATTGAAGCAGAAATTTTCGACGCTGCGATTCTGCCTGGTACCTATCTTTTTTTGTTGCTTACTCTCCAGCGGGAATTGATTGTTCGCAATGCTTCCAAGCGGCGGGCGTGTCTCGGAAATCAGTTTCCTGACAAAAGTAGAATCATGTAAACTTTGTACAGTCGAATACATACTCGATCTCAACCTCTGTTAATACTTCCACAAGGATAATTTCTTAAAAATCTCAATTCGAAATTATTGTGTTGTCCAAATTTCTCCCCAATATTGATTTTAACTGCTATTGAGTGTCCTCGACTGTCGAGTACACAATTTCAACCCCCAGTTAATATATTCACGAAGATAACTGAAAATTTTATTTTTTACGAAAATACTGTGTTGACCAAGTTTCACCCCAATATTGATTCTTACTGCTCTCGAGCATCTTTAATCGGAGGATACTTCACTTCGATCCCTATTAACCGTTAAGTGGTACCGTGTTTACTCTAACTAGGAAGTATCTCATTGTGGCCTTTCTAAAATTCTGTCAAAATTTTCCAAGATCTTTAAGAATATAATTTAAGACTAAATAATGCAAATGTTTTAAAGAAGTCGAAGAAACTCAATATACAATATTATCGTACAATTCAGTAGCGTAACATATTGTATAGAAATTTTGTTGGAGCTTAGAGCGACTGCAGTTTATCATTGTAGGATTCATTTTTTCCCAAGATGAACATTTCTTAATATTTTACCCTTCCACGAAAATGACATGGTATCGACTAAACTTCACCCCGACATGACAGTTTAATTCGAAGCAATGCTTCTGCAAATGTGTAGTTCTTAAAAAATCCTGCAGAAATTAAGTGATATTGACTTTTACCCCGGTATTGATCTTTCACTCTTGAACGAGCAGGATTAGCAAATATTATTCTTAGACACGTATACCGTTTACCCAGAGTAAAAACTCTTCGGAAGTCCTTTGCTTTATTGAAAGAAAGATCGTATAACGCGATATACGGTCGTGGACAATCTTTTTAGAGGCCACGGTTCGGTAGTATTTTTCTCGTTTAATATCCCGCTGTAAAGACGAAAAGTTATGCCACCCGTCTGCGGATGATATGGCGCGGCGGTCATAATAGGAACGTCGGTCCCGCATTTGGTAAATCGAAGCCGCTTCTCGGGACTGTTTTTTTGTAGGTGGCTATTTGAGTATTGGGGTTGAGGGTACGAAATCTGTTGAACGCCCGGATGGCTGCATCGGTTGGAGTCTGGGTTTTTAAACGATGGATCTCAATCCTGAGCCATGTGGTTCGTTTTTTCATCCCTCCCTGGACAGTTGCTCGAAGGGTTCGTGTTGTTTGGGCGCTGGGACACGTTGGCAGGGGGATGACTTGCGTTCTATTAATATTCGTGATCTCCAAAGTTCTATTATCGCTACATTAGTCTTATCTCGACGGATTCGATTAACGATTGCTCCATTCTCGTTTAACCACGCGGATCATATTCTATCGGTAATCAAACGGGATGAACGTAAACAAATCCGTCAATTTTTTTTCAAATAGGACTTCCGAAGAAGCATCCTCTACAAGTAGGAAAATGTTGCATTCTGATTGGTCCGTAAATTGTGGAGTAATCATCTGTTAATGTTCTATTATTACTGAAGCATCCCCTTACTTAACCACGAAATTGTTTTCTTAACACTAGGTTTACGTAGCACTAAAAGTGACTATTTCACATTAGTTTCTGAAAATAACAAGAATGTATCTATACAAATTTTTACCGATTTTTTTCAATAATATACATACAGTCACTCCCATTAATATTCGTACACTCTAAAAGACGATCACGTTTTTAATATTGGATCATGTGACTTGGATTTTATTTTTGAGAAGTTAGAACAACTAGTTTACTACACGTTGAAAAAAAGAAATTTTGAAAAAATTGTAATTGGTCGGAATTAGAAAGAAAATACTAAAAGTTGTTATTTATAACTGTTTTATGTGTGTCCATATTGAAAATTCAACAAATACGTTTTGTAGATCTGTGTCAACTGTATACACTCTGAATATTTCACCAAAATCGGCAAACGTTGCACTGAGCTACAACTGTTTGAAGATTGTAAAAATTGCAGCTTTTCACAATTTTCGGCCTTAAACTGCAATAAATCGAAGGATTCTTATGTCATTCGATGCCTGTCGCTGTTTTCCACGTAATCCAAATTGGATGAAAATTTGAAAATGTATACAATTGATACAGATCTACAAAATGGATATTTTAAATTTTCAACATAAGCCACATAAAAAAATTATAAAACACAACTTTTAGTATTTTCTATGCAATACCGACCAATTGCAATTGTTTTATAATTTCTTTCTCACGTCATGTAGTAAACTAATTATTCTAACATCTCAAAAAAGTCCAAGTCGTATGGTCCAATATTAAACAAGTTATCGTCTTTTTAAGAGTGTACGAATATTAATGGGAGTGACTGTATACTTACACAAAGAAATGAATTTGATCCTGTAAGCCTAGTGTTAAAACTACGAAATTTGCGTTAACCTAATACACATAGATCGAATCGTTTAACCACCTTCTTTTCGATATCGGTTCAGAAATAAGAGTAACGTCTGATCAACAGAGACGCGCAGCATTTAGTTATTCATTTGCGAAGCTTGGAGACTCGAAATCGAATAATTCGCGGAAATTCAGCCGCGAAGCAAGCGAAGGCTCTCCGTTCGAGTTCTAAGTGAAAATCGATACCCTTTTCAGCCAGCCTCTACACTGTACCACGCTCGAAAGGAGAAAGATTTTCCGTTCATGAATATTTAACGTTCTGTAACACAATCAGGACTGGATTTTTCGTCCACTTCTACTTCCCGTAGGATGCAGCGGGGGTGAAGAATTAAGATTGCTCACGCTCGAGTAAATTACAAAGTAACTTCAACCGTCGATCAAGTTGCGCGGGATCCTCGAGGAATATCCGCAACTGTTCCTCGGTCCTTCTTCGTCGTTGTGGTTCCTTTCTAAAGGATATTGCGTTGCCTCAAGTGCTTTCCCAACATCCCCCATTATTTCCTTCCGGCCTTAAACATCCTTAAGCACTCTCTATACACAGCCGACAAATTTCCTAGCGCAATTAACAGTAATTAATACGTTGACCGTCAAATCACAAGCCCAGAAAATTTAGTAAAATCAAAGTAGGCAATTTAGTTAATCAAACTACTAAAACCGGAACGATAACATTTGTTATAGCTGTTCTTCCTATAATCCTCCCGTATCCTTCAGTCCTAATACAAATTAATTTTTGGCTAATATATTAAGAGTAACAATTCATTTCTAAACCTCGATGAGAAAACAATATCGTCCATATTTGACCGACGTGGCAGTCAACGTGTTAACACATTGAACCTCATTCTGAAATCGGTGATGCACGACAAAAGCAACTTCTTTTTGTTAATTATTTGATTCTTGGAGAGTTCGATGAACTTATCGAATAAAATTACTATTACTATTTTTTCTCATAAATTTTCGTAAAAGTTGGCGGACGTCTATAGTATATAGCATAACCACGCGGTTTCCCAATTTTCTAGCTAACTTGCACACTACTCACATTTTCGAAATGTATTCTGAGCCTGAACGTTATATTAGGTGGGTACAAAAGTGTCCGTTCTATTCAACATTGTGGCCAAATGAAGACTTATCTCCCACTCTATCGCTCCCCTTCTACGACACTTTCCCCCCATTCTCAGGCGGTGAGCATCCCCTCCTCCCACGCTTCCGCCGCGGCTCAGTCATCTGACGCGTTTCGTCTCTGTCGTGCATGTGTCACAATGTCACGAGAGTAATTCGGTTGTGACCGAGTGAAGGTAACTGTATTCCCCTCAATTTCCCCCGTCTGGCGACACTGTTTTTCAATCGGCAATCGATAAGATCGCCGATTTTATGCATTCATAGCAAAAATAAGTAAGTGAAATATAAAACGTTAGAAAAATGAGAATAATCTAAATATGTCGTTACACAATTTTCAACATATGAGAATTATTAGAGAAAGAAACTTTCTATCTTGCCTCTGTTTCTTACAATTATGTAGACAATTTCTACTTTCCAAGATCCGCAGTCTAATAGTTACTTACAATTATAATGGTTGTAATCTGCCACCCTTTTGTGCAATTATTGGTTTGCTCTCTTTAAATAATCAGCTTCATTGTATAGTAGCATACTTCGTGTGTCATGCACAAATAAATAAAAATTGTGAAGAATAACTAAAACTTTTACAAACAATACTTTCTCAGTAAATTACGAACTCGATAGACGTATTTAATCAAATTGTGTCAAATTAGTCGATCTGTGCATTACTTTGCGGAAGCCTAATAGTACAATTTTCAATAACTGCACTCAAAAAATAATCCTGAAAGAATTGATCGAGTTTCGTTCCTAGAAGAGGTTTCTTTGTTCACGATCAAATTTGTCATTACCATGAAGAAATTTTTTAAAAAAGGCTGTATATTATAAACGTATAAAATCTATGAAATAGTCGCCGATAAGTAATGTAGGGACTGCGAATCTTCATGCAAAATAGAAATTATTCAAAAATCAAATGTGGGAAACCATATGTTAATGAAAATGTATTTTCTCTATTAATCGTCTCAAATAGTCTCAAATAATATCAGCATTTTTAAATTCTTCTGTTTTTTCAGTTTTGTATTTGAACTACTCATTTTTGTTATAGCTGCGTAGAAATCGCAGTCTAGCGATGTGTTAAGATAACATCAGAAAATCGGCCGGAAGAATGCAGGAAGACTGTTCGTTTTTTACACAGAATATTTGTATGCAAGGGATGCGACGATCTACTGAAATGATCTAATCAGTTAATATTATGGTACCATTAGACTTCTCGATGGAATTAGAGTGTCTACGTGCCAGAGTTTCCTCGAGGTCGATAAACGATCGTCTCGGAACACGCCCGCCGCGCATAATAATTACATCGCACCAGTGTACTTGATTTCCGAGAGCCTCTAATTGAAGATCCGTAACGTCGATGGCTGCACCTAAACGCTTCGTAACAACCCTGATTCTAATGCCATCATGTTACCCCCAGGAGCTCGTTAAAGCCTCCGTCACAGAGTTTCGCGTCTCTTTACATGTTCCTGTTTTCCTCGACACAGTTTATTAAGTTTCTGATCGAGCAATTACTATCTAAAGAATAGACTTCGACGTATATTCTTTAATCTGATAAATTCTTGGCGCAAATGGATTTAAATATGGAGCTCTGTTTCCTACAAGAACACGATACACTTGAATATATTGTATGCACGCGGTGCAGCTGAATATATAGAAGATAAGAGCAAAGGGGAGAAAAATGAAATGGGTGAGATGGACGGGAATGTCGCGCAGAGTGTATACTCTGAAATAGTCATCTCTTTTCTGTAGATTACACGGCGCGCAATTTTTCGTAACCTCGTGAAATATCAACAAAAGTGTCCACTATTATTGTTGCTCTTATAACCTCCGTGTATCTAACGAAATGTGTATGTAAAGTGAAATATTTCGTTCTGGCGTGCCGCAAGAACTACGAACGCTCGTAAAAATACGAAACATAAACGCATCCTTTCGGGACTTTACTCGTGCTCTTTTCATTTTTTGAATGCGAAAAATAAACGTATTCTTCCAGAACGAAATCGAGCCCCTCTTCATTTTCTGAATAAAATTTGCCAACACGGTTTCTCGAAACGGGAATCTTCTGTTTATCTAATAAAATATTAACCGAATTTGTGCGTTTATTTCTTTTTAATAATTGTCCATCGTTTTGATGAGATTACTATATTTTTTAACTTTATACGGAAATGTAGAACATGTTCAAAATTTCCAATTTTCGTCAACGAACAATTATTTTCCATTAAATCTATGTCGGAGATTGGGACCTCAGTTGATTTTAATTACTTCGTACAGAAGCTTTCTGCCGAGGTAATTTCAGAGTCACAATAACCGTGAAACAGGGAATTTATTTCACCCCTAGTTGGTATCGATGGGTCTCTGACGACACGAAACAGTTTAGATTGTTGATTTTGTGATCGCTAGGCAAGTAGAAAATTTGCTGTACATTTTCGGCATAAAGTGTAGCTTCATGTACGAAATTCAAATATTAATTTTGTTTGACATTCTGAGCATTAATTAAATTGTCGCACTAATCGAGGGTTAACTATTAGACAGCGGATTTTATGCATTTACGATAATAACGAATAAGTGCAATTTTGGATTATATTTGTTTACGGCGCGGAGCTGTGAAGTTAAATAAATATTTCGACAACAAATATATTAATCGTTAATGTAGACCAATTTTTGTATTGTTTAAGTATAGAACATGACACCAAGAAAGTTTGAAAAAGATCCGCTTTGTAATTATTAAGAAAAGATTCCTAAAAATCACCGATTTTCGAGCATTCTAAAGTGTCTTTCACCCTTTAATCATCGGTCACGAGAAAACGAAAGTAAATATTAGAAACTGGAGTTCACCATATTATAATACACTTAATTGTCCATGATGTTGCACGAATTTTTTTCTATTTAACAATATTAGAAAAATCAATTTTTAATTGCAATCGAGGGCGTCGGGTCGTTTCTTCCCACTGTGCGTTGGTAATGTATAATTTCCGCCACCTAAGCAAAGTAGCGGTCCCAGAGGAAAAGTCGAATCGTTTTAGGGTTTCGGGAAAGCGACAACCGTCCTCGATGATTTAATTAAGGTTCGGTGACCCAATTACCTTGGCTCCTTTATCGATTCAGCCCCAATTACCCTGTAAAAAGGGTTACATTCTCGAGCGAACGGAAGAAATACGCGTGAAATAGTTGCCCCCTAAATTTAAGGTCAGTCGGAACGTCGCGTCGGGCAAATGGAATTGCGGGAGGGGGAGGTTCAGGAGGGTTGGGTTGGGGGGAGTGTTTCGTGGATTATTAGTTGTAACCCGACTTACAGTCTACAACTTCGTGCGCAGGTAGCCGAACGGGCCGGGTTTATTGTTCCAAGGATAGTGGGTGACCGCCGAGGTCTTCAAAAATGGAGGGAAGTGGCACCGGAATTAGCAGGCTCGACTGCTACGAGGATATGTTCAAGGAAATCACCAGGAAACTTTACGGCGAGGATCCTGATCATAGAAGTGAGACAATCTGTTTATTACAAATACTAACACTAGCAAAAATTATTCGATCAAATGAGTCAGCTGTCTATCATTATAATTATTCATATTTCCAACGTGGAAAATATTTTCATTAACGATAAAAGCAAATGCAACTAATAAAGCTAGTCATATATAAATATAATATTAATATATAAATATGTTTGTTTTTTCATAATGTTACAGTATCAGCAAATTAGATACTGCTTTAAGGACAGGATTAATCATATCCGCGATTTCAGAAAAATTTTTTGGCAATATGTATCGTCATCTTCATTGACAGAAATATTAAAAAGTGTTCTAATGCTTCGTCATGATATTTAATCATCTTTGCAATCTTTATGTATAGGTAGGCAAGTTATTCGTTTATATTTAGTAAAGAGGTAAAAGAATGCGTAATTTTATCAACACTTTTCTAAAATATCATTAATTCATACTATATTTGTCTAATATATACGCTTTACTATCTTTTGTAATTAATATACGCTTAATTAATTCGTTTAACAGTCCTATTCACGATTTTGATCGAATATTTTCTGCCTATTGTGATTTGAATACGAAAGGGTAATATTAATGCATGAAATTAGCAGTTTAAATAAAGGGAATGTAGTATTAGACTGGAGAAAGGAAACTACAGATTACTATTGATAGCGATATAGCATAAAATTGCTTTTATTGAAATAAATAATACTAGATGTCTGTCTGATTCAAATATACAAGACACGTGCGAATAATATTAATATTATACATTTACTTTCGATAATTGATTTTTCTATAAAATCTAATTTTTTTATAAATATCGTTCAACTTTTGAAGGAGACTCTGAAACTATAGCTTACTTACTACAACTGAAAATTGTAAAATTTGCTTTTAAATCGTAAAATTTGACAGGAGAATTTTGAACTGTGTTACCTGGGAGTTGATATTTTGAAAACTGACTTTTCTATATAAAATTTATTTTTTTTTCATACATATTGATTCACTCGTAAAGGCGACTCTGGAACTGTTGAATATTTACTGCAATGTAAAGTTGAATATTTTGCCTTTAAATTGTAAAATTTGACCGAAGAATTTTGGATTGTGTTGTATGTGGGCTGACACTTGTTCATTTAATAAAATGCAATTTACGATTGATTTTTCGTACAGCTTCGAGCGTGCAAAACGAATTCGAGACATCGGTGTCGTACAAGAATGACGAGGACACCGGAAACGGCACCGACGGAAGCGACGATGTTAACTGGACGTGCGAAGAGGAGGCTCTTAAAGGGACGGATGGAAGCCGTATCGCAGCTTACCATGCTGGAAAAGCGACGTGGAGGTGCTACGAATGCGGTTCGTATCTTTTCCTTATTAAAATGTCTCAAACTCGAATCTCGAATCCTTCTGAGACGCTCATACGCTCGACAAATGCTATACAAGTGGGTAACTAAGCGACCGACTTCCTGTAAAATTCTAAAACTCTTATGAAGTACCATAAACGCCTAAGTCTCTCTCGCTTATGCAATTAAAATTAAAGTTCTGGATTATTATTTATATTTGTAAGATTTCTATAAATATTATTTTTAAAGCAATACGTATCTATAGAGAAAATTTATTCTTGTTGGTACGCAATCTCGGTGGACATCTAGGTATCTCAATGAACAGCTCTATCCAGAAATTCCATCGTTACAAATTTCTGGAGCTTGGTGTTTCATTCTCACAATTAGACTGCGAAATGCAAAATTTAATTGTTATAGTCGAGACTTATAAAATTGATGTAAAATAGAATTTTATTATACATATTAGTAGTGCCGGTAGAGGAAAAATAATAACCGAGAAGGAAGACAAATTTCTGGAGCTTGGACTGTTTCATTCACACAATTAGACTGCAAATGTTCATGCAAAATTTAATTGTTGTAGTCGAGACTTATAAAATTGATGTAAAATAGAATTTTATTATACATATTAGTAGGTGTTGGTAGAATAAAAATAATAATCGAGAAGGAAGATCTTTGTAAATTATAACTAGACAGCGGATTTTATACATTTACTATAAAAACGAGTAGATCGAATGCAATATAGACAAGCTTTTAAAGAATTTGAAGATATTGCTCTACTATTTTCAACTCATTAAGATTATTAAGAAAATAAATAAATATGTATGTAGATCTTGTATCACGCAATGAATCTAGACAGTTTTTATTCTGCATAAAAATTCGCGGTCCAATTATAACGGCATCAAAATCTGAGCGTAACACTAGAAATCGAAGTGAAATGTTAAAGATGTAAATGGAATACTAAAAGTCTGAACAAGAGCGCCATGTTATCAGGCGCGATCGAATTAATTAATTCGGCCGCATTCATTTCGCGAGAAGAGAGCTGTGCCGCTTATAAAAGTTTTCCTTGCGTCGGGAGACACGTTTAATTACTGCAAAACGATCGAGATGACAAATGGCGAACGTACCGTCCAAATAACGAGTCAGCAAGCACGAATGAGGCCTTCACGGCCAAATCGACACGGAATTGAAATGGTAAACAATAACGAAATGCAGCCTGGCCGGGAGGCACGGTACTTTCCCCGAGGACAAAAGGCAGTTTTATTGTTTCCAGCCGGTAATTTTCCATCGCGTTCCGTGTCATCGAGTCGGCATTCTGGTGTCTCGTTTCCGCAAACGGAAAACTCTCGCTTTTCTCGTATTACCTTCTCCACCTCCCGACTTCCACTCCCACACCTCACCCCCTGCGCGGACCGTGATGAGCTGTCCCGACCCTAAATATCCTTAAGTCTTTATGGCATCGTTATTGCCTTTGCGCTTCTGCTTGTGTATGTGTCGCGTTCGACGACTCTCGGCGCTGTTAAAGCGAGACTTTCGTTCCGTTACACGGCAAATTTAACCAATTACGTGGCTGAGCGCATCGGTACACGGAATTAATGGAGCTCACGTAGTATACTGCGAGTATTAAGTGAAGGAGCCGACCGGTAAATCGATCGGTGACACTTTCCCGTCGTTTTTAACCCCTCCAATTCGATTTGGAAATCAGTTAGAATTTCGCGTTCATTTGTCTTACCTCCGCTTCTGTTTGTACAATCGCACAAATGTTTCCCTTGGACACACTAATCCCCGAGGATAAGGGGAATTGTGGAACTGGTCGTTTGTTTCTGGTGGCTTATTTGAAAAGTGTTTACGAAAATCAGTTGAGTACGTATGCGACATATTGTTTTTTGAATATGCGTTAAAGAAACGAAACACTTTTAATATTTTTTTAGCGTTAGTATAGAAACACTGCATTCCATAATTTCTATATGAAATAGTACATTTTGTATATATGAAAAAAAGCAAAAAATGTGTGGTCTCCGACGACAATGGTTCAGATAATAAGACGCCATTAATGTGGGTTTAATATTGACATAACTGTATCTTCACTCATGTGTACATTAACGTCTACAAATGTTCGAAGACTTGCTTAGAGTCTTTTTTTGTAATTTTTGTTTTTTGACTTTTTTTGTAATTGAGAAATGTGAGCAATATTTGTTAGTACATAGTGTCGGTAAAACTGTTACAGCGAAGGCATACACACACATACCATACCAGCCTTATAAAATTATTTAATTTTAAACAACTTTAGCACTAGACTGCGGATTTTATGCATTTATAGTAAGTACGAATAGATAAAATACAAAATTGTAAAGACATTAGAATTGAAGAATACTATTACATTATGTTTGATATATTAAATTCAGTAAAAGAATAAATACATTATCACTTAACTTCTTCTTCTCATGATTAACAAAGAACATTTTTCTATTGCATAAAGGTCTGCAGTCGATTTCTCACTTATTTTATTTTTCTACCCATCACAGCGAACTGGGTCTAGTTTTTACTGCCCATGCTGGTCAAAAATACTCATTTCAAGGAGTCTGAGTCACTTCAGATTGACAAACACAAGAACCGAACAATGCAGTTGGAAGTAGCATGACGCATTAGACACACAAGTTAAAATTAAGCGTTGAAAGTCTGAAGATACGGTTATACGTGTCCAATTACGAACACGTTCGAAAAAGATTCGGAAAGATTGAAGTACTTGCCACCTCTTTGCTGACATACTTGTGCTAACAAATAATTATTTCATCTTCACACTATCCTGAATTTGCTAGGTGTCTGAATACGTGTGGATGACAGTGAAGATACAGTTTTCTTAATCCTTCTACTTATATCCAAATACTAGAATACCTAGTTTCAATGTATCCTTAAAATTTTATGTATATTTTCATAGACGCATAGTAAAATTAAAATATATTTTTACTTTTTTGATCGATTTACATTCGAGGCATAAAAATGTACATTAAAGCTATGAAACACAATGAACTACCATTCAGAGTGGCCCAAAAGGTATTAAATCATTTAAAAATGGAATAACCCTTCGGCATTTTAAAACATCCATTCTTTTATAAACAGAAATACGCTTCTTCAAATTTTAAATAATTTAGTAACTTTCGGGCCAACCTGTATAAAATACAATGTCATTGAACGTCATAGTTGAACATAAGTCAACATAAGAGTTGAATTGCAAGAGTACTTATCTTTTGCATGTCAGCTTCGAATGAGGAAGCGTGTTAAAAAGAAGACAAAGCTGGAGGAGCCGTTGAGGTAAATAGGGAAAAAGGGAAATTTCGAAGTTGGCGCGAGGGGGCGCGATTAGGGGTAGGGCACACGTGCGTTTCGAAGGAATTGACAAACCACATTGTCCGGCAGGCGACGTGATGGGAGGAGGCCCCCGCGACGTGGCCGAGCACTTCATGGAGCTTCATTCCGCGAGGATCCTCGCCGACGACAGCAGGAACAGGCATCACTCGCCGCGCAAGGATTACCTGCAGTCGGACCTGAAGATCGAGGAGGTAATCTCGTACCTGGAGAGGCTACGAGAGCGGGCCGAACGAGTAGCGCCGCCGTCGAGACGGACCCAGGAAACCCAAACGGTACCTGCAGCGTTGTTGCCCGTCACCTCCACCTTTCTGCTGCAGGAGTTACCTTCCTCCCCCGCACCGCAACACCTTCATCAGGTATGCCTTCATAATTCCTATCGGTGCGCGAGAACTCGAAAATTTTGAACACCCGATATTCGAATCGGATCGGAAAGCGTTTTGGTCTTCAGTAACTTCATTAAATTGTATTTTCGTACATGACATTATCATTTGACTGCAATTTAATATAATAAAAAGGTTACAAGAATTCAAGTATGTTAACATGTAGCTGGCAATTGATGCATAGAAATTTTATTTTGCGAATTTTGTGGACTCATGACAACAATAAATAAGTTCTATAAGAAACGATACAGGCATTTAAAGAATCCAAAAACCAATGTTACTTTATTTTTAATTTATTAAATCTACTAGAAGGACAAATACATTTCTATATGACTCCTGTTCGTTGTTGTTGATGCAAGATATTTTTATTTTACATTAAAGTGTAATCATCATATTGAATAGAAAAATTGCAGTGCTTCGTCGTCAACTCTGATAGCTAAGGGACGATGTTCTTCATCTTTGTCTGAACAATACGATCGTTGAAATAACTTCGGAGTAATCTCATATACTCACTATACCGCGGAATTTGTATGCATTTATGAGAAAAAACGAGTTGTGCAATTTAATCCGATAGAAAGATTAAAAGAATATAAAAATGTTGATGTGCTACAAGCTTGGGCAACTGATTGCTAACGAGCTGCCGACGCTCGAGCCGATACCTCCACTACCGTGCTCTGACTCGCAAGAGCGCGGTATTGGGGGTAATGGATTGAGAGTCCGCAGTTTGTGAGGAATCATTTACACAGGCTTGATGTATTACTTTCAACTTGTTAGGATTATCAATCCTCGTAAGGCGGGTGCTTCTGATGATCTTATGGCAGCCATGGCTAGATCCATTGAAATATTAATTCATGAATTTTATTTTACATATTATTGCACCTATTTTTTATCATCAATTAAATTTAGCCTTTTCATTCGACTTACAGTGGATAATCCGCATTTTTAATGATCTCAAACATGCAGAAATTATTTTCAAAATTTTGATTTTTCTGACCTGTATGAACGAAATCCATTAGCAAGATTCAAAGTGTCCAATATACACCAGAGCTTTGCGACCCACTCAGTTTTTCAAAATGATTTCAACTACGACAATGAACAATTTTGCAGACGACAACGACAATGCCGACGTCCGCCACAGTATCCGCCAGCGGGAAAAGGTATACCTGTCCTTACTGTCCCTACGGGACAGATCGTCGGGACTTGTACACTCGCCACGAGAACATCCATCGCGAGGAGAAGCCGTTTCACTGCTATATCTGCTACAAACCGTTCAACCGCGCGGATCACGTGAAGAAACACTTCCTAAGAATGCATCGGGAACACGGTTACGAGCTGTCCAGGATACGCAGACCTGCAGGGTCCAGCGCACCCAAGCCTCTTCAGCAGGAATCAACCACCGGAAACCCTGGAAACGGAAACACGAATGGCCAGCAGCAGCAGCAACAGCAACAGCACCCGAACTACTCGACCGGGTTTAACAATAACAAGAGCTACCAGTTGCAGCCGAATCCTGGAAATGGCACCACCACGACCACCGCGGGCATCTATCAGGCGACTTCGATGCCTGCCCCTAGTATTATGCAACCGGACGCGACGAACTGCACCACTGGTAGAAGGGTCCAGAACGGAGGATGCAATAGCAAGAGCCATCTTAAAGGTGGCTCGAAAGGTGCCCAGGAACGAAGGTAGATGGTTCTTCATCGATCTTCCTCTCAGATTTTTCTGTGACAGAAGATTTTTTAACGAAGCGCTGAGTGACATGTCCGAAATAACATTTTATCTAGCGGAAGTAATTTGATAGTAGAATTCTCAATGATTGTGTTGCACCAAGGAGATACTTAAAACTATATTTTGCATAACAGTTTCCAAAAGAATGATTAAATTACGTTACTGAAGGCGACTAGCTGATGGACAACTAAAATTGTTATTGCTATTAAAACTCTTTTTCAGTGGTCCTTCGTTGCGAAACGTAAGCTTTCGGTAATGCGTTAAAAACATGGTTGGTTCTTGAGACCTCTATTTTTCTTTTATTTAGAACTTTTAAACAACACTTTATTATTGCTTCTGTTGTCAACCATTCAGAGACGACGTCTGTACATTTGGTGAATATTTCAAAATTTATTACACAGGGTCAGATTTATAGGGGCGATTTACATCGTTGTAGATAGCTATGGAAAATATCACAGTCTAAATCATTGGCAGATTATGGTAACATTCACAGGAGCGTACAAAATGAAACTGATGATCAGGCCTGGTCCCTGAATTAAAATTGATACTTTGTTTCTATAATTGAAATATTTTTGAATTTTCCACAATTTGGGTCAATTTCTTCAAAGACCGATAGAGAATACATTGAATTCTAGTTTGACACCAAATTAGAATTCATTTTCGCTTGTTTCGTTTCTCTTATTTGAACTTGGTAATTAACCACATAGCCGAGACTATTTCTGGCTGTTTTTACGTTCGACTAACCGATCGAAATTTTCAGGTATACCTGCTGCTACTGTTCGTGGAGCGGCGTAGACAACTGGTGTTTGAAACGGCATTTGAACACGCACCTGAAGCCATTCGCTTGCACCCTCTGCGAATACAAAGCTGCACGCGCCGAGCGTCTGGCAACGCATGTGTTGAAGGTGCACAACAGGCGGCAGTGTTCGAGGTGCTCGTTCCTAGGCGAGGATGCAGCACAGTTGCAGATGCACCAGTTGCATGTGCACCGTGTTAGCAGCGCGAATGCACCTGCAACCTCCACGGCGCAGGCCGCGCCGCCACCTAATAATCGCCACCAGCAACCCTTGCAGTAAGAACACGTTAAATTGCTCCATTCCGTGTCTCAATAATTCTATGAATAACATAAGTAAAACTCGTGTGAAACAGATCAAACTCGTGTGATAGCCAACGCGTTAAACACGAAGCATCCTCTTCAACAAACATTAAAACATTTTAACAGAAGAAAGTCGTGGAGTTGCTGAATACATATTTTTATTACTTTTATTGTTTTAACGTCGCATCAGCTGCCAAGGTTATTAGCGACGGGTAAACGGTATTGTTTATCAAAAAATATCGTGTCAACCAGTATAAATAACGGAATACATCATTCGCTGTCTATTACGACTTTAAATAGCAAAGTGTATCAAATCAAATAGTAAATTCCGATATTAAGAACGTCAGACGTTTGTGATGGTGGTAGCGAACGTGTTAAATACAGGGCTGTGTTATGTTTCTTCCGGGCTATGAACACTTCTGACTTTTTGTTATTCTCGGTTCAGAATGCTCCAAAATTTTCATAGTTACTGTTTAAAAATTTCTATTCATTTTTCTAGTGAGGAAACTATTTTTCACCGTTTCATAATTTAAATTGTGGTGGGTTCTGAGAATCTGGTGGTGGGTTCGGAGAATCTGCCTGTGTAAATGTGGAAGTGAATCTTCTTAGAATATTTCTCATGGAAATATTCTTTGGACGATGTAGGTACTCATTATGTAGTGATAGAAATATTCAGTTTTGTCGATTGATAATTTTTTCTAAATTACAATTCGCAAATCTAAGGACCATTTTTTATCACCTTCGGGATTTTTGAGATGCATTGCAATGCTTTGCGATGCTTTGCATTTACTTTTGCCTCGGCCACGCTCTGCATGTAATAATCTACGGCAGGGTTGCCTAATACTGGCTCAAGGAACAGATGTTGCTGCTTCGCCCCTGCGTCTGCTCGGCGAGACAGTCCCCCACCATGTCCGCTCTGACATTTTCCTTGGGTATGAGCCCCACCACCGCTGCAAAGGTTGTGTACATGTACACGTATACCTAGTAGTGTTGAGCAACTTACCGGTGCAGTGATCGTGGAGCTCGTGCCGAAGGAAAAGTCGGAGTGGTCATGGTGGGGACTGACTCGCCGAGTAGGCGAAGAGGAGAAACAGCATCATCTGTTCCGAGCGCCAGCGTTAGGGTCTCTGCACACCCATCCAGGACGGGCCGGACCGGGATTTAGCTGGTTAGTTTAGATAGTTTACTTTAGGGAGCTGTGGAGCCCCTGAAAACATTTTTTTGTGCCATGCACAGAGAGAACTGTCAACGCGCGCTTGAAAATGCAAGAATTATGGCCCTTCGGTCGCGTGAGGAAAGAATCGAAACCACACCGGATCAGAAATCTCGGAGAGCCCTCCCTATACCAAAGCTATGTAAAAAAAGTCTCCGGGGCCCGTCCCGGATGGGTGTGCAGAGACCCTAAGGCATCCCTGCTCTAGGGGATTGCGGTCGGGGCTACAGGGATGTCACAAGTCGGGAGACCAGTGATAACACATGTTTTCGTAAAGGCTGATTAATTTTTTCTATCAATTCGATCACGAACTCTGCACTTCTCTTGCGATCAGAAAGATTCCTGTGAGGTGGGATACAGTTACCTCCTACTGTTTGTCAGAATTTTTTAATTTGTTGGTTTAGGTCGTAAATTTGCGTCTACTTATTGCCAAACCACACAATGATTTCCACGGACAATTTTCCGGCACGTAGCGATTCGACTACTGCCGCTCTTCCGGTTGTATTCTCGGTTCATAGCTGACACTTTCCCACTTGTTCATTGGTTCATATTTGTATATTGAGTTACCTTACCAACAATTGCTTTGGTAACATTTTATCCCATACTTATGTATGGGACTGCTAAAAAAAGTTCCAGATTTATCTCGACGGCTCTGTTTGGAAAAATGTGTTGGTCATATGCATATGACCGACGTGACACTCAAAGTGTTAACGGCCGAATAATTTTTTTTTTATTCAGAAAATCTCATAAGAGATTTATTACAACATTGGGTACAAACACAACCAAAGTATACAGAGAAAGTAACCTCTACAAACTAAAAGCTAGGGTACATCACTATTGTTTTTCCTTAAACACGCAGGTTACAGCTTTTTAGGAACGAAAGTATATACAGGCAGACTTTAACGTTGGGACCAGCCAGAAACATAAAAACGTCCAAAGGCAGTCGAATTCTTAACTTACAGAGATTATTCAACAATAGTGATCTTTGCGTATCGTATAAATTACACTGTCAAAGGACGTGATTGAGAGTTTCACACTCGCAGTTACATCTACACATAGGGTTGTCAATGAATCCAATACGAGAAAGAGAGCCAGCAAGGTGATAATGATCAGCTCTGGAGGTGTACGTAATGACACGATACGCGTTTCTATCATAGATTGACTAATCGACAAGAGGAATTTATGTTTTAATGAAATTGATCCGAACGATGAGCGAAGGGTTAAACGAGCGTGTCGCGTCGCGATCGTTATCCGTCTTTGCCGATCGCTCGGAAAATGCGATCGAGCGACGGGAAGGAAAGCTGGGTCGGATTGGCGCCGCGTAGGAACGAAACTCGTCCAACTCTCCCCGTATTTTTACTCCGGTGTCCTCCGTTAATTGAAGTCTGATCGAACGGCTTTGGCCGGTCGTTGTAAATCTCGTAGGCGAGAGGGGCCGTGTTTAGTTTGGCGCTCGCGCGGTTTCCGCCGGCGCGGCAGATTCATTAAAACGATTTAATCGGAAGCCGATCACACCGACTAATCCCGGCCGTTACTTTCTCGCTCGCGTCCGCCGGGCAAACATGTGTAACGAGCGGTCGCCAGATTTAAACTTCAATCGGGCACCGAAACGCGTGTGTTTCTCTTTCTCGTTAGCCATCTCCCCCCGTCCACACCCGTGCGCACCCTTTAAATAGAATTATTTCTGCTGGGCAAATTTACCGTCGAGCCTGATGAGGCCTTTCACCTGACGAAGAAGCGTTCCGATGCGATCGATTGATTCCCATTGCACGGAGGATTAGAGACTGTCATATTGTCGAGGAGTAGTTTCGATTCTGGGGGAACTCGAATTTCGACTGTATTTTTCTTTTTATTCGGTGACTTGTGAGTGCGGGCATTCGATTTCATACTGGGTATTAAATTTAGATTACGAGGACTTCTTTTAAATCTTCGCGGGCAACGACTTTCTCTGTTGCATTTTCTTATCATTTTAGAGCATTCATTTCCTTTATAAAACAAGATTTTGTGTTGAAGAACGAAATATTGTACTTGAAATATGGAAAGGATGTTGAGTTTGATAAGAATTCGTTTGGTGATGTTTGAGAGAAATTATGTTTTCTACCACCGCAGGCATTCACCCGCAAAGGGTAAAAAGTTCAGTGTGGGTGCCGACAAATATTACTTTTGTTGAGGCTTCGATATTAAAATTTTAGAAGTTGTTTGTAAAAAGAGCACACTAACATTTAATACTTTATTTAATATTTTATCCTGCTCAGCTGTGATAGCACTGTTACTTCTTCAAAAAAGTAGGTTGTATGCATTCATTAGAAATAAAACAAATTTTTGGCACGACCTAATAAACGTAAATATTTTAAATTGTATATAATGTCTCGGTTTTGGTGTAAAAATAAATTGAATAAATTTCGAGTCCGAGGGGATGATACTTTAACTAGTATTGACGTTTGGTTGTGAGAAATGGTCGTGCGGTTTCTCGAAATCGGCGACCGTTTTTCCGCAGAATTGTTAATCACGGTAGTATCGTAGATCATGGTTAATATACGAGGGTGCTTATTTATCGAGAATTATGAAATTTACAGTCCCGCGGGAGGAGGTCGGCCGCCACCTGGTCCACCAGTTTTTCCTGCACCAGCACCGGCTATCGCACCTGCTACCACCGTGATACCACCGACAACGATACTCGGGTAAGCATCTCCCTAAGCCCTGCCTAAGTTCATGCTCTTTACCTGTTTTCATTTTATCCACCCTGCAACTCATATTATCGCAGTGACGTTAGTGTCACTTATCTTTAACCCCTTGCCTTGTTGCATCGAATCAGCTCGAGAGTTCTTTCGCTTCAATATAATAAGACTGCGGATTTTTATACGAGATAAAAATTATATCCATTGATTGCAAGAACCGGGAGCTATATATATTTTAATCAGTTGTAAATAATGCAACTGTATTTTCAGTCATTCAAGAACTTTACCATCACGTATTTTGTCCACTAATTTCTGTCACAAACGCATGAGATCTACATTTCATTAATAAATATGATCATTTTGAACTTTATAGAAATTGAATATAATAAGACTACGGAATTTTATGCGAGGTAAAAATTGTCTGCATTGCATCTACCAGTGTTGGCAAAATGACAAGGTTTAAATTTTTTGTTTTAAAGCTGTTGGAATTATGAAGATTTTTTTATTAGAAATTGTTGAACAATCTTTTTAATTGAAGCATATCAAAATTTGTTTGCTGTTTATAAAGCAGCACATACTAAGTAGTCACATGTAATGCTCGATGGAACTAGCCATGTCAGTCGTAAATGTATAAAATCTGCAGTCTAATAGTAAATATGACTATTCCTAATTTCGTACAAATCGAAAGAGAATATTACTTTTGCTTATACGTGATAAAAATACAAGATCTTGTTTGTGTTTGCAAATTATTAGATATGGAGCGACATTAGGCGAGTTCTGAAATAAATCAGAAGACAAGGGGTTTATATTACGATTTAGAGTTATTACTCCATTTTTTGTTAACAGCAGAGATATTTATTGACAGACCTTCAAAATGGTCATTAGTGAAACAAGTTATTTTTATTGGTTTATTATCACTGACATAGATCTAAGTTGCGAGTGTGACTATTACGCTTTTTTTTTATGTATTCTAAAGTGATGGTTAAAAGAAAGACTAAATTAGTTACCTATATTATTCTATGTAATAAACGTTTTTCCTTTGTAAAGTAGTTTGGAATATATAAAAGTGAAATGGGAATACATAATGTTATAATGAATCATACATGAAAAATTACAAATTTTGTATATGCAATAACTTTCCTTTGGCCGTCACGATATAGTGATTTTATTTCGCTGGGTCACTGATGTTCAGCGACAGGTCGCAATCCAAACTCAACTCTCCTTGCTGATTATGCCATTGCTAAGAACTAGACTCCGGATCTTTATGCAAATTAAACATTGTCTGGATTAATTGCAAGTTAAGGAGCTACACTGACATTTATTTCCTCTTTTCACAATATTATAAAGTTGAAAACAATACAACGGTATTCGAAAATTCTTTAAATATTTTCAGTTTTTCTTCCGATATACTCTTTTTTGTCATACATGCATAAAATCGGCCGTCTACTAACAACCCAATGAATGTGGCATACAGAACAAAAAACTCTAGAATTGAACAATTTTCTAGTTTGACTAAAATGATTAAAATTTAACCTTTATGTTGTCAACCAAATTAGCAAATAAGATTACAGCTGTAGTATTCAAGATTCCTTATTTGTTTCAAAGCAATCAATTGAAGAAATAGTGTTCAAAGAGCGATTTCATGTTTGTAGAAAATGTAGAAAATGCTTAAAAGAATTATAGCAAATGACCAACCAGTTGTTAACAAAAGGGTTAAATACTGTCAATATATACGTCCGATTAAAATTTGCGACCCGTCGCTAAAGTCCCGCTCCACTCCGCTCCCTTCCAATTTTCTGTTACGTTGCAGCGTCATTTTTTGGTTGATCGTTCCTTCTTTCCGTTCGCGTGTGCACGCTTCGTTTGTTTGCTTTCGGTGTTCGTAGCAGGATAGCCGTCGGCCGATACCGGCGTAGTCCTCGCTCCCACCATTTTGTTGTACCACGTGTTGTCTGTCTCTTTCTCTCTGTCTCTATCTCGAAGAGCGTGTACCCGCGTCGGCGGGTCGCGCGTTCAGTGGTAGAAAAATGACGCGAACGTAACTTATGGAACAGTGCCGCGGTGGTTGCAGCCACGAGATGGTAAACTCCCCTGCAACTGCAGCGACAATGGCGTACCCAACATTGGAAGAGGAGAGGCGGTCGAGCGGTGACGACCGCTGCGACCTGACAGGCGACGAGTCCGGCGAGTTTGACGACGGTTCCGAAAGGCCTGGCAACCCGGCGGGTCGCAGCGTTGGACCAACCGCGAGTACCTCTACTATACTAAACCGTGATTTTGCGTGCAGCTACCGAGCGGTTCCCGAAGCGAGCGTGGCAAAATCAGCCGCCAGGGAGCCATCCGAGTGTCTTTGGGCGGGCCGGAAGCCGAGCGAGAGACGGTCCAGAAAGCAGAGCCAGCCGAGGAAAGTGACGTGGAATCAGGAGTTCGAGGAGGACGACCTGACGGTTCCAGATCTGAAGAGCCAGGACAGAAGGCAACAGGAGGGCTCGACGTCCAGGTCACCCAAGAAGACCATCAGACTCGCCGAGCTCAAGAATAGATACCGGCGCCGACTGGCCAATCGAAGATTCCTCAAGTGCAGGCTCTGTCCCCGAGACTCGTTCGCCAGAGGATCCATCTGCCGACCATACCACACCAAGGCTTCCCTGGCGTTGCACATGCTTTGGCGGCACAGTGCGCGCGATAATTGTCCCAAGACCTGCTTGCTCAAGGACCGACCTCAGGTCTCGTCCATCACGCTGAAGGCCACCGTGTTCACCAATCCTGGATACGGTTACCACAGATAACACGCGGTGTTCTCGAGGACGTAGCAGTGGGCGACCGAGCCGGTGAACGTTGGAGGGGTTCTGGACACCATCCATCTCTGACCAGTTGTTCCTTCACCGTTACTCATCTCAAGTGTCAGCTTCTCTATGTCCACCGGCTTCGGTCGCTGTTTTTTGGATTCAGGGTATTCGATGGGATGTCCCGGTGCATCGCGGGGACCTCTAGGTGATATCGTTGCGACGGATGGGGGACAAACACTCACTACCGGGGAACTTTTGGTGTGTCTAGCTTATCTAGTGTCTAGAGGAATGTGATCTCCGAGACAAGGGAGTTTTCAGCAGAAACGAACCGAGTTTGAAACGAACCCGCGGAGCACCTCAGTGATAGGAGGAACGTTCCGTCGGAGCCAACGAAACGATAGATAGAAACCAATTTCGTCGATGTTGACAGGTGCGGCGGATTAGGGCCGCGATCAGCAGCGAATGGGAGAATACGTAAATTTAAGCGAGACACGAGGATAAAGCCGAGACAGTTAGGATAAGGGTGAAACTAATCGAAAGTACCTTGACATGCGGTTTCCTTGCGAACTCCCGATCACAATATAGGTCCTATTAACGATTAAGCAGAGCCGAGGAGCGCGGAGCTATGGGCGACACGACCATATTTTCATGTACAGAACGCGTGCTGACCGACAAAAAACACCCATCGATCGGTGCATCGTGCATTTTGTCCATCGTCCAGCCGTAATCGCGCGATCAAACCTTCATTCACCTAACTATGGACGTCGTCGTCCATGGTTCACGGACGCGCAACGATGACGAGCAAAGCCGTGACGCTTTCTCGGCCGGGCAAGCATGATTTTTATATTAAGGGATATTTGTACAAAAACCACTATCTTGTTTACGTTATTATATGAAATATATTATATCTATTGTACTTAAGCAGACCACGCGAGCCACTCGGAGCACGTCGAGTTTCAGAGATCCAGGACTCTCTGGGACTCTGGCGGTTTCCGGTCTTACATTTTGTTCGACCTTTCCTTTGTTGGAGATGTTTTCGTTCCACTCTTCGGTATTTGTGAGTCTGTGTTTGACGTTATTAAATAATAGTTTTATAGCTAGCGTTGAGTCGTTCGTTTATTTACCTTTTCAAGTGTATACTGGTTTGGCTTTGTCTTTTATACATTGTACATGATTGGTTTTTATTGAAAATGTCTGGTCTTTGGTATGAAAGATAAGACTTAACCATGCGAAATATGTTTCATACTTTTATATGTGATCGAAACTTTCGTTTATAAAATAATAGTTTCCAAGTTTGCACTCAGTCATAGATTAATTCACCCTGTTAAGTTAAATCTAGTTTGGCATGATTCATGGTAAAATCTTGTATTTATTGCCGCAATTGTTAACATTGCTTAGACCAATCTAGTTTTTTAGCATAGAAAATGAGACTCAACCGTCCGTTGAATGTTCAAATGCTTATTTAGCTGTATTTGAGGGGATTATTAACGAATTATACTTTCTCCTAATCTTTTAAAGCAAGCATAATGTGTTTGAATAAAGACGTTCATATTTTTATGAGACAAAAGTATTAGTAGATATTTAACATTAATGCAAGAATATACCTTCAAACAACTTCACCTAATACCAAAACCATTGGGTAACAATAACCACGTCGCCGACCAGCGAAATATTAAAGGTACGTTTACAAAACGGCTCGTATAGTTTTTACGAAAAATTTAGACTGAGCCACATTGATTGCTAGATGCTTCTCCAATTAAACAAAATATTGTTCACATCCATTCATAACCTCGTATTCACGTTATTTATTTACAAACAACCAAAACGTATTCTAGTAAAATAATCTCCACCGTTTTCTATACATTTACACTATTTTACAAGTAGCTGATGGATACATTAAACAGTTTCAGTTTAAACAACTCAACGACCCAGAGTTACAAACGTTCTATCTTAATTCTAATTTCTCAGTTGTCAGTTCAAGTTATTATCTGTTAACAAGTCAATATTTGTAGTAGGTTCTATACGAAGATCAACGCCAATCTCAAAGAAGTAAGTTCAATAATATGTAAAAAAAGTCGATTCGTCACAATTTCAATGGATCTAGCCATGGCTGCCATAGAATCGTTAAATGCATTTGTCTGACACGAATTAATTGCGAGAGCCATTAAATAATTTGTGCCTCTAATAGCTAAATTTTCTTTCACAAGAGCGCCTAAAGAAGGCAACCAGTGTTACAGCGTAGTGTCGTTGTAGTCAACCTTCAGGGGCCGCCTGAATTTAGTACAGGACAATTATTAAAAAGCCTACTAATAGACTCTCGGTAGATAATTTTTCTTTACACTTTTACTTCATAATAGTCACAATTTTATAAAATAATTATTTAAAAAAAAACATTTGGTTACAGTTTTATTAATTCAGCGTCAGAGCTTATTGTCGTTTAATGTACTTTCGATTCATATTATATTTTTTCCAAATACATTAAGTTTTGCAGATATCTCAAATATGTACTTCTTTGGGGGACAGACTGTAAGTTTATTGTACAGTGTTTTAGTACAGACACATATCGGCATCGTTTCGGTTGTCCGACATTCCCACAAAGAATGAACGAAAAACCAAACAAAGAAAAAATGAAGGAACGGAACTGTTCCGTGTCTTTGAGGATAGTATAAATAGACTTTAACAATTTGATTGCCAAAGCGGCAACTTCAAAAATTCTATAAAATTAGAGTAATGTATTTAAGAAAATAAAAATTTAAATGATGCAATGTATGATACTAAGTAGTCCATCAATCTTCTTGCATTTCCTAGATTTTAACCAAACCTGGAATAATGAATATATTCGGATAAAAATGAATTTCTCAATCTGGATAATTAACAGTTTAATTAATTTTAACACGTTGACTGCCATAAGAGACATGGCACTTACAGTGTTAAATAGTCTCTCCGGAATCACACTGATTTTTCGCCGATATATAATGAAACAGCAAGACAATTTCATTTTGACGTCTCGGGGCGGCGCTGTTCGAAAATCGCCCGAAGCCAGTCGACTTTCTCGAGGACTTCCGGTTTCGGGAGTGTGGCACACGACGGAACGTGTGTCCTCTTCGATGGTAAATCACTTGTGCAGGAATGGACTCGTGTTCCGAGAGTTCGATGGAGTTGCATCCAAGCGACGCGTGCACCGACGAAGCGGAAGATCTCGCGGAGAAAGCGAGAACGCGAGATCGAAGCGGAAATGCACGGTCCCTGGAAAATTCCGGTCTATCGAGGCGGCAGATAACCGAGACGAAACAGGTTAGCAAAAAAAAAAAAAGAAGAATGAGCGGGGACATTGTCACGTGAATTTCCGGTCGATAACGATCGCGTGACAGCGTTCGGATCGTTGGGATTATTTGAATGTCGTCGGCCGCTACAGTCCGTGCGCTGCTGAATTATTTTTTCATCCGCACGCGAGAGTACTGTTGTTAGAAAAATTAATAATACGAGCTGAAGTGCACGGCAACGATTAGTAATGTTGAATTGTTCATCCAGCGATTGCGCTATCATTTTATCCGTCGGCACGTAATTAAGAATTTATCCACTGCATCTTTTATTCACCAGCAAACAACCAGATTCATTACCATCAATTTTATGTATTTATGAATGAGATAAATTTAGCTACTTTATTCTTAAATTTTTCAAATTCTTAAGAGAACACATCATTTTCTGTTTTCATAAAGCCTTCTTTAGTTGTTCTATGAATTTTAGAGTTCGTAGAACGATTCTTTGTGGAAATAATCAGACTTGGCATTATGAGATTTAAGCATTTATAAAAAAGAGAAATTGTTGAAATGATTAATGGTTTAGTCATTTTATTCTCAACTTTTATAATGCCTTCTTTAGTTGTTTTACGAGTTTCTCAGTTCGTGGAAAGGTTCCGAGTCTATTTATTACTTCTGCTGCCGTCGCAAGGGCGCCATTTTGAATCTTCAGGGGCTGAGGAGAAATGATACACATAAATTATAAAGTTTCTCTTTTTGAGGACACGAGTAATGCATATGGTGCACATGTAAAGATTTAGTATGCGTCACCGGTGATGTACAGTCTCGTTCATAAGTCACCGGCCACCTGGTCGTCCGAAAGAAAATATAAATTGTGTTAAAGCTGCGAGCGTATGAAGGAATTCTGTATCATTATATCATTTTATACAATAATATACACTACTCCACAACATTAAAGGAACATTGACTTCTAATACCGACAGTAGACTTTTCATTTAATGTACGATAATTTCGTGACAAAAGATCGCCGAACAACTTTTCAGTGGACAGCGTAAAGAGAAGACTAAGCGTTTTATATTAAAACGGACGTGTAAACAAATTTGTTAAACTCCGTAGAATTTGCATGCGTGAATGTTCAAATGAAGATAAACAGTTTCAGCTTTTCTCTCGGTTCCATAGCGATAAAGAGATTTTGAAGAAATTTGTTTTCACGGGATAAAATTTTTTCGGGAATCTGTTTTTCAGGATTAACAGTTTTTCGGTTCTGATCAGTGTCACCAGATCGGTTAAATCGAGGGAAATACCATTTACCACCTCTCTGATGACCAGAGTAATATGTTGCGCGACACGTCACGTGACCAGTCTGCGGCCTTAGTGGGGGACGTTGGAGTGTGCTCAGGAGTGGAATGGGATGGTGGTAGGGGAAAAGGAGGAGAGGAAAATCAACCCAGTTTTGGGTTGATCTGGCGACATTGGTTCTGATTCAGTGTTCCTATGATTTACAGATGTAAATTTCTGTTGATAACAGAATTCTGCCGAAGCTAAACAATTTGATAAATTTCCACAATAATCACAGACGCCGATAACTCCGCCACTCACCCTCACACTACTAAGGTAATTTCTAAATCGCGAATTAGCAATGGTGGGACATTTTATATCCTCCTCCAAGAAATACTTGTATCGACAATTTTAATTCGGACTGAACACTAAAGTAAAAAATTGTTTGCATCAATTGCAAGAAACAGAAGTTAAATACATATTTCTTTATTTCTTTATTGATTTTGATAAGCTGGAAATAATACATTGATATTCTCAAATTCTATTAATCTGTCTACTGTACTAATTTAGACTTATTCATTTTAGCTATAAATGCATAAATTCTGCAGTCTAGTAACGATAAACAAGCGTCTTTGCTGTCAAGACGACATTTCTTTATTAATTCTAAGCAAAATACGTACAACACTTTTGCAATACTCTTCGCAAACACATTGTGCTTCGATGTTGTATTTGTTAGGCACCACTGTTTCCCGATGTTGTAATTGTTTCACATTGCGTGCAAGTTATTGCGTGTTCAATGTGTTTTCTAATATGCATATCTTTTTCAAAATCTGCGCATGATTGTATCCTGCTATGTTAATTATATTTTTCTTATTGCAAGGGTGGTTCCATCACGAAACAACGAAATAAGACAGCATTCTATGAACCCCTTGCTGTACGATTTTCTTTACTGTTACAATGGTTAGATCCTTTTTACTGTCAATAATTTCACAAAAGAAACGAGAAAATTTATTTCTATTCTTCTTCCGTCTTGAAAGGAAGGAGCAGTATTCGAATTCAGTAGGTTCTGTTTGAAATGTTCACCATGAGAATTTTAAACAAGAATTAATTTTTTCAGAATTTGGCTCCAACTGTTTATCAAAAAAATATATAAAATATATGGCGTGTGCGCTACAGTGCGAGGGTTGAGCGGCCATGTTCTCGTCTGGTTCGAGCTCGAAGGAGATGGAGGTGGCTCTTCGAAAGTCGAGGATTCTTTGATTCGAAACCGTGGCTCTGGAACGCGATGTGGAGTATCGCGGGGAGGAATTACGCCTGGAATTATATCACCGCGGAATTGACGTAATTAAAATGCAAAGCGCATTTCCGCGAGACTAAATGAGATACAAATAAACGGTTACGAGGATTTACGCCGGAGTAGAGAAGGCCGGAAGAGGAATGATGAGGGAGGGGTTGGGGGGTGGGGGAGGAGAGCTTTCGAGCAAAAAAAAAGGAAAGGAAAATTGCATTTATCATTTGGCTGCCGCTGGCGTATATAAATTTCCACAAGTTCCTCGCGGTAGCGCTGCCACCGTTAAGATATTAAAAAAAACCATATGTTATGAATATTCATACGTTAATGTGGCATGCGTTACGGTGAAAGCGTTGCTTCCAGTGCTTCCGTACACACGCACACGACCATACATATATACGCGCGGAATCATTTCGGAGTCATGGGTCAATAAAACACGGAACAACGAAGAACAATTAAAGAAGCGCGATGTAAAAGCTTCTAGATTACGTTTTAAACGTTTCGAAGATCCTCGTTTCCTCAAACTACTTTATTTTATACAAGCAATCAGACGCTGCGTATCATAAAGATTACGTGGACTTAAGTCGTTTCGATTTTATTTCGAGGAATCTCTGAATCTGTGCCGTATCTGCGATTCTGGATTTCATGAAATTGTGAAACCAGATTTGGTAAAACACATGTGAAGTGTAGACGTAATTATTGATGAACAAATGGATAGTTTGGTATTTTTAACGAAGGCTATATCAATTTCTAAGAAAATCGTGAATCAATACCGTTTTACGAACACTCGCGTACTTTTAAGACATCTTGTGTCAGTTCACGTAGATGTTGATCATTTAAATCAGGCATGGGCAACTCTGGCTCAAAAAACACATGTTGCTGCTTCCCCTCTTCGCCTGCTCGGCGAGGCAATCCCCACCACGTCCACTCCGACTCTCCCTTCAGCACGGGCCCCACGATGCTGCACCTACCTGCCGATGCAACACCGTGGGGCCCGTGCTGAAGGGAGAGTCGCAGTGGTCGTGGTGGGGACTGCCTTGCCGAGCAGGCGCAGGAGAAAAGCAGCAACATGTGTTTTTTGAGCCAGCGTCGCCCATGTCTGATTCAGATCACAAGGCGTGTTGCATGTCCTGACCACACTAATTTGGAGTGTAAAAGCAGTAACACAAAAATCTGTTATCTTCTGGGGCTGCGTGAACGATCGCGCAACGAATCGCAGTGACAAGTGTTTAGGGGATGATCTAACGTTACTGGCCGGCCGCAGGGGTAAATACCGCATTATTCCGTAGACCGAATGGAACGGTGAACGAAACGCTTTGCGGTGGTCATGCTGACGGTGTGCACACCCTCTAAATTCTCCCTTTCCCGTTTCGTTTATCAGGCGAGGGACGCGGGAAATTCGAGTCGAATGCGACTGCACACGAGAAACGTAATACGCGGCCGAGATAATCGTGATTCTGCGGGGCCACGATAACAGAAGTTCCGTTAATGCGGACGAAAACGCGCCGCGTCGCGGAGGTGTCCTGTATTTTTTGGAGATAGGGCCGCGACTGTAATTTACGCGCCATTACGCGACCCGCTCCGTACCCGGCACATCCGGTACGCCCGGGCAAGAGACACCGACCCGTTCATGAATACGTTTTACGTACCCAACGCCCCAGCAACTTGCTCGCGAATGCATATTACATGGCCGGCGAACCGGCTAAAGGTTAAGGAATAGCGCACGGCATTTTTGTTCTGCCCACTTGGAGAACATGGTAACTGCCTCGAGGATACGGTTACCGAAGCCTTTTATCGTCCTTTCATTTATAAATTCCCACGGAATTACGCTGAACCCGATATTCCACGGTTTAACCCATCCACATTTTCGAGACAATTGCCACTTTACGGGCTATTCTCGTTTTGAAAGTCATTTTTTGATACCAATTTTTAGGAATATTGTTCAGGAGAACTGTTTGAACTTTATGCATTACGATTTTGCACACACATCCATGGGCACTTGAAGCCCATAAGTTATTCTTTTAAAGTAAAAGCAATAAAAATTACATTATTTACATTTTTTTTGTAGAGTATGTTTTAAAACAAATGTGGTGACTCTTGCTACGATTCCGGTCCTTCTGTTGATCGAAAACAAAAAATGAGGACGTATCGCAATCAGTAAGTATGAATGCGGCTAGTATGCGGCAAGTACGAATACTGATTCAAAATAAATGGCGCCATGGACCAACGGTCATGATGCACAAGTATATAAACAGGTGCGCTTCCAAAAATTGTCGGTGTCTTGTGACCTGCTGAGAACGACGGACCCTTCAAAAGTTCAAACAAGTCCCTGCAGTTCGTACCGCAGCAGCTTAAGACGAATGTTTGCAGGACTCTTGGGGACCATGGCGGACTATGTTGGACAATACCACTTTAGAATACAAAAAATTAAAATTCATATCTAAGTTATGTTCTTGTTGTCGTTGTTGTAATTATTGACGCAAAAACACTATTGTGAAAATGTGTTTATTGTGCAAAGATTGAATTATTTTCATTCTGACAAGATACATACAGTGGTTCACAGTTCACATACTTCAGGGATGGGCATTTTTGTCTCAATTGAGACAAACTATCCCCACCATAGCGCCCACTGTCCCCCACCAGCATCCGCCGTTACGGTTGGTGGAAGAAGCAGACGTTTGAGAGGTCCCTACCGTGCCCATCCCTGACATACTTATTTGCATAGAAATGCCAGGGCATCGCAAAGGAATGCTAAAGCAAAGGGAACAGGATATTAATAAACAAGCGAACCGTAACAATTGTTATTTTAAACCTAAGTGAACAAACATGCTGGTCATCGTATATTTCAAATCAATTTAAATCGGAGTCTGTACAGAGTGTTTTAAAATTATCTGTCGTGACCTCTATAACGTGATTCCACACCTCTGGATCGGTGGAGATCTGTTTAAAAAACTTGTCGCAAAGTTAATCTTGATCTTGATTTTCAAGGTCAAAATATTTTTTGATTATATCGTATAGTACTCGTCACGAAGAACGACGGTCTCAAAGAAACCATGGGTCTTAGGTCAACCGTCGTCTTAAAAAACGTCATTAAATAGAATCATTGTTTAAAGTATCGATCCACGCAGCGGCCGCGCGTTCGGAGGAACAACACTTTGGCTCACTGCAATTTATTAATTAATGATTAAAACTGCGCTGTCAATAGCGTTTCCGAAGCGGTCCAGGAGTTGTTCCCAACGCTACCGCGGCTCTCTGACTTTGGATAACTGTGAATTAAGTAAGGATGCACCGCGTGTTCCATTAAATTCCGTGAATAATTCAGTGCGTTAAACTCTCCTTTCGCATCGGTGCTTCAAGAAACGTATCGCGCGCCGTTTCCAGAGGTTATACTTCGCCGGAGGATCTCGTAAAGAACGTTAGACGAAGATAGAAAGTCTCTACGAAGTTTTGGGGACTCGAGTGCACTACGGTAACTTTCTCTACCTGAAAAATTCGCATTACACCTATTAAAGCGTGCGTACAGCTGACATGAATTTACAAGTTACTCCGAGCCCTTTATCGCCGTAACGTACCAGTCCTCGTCACCTGCACCACCCACGCTCTCTATCTTAGAATGGTTGTTCACCTAGCTACAACATCATGCAGGTTCCTAAATTTTGATGGTAGATCCACTAAACTGTCTAAAAAGTTAAGTATCAATGTATTTCAGTTTGTATGTAATGTAGTGTGGACCAAATTCTGTCCGATGTCTGATTCTCTCATATACAGGGTGGGGTACTATAAACAGGTGAGCTGAATAACTCGCTTGCTTTTGAAGATAGAAGAAAATGCGTCAGACCAAACTTACTTGATATCGAGGCGCTCGTAATCTGATGTCATTAACTCTTTTATAGGTGGAGACGTCAAGGAGATATGAAGGTCAACTCTGTCCTTTTAAATAGATCGGTATGGTTTTTTATTTACATTCTGATAGTGTGTTTCAAGACGAATACAATGACCTATTATGAAGGTCCTTCAAGGTCACACAAGGTCAACTGCAATAGAAAATAAAGTGTCTCAAAGCACTCTTCGAACACTACATTTTTTGATAAAGATATTGTACCGTTACTATAAAATTTCTGTTCACCACGAAGAGTATAAATATATTCGTGGCACGAACTTATAGAACGATCTGATATTTCACTTTTATATATTTCTAAGTATACCTCTTCGAGATCAACATCGATCTTATTAATTAATGCAATACTAACAACTAAACTGTAGATATTTATGCAGAATAAAAATTGATTTCTTCACCTAATAATTCCAACAAATTGAAGATCATATTCGCTCCTAAATTCATTCAATATTTTTACCATATTGTTTTTAGTCTAGCTATTTTTTTCATACATGCATGAAATCTGCGATTTAATGGTAGCTGGTGGTTTGAACTGGCTAGTAGAAAATTAAAATTTGGACGGAAAGTTTGTAGCTCCGCGTCAAAATGAACCCGCTATTCGAGGGTTAATCAGCATGTTACCGGATCATTTCGTCTCACAACTTTACCCGTTGCGTGATATTTTAGTCGTGTTTTTATCTAAAGCGCAAACTGGAAAAGTTTGTAATAGAACCTGTATAAGCAGGACCATTTGCGGACGAAAAACTTCGCGCAGCGTTATCAAAGGATTTTACTCCGTGGTCCGGGAAAATGTAATCCCGATGATCGATTGGAGAGCGTTCTGCCTAATAAATACAGGGTGCTCCATAATGCATCGACTTTTGTGACGGTAAACAATGAATAACAAGCGCGAGAACGCGGTATTTCGATCGATTTTGTTCCCTAATTCCTAATTTCCCTAAAAGTTTGTTTCTTCTATCACCAATTCTATTATGGCAAAATGTAATACGAATCTTTTCGAACTGTCTTAAATTTATTGTACCGAGCTCCAGACTATCGAGGTTGCAACGACTGCATATGTAAAATTTGCAAAGGATATGTTTAATAAATTGTTTGGATAGAAACAGTGGAATGTTAACGCGGCAAAGTACTATACGCGTGTTTATGCGAACTTTGATAATTCCTTTTATGTTCTCCGTCCGGTACAGAATTGTGGACCGACCTATAGACACTGACAATTAAGAATTAATCCTGGAGCGCTCGCGACATTTAGTCAAGCGGAATTGAACGTTCGTGTTTCAAAAATTAATTATAAAGTTTAATGGTAGAACGAGAACGCTGGCAGCGCCTCATAAATATTGAAAGTGATGGTAAATTACAACATAATTTGTCGGAGTAAATATTGATGATGAACGTGCTCTCGCGACACGCTGGTTATAACCGCTTCTTAACATGTTTACTGTCGTGTCGCTCGTATATGGGTGACACAATTATACTGCCAGATTTAAAACTTCATTATCGCCCCGATATACATATACCGGGTGAGGCAATATTTATGACCACCTTGAATATCTCCGTTATTTGTAATAACATGGAAAAATGTTATGAACAAAATTTGGACGGACAGAGGGGGACATGTTGTGACACAAACATTTTCTGCGTGGGTGAGGGCATAGAGGAGATTTCAAGGTCATCTCTATTTTTTTTAATGGAATGCGTTTTTTTTATCGCGATGTGATAGCCGGTGTTGAGACGACTTCAGCGAGCTATCATTGAAGGTCATGCAAGGTCAAATGTGGTAGTAAAATATACTTTCTTACATTACGGGAGATGCTCGAAGTGGTGACCGTTTGCATCAATGCAAAGTTGCAATTTTCGTATCGCTGCATCACGTGCATGTCTTATATATACTGGGTGTCCCAGATTTTAATGTCCAAACTTTGTCATTATATTCTATGGCACTAACTAAGAAAAAAAATGTTATGTAAACATAGGTCACATAGAGCTTCATTAAAAAGTTATAACAGAAGTACAGAGTACCAGAACCGATTTGCTGTTACTGCGAGCAATGGATCACTATATTTACTACTTGACATCGTCACTTCCAAAGTTAATTAATACTCCATTTCAAAATGTGTGCCGTTCTTGACAACACGTGATTGATAGAGATTAAAGATCGAATTTATAACTGTGCGAATTTCGTTTCTATACTCGCAGGAACAGTCGATCGGCAACTACTTCACTTATATTGCGTATTTTTGTTATAACTTTTTAATCAACCTCTATGTGACCTATGTTTACATAACATTTCCTTCTTATTTAGTGTCATAGAATATACTGACGAAGTTGGAACATTAAAACCTGGGACACCCTGTATATGTATACCGCGTCAGCTGTAGACGGGACAATTTTCGGATTTATAGCTAACAGTAGCTAGAAATACGCACTGCTACCCTTAGAGATTGCGGGGCCCGGGGCAAGTCTGGACCCGACAGGGGATAAAGTAGAGTAAAGTTGCCTAATGTGGACACAAATTACATTATAGTACATTCGAGTATATTCAAGCATATTCTAATATATTCCACTATATACTACCCTTCTGCTAGTATATTATAGTACATTCGAGTACACTCTAGTATATGTTACTATGTTCTAGTTTAGTCTAGTTAATTCTTGCATATTCGAATAAATTCTGTTATAGTCGAGTATATTCAAGTATATTCTAATATATTCCACTATATACTATTCTTCTGTTAGTATATTCTAGTACATTCGAGTACACTCTAGTATACTCTAGTATATGTTACTATGTTCTAGTTAATCTAGTTAATTCTTGCATAATCGAATAAATTCTGTTATAGTCGAGTATATTTAAGTATATTCTAATATATTCCACTATACACTATCTTTTTGCTAGTGTATTATAGTACATTCGAGTACACTCTAGTATATGTTACTATGTTCTAGTTTAGTCTAGTTAATTCTTGCATATTCGAATAAATTCTGTTATAGTCGAGTATATTCAAGCATATTCTAATATATTCCACTATATACTACCCTTCTGCTAGTATATTATAGTACATTCGAGTACACCCTAGTATATGTTACTATGTTCCAGTTGAGTCTAATTAAGTCTTGCATATTCGAATAAATTCTGTTATAGTCGAGTATATTCTGTTATATTCAAGTATATTCCTGTATATTCTGGCAGATTCTAACACATTCTAGCGTATTCTAGTATATTCTACTACATTCTTGCCTAGTCGAGTATATTCTAGTAAATCCTTAATAATTCTCCGTTGCGGGGGACACGAATTGAGTTAAGCTGAAGCACTGTTAAAGTGATCGGGGACCGGATGTTAACATCAGCAATCGTGCGTAATCTTCGGTGAAGCTTTGCAACGCGCGTCACAAACGTTGTTCCATCGCCACTATCGAAAAACCGAGGAACGATAGGGGAACATGTGCCGTGCCAAGTATGTTTCTATCGCATGGCATTACAAAACGATCCCCGGGGATCGCGCAAAATTTTTTTTCGTCCGTATAAAATCGGCTCGCGTGTCACCGGTTGCCGACCTCGGCTATACTGTCGTGTCCCGGCATATTAACCCCGAGCCATTTGCAATTGTGTTTGAACAACGATCGCTGGAGCGCGCGATTATCAAATAAAATTCGCGGCACAGACGATACTTTTGCGTTTCTATCCGGGCGAATCGAAATGAACGTAGGAAGAACCCGTGGTTGGAGTAGTAGACACAATTTTAAGGAAATATTGACCATCGGGCGAAGAGTGTAATAACTTTTCAGCAATGGAGGAGCATTGTTCTCTCTTTTCCATTATGTCGGATCAGAAAGTCTGATCTTTGTTAATGAAAACTTTAGATCGTAATGGATCGGTAATTAATTGAAGGGAACCAACGTATTGTCGATTCACGAACACTATCTCTATGTTAATGGTTCGGCAGTGTGCACGAGACACAGCTGCGGTGTAGCGGTCGGTGAAGGCAATGGATAATGAGAAATATTCTTTCCTTTTAATGGAAACGTGGCTGCCAGGTGCGAAAGAGAAACGGTTTGTTAGGTGTACGTTCATCGACGCCTCTTTGCTCGATCTTGATTGCGGTCTCTGACACATTGACTTCAAAGTTTCACAGAATCGGACCACTTTGTTTAATGAAACGAAATCCTGAAGTCAAAGGATAGGTCCACTTTGGTTGGAAATGAAATGTGGAATCGTATCGAAAAATTGATAAATCCCGAACACGTTATCTCGGATAAGATTGACCCGACTTTAAGGGGATTCGTCGAGTCGATGTGAGAATGTATTCCTGCAATAATTTTTTAACTTTTGGGCGCTTAAATTAAAGCTAGAAGATCGCACTGTGTAATAAGTTCATTTTGGTTCAAAGAGAGAAACAGAAGTATATAGAACAATTGATAAATTCCGTTCGTCATCTCGGAGAAAATTCCCATGAATATAAAGGGATTCTTAGAGACAATTTAGGGTGTATTCGTTTAAGAATTCTTCAACATTTTAGAGGCTTAAATAAAACCTGAAATGTTGCACTTTATGATAGAATGGCCTGAAATTGCTGGAAAATATCAAATCGAAAAATTTGAAAAACGTGACTAGTAAATTTTGAAGAAATGAATTTTTACGAGGCGGTACAGCCTGGATCGAAGTAATTTTCGCGATAAAATATATGAATTGCGATTAAAAACATCGATTCCGAGCGCGAATTATTGATCGAACGAGCCGATTAATTGCGTTCGATGGAATCACGGCCGTATTCCAATATAAATCGAGCAATCCGAAGGATTACCGAAATGAGTCCGGTTCAGCTTCCAAACAATTTCCGGGGCCAGTTTTCGTGCTCGTTCGTAGAACAGTGTCGTAATTTTCGAGCTTATAATTAATTAACCCGCTCCCCCCCCCTTAGTCTCGACCCCCCTCTTGTATTTTACACCGCATTTATTCCTTTTTCTTCGCTGTTCATACGCGACGGGGTTCATGATCGCGTTTTTCGTGGACTCGCACGACACCGGCCAGATTTTCTGGAAAGATATTTAACGTTATTCATAACGATCGATCCCGTGCGCCGATAAATAATCGCGTTAATAATCGCGTAATCGTCGCTCGTGACGGCCGGCATTCGCGTGGCCGAGAAATTAATGTGAAAGAACCGTCGCGTGTCCGAAGCATCGACGAGCAATCTTCGATGTTGACACGACTTCGCTCGGCGTGCTCGGGAAATATGTTCAAAACGGAACAATAGAACGGCGCACGGAACCCTGACGGTGTTTATCGATGGTTTAGAGGATTAACCAGGTCACGTTGAACGTGAACTTTCAACTGTATACGTCGGGGCTTTTGATAACCCCAGAGAGCCTCGACTGGCCCCGAGAAAGACATTCGAACAGTGAACCCCAGAGTGCTTAGAACTGAGGCATGTCCAGAAGTAGCTCACTTGGAGGCAATTTCGAGGGAGACGCCTACTTCTCCCGCCCGCGCGTCTCGCTCCCCGTGGCGTCCGTAATCCGCCGAGCTCCTCAGACCCGTGCCTACCGTGAGACCGAGAGCAGTGATGGTATATGGCAGGGATGGGCAATTTTTGCCTCAATTGAGGCAAAACCGTCAACACCGTAGCGCCCTCTGTCCCCTTCCAGCAAGTGCGGTACAATGGAGCAACAAAGACACGAGACATTAGCGTACGCAACGAACATACGCGCAGCATGAAAGAGAGGTTGGTGGGAGAAGCAAGCGTTTGAGGAGCCCCAACCGTGCCCACCACTGGTATATAGTCTCGGTTTTTTCGCGCATGCGCGACTAAATGCAGGAACGTACCGTACGTCTTATGTTTGTGGGGAAAGTAGGGGAGAACTGTTATTGGCGGGAAATCGGACAGAAGAGTGCAAGACGACACGACGAGACGACCGTACTTCGAAATTTTGGTAAGTTAATGTTAATATATTCGATTTCATACTGGCAACTAGTATTGGAGAAGGAGGTACTTGTCAATTCATATTTGAAAATCGAAAAAAAAAATTTGCGAAACTATGCGGGGCGACTGAGGTACCCCATTTTAGTCCAACTTTGTACTTTACTGACGCTAAAATCGTCGCGCATGCGCGAGAAAACCGAGACCATGTACCATCACTGTCCGAGAGTCGCCGCAACGCGCCACACGTGGTACATATTGCAAGCGGTAGGTACGGGTCTGTGGAGCCCGGAGGACTATGGCCGCCACGAGGAGCGAGACACGCGGGAGGGAGAAGTAGGCGTCTCCCTCGAATTTGCCTCCAAGTGAGCTACTTTTGGACATGCCTGACTTAGATAGACGTTACTAGCCTCCGGTGAACTACATGTCCCTAGATGAACATTTGATCTATCAGTAGACCTCAGAGTCCCTGGAAGGGCACTAGACATTTTTAAGTGCATCTTCGAGTTCCTAGAAAGGCATTAGAAGTTTCTTGTCATCTACAGAGTCCCTAGAAAATCATTTGAAAGTTCTCTTAATTTTCAAAGTCCCTAGGACCGCATTAAGTAGATCCAGTGACCTACAAAATCTCTAGAGGAATATCAGAATCTTCCAGTAAACTTCGGAGCCCCTAGGGAAACATTAGAATGTTTCAGTAAAGCCCAGAGTTTGTAGAAGAACACTAGAAATTTCCAGTGCAACTCTTAGATCCTAGAAAGGCATTAGAAGTTTCATGTGACCCAAAGAGTCTTTAGAAAAACATTTGATGGGCTCTCAAAGTCCTTAGGAAGGCATTAGGAGGATCCAGTAAACTTCAGGATCCCTAGAGAGACATTAGAAGCTTTCGGTCCGAGAGCTCAGAGTCCATAAAAAGACACTAGTAGTTCTTAGTGAACTACAGTGTATCAGAGTCCTTAGGAAAGGGTGAAAGTTTCTTCCTGACTTCTAGAGTCTACAGAGATTAAGGTGTCAACATGATTACAAAAGGTTACGGAAACTTTTTTATAATTTTGAAGTTTCCGGAGACACCGACGGGTTTTTAATAAAAATTCCTAACGGCTATCAGAGAATCTCAAAAACCATAGGAAGATTTTGAAGGTACCTAGTGAACTTTTAAGACTGCCTAGAAAACATTCAACGGTATTTTCTGAGATTCTCAGAATCCCTGTAGACCTCGTATGGATCTTCTATAATCATGAAGGAACTGTACAAAATCTACCAGTGAAATTCAAAGCCCCTTAACCCTCTTCGAGAGTACTCTGTGACTATTGCAGTTCATTTTGAAAACTTCAGGACCCGCTAAAGCCTTAGAGACCTCTTTCAAAATCGGTATATTGAAGACTGTTGTCATTCTCTCGCATCCAAATTGAATTTAACCCATCAAACCTGCTTGAAAATGAGCAGCTTCAAGCAAAGAGGTCAAATGTAACCCTTGATTCAAGTTTGCGTACATGTAAATACCCGAATAAATTGAAAAAGGTCTTCCGCAATGTGAACAAGTGCAAGCTATTTGATCATCTCAATTATGTTAGCAAACTCCGACCAGCGAAAGTCGGCCGAACCTTCGCGCTGAAATATACGTCGGCTACACCGTGCATTAATCTTTTTTACCCCACGATCGCACACGTCCAGGCTCCCCAGTGATTACCGACTCCTCGCGAATATTTTATCTGTCGGTCCACCCCCGCAATTTTTCCCTCTCCCCATAATTAACCACTTCTCTTCGGACCATCAAAGATTTCCCACTGCGATATCGCCAGGAAATGAAGTCCCTTATCTTTTCGCCTCCGGTTTTATGGAAGTGGCCCAGGGGTGGCTACTTAACGCGGAGAAAGCGGCAACCACCAGAATCTCACGAACTCATTCTTCTTGCGATGGCCGGGCAAACTACCGGCGAATACTTCGCGAATCAATTCTCGTTTCGCGGTGATTCGCTCGATCTGCAGGTACGGTTGGAAATCCCGGAAACGACGACGATCGAACGGACAATGGTAGGCCGCGTTTCCGAGGAACCGTAATACAACTCTGGTCCAGTCTATTTCACGATGTAATACGTAATCTTCCGGCAGGCCGGCCCATTGACCGACACCCGACATTATCTTCCAGCAGGATCCAACGACCTGATGGCTTCATTACTTTCGCCAGCCAAAATTCCGCGAAAACCATCCCCGCAGAGAATAGATTACACGGGGCTCCCGACATTGTTCGACCGGATCGATTCGCGGGTTTCATTTAATGATCGATCCGACCGGACCGCGCGTTTCGCCCCGTTCCACACCACGATCCACTGCGGCCGAAATCCGATCGGATGAAATAACGGTAAGCAGCGGTTGGGATTAATTAAAAAGTTAATCCGGTTGCTCGTTGCACACGTAAATTCCCGCGGTCGGGAAAAAATAATTTTCGAGGACGCGCACAGGCCGCGATGCGCTCGCTCGCGCGTCATCTGCGTCGCTTGCGGTTCGGGAGCCGGGTATCCTCGATTCGCTAAATTGTGGTTCGATGTGCGTCGCCCGGGGTTTCGCTGTATCAAATGTTCTCCTCGTATTCGCTCGTTTTCTAGATTTTTCGTGGTCTGTTGCGCGCCGTATTAACACTACACCTATCAGCGCTGGTCAAGTTGACCGGTCCCAGATTATTTATTATAGAATTGTTGAAGTTAGAAAGACTCTTTCACAGGAAATGACTAAATAAATTTCATAGGTTCAACATGTACTATAATAAATAGCAAAAAGTTTAGATAAACTCAATATTCGGTAATTATATACAAGTTGGTCCTCCTCAACGATTTTGATGACCTTGAAGTATGTTGTCAAGGTCATCATTTTGAACAACTTTTCCCTATACATGTTACTGCCGCTCGGTTTTAGTTTTCGAGATATTCGCAAAAAAACTGTTGCTAATACTGTAGGATCCTGGGAAAAATGAGGAATTCCGCGCCGGGAATCGAACCCGGGACCCTCGCGGTTGTAGCTGATCAACTCTTACACATACCCACGGAACCCTCCTACTTTTTCTAATCTCCATACAGTATTTGGTCTGGGAGGTCCTGATCCCACAATATTGTATTGAGTTTTCCGTATTCTTGCACGCTCCGTGGCAACGTAAGCCTGTTCCTGCGCGGCGTCTGTTTACTTTTTTTTTGTAAACACGCTGTGGAGATGAGAGAGAAAACAGGGTCTCACTCTGGTCATACATACATGAGGTGAGCTCTTAATTTTGAAAGACTACTCTCCGATTGTCGTATGCGTGGTCGGGCCCGCTCTGCCCCCTCCACGGCCTAACCACAACTCATTCTATTCGCATAATCTTTGCACTGTAGCTGTCATCCGGAATTTGATCTAGTAATGGAAAAATCATATGAATAGAATGAGTTGTGGTTAGGTTGTGGAGGGGGCGGAGAGGGCAGGCCGTCAACATACCATTCGTAAGAAGCAGAACACGTTACGAACGCCGTTAAGCCATCGCCTATGCTGATATACGAAAATTCAAGAGAGAAATTTCAATACAGTATTAGCAATAGTTTTTTGCGAATATTTCGAAAACTAAAACCGAGCGGCGGTAACATGTATAGGGAAAAATTTTTCAGAATGATGACCTTGACAATATATTTCAAGGTCATCAAAATCGGTGAGGAGGACCAACTTGTATATAATTACCCAATCTTCTCACTCTTGAAAAGCAACAAACACCAGCCACTTTTCATGCTTGGCTGGTTTACTATTAACGTCAATACAAGTACCGTCCGTCCATCAGGAGATGACAGTGATTTTCAACAGTGTGGCGCAGGCAGACTGCGAGACCTCACTCTAGACGCCAGGTTGTGGACCCCACCCTTACGCTTACGCTCCTGCGGGAACGGTCGACATAGGCGCTCAGCATCACCACATCTCTCTGTTTCAGTCACACTAATACGCGCGTTTCCGTCTTTGTCGAGCGATTCGGCCAATAGCGGTAGACGTGTAGCGCGCAGAAGGGAGATCACGCGGTACCTACAAGTTTCTCACTGCCATCTCCTGATGGACGGACGGTACAAGTAGGGGAGACCGGGGCAAGTTGATACAGGGGTAGGTTAATGCAATGCAATTATCTGGACACTGTGTACGTGTAGCACAATTGTGGCTAGATATTTGAGGTTTGTTAGTTGATTGATCCTCACGATGGAATTTATGTCTATATACATCTGTGGTTGCAAGGAAAAATGCCGCATGCCGCAATTTCTAAAAATTTGAGTTTATGCAGTATAGGATTTACGTATTTGCCAGAAAAAAACAAATTCGAAAGGCTTAAAAAAATAATGCAATTTAACCGATGTCAAAAATCAATAGAATTGTTTGGACTTTTTTCTAACACTTTCAAAGTTGTTGGTTTCCTCCGGATTCATTAAAAAAAATATGTTAAATTAATTTTTACTGATTTAACATTCACTACAACCTGCTGACGTGAAATTCAATTTAAGCTTTGGTTGCATGCTTGTGCTGAAAACAAGAAAATGTGGACTATAGCCAGAGTAATGAGATCATTTCTAAAATTGGTCGCAGAATAAAGAAAATTCATTAAACTATTCAGCTAAATATTTAATCCATTCACACGTATGCAACAATTCAGCAAAGTGTTTCATTCATGGGGGGTTCGTTTAAGAAGATGGAAGAATTGATACATCAAATATGAAAACATTTCAATGCTTCTTCAGCAAATTTTTGTAAGCTTGTACAAAATCTATTAAATATTTGATTTCATTGGCTGTACTTGCAGTCAATAAAAAGAAATGTGAGCCTTATTTATCAATAACAAGGTATTATTTCGAACGACAATCGTCCGAGTAATTATTTCGCGGGTTAACGACCATTTTGCAGAAAAACGTGCCGGCATTGTTCCTCCGTCGATCTTCGTCTCTAATTAACGTCGTTCGTTAAGTTTCTTTCCGGGCCGTAGCCTTGTTTCACGTATCAGCTACAACGTTGGACTCGATTGAGATCGCGATTGCGATTATCATCGCGGTATCATGATCCACGGCTCTCGTACCTGGCCAATGTTTTACCAATTATCACGCAGCTGGAGTGGACTTACGTAAAATTAACGAGTCGATGAACTACCAAGTACCCCGGGACGAATCGGGAATTTCTTCTCGTTAAATCTCGCGCCGCGGAGATTCTTAACGTGACACATTTAATCAGCAGTCGCTAACGATCATCGAGCTCCAAACGCGTGGGATGATATTCGCGCGGATGATCTCCGTTTTGTAAATTGAAGGAGAACGGGCCCGATCTACCGTGAAATCAATTGGATCGCTCGCATATTATTTTCAGCAGGGACTTAATAAAACCGATATGATTTGGACATCGGTATTGCACTAATAAGGCTGCATCGAAACCGATATAATACCGAAATATATGAATACTGAAATAGTCACTATACTGCAATGTATGAACAATAATGTGTTCCTTAGTTTTCGACTTTTGATTTTTTCTGACATAACCCAGTTTTAAAGTTTTCAAATTTTAATGATTTTACGTCATACGATATTCAACTGGTGGGAGATCAGTTCTGGCACTTATGTACATATGTACTAGCTGCCAGGTATGTAGCTAGTAGAAAAGTACGTATTGAAAATTATTTCGATAATACCTCTTTAACTAGGATTAGGTTCAGGACATATGAAGGTCAATACATTTTTAAGCAGTATTTGATATTCTATCGATTCGCGATACAGAAGGTCATGCCGTTTAAAAAAACATTACTGCTTGTAAGGTTTCGGAGAATATGACCTTGAGATGACCTTCACCCAAATAGACTTACGTCCGTTTTAATACGACAACTTTCTCCCCAAACATTTTGTTTGTATCTGTATAAATAATAAAGTTTTTGTGGGTGACATAGTTAAATGAGACACCCAGTATACATTAAAAGAATTACCATTTAGAAAGAAACCACAAAGCATATGCAGATTGCTAATGTACCATACAATCGTGGTATTCTTACCACGTTGGTAGACAGTAGTTTAGCATACAGAAAAAAAACGATATTGTTTTTAGTTCTTAATATGGAAAAGCACAAACGTGTCGTGGAACTCCAACGAATGTTCCAAAACAACTAACGTTGCCCCCACACTCTTCACAGTATATGGCAAATGTTAGTCGACCATAAACAAATAAAGATATTCAAGTCGAGTCTTCTTAACCAGTTAGCTGTTGCGACCTCTTTGAAAAGTGTATAAGTAAAATGTGTCGCAACAAATACGCGAACTACTTTGTTCACACTATACAGGGTGTCCCATGTAACAGTTTTCACGATTTTTTAAGTACTCGCGATAATTTGACAAAAAATACTTACAAGAAAAGTTGATCAGTTTTCAATTGGCTATATATTGTAATGAAAAAAAGTTCGAAACTTTTATTTATAATATTGTCAAGGTCATCTTCATTTTTTAAAATGGCACTTTGTATTTTTGAGTTAACAGTATTATAGCCCGTGTCAAGACGAATTCGACAACCTAGTATACCATGACCTTGGAATGACCTTGAAAGGAAAGAAATGAAAATTTCAACAAAACATGACAATCTGCTTGAATGGGTGATAATAACTTGTGTTTATTATTATGACTCGAAATTACAATCAATTCAGAAACCTTGACTAAATAAACGCAAACGATTTCGTAAAAAAGTCACATCAAATGTATGAATTGAAATCCGTTTTGTTGTAGGCACAATTGTGTTCTTCGTAGTAAATTTGCATTGGCAGCATGCGCAGAACTTCGCTACGACAGCATCGCAAGAGCAATCAATGCAAATTTACTACGAAGAACGGAATTGTGCCTACAGCAAAACGGATTTCAATTCGAACACTTGATGTGACATTTTTACGAAATCGTTTGCATTCATTTAGTCAGGGTTTCTGAATTGAATATAATTTCGAGTCTTAATAATAAACACAAGTTATTATCACCCATTTACGCAGATTGTCATGTTTTGTTGAAATTTTCATTTCTTTCCCTTCAAGGTCATCCCAAGGTCATGGTATACTAGGTTGTCGAATTCGTCTTGACACGGGCTATAATACTGTTAAGTCAAAAATACAAAGTGCCATTTCAAAAAATGTAGGTGACCTTGACAATACTATAAAAAAAAAGGTTTTCGAACTTTTTTTCATTACAATATATAGCCAATCGAAAACTGATCAACTTTTGTTGTAAGGATTTTTTGTCAAATTATCGCAAGTATTTAAAAAATTGTGAAAACTGTTACGTGGGACACCCTGTATACAGTTCTTCCATAATAATTATTTATATTGTTTTATTTTTTCGTTTTATTTCGTCCTGGCCTCCAAATATTTAAAACATCTTAATACAAATATATTTTAGTTTTCACTAATATTACAATTTAAACAGCAAATTTTATCTTGCACTGCTTTCTACGCATCACGAGTATACTCGTCATAACACGAAAGCTTGTCATTTCTCCATGACGGGTATACTCGTCGGAAACAGCTAACTGGTTAACAGCCGGACTTTTAGTCCCACTCTACTATTCTATCATGTAAATATGATACATCAAATTTAAGAAAACTTGGTATGTGGATGGACTTGTTACACAAGCTAATAATATCGTTCGATGATCGAGCGATAGAGTCTATATCGGATCCAGAGTTAATGGCCAAACGAATTTACAACCACGATATGCGGGAATACACGGGGGGCAGGAAGGAAGGAAGGACGGAAACGAGGCAGGGTCAGTGCCATTTCCGGAACGAATATACGAGGGGCCGGAGTACTGTATGCCGTTGATAATTGTCGCTCTTACGCTGCCTGCAAACGCGTACCGGCCGTTCGCGGACGGCCACGCGGAACGATTAATTTATTCGCCCAGAGGAAACCGGTGCTCTGTACTCCAATGAAAAATAATGTCTCTGTCCCCCTAACATTATTTTAAAGGACACTCGAGATTCCAGCTCTTCTTAATAAAGGAAAATTTCCGAAAGACTGTTCCTTTTGCGGTGTGTATTTCATCTGCAAAATCCTCGGGGAAAAACCGAATAGAATCCAAACCCGTCTCGATATTCATGAAATGTCCGAGTTATTACTGATCAATAAATTTTACGCCTTTACGATGAAATTGAATCTGTGAAATACGAAGAAGTCAAAAATATTTAACGAAGCTGTTATATTATTTTCAACTTGGTGAAATTCGCAAGAGAAGAAGGAATTTTTGGTCGACTTCTGTTTCTTGCAATAGATGTTGACAATTTTGGTAATTGATAGAGATCTTTATAGAGTTTATAGATTTCTAACATATTTTTATGACCTGGAGAAATAGTTTGATTTTACTATTATATAATTTTCAACTTGGTGACATTCACAAAAGAAGAAAGGAATTTTTCATCGACTTCTGTTTCTTGTAATCGATGCTGACAATTTTTGTTAAGGATAATGATCTACGTAGATTGTCATAGATTCCTAACACATTTTTAGGATCTAGGAGAAGCACCTGATTTTTCGGAAACTATTCTGAATGTATCATAGTTCTGAAAGAATTATACGATCGATGAAAGAACTATATTTTCATCTAATTTTCGTTTCTTATAAAAATCAGACTGAAATATCTCAATTGTCATAAATCAAATAGAAAAATTTTCTGCTATTTATGATGAAATAATACAAATAAATGTTGCTCGTAATTTGACAAGAAATTCTACAAGCTTTAGCAATTTGAGAAACGTCCAATCGAATGCAATAGGATTTTTATTACATTCAGGGAAGAGAAATGGATAACAAAAATTTCTTCCCGATTCCGATATCTTTATATTGACATTTAATATTTTGCATAAACATCCATGGTCTGGGCTAGGAATTAATATTTTTCATTAATAGTCCACCTTGTTTGTAATAATGAGGATGTTGTTGTTACTGTTGAAGCAATGCTATCGAATCGAGTGGATTAGAAAAGTGAAACGTGACAGCCGCGCATGCAACTATGGAGCGCTCGTTAATGATTTTATTCGTTGTTATGAGTGTCACTCTGCAATTTCAATCATCATCTGTCAGAGCCCACCGCGACGGGAAGTTCAATAAATTTCCTCGGGGTGGAACGGTAAACCCGAATAATTTTAATAATCGTTTAAAATAATGACGTTAATTCGATCAGGTCGTGCAACGGATCGCGGCTTCACGAAAATGCATCCACCTACGGATAAACGGGAATTATTTCCTACACAGGAAGTTTCCGTTTTCATGTGCTGGTGTATCGTTAATGCGGAAAACATTCGTCCGGATGCTTCGACAATAAACGGGGCGAGTCAATGCGAGCAGGATTGCGTTTCAATTAGAATCGGAATTTGCTACGACAAACCGTTGACGATATCGTATTTCCAACGAAAACTAAATCTGAACATTGTTCCGTTCAACGCAGAAAACAGAATCCTGGATTTCGAATTATTTAGATTAAAACAAGCGTGTTCTTCCACGGTCCAGTAACGTGCTCAAATCACACGTAGAGATGTAAGGAATTTCATGTGGAATGTGCTGCATAACTATAAATAATGTGAGTTTTACTGAGCTTTTGTTTTTCTTATTTTTTTAAATGAAGACAAAGCCGACCCAGTCGGAAATTGTAATATGAGACGGTGTAACTTTTCAGGAGTGTAGAGTTATAAAATTGAGTTAAAGCATAACAGAACGTGAAACATAATAAGCCAGCTCCGACTAAAAGGAATATTTATTATATTCTGCAATAATCACACACATAAATAGTGCTTTCTGGACCATCACAATCGTGATGGGCTCACAAGCAACATGACGATCACCGTGTCCACAATTTGTCCTTGCAATCTTCAGAAAATTCAATTCGAACCGGATTTCGCACGAGAAACCACGGGTGATCTCGTATTTCCATCGAAAAATAAGTCTGAACATTTTTCCGTTCTATGCAGAAAACAGCATCCCGGATTTTGAATTATTTAGTTTAAAACAAGCTTGTTCTTCCACGGTCTAGTCGAGTAACGTGTTCGAATCACACATAGGGATGTAAGGAATTTCATGTGAAATGTACTGCATAACCATAAATATTGTGAGTCTTACAGAGCTTTTGATTTTCTTATTTTTTTAAATGAAGGCATACCCGACCCAGTCGAAAACTGTAATATGAGACGATGTTATTTTTCAGGCAAGTAGAGTTATAAAACTGAGTTAAAGTGTAACAGAACGTCAAACATAATAAGCGAGCTACGATTAAAAGGAATATTTATTATATTCTGCAATAATCACATACATAAATAGCGCTTTCTGAGCTCTAAACACGCTAAAAATTCAATTTGAACCGGATTTTGCACGAGAAACCACGAGTGATCTCGTATTTCCATCAAAAAATTAATCTGAACATCGTCCTGTTCAACGCAGAATACAGAATCCCGGATTTCGGATTATTTAGTGTGAAACATGAATAACGTGTTCGAATGTACGGCGATCTTTCTCGCGCAAAAAATTCGGCCGGTCGAAATTTGTAAACGAGAATACGGTTAACAAATAATAGATTTGGAAGCTGCTGACGAAGAATCGCCAGGAGAACGGACGTGAATAAATTGTACCGACAATGGTCGATTAGCTTCAGCGAATACGATGGAAAACAGCATCGACAGGCTTAAAGAAGAAAGAGAGTTCATTTTGGAACGATACATTTCGCCCGGAGCCGATACAATGATTTATGCATTTAAAAGAGCCGGCGAATCGATCGACCATTAGCGTGCTCGGCCTGGAAATATTATCGCGACACGTGTTACCACGAGAGATGCGAAAATGAATATGTTGCGAGAGCTGCTCGCTCTTGCTCTCGATTATACAGGGTGTTACTAGAACGAATTATCGAGACGCTTCGAACAGATTTGTTCATTTCTGGTGATTACAACTTTTGAAGTTTTCACTTTTCACTATTCGTTTTTATTTTTCATGTTGAATTTCAATGATAAATTTATTATTTGTAGCTGGTTATTATATATAACAATAGCTTTCACCTTTGGAGCTGTCGAACGCTCTCTTGGCTATCTTACCGTCATTTTAGGGAAAATAGCTAATGGAGCTCGAGATACAAAGTAACTTCTAAGATGAACACTTTCAAACGAAATTGTGTACAATCTGTCACAGTAATATTGGGACACTTTTAAGAAGACGATAATTGTTTAATATTGGACCATATGATTTCTAGTTTTTTTTGAGAAGTTAGAACAATTAACTAACTGCATGATGCGAAGAAGGAATTTTGAAAAAATTGCAATTGGTCGGAATTGCGGAGAAAACGCAGTTCTAAGTACTCCCCAAAATTCTGTTTGTTTCGTGTCAACATCGTCGACTACGTCAGCTTTTAATAACAATTTTAAAAGCAAATGCAGGTAAATTTTAATCATTAAACTTCAAAAATGACAATATCTTTTAATAATTAATTTAGTTACTCCAATAACCTCTTCTTGAGGTAAATTAATTTATTATTTTGTTTGAATAATGTATATAATGTATATGTAAATATTATTTGAAAATAATCTACCTTATTTAAACGGCAAATAAAATAAACATTTTTCATGTTGTTTGTAAAATAAAAATAATAAATTATATAAAATAATTCATTATTTAAAATGATTAGCTGTTATCTTATTTCATATAAAATGTTCCGAACCCTGGTTGATATAATAGTATTCTATGAATAAATACACATTATCTATTCTATAATTATACTCGGCAACCAATACTAACGTATTCTTTGCTACGGACAGGCAACTATAAGCAGAATTTACAGTAGTAGTATAAACTTTGATAGTACAGAAGTAGTACACAAATTCAGGATCATGCTCTCGACAACATATTTAAAGACCCTCGAAATCCAAGATGGCGTCAGCTTTCTGTCGAATTACTAGTCTGCAGATCTTCATGCAAAATAAAAATTGTCTGCACCAATTACAAGGAAAGGAAGTCACAATAAAAATTGATTTCTTCTTTTAATTATTTTATTCTGTTGTTGATAATGTACCAGTAATAATTACATTCATTTGAGTTTCTTTTATTTCGTGTTTTACTTACTCAGTTTTGTCATATATGCGTAAAATCCGCAGTCTAATAATTACCAAAGAAATCTGGAGTACCAAGTCTGTAGAATCGTTTATAGATTTGAATATCTCGCACGAGCATTAATATATGAATTTTCGCGGTCTAATAATAATCGACGCTGAGAACGAATCGTCTGGAAAGTCTCCGACAGGTGGACGACAGGTGGTGCAATTTGGAAGAGTCAGCGTCTCCCAAGAATTAGTATCACCTTGGGAGACGCATTCCGCGGCGTGGTAACCGCCACAGATCCCGGTGTTTCCGGGGCCACATATCAGGGACACTAGCCGTATTAGTTCATTCGCACGGAGATGAATGAATGTTTAAAGGGAGACGCGTCGCTAATGATTTCGGATCGATGCAGTCATGTTTGCAGGGTTATTAAGCCGCTGATTAATCGCATCCCCGGCGTAAATGATTATTATTAGACAATGAGACGAGCCATCTGACAAGATTGATTGTTGCCCACGAACGGTACAATGAACCCGTGAACGATCGGCCATTGTTATCGTCGCCGGGGAATGCATTGTTCGAACACGGAGCGCACGGAACGCGCGGCCCCGACACGGGGAGACCGAAAAATACAATCTAACTGCTGCGAATGACTTCATGAGCGTTTAATTAATTTCACTGCGGTCGGTCATGATGAATTCGGTACCCGGTTGACGTTCGCGCGAGCCTCGAAATGAATAATCACTTGCTCCGACAATTATTTTTCACAGGCCCCCACCGTCGACCCAATGATTTCATCATTTGCTGGAAATGGCTGATAGAACGAATTAATCGTTTGTTCCGATTATTTACCACTGCAGATTAATAACATGCGATGCGCAATGCTATTACCGTGGATTACAGAATAATGGAAATGGCTGGTTGTTATTGGAAAAATAATGGAGGTTGTTATTGTTACGTACAGAGAATTCTCTCTGCGTGTATTTCGATCAGAGTTTTCTGATCTCTTTCCAACCCCTTTTCTTGGAGAAAGGATGACAGTTTGGGTCCGCTAGAGGTTTTGTCAGTAAGGCTATCTCGCAAGCCCTGTCTTAGACACAGGGATATCGTAAGAACGGTTTAGGACGGTATATACAGGGTCTCCCAAAAATGTTGAAAATCCTTAAAATGGGCGGATCTTTAGGTTATTTAAAGTAACTTTCTCCTTTGCAGAAACAGCCGCCTTGGCTGTGTTAAGGAGTTATTAACGAAAAGTACGGACCAATCAGAGCGCGGCTGCAGCAGACAGAGTCTGGCTCGACCAATGGCAACGCCACGCTCAGCGGAACCTATCGCCGAGCCGGAATCCGTTCGCTATGGCCGCGCTTTGACTAGTCCGTGTTTTTCGTGAATAACTCCTTAACAAAGACGAGACAGCAATTTTTGCAAAGGAAAAAGTTACTTTAAATAACCTCAGGAACCGCCCATTTCAAGAATTTACAACTTCTTGGGACACCCTGTGTACAAATCGATGACGGATCAGGTAGTAGTGGGAAAGCCGTTGCGTGTTTTGTCCATCTAGTGGCGAATGTAGGAGGTAGCCACCACGACAGAAATAAAGTAATGATGCTACAAAATGGCAGAACGTTTTCGAATAGAATGGAGAACTTTTTATATTGTATTAATTTCAATGTAATGAAGTAGAACATACCCGTGAACGTTAATAAATATAACATAAATTTAAATAAATAGCGTGAAAGAGGAATTTATTTATTCTGTGAATAAATAAATCATGTACACGCGAGTCGAGTGCTCGTTTCAGCAGTGAAATCACTTGTATCATCGAGAATTATTTTTATTATGAACGGAATGGTAGGTAATCATGAGAAGCTAAAAGTTATTACAAAGTACAAATACCACACAAGCGTAAATATATGCATAGTATAGATGAAATAACGCTAGAGTTAAAAGTTTCAGATAATAAACAAATCCCGCGTAGTTGATCCGCAAAACCGCATGTATTATCAACAATTTTATTTGATGCAACAGAAAATAAATACACGTGCCAATCGAGAAACGGTGAAAAATTCAAAAACGTTGCACCGAAATGTTTGCGTAAGCAGAATTTCGCAACGCAAAAAAGCTTCGCGCACAGGGCGCGGCAAAACAAAAATCTACCATTCGCAAATATCGGAGTTAATGAATAAAACAAACAGCGATGCACGTGCGGCTAAGCAATAAAAATTACCGAAATGCAAGGAACGGCTGTGTTCGCAGTTCCCGTGATACTCGGGGGACAAACCAACCCTGGGTTCGGGCAATAAAACGCGGAATAACCTCCGTCAGCATCGATCACCGGGGTCCAGCGAAACCGAGCTGCTCGCGGAGCTTCTAGCCGAAGGAGGACCTTGTCGGGTCTACTTACGACCCTCTCGTTGCGGTGCCCTGTCCATGTGACAGCCGCCAATATCCAGTAAAACCGCCCCCGCACTCACCAAGGGGACTGTGAAACGACGCACAGTGGGCCAAACAAAGATTTCAGCTGACAGAGGATCAAAAATTGAATGTTGTTAGAAACTGAACAGTTTTATGCGCCTCCCGAGTAGTCGGAGGACCTGTGCGTATCGTAAAAGAATAGCCTGTCGCAGAGGAGATGGTAGGAATATGAGATACCTTATTTTATTTTTTAATGTAGTTATTCTGAAAATAGGTGCAGATGGAAAAATCAAACGTAGAGATGTACGGAATTTCTCGTGGAATATGCTGCATAAATATTGTGGATCTCACAGAGCTTGATCTCCTTATTTTTTTAAAATGACGGCAAGTCCGACCTAATCGAAATGGAGCTATAAAACTTAGTTAAAGCATTCATAATTGTAGGGTTATTTTTATTACATTTGATTATGTTCCTATAGTCAGGAATGATAGATTAGTTTGTTAAATAGATTTAAGTTTGAAAGAGTACTGCGCGAGGTGAAGCGAGTCGATGGTGGGGGGCAACGACGCTTTCTCATTGGAGTGAAAAGGATTCAGGGTGGTAGCCTAAAACGGTTGAAAAAAGAGTGTATTCCATATTGTGTTAAATATATGTTTGTTAATTATTACTAGACTCATTTTGTCAATTATAATTTGGGAAAAGTTAAATGTTAATGTAGATGTTGATAATATGAAAACTGCACTTATTTCCTCATAAATTACTTTATTTAAAAAAAGAATATTAAGGTAAGTCCGACCTTGTATACGGAACTGTATGTTTTTATTTAGGAGAGCGTGGAGAATATCCCGAGACGAATTCAGTGATCTACAACACTTTCGTCTTCGAAGGTCATCCAAGGTCATGCAGTGCTGTTTAAAATTTAACTTAACGAGACAGAAGCTCGGCCACCTAGAGAAGGTTTGTGATCACTAGATTGCGGATCTGTATGCAAAATAAAAAATGTTTGCATTGGTTCCCAGACACAGGAGTTAAATAAAATACTGGTTCTTCTTTTAATTACCTTACTCAGCTGAAACTAATATACTGATGTCCATGAATCTTTTTAATATGACCACTGCTTTAAATTTTACGTACTCATTCGTATCATAAATGCATAAAATCCGCAGTCTAGTGATCACCATAAGATATATATCTCCCCCGAAACCGAGTAACTTTTATTTGAAATATTTTTCACGTCGCGCTATAGTTTGGGAATTAATCGCGTGCGAAACTTTAAATAGGACACCCTGTGTAATTATTGACACCGCGTGGCGAAATATTTCGTCCTTCGTGGCGAAGGGGTTAAAATTTGGGGAACATTAAAATCACCGAGATTCGGGTCTCTCCGAATCTTCGCTTCGGGATAGATTCTCTCGAATAATTCGACAATTGGGCTCCCCGAGCCCTTTTGATGGCGGCAAATTCGATGGGGAAACAATCCCGATGACAAAGAGACCCGGTTAAACCTCGAGCAGCTTATAATTTGCCGTGAGACGTCGCGACGCTCGTCACGTACCCAGCTTCTTCGGTTTCTAGGACGGGGATGACGGTGCGCCACCCCTCCGTGTAAATATCTCGCTGACGTAACCCGTTTCGAGCTCCAAGGGAAGAAATAGGGGTGGCAGGCGCGGATGGAAGCACGTTGCGATACACGCGCGGAACAGAAACGTCTAATGTCACGGAGTAATGGCGGCATTGGCGTTATACGGACACAATTTCGACGTATGTACGTGACGATAAGTAACAACCCTAATATACATACTTGCCGATTGCTTCCCTACCTCCGCTTCCGATGATACCTTTTCATAATTGAACGAAATTTACGTGACGAGTGTTAATAGTAAATGCTCTAAAATTTGAATAGTTTGTCACAATCTTGTTAGCATTTTCAGTGTTGAGAAGTTGTAATAACAGAGATAATGTCTATGCACTCCACGTTGCACAGTGTTTCGAAAATTTTAATTAGCTGGACAAAACTGATATCGTAATTTCGTAAAGAATAGATACTAGTCATATGAAGTAATGTCTAGACAGTAAGAATATTAACATTTCTCTGTTAGTCGCAAAGTCCGTTTTATCGACAGAAATGTGTAAAAATTTTAAATTCATATTTTCCTACATTTTGTGTGGACTTCCATACAAGCTACATATTATATCCAATTATTGTTAATCGATATTTTTAAACTAAGTTTTGTATTTACTTTTTAATATTCTAATGTAAATTTTTATAATGAAAATTTACGGCGGAGATACGTTTTATTGTCTTAATTAATTCCGTAAATTATTTTTATTATTAAGGTTCAGTATGCAATATTCATATAGCTGAAAGTAGGCAATAAACGCCATAAAACGAAAAAATTTTTGTTGATAGCATTCGAGAAATCTTTTATCTCTCTTTTCATGTAAATTTTACTGTGCGGAAACGTGCATGAATAAAGAATATTTATATTTTTTGGCGCTTGGATGTATATTTGAAAGGACAATCGTTTTAATGGTTCTATAATTATGTTTCGTAAAAATCGCGTGAACAAACGTTATGTGAAGAAGCAGAAAAATCTATTCGGGTTAATATTTCCTATATCTGCAAAGACATAAAAAGAAGATGGGAAAAAAGTGAATGCAGGTTTTGTCTAGCTAGCACCTCGAATCAAGACACTGTGCGTTGGTGGAAAAAAGAAGTAGCAAAAGAAAGTTGTCCAAAAATCGACAATTTATCAAATCCCGTTTCCAATGCGTTCCCGATGGAATTTTTGAGCGTTTCCGGTCTTAAATGAAAAGGGAATGATCGCACTTACCGCGTACCTTTGAGGTAAGCATGCTTAGATGTTTTATTGCTTAAAAAATAGAGTTTTCTTTTGCCCCTGTGCATGTTGAACTTCGTGCAGACAATTTCTATTCTGCATAAAAATCTAAAGTCTACATACATATCACACATAACCTGTAAATGGAATCCATTTTCATTTTAAAGACTTGATACTGTGTACAATTGCAAAATTGCTCAAGGATTCACAATCTATCGGTTAAAACTGTTGAAAATCTTTGGAAGCAGAGAAAAGTTGTAGACATAGGAATTTCGCAGTTATTTAACTTTCTTTAATAAATGTATGTAATCTGTCGTAAATCAACGTTAGCCTCGAACAAATCGAATATTAACAGAACAAACAACCATTGTTAAATATTTATAGCGACTGAAACGAAAGATAGAAAGCCAGCCGATGTTAGTTTGCTGTTTCACGGCAGATGTCCAATATGGCAGCTACCGTTAATAAATGGGTTGATGTATCCGCAACGGATGTCCGATGGTAATTTTTTTTGAAAAATTTCAAATTCTTGTAAATCACGCTATAAACCTTTCCGCCCCTGGAATCCGGTACCAACTTCGATTTCTCATTTGTATTGATTATTATTCCCACGTGTAGCCTCGATTTTTAATAACTAGTAATTGAAAGGTTCGACAGGCGACACGGTCCCGTTGAATTTATCGATTCTATATCGTCGCAACGAATTTTCAGTATATCGGGGCTGGCTGGCGGACAGAAAATTTGTTGGAAGGTTATATCGACGGCTCCGGTACTGGCGTTAATTAAAATTACTACATCATTGTATCGTCCATGGAAAGTGGATAAAAGGTGGCCGAATAAACGCCACATAGATATGACGATATAAATCCAATAAAAAGCGAGGTGTTTTTCTGATGAATACAATATTTCACAATGCTTTCTGCTAGGAACAATACACTTACATTTTCTAAACTCTAAAGATTCATTTTCTATTCTTTATAATAGAAATAATATGGAAACAATCTATAGGCTAGAAAATGAGAAATAATTTTAAGTTTATCTGCATGAAATTATAATTAAATATAATTAAGTCTTACTGTGCCATATGATTAATTAATATGTTGGTTTAAAAGAGACGGAAGGAATGCGGTGCAGATTCCAATAAATAATAATTTTCAGTTCAATAACGGGAGTCGCTAATTAATTTATACTGTATACGATAGACGCTACCATCGAGTACTTATGTGTACAAGGAATGGCTTCCGGAACGCGTCCCACTAAATTACGCGAACCGTAAGTCTTCCAGACACCTCAGGATGACTTGTCCCCCCTTTTACACAAACATTTGCATAGCAATCTCCGCGCCATTATCAAAATATCGCTTTCATAACTGCTCGTTAATGGATTTATTTTAATTAACTAATTTCCGAGCATGTAGCCGGGCCAATTTGTTTAAAGCTCGATTGCCGTAAACGAGGCTATTACGATGGCCCGTATAAAAACTGTTAGCTAACTATTAATAAAACTTCCGTGCTGTGACTGTCGAACAAACTATGCAAATTGCTTCCCTAATGTGCTCTATTAAAACATTGAAGTCCGATATACTGGCAATTAATTTCTCTTCAAACGAAATAGTTCGCGTAGAGCCGATAAAGCTGTTATCGATTCAACTACTTTTCGCTTTCGGCTTAAAATCAGTCAAACGTAAATGTACTCGATTAATAAAATGGTCGCAGGTCTGTTTCAGTGAGTCACACGGAAATCATTCTTTGATAATTAAATGCTTGACAGTAATTATCGTTAATTCCACTTCATAATGTGCTTGTCAGAGTTTTGATTGCAATGAAGTCGTTTGCAAATGTAACACAACAGTTTCTTTTTAATCGAGTCAGTTCAACGTTGCAAGATAAATCAAATTGTAGAGTTTGTCTGTAACGGACTGTCGTAAATGTTGGGACACATTTACATTTCTGATTAAATAGTTATTTGATTTTGAATAAATAGACATCAATTTTCTGTGGAAAAGCCGAGAATTTGTAAATATATCCAATAAAACAAACGCGACAGTAGGTATTTACGTCCGAGTACGTCATAGAAAATCCAAATAAACTTTCTAGAATTGAAGCTACCCCAACGCGCGACGCGACGGTCCAAGGAAATCCCAAGAATCAATCAATGCCACGAACTGCCGTCGCTCAGTATACCAGGAGATTAGCCAACGGGGACCAAGAGTTCAACAATCCCATCGATCACGGGAGGCAAAGTGAAAAATGTCGAAATACTGTCCACGCATCGTTTGCAACCGATAAGACCGTGTCCGTTGGATGCTGCGGTGACCTTAGAGGGTTGGTTTGAACGGAAAGCCGACGGGGTGGGTGGCCGGGGGTGACGATTAACGAACGATTATTAAAGCGACCCCTTATCGCGGTAATTGCGTGGAATAAATCCAGGTAGCGAACGGAAAGAGGACGTCGACGACGTCGTGGCAATTTTCTGGCTCGACGAGCGTCCGGATGATGATACCCTTTCCTCCCTTCCACCCTTCTGTCGGATGGCCACCCCTATTCCTGTAACCAATACCATCTCTTTAGCCAACACGCTATACGATAATCTTTTTACCGGAAGGACCGTTAATGGCCGATCGATTTTGCATATTCTCGATATACAGTAGTCCAGCGATTTAAGCCAATTCTCGGTTCTCTGCTGTGACTAAGTTCATGAAGGGATACTATTCTTTTGCGGCCATGCCGACAGCGTCGAACGTAGAAAAGGACAACGCGTGTGAGCAAGGATCACTATCCTCATCTACGTCCAAAAATCACAGTACATACCGCCAATTAAACCATTAAATACAGTACAAATTACATCGTGTTTAGTGTGATTTTAATAAGAAAAATGCCACAAATAAGTTGGTGAAAGTTCCATCAAGAAATAATTAAAAATAAAGAAGTTTTATAATTGGATTAGTAGTAATTCATACCGATATACCCGACCCGGGATCACATTACGCGGCACGTTTACAATGCTCGGCGACCGAGGCAGCTCTAGCTTCGTGGCCCCTCGGGGCAGTGTTGCCAGATCCACCCAGAACTGGGTGGATTTTCCTCTCCTCCTTTTCCCCTTCCACTAGCCCATTTCACTACCATGAGCACACACCAACGTACCCCACTAAGACCGTAGACTGGTCACGTGACGTGCCGCGCAACGTGTTACATATTACTCCGTCATCAGAGAGGTGGTAAACTGTATTCCCCCCGGTTTCAGGGATCTGGTGACACTGCTCCGGGGATACCCCTCAGTGGAAGGGGTAGGCGAAGTGACATAGATCCCAATGCTCCGTCGCGCGTAAATCGCGGGACTACTGTATAAGCATAGCACGGTGGACCAAACTGCGATTCCAGCTAATACAAAATCATACTTGTTAGTACAGTAGAACCTCGACAGTTGCATGAAACGGAACGGAAAAAGCCTGCAAGTGAGATTGGTCTTAACCCCCTAAATTGTGAGATTTGATTATAGAGTGATGTGTGAAGCATGTGGAAGTTATCAGACAACGGGCATCCGTGCTGCATTTTTGTCAAAGTTTTAAAAGTTTAACCGTTTTTGTATTTCGTTATTTTGGCAATATCATTAAACATTCTTCAGTATAAGACAACACCTTAGATCAGGCAGTTCCAACCAGTAGCTTCGGAGCAATTTGAGGCACCTTCCCCGCGTAGGATCTTCCCCCTCTCTTAGACTTCATCGTTATAATGCATAGTAGTGGGAAGCTCCCACCACGAGAGCCGCGCGGCGCGCGCGGCACTCACTGATTCTACGGCTGTACATAGTAGTGGGAAGAGGTGGGAGAGATGGTGGGGACCTTGAGTTCTCGGAGGGGAATACGTTGGAACACCCTGCCTTAGATGAACGATGGTAAGATTTATCTGTTACGTTAAAAAAACGTACAAAATCGATAAATTTGATTTACCACTAAATTCAGTGTATGGAGCAGAATTTGGCAAAGAGGTATACATAAAATCTGAACACGGAGATTTTGTTGAAGTTATATTGAGGGCATATTTCATATGTGTGGCAGTGTAAGAGAGTGAGAGAGTGAGGTAAATCGATATCAAATGATTTCGTCGTCGAGCATTATGAATGACGATGGTCTGAATGCGAATAGTCGGTTGTCGTGTAAAATTGTCGTATCGGTCGTTTTGTTATTTAAGATTATTTATAATATCCGTGTTATTTTGTGTCACGTGGTTCTGTTTCTATTGTTACTTTGCATTAAAATCCTGTTCAATTCTTACCTCACATATGCAACAACCTATTGAAGCTTGCGTGAAACTCACGAGGTTTCCGCGGAATTCAACGTGTTAACTGCAATTTTATGTTAGAATTGGTCGAGTGTGAACGGTCTTGATATGTCTCGCGATTCTAGCATTTGCTTCTCACTGGCGAAAAATTCTGTTTAGGCCAATTGCGCGGAACAGTTCGCACCTGATGGGATCCGGAAAGATTCTACAGGCCCTTAACGTCGCAATTCGCAGCGTCGTCCGGTATTCGCGGACCGACAACAATTCCTTCGAATGTTCCGGGGAAACAAACATCCGGCAATTCCGCGGGACCGCTAAAAGTGGCGAAAACAGCGGCAAGTATTGTAATTGAACGCGTAGTTGGCCTCTTGCCTCGCTGTTGGAATTTCGGAGGCATCTCCTGCGAATAAAGCGTCCTCGAGGCCTGAACTCTCGAGGATGCGACGCCTGCACGCTTAACACTCTGTGATATATGTATATATATGCATGCATACACACGCGTTTACGGGGATGGCATAATATCGCGCGGTTACACAGCGCCAGCAATAACAATAACATCGCGGCAAAGATGAAGGCGAGGAGGCGAATATAATAACAATATCGTCGTGCCACGCTGACAATTATTAATTCGTTGGTATTAATGGCCGCGCACCGCAGAACGTTTGTTGTTTCAATGTTGCACGCGATTCTACGGGGTTGCCCGCAAGTCGCTTTTACAAAAACAACTCTGTTATCTTTTAATAACCTGTGTTTCGACGCGTGACGCGAAAAGTAGCGCGTTTCGTACTTCTTACGAAGAGTAGCACATTGATGGTAATTTATTCAAAACAAACTTAAAACCGATGTTTACATCAGGGCTGCGGAGTCAGCTATCAAAATCCCGACGTCGAATTTATCGGCGTTTTACGATTACTGTTTACGTGCCATAAAAGACAAAATTTATCATCGCGGTGATGGCATCGACATACAAAGAATGAAAAGGGTATTGTCCAAAATTGATGTAGCCATGTCTTCTTTAATTAAAGATATGAACATCACTACAATTGTAGTATTTCTACTCTTACAAAACAAACTGCAACGCGCATTTCGTTCTAACACGTTTCAAAATTCACGGTTTCCCAGCTCTAATACGGAAGGAAAAACAGTGAAGTTCAATATTTACTTGGACTTTGATAGAAATGTAGTATTATTAATATATAAATAGTTTGACTACAACTTTCGATTATTTTGAACAAATTTTTGATGTTTGTACAATTTACTAATACGGAGTCGGAACATTTTCTTCTGACTCCGACTCTAACTCCGACTCGACGGTTTTTGAACGTTTAGGGCCCATGACTGAGGACTTTCTAATAAATTCTTCAACAGCAACTTCAATCATAAACCAACAACTCGCCCTCAATACGGTAGACGAGGGATGGGCACGGTAGGGGCCCCTCAAACGCCTGCTTCTCCCTCCAACCTCTCTTTCATGCGCGAGGCCTGTGCACTGTTCCCAACAAGCGAAGCACTTCCTTCCTCTATGGCAGGGATGGGCATTTTTGTCTCAATTTAGACTAAACCGTCCCCACCATAGCGGCCACTGTCCCCCACCAGCATCCGCCGTTACCATAGAGGAAGGAAGCAATTCGCCAGTTGCGAACAGTGCGCAGGCCTCGCGCATGTAAGAGAGGTTGGAGGGAGAAGCAGGCGTTTGAGGGGCCCCTACTGTGCCCATCCCTGTTCTATGGCAACGGCGGATGCTGGTGGCGGACAGTGGGCGCTATGGTGGGGAGATGCCCATCCCTGGCGCAGACTAAGAATTTCGTTTGGGATTATTGTGTATTAGAAGATTTTTAATCTCCCATTTGTTAAAGCACAATTATTGATAAACCGATTAACAGGCTTTCTGTCGATAAAGTGATAAAGGAATTCATGTTATAGGGCGATAACTATGGTGAACAAAACCGTAACAACATGATTTTAACTGTTTTTTAACACTAATCGTACCGAGCAGAAGGTGTGACTGGTATACGTTGTTTTATAAAAATTACAAGACTGAATTTATTTAGATTTCTCGCAATTTTTATCACAATATGTGCTTGAATGAAGAAATTGATTTAATAACTTCTATCGGAAGCATCTTTGTAATTTCAATAATTATGAAATAAAAGATGTGAAACCAATCATTTGATCGGTCGTAGTACGGTTAGTCTTAAAGCTGTTGTAGTTTTCATTATTACCATAACTCGTAGGTAGCCTGCAGATTTTTATGCAAAATAAAAATTGTCCAAGTCAATTGTAAGAAACAGGAGTTAGTCAAAAATGCATTTTTTCTTTTAATAATTTTGTATATTAATGAAATTCTGATGAATTTGATGTCGTCTTCACAGTTCTTCATTTGACCATTCCATTTTTGTCCTAAATGCATAAAGTCTGTAGTCTGCTCATAGGTAAATGTGAATTTTTATGTTACTTATATCTACTATGTTACTCTACACGAATGCTGCTTTTGATTTGCATGTATAAACACATTAAACACCGAAACAGGGGAAAATTAATTTAACCGAATCGATTCAGACAAAATTATTGGCATTCCACTATTATTGCAGTATTATATAACAATATTAAAAGCAACTAATAATATTAATAACCATAAAATGATTAATAATACCCATGCAGGACCAAAAGGAGATTCGTATTTGATTTCGCCGAGTGGTAGCGAAAAATTCGCGAATATTTCTGTTAAAAGAGTCATAATTATTCATGATCAACGAGTCGATTATGATCGGTCAACGCGTACCAGTCATGAAATTAATTACAAAATTCATTCCCCCGTGTATTCACCGATAACGTTCCTCGGTATTATTTCGACGGGGCCGCCAATAATTTTCAAAAATGCTCGCAGTCACGGGGATTTGGGAAACAAATGGCTACAGCGGCTCGCGTTCGCAGGCTGGCAATTAACGTTTGATAACTTCCTCGTAATTAATAATTAACGCAACCGGCTTCTCGGAGAAAATTTTGTTGAACGCCAGATACACACCGCGCGCGCGCTATAATTGGATACTGCGTATAGTCTGAGCCTGGTTCGCAAAAGAGGCTTCGCTACTTGATCGTTCGTCTGTGAAACAACCTTATCAGTTTCACTGGCTAACCGCGATTCCATCGATGCCGGTTTCGCCAAAAACACTTCCGCCGTGTGTTTTGCCCTATTGAACAAGCGAATCGAACATTTCAACGTTTCTTCTCGTCATCGCTAATTTAGAACTGTCACGAAGAAGCAGACTGGTTTCTTCGAATAAAAGTTGTGGCAGAATCACCAACAGTAAACTTAACACTAACTGCACCATAAGTAGTCAAATAACCGGTTTTACATATTTTATCCTATAATTATTGAAATTACGATGATGCTTCCATTACGAATTATTAAATAAATTTTTTTACCCAAGCATATAATATTAGAAAAATTGCGAGCAATCTAAATAAATTCGGCACGGTTAGTATTAATACATTCCTTAGAAATAGTCGCACAAAAGATTCTAGGATAACATTTTATTCAATTTAACTTTAAATAACACAGTAGCTTGACAAAATACATTGTGCAACATTGGCAAAAAAAGAACAAAGACTTTATGGTTTATAGAAATAATAGTCGCATGATTTTTCGCACTGAGGAACATAGAATCGTGGTAGAGACATTTCTAATTTATTCTTGCCGTAAGGGATTTTTTAATACGCAAAATAATCTTGTCTTTCATTTTAGTCTCCATAAGATAGTCTATACAAATTTTAGTTAGTACAAACACCTGCAGTCTAGAGATTAATAAGCTGTGAATCAAAATAAAATATTGTCTACTTTAATTGCAGCAAGCAGTTATTAAATAGAAATGTATTTCCATTTTTAACATCTCTAACATATTAAAGACAGCATAACACTATTCTTAAATTCTTCTAATGTTTTCAGCACTTCGAGCTTCCTCTAATTATTACTATCACATTTATCACAAAATCCGCAGTCCAGTAGTTAGAAATGTCACCCAACATTTCATCGATGAAACGTTAATTTTGAAATTGAATGGTGAAAGTGGTCCTCTTAATTAAAATTCAATGAAATGATACGCTGAGTCAATTATTACATAATTGTAATATTATAGCTCCAATTATTACATAATTGTAATATTGAATATAGAGATAAGATCCTCGTTTCCGAAGTAAATCCTCGTTACGGATACAGGCTGTTCCGTTTCAACTTCGATTGTGCGGTAGGTTAATCGACATTCGCGTCGACAAATAATATTAATTACAGAGATTCCACGGGGTGAATCTCGATTCGTACGTCTGCGATATCCGTTCCGGGACGGGTAGTCAGCTAATAAAAGTGAATACGGTCGTTGCACCTCCCTGGAGAGGAGCAGAGGTCTATTATTTTAATCGACGTCACCGCTGCTAGAAATCGCGGATATCAGTCGCAGTTCTGATCGATTCGTTTTATTAGAAGGGACGCGGGCGATAAGGACGGCTGTAACAGGTGGAACGTAAACCCTGTACTTACCGTTCTGTAAATATTTGACGAGCGGACGAGCTATAGCTCCCGGATACGTGGACGTCCCTCCGACTTAGGGGCCGAGGAAGCGCATATATGGAGAAACCGGTCGCTTCTCACGCTTACTCTACGCTGATCTGATTCGGCCGACTCGAAATCAATGTCAAACAACCATAAATGCGACATACCAGCTCCGAACGTGCACTGCGCCACGCTGTTCGTGCTTAATTGATCGAGTGGGTACATACCGAAACATTACTGCTTTCAAACGAGCTTTATGTTCGGGGAAATAGTTAGTTCCCTTTCCACTTATTAATGGAATGCGGGTTTTTCTGCTAAATAAAAATTGTCTGCTTCTGTTGCAAGAAACAAGACCCACTTAAGAATGTATTGCTACTCTTGATAATTTGACTATGACGATAGTAATGTATTGGTGCTCTTCAATTCTTTCAATCTTTCTACTGTTTCGAATTGCAGCCACCCATGTTTGTTATAAATACACAAAATCCGCAGTCTACTTATTAGTTTCTTGTTGAACTTTTAACAAAGCTTTACGATATGCTTGCTCCTATACTGGGTGGTAGATTTAGAATTCTTATGCACTAAACGCGTGTGTACATTTATAAAATTGGTTGGATAAATCCATGTAATACGAGACATCGTAAAATCGCGTTAGACAACGAACTTTAGAGATAATTGTGTATATTAGTTTCCCAGAAGCAACAGATAATAATGCCAACAAATGAGCATCAGTCGAGCATCTGTTATAGAAAGAGAAATATTTTTAGGTTTGATGGTACACGAAAGTTTATGAAATGTGATGCTTCACAAAAAATGTCAATCACTCGAAGAACTTCAATCTGAAAAAGTTAAATATTGTACCGAAAGTAGATTAATGAAAACTACTTTTGTACGATGTTTTATTAAATATGATTGTTCTGGACTGTTAAAGTTAGTGTTTTATAACGAAGTTCGTAATTGTAATTACTTACGAGACGCTACTGCTGAAAATTTCTAAATCCTCTTTACAATTGGTGAATTAGTTATGACTATACTGCGGAAGATTATGCAATTTTCAATCTTTGTGCTCCAATTTTAAGAAAGTGGGAGGAAATAAGGTCTTATTTTCAGTGATAGCAGCTTTTGTAGATCAGAAATAAATAAAAATCCTAATAAATTCTATGAGATTTTACACTCCAGCATTTTTTGATAATTTTCAGAAGCCATAAATGTATAAAGATTCACAGCCTGGTTATGACATAAAACTGTAAAACGAATCTTCTTAAAATCATGCCAGTCGCGGTGAGCGCAATGTTTCGGACCCGAAGTTGTTGCAGTCATCGCGACACTACTCTATTCAGAAGCAAACTATTAGGCGCGAGTACTGTAACTGTAGCTGCTTCACTCACTTGTGCCATAGTATCCATATTCACACAAAATATGTTACACGTACAGTGGCTCACGAAATTATTCGAACACCCATTAAATCAGAATAATTTTTCTAAAATTGGACCGAACAGTATAATTTTATTAAGTTGCTTTAGTGCAATATTAAACAAATTATTTTGATTCACAGGGCGTTCGAATAATTCCGGGAGCCACTGAACGTCGATTACCATAATGTTTTCGTGATCTAAATTTTATTTGAAATACGTTACTTCTTCGTAAGAGCTCATTGTGGAAAAGTCACTCAATTAAATATAATAAATTTTGGTTCTAACATTTTTCGACGAAATCGGTACACGACGAATTATTTCAGCTGGCGGTTTCAACACATTATTTACTGGCGATTATCTTAATGTATCTTTCAACCAGTGTCGCCAGATCAACCCAAAACTGGGTTGATTTTCCTCTTCTCCTTTTCCCCTTCCACTATCCCATTCCACTACATGAGCACACTCCAACGTCCCCCACTAAGACCGTAGACTGGTCACGTGACGTGCCGCGCAACGTATTACATATTACTCTGGCCATCAGAGAGGTGGTAAACTGTATTCCCCTTGATTTCACCGATCTGGCGGCATTGCTCCGGGGATACCCCGCAGTGGAAGGGGTAGGCGGACTGACATAGATCCCAATGCTCCGACGCGCTTAAATAGCGGGACTACTGCATAAGCATAGCACGGTGGACAAAACAGCGATTCCAGCTAATACAAAATCATACTTTTTAATACAGTAGAACCTCGACAGTTGCATGAAATGGAACGGAAAAAGCCTATTTAACCGATTTAACCGATCTGGCGACACTGCTTTCCACATCAATGACAGTTTCAAACGTGAACCAACAAGCCACCCTCAGTAACGTTAGGTAATTAATTTGGTTGGGATTATTATTTGAAAGAAGATTTCAAAGCTTCTTTGTAGTATAGCACAATTATAGGAAAGCTTACTAATATGCTTCCGGTGGATGAAGTGTTAAGAAGCTCACCCTTTATGTGAGTGTGACAATATTACTTCCGAGTGTGGACAGTGCGGAATGTCTATGCCGTTTTAAATCGTCGTCGCAGCTCTCGGTCGATGTTATAATACAGAGCCTGGCTGCAGAATACCGCGGGGAGGATCGTAGATTCGGAGACAGATAGACCGAAATCCGGCGCCTGCCGCCAGGTGAATACTGAATACATTACCAGCGTAATGCAGTTCGCACATAAATTAACATACGCCACCGTGGAATCGCCGTTCCGCGAAAGCTCCTTAAACTTTCAATGGGCCGCGAAAACTTTCCAGCGAAATGAAAATTTCTCGCGAGTCTTCTACTCCGCCTCCTTCTTCTTCTTCGTCTCATTCTCTACCGCGTCTATTCGGTCTCTTCACCTTTATTCCCCTTACTCTTGGCGCTAGTCTCTGGGGTTATTATGAGTTCGTTAAAGTACCGGCTGGAAAGATCGGACTTATCTGCATCTGTTCGATCGATTTCCCCGTTTTTGAATTGCATGGAGGAGTTTTCTGACGAGAAGCATATTGTCGATGCGGAATAAGAAAAGTTCTCCGGGCGGAAGTTCCCTGTCGCGATTCGCGGATCGAATTTCGCGGGAACGGTACAGTTTTCTTCCCCGTTGATCGACCCGCATAACAGTTAATCGTATTGGAGACTACAAAGTAATGTCATCCGGGTTTCATTAATTACGCAACATTACACTTCCCACGTTGCACACGTACACACCGTTGAGCGTGCTACGCTAATGCTACTAAAACGCAATCGATCACTGGGAACCAAACTCCCATTAAACGATCCTAAACCTCTCGCCGCGATTCGTCCAATCAAAAACTCATTCCGTCTACCTACCGCGCTGTTCGACTATCGTTTTATTGGTATAGTCAGATCTGATTCAATTTGTCTTTCGGGAACGTCTACCCAACTGCGTTGCTAGATCCTTAGACCGATAGGAATTCGAGATAGGGAAGCGAGAGTGATTGAACTCTGCGGTGGGAGGGAGATCTTGAATTGACGACTAATTGTGTTTCTCCAATAATCGATGGTCTTGTCGAACCTTTCTATTATTGTCATTTTTGGTAGCAGATAGACTCGATCTTGAGGGGTTCTTCGAGTCGATTTTAGAATGTGTCCCCGTAAGAAATTCAAACTTTTGATAGCTTGAATAAAAGGTGGAAGATTGCAATTTAAGATAAAGACATTCTGGTTTCTAAAAAATATGAAAGCGTGTCGAAAAAATTGGGAAAACCCGTTCGTTAGCTTGGAGAAAATTCACACTCTAACACTAAACCTACACTACCTACCTGCTAAGATATATCCCTGAACATTTTTGTTTATATTTTATCATCTGGTCAGGGATTCATTTACATAAATATCGGACTGTAATGTTGCGACAAATTTGCGATAAATTTGAGTAATGAAATAAAATAAAAGTCATTTTATTACAACCTAATTTCATATTACACATACCTCGTGTTTGACGAGTATACTCGTCATCGCTAAATTTGTGCGACGCAATTTAGATACGCATTTCCCAAAGAGGTCGAAACAGTTAACTGGTTAAAACTGACTAGTATGTTCTCTCTTATAAAAATGGCACGATTGAATTTATTTAGATTTTGTGCCATTTTTGTCATTATGTGTACTTGAATGAAAAAGTGTGCATAATCATTTCCAGTGGAAGCATCTTTGTAACTTCAATAATTGTAAAATAAAAAATCTAAAAGTGGTCATTTGACCGGCGCTGGTAGGTTTAGTGTTAAAGGGTTTCATCGGGACGATTTTAGAATGTCTTCGCATTGAACTGTTTGCACTTTTGAGGACTCAAATTAAAGATGGTAAATTGCAATTTAAGATAGATGCAATTTAGTTAAAAAAGAAATACGGAAACATGACGAAAAATCTAGAAATCGTGACCACCAACTCGGATAAAATAAACTCGACTTTCAGGAAATTCTTCGAGTCGAATTTAGAAAGTATTTTCGTAGGAATTTTCGAGTTTTCGAGATGAACTAATGAGATGAATGGATTTGTATTTTTTAATTCTCTATATTTTATTACATATCAAAATGACTTTGAGTTTTTTAACAGATGCCCAATATTTTAATTATACTATCTTTATACAAGCTTTGCGAATGGTATGAACTGCTCCGAGGGATTCAGTAATACCTCGCCACTGGTTGATCGAGTTTAAGGAGAACATCGATGTTTTCCGCAGCAGTAATTCGCTACTAGTACTGCGGCTACAAGAAAAACTTCGGGAATGCCTGTGGCGGTTCCTTGTTATTAGTTTATCGATTGTTAGAAGTATTTCAAGATATTCTACACTAATACCTTTATAAATTGTTCACAAACTGTTCACACCAGTTTTGCAGAGAAGACTTCGAGATTTTCTGCAAGAATAACTTACAATACTTTACCGATTTTAAGAAGATGGGTTTTACAAACATTTTTCATAGAACTTTCATCGGGTGACCTGGATAGCCGGTCAATCACAATGATACGTCTTTTATCGTTCAAGTTGGGCATACGCTGCTTCGTTGTTTTAAGCAGGGCTGTGGTTTTAAGCAAATTTGACTAGATTTACACATTAAATAAGGATATGAACATCACTTCAATTGTATTACTTCTATGTACTCCTACAAATCAAAATGCAACGCGAATTTCGTTCTAACACGTTTCAAAATTTAAGGTTTTCCCTTTCTTATACGAAAGGAAAAACAACGAAGTCCAATATTTACTCGTACTGTGATAGAAATGTAGTAATTTTAATGTACAAATAGTTCTATTACAACTTTCAATTATTTTGAGCACATTTTTGATTTTTGGAAAATTTACTAACATGGAGTCAGAGTCGACGTATTTTTTTCCACCTCCGATTTTGACTCCAGTGATCAGAAATTCTTTCCTACTCCTACAACCCTGGTTTCAAATCATTATTCTTTTACATAATCGCTCGCATTTTATTAAAAAGTTATGAACAAAAATATACCGATGCTACCTTATTGCAATTTGCCAGTATTTATTTGAATGTGATTTTGTATTTGACATATGTTAGAGAAGACATTCTCTGAAATTGGATAACCTCAAAATGGTGTTAGGTCTAGGTTAGGTTTGGGTTAGTTCTGTGTTAGATCTGGGTTATCGTCCTATAGGAATGGGCATATAATGCAGGATGGAGAAGACGCCGGTTTGAAATCGTGCCACGGGTCCTGGCCCTTCCCCTGTAAACCATTGAGATGGCTGTCATGAGGGAGTTAGTGGGCATGACTGGCATTGCACATTAGCCAGTGAGTCCCACAAAACCCCACCTTTCTTCCCTCGGAGAGAGGTAGGGTGTCCGTAAAAGAGATTGTCCTCATGTAAAAAAGAAAAAGGTCTGGGTTATCCCCCACCATCAACCTAAGCCCAAACCAACTTGGATTATATCTCCTTTTTACAGTTTGTTCGAGAATAAAGTGTACTTGCAACCAAAATTTAACAAAGGTTTGTTGCAAATATCTCGGAAACTAAGTCCGACCGGGTAGATGTATAGAGAAAAGTTGTTCAGAATATTGCCTTGACGACACGTATCAAGGTCAAGGTTATCCGAGGTGACTCCCCTTAACTTAACATTTACCATTAGTTTTATTATTGATTCTACAAAAAGGTTCATGGTCATGTTGTATACAGGTCCATCGTGAGTCGGTGGTCAGCATCTACCTGTTCTTCTGCGGCACGTTGCTCCTGACGATAGCGTGCACATTGGTGTCCAGTGGTGTCTGGTGTTTCCTAGTTCGGTTGCCTATGATCCAGCTGGTGAATGGACCCACGATGATTATCATGACCCTTAGTGGTTACATCGTCGTCGCCGGAGCGCTCACGTTCCCCGCATCATGCGTCCTGTACCGGGAGCACAACGTGACTCGAAGAACCCGCACCCTCCTGCCGGTAAGACTTAGCTCCCTCCCGCCCCAAACTCCTCCCCGGGGTAATTAAGGAAATGCCGCGATTACGTAAGAGTGCGGGATAATTGAAGGGCTTCTGGACGGTTTACGAGTTCGGGGGAACGCGACGCGACGCGTCGACGAGAACACCGACCCTGTGAAACGGCTCGATTCAACGACCAACATAAACCGTGTTCCTCGACGTCGTTGTTCAACCCTCGCAAACTAGAAACGCTGCGTTCCATTTGCACCCTTGTTGATTAATTTTGAAAAATTTATTCTTACAGACATCTCTGCGCATATTCATCATCACATCGAATTTCTCGTCATTATTCGCAATCTTTCTTTTAATGGCATTGTCTATTAAATATCGCGATAACAATATTGCGATCTCACGTTGAGACCGGACCCGAGTCTGCGAGGGTTGTAAATCCCCGATTCTAATACGACGTGTTATGCGATTCTCTATGACCCTGTAAGGTAATAGAGCTGGTAGGAAAATATGAAAATTAACGGAATATAAAATACTATATTTTTGAAAACCAGATAAATTTGAATACAATGGTTGCGGATCGTGTGTTGTAGAAATGTTTCGCGGACTGTGTTTGATGATGAAGTGGAGAAATTACCTTTTAATTGTGAAGTTTGCGTGGGTTATTGTTCGAGACTTGGCAATCCCTGAACGTTTGAAAATGAAATTGCAACGAACAGTTTGTGAAACTAATTGTCAAGTGTTAATGAAATGGTTTATGAATTCTCAGTTTCCGTAATTAAGCTTAATGGATGCTACATATCATATGCCATTCCGTGGGATATAGTATTCCTATTTGGATAATGAGAGGCGGTGCTCTAAATTACGATCGCGTCGGATTTCGATAAAATAATGTGAATTATAAATGAATTGATTTGCCTCGGGGTTTATTAAATTAAACTAAATAGAACATGAAGATTTGATTAATTTATGCCGATATTTTTCGGCATTACTTTTAGGAATGCATAAAAGCCTCAGTACAATTATAACTAATGCACGAACATTATTCACGTTTATAGAGTATTGTAATTCCACACTATTTATACGTATACATAGATCAAACTGCGCTTAACTATAATTCAGCCTGATACTGCTGGCTCTAATCTCTGCCAGCTCTGTAAAAATAATTGCAGATGCATTTTGCCATTGTAGCAAGGATAATCATACAATCTCAAGCATCCAATGTTTTCTCCATATTGATAATTAATAAATGCAAATTTAAAGTTTGTCACATTGTACACTGTACGAGTACTGATTACTCAAATCGTAATTGCTTACGATTCCGTGAAACGCGAATCATTGAAACGGCAATGGACATTAATTGTAGTGCCAAGTAATAACGGTACAAATAATAATCTCGCTTCTAATTATGCTTATTATCCACCCAGAAAATTGAGTTCCCCTCTATGGTGGTTCTCACGTATTACTCCCTTTCCTCATCATCCTCTCTTTATCCAAAAATTAGACTTTATTAGACATAACCTAAAGTACAAATTAATACTTTTAAAAATTAATTCTTCTCTTTTTTTGACACTGTTATCAATAAGTCGACAACAAACTCATGATTGCATTAAATTTTTATAATAAATAGATTAACCAGTTCTTAACCACGAATTATGAATTTGATAATTATACAGATGTTGGTACTCTTCACGGATTTCAACGACCTTAAAATATGTTGTCAAAGTCATTTTGAACAAATTTTCATATACATGTTACTGCCGCTCGATCATAGTTTTTTCGATATTTGCAAAAAAACTGTTTTGATGAGCTTCACTTTTCCTTTAACTTCTTGAACTTTTCCCTTTACGTTGTTACCGCCGCTTAACAACAGTTTCTGAGATATTTGTAAAAAACTGTTCGGCTTGCAACAGCGAACTCCGCTATTTTAAACGAATTTTGGTTAAGTCCTTAGTTTCTTATGAATGTATCGAAAATGAAGGCAGAACGGCGATTACATGTATAGAAAAAAGTTGTTCAGAATGATGATCTTGACAATATATTTCAAGGTCATCAAAATTGGCGCTGTGGACCAACTTCAATATAATTGCCGTGGATTTTAAAAAATTATAAAATAATCGTTGAGTATTACTATTGCATAATAGTAATATGGTTGTTAAGAGATCGGCTCACGAGTCTCGCGATTCGTAAAAAGTTTTGTTCAAGGAAGTATTAAAATTCTGCAGACGACGGAAGAAACAAGGACATAATACGCACTCGATACACGTCGACTGGGATTGATACTCCGATGGTTCAACGAAAATTTCATTCTTGTCAGGCTTTGATACGTTCGCGGGAGATTGATACATCGGTAAATGCTCGCGAGAGATCGATACGATCTCGAAAGATACTGATTGAAAATAGAGCGGTTTCAGGAACCTTAGCCATCGGTTTCTCCTTAAACTTTATTCAGCTCGTTGTCGGTCCCTCAGATTATTAACCAGCAAGTAGACGTTGAATAGCATTTCTCAATTCCCATTGCAATGCGATCGGAATCGATTCTATCGCTTTCACCGATCGACAAGATTGTGCAACTGTGCCAAACTGTAATTAGACAATGGTGAAAAATACAACAAACTTCTATTAACACTGAATCTTTCATGCACCAAGGGCCACTATTACGTCCTTGCATATGAAACGTCCCATTTCAAAATACAAATGTTATGAAGAATCTTCAGTTTCTATTTACGTGGCAAATTTTAATTGTAAACAAAGCTTATTTCAATATCAGCCGACGTGATCGTCGTGTATTCTTTTTATATGTGTGAGAAAATAAATATATCGACGACATCATTATGTGATGTTCGTTGTCACCTGTTAGTCATCTTTATATAAAATAAAAATTGTCTACGTTAATCGCAAGAAACTAGTATCCAGCAGAAATTTCATTTCTTCTTTAATAACTTCAAACAGCTGAACAAAATACACCGATACCCTTAACTTATTACAATCTTTGTACTCTTCCGAATTGCACCTACCCATTTTTGCCATAAATGCATAAAGTATGCTGTCTAATGGTTACAATGGTGCTTAGTTTAATCAATAAGTTTTATTTAGGGAAAAGTTATGTTTTTTGGCACATACGTGTGCAATATATTCAATTCGATTTTATCGTTATATTGTTGTGATATGTAATTATTGAAAACCGAACAAATTGATGTGAATAAATTTTATTCTTGTGGTACGAACATGTACCTATATAAATTTGTACTATAAAAACTTATTATCATCAATTAAAAATATAAATATGCACCGTACTGTCATATTTGGTCTCGTTTTAATCAGAAAAATGTCGCGAATGTGTTGGCAAAAGTTTCGTAACAAAATAATGAAAAATAAAAAAGTTTCCTAATTGCATTAGTGTTGGTTCATCGACATGCTGCGCTGGTGCCGAATAGAGTTCGGTCGCTCGGCTCGAAGTTGGCGGCAAAAAATAGAAGAATCTAGGGGAATCATGCTCGTCGCGTATAGCGCAATGTTTCGGTCCCGAAGTCGCTGCACTTATCGCGACACTACTGTATTAAGTTATCAATGTAATCGTTGCCGAGTCAATATACTAGTAGGCCAGAGCCGCGTTCCGCTGAAAAAACACTCAATTGCTCACACTCTGAAATGTTCATACTGCACAAAAGTGCCATGGTCCACGGTAAACTGTATAGAAGTTTCAATATGACATCGAATCAAACCTGCGTCGCATAGAATCCACCATTTCGGTTCCTGACCTAGCCAAAACGACGTTTTACGAGCCAATATACGGTTTCATTGAGCCAATAGCGAAACAGTATCGCTGGGGATCATGAAATTCGCGTTATTGTCGGAACCCCTCTGCTATCAGCAGCCGGAATGAATAAAGTGCTGTTCTTTTATCTCTCGTTTTTATTCTGTAACAAGCTCTCGCGCCTTTTACTTCCCTCGCCGCCGCCGCGAGGCTCGGTCAGATTGCACCGAATGCACCGGATGCAACGATCTGAATTAAAGTGTTATCAGAACAGAGCACACTCCGAGATTCGGAGTCGTTGGTCCGACGCGCAGAATGCGATCGATAGCGTTTCATATTTTCGAAATTTCGACTACAAACGAGTCCTTCGAATTGTTTGTTGGTCGGCAATATCGCTGACTGATGGACAACTGTATACCTTAAAGGGGCTGTGTTATCGTGCAAACGCTGCAAAATTTAATAATTTTCATGAATTTTTTTCAAAATGATGGTACGCCGTACGTTACACATTTTTTTGTAATTCATTTAGCTACTCTTCCGTCATGCAGAACTATTTTTTTATTCATTAATATCTCCTTAGCTACTGGGTCTAGGAGATATAAAGATCCACATACTTTTACTCAGAACTTCATACTCTCTAGATCTACGGTACAAAAAATTAGATATTACATTACTAAAAATAAAGGTGACCTTGAAATCTATGAAACGCCTCCACCCACAGAAAAGCACGCACCTTATAAGATGTGCCCCTTGATGCAATTTAAATTGCACGTCTCAAAATTTTCATAAAGTGTACTGTTAAGTCATTATTCTAGGTAAACAAGTTGGCCGAGACAGCCCGTATAGAACATGTACGTGCATTGCATAGTAAGATCGGGGTTATCCCTCTACGATGAGTACAGGTGTAGCTTTAACAAAGTCTCTGCCAGTGTATAGTGTCCTGTTCCATAAACAGTTTGACGGTCTTTATATGCCGGACGCTAAAAGACAGATTCAATTTTCATCAAAATAGACGGATAACGTAGCGAACGACGGCACTGGCAATCGGATAGGGTATCAAGCCAGTGCATGATCGCCGACATAAACGACATCTTCGCCGGACTGGCCATCTACCATAGTTTTACCTCGAAGTGGACTGCGTTCGGCATCGTAAAACAAGCTACATCACGTCGTACTCCGAGACTCTGCCGGAAACGTGTCCTCTCGGAGCTGTTTGCCTCAGTGTAACTCGTTTGGAACAGCTGCTCCAAATGGGCTAAGAACCGAGACAGTTCACTCGGCCGCTTCCGGATCCGTTTCTTCGATTCATCGACGGTTCTGATAACGCTTGTACATACAAATATCCTGCGCCATTCCTGATTGTAACCGATCCAACAACAAACATTTCACCTCTCGCCTGAAGTGAGCACTCTGGTTTTGAAAAAATCAATTTTTTCGCATTTCCATTAACCTCTGAAAATTATAAAGCGTTACAGACGAATATCTCCAAAAATATTGATTATACGCAGAAATGTTTCAGACGAATGTTGTTCAGTACCGAGAGGGACAACATGTTGTGGAACTTTTATTTTTCCCGGAGGACACTTCAAGGTGAGGTGAAGGTCAACTTTCTTTTTTTAGAAGGAATGATATGTTTTTTTTATCCACCATCAAATAGTGAGTTGTACGGTGAGTTCAATTACCTATGACTCAAGGTCATTCAAGGTCAAACTTGCAGGGAAATGCAGAAAAGGTGTGATGGTTTTATTTGTACTTTAATTCGTGCTTTCGAACTTTCACACCAAAACAATAATGTTCAATATCAGCATTACTCAGGACAAACAAAGGAAGAATCAGGTAGTAGCGGGAAAGGTGTTGTCGCACTGTCCATCTGTTGGTCAGCATAGGAGATAGCCGCCACAAAAAGGTTTCTCATATCTTTTAATGCCTGTCATTTTTTTGAAAAAAACCGATTCTGATGAAATTTTCAGAATATGTATATAATGTTGATTATAAATTTCTTCCTGGACAGGTTATGAAATTAACTAATAATTGTTTCACTGAAAAACAGAGTGGAGTTTTATTTATACTATTTACATTCTATTTACAAGTTTGTACTACGGTCTTACCTGAAAAACAGAGAAACGGCAATAAAAGTTAATTTTCACCTCCTCTCTGTTGTTTATCTAACTTCTTCTTAATCTTAATTTATAGCTCCACTTCCCTCTCTCTCTCTCTCTCTCTCTCTCTCTCTCTCTCTCTCTCTCTCTCTCTCTCTCTCTCTCTCTCTCTCTAACTTTCATGCCCAGTCGCAACTGATGCACCACCTCATAAAAAAAGTACTAAATTCGAATTTCATTATTTTCTCTGGAATTCCGACCAATCGCCATTTCATCAAATTTTTTTTTCATGTCACGTAGTCAACTAATTGTTCTAACTTCTCAATGAAAAAAAATCCAACTTGTAGGGTCCAATATTAGAAAAGTCATCGTCTTTGTAACAGTATCCGAATATTTGTGGGAGTCTCTGTATAGTGTCCTTGACATCTCAAACATCGTCCACACGCGATCCGACGAAACCGGGGCCACTCGATCGTATCGCCGTCGATGTCGCCGATCGTTTTGCAAACGAATCGATGAATCGACGAATCGATTTGATATCGGGTCGAGTACGCGCGTGTTCTCTCTGGCCGGGAACGCCGATGAAAAAGTCGGTTGGGAAAAAGGAAAATATATTACTCCGTCGAAGGGACACAGAGCGTCGAAAGATCTTATTCCGGTCGGTGCGCGATCTGTGGCCGTAAAGATAAATTCGAACGGTTAGGGAGGCGGTGGCGGGACATAGTATAGCAGAAAGAGACTGGGAAATCCAGTTTGTACCATCGAGCTCTTTCACGGGCTCTTCGGCCTGATAAAATCAATGAGACCATCCTGCTTGGCCGACGTCCTCGTCGTTTCGTCCGCTATGACTTCGAGGACGTATTTAGGCTCGAGAGCCCCATCGAGAGAATCATCAACCTCCTGAAGTCCCCTGGAGTCCTCTGAAGCTTCAGCTGATCGAGAATCGGGCGCACGAAATTTAAGGGAAAATTTTGGTCGAGTTAGGCTTAGCCAGATGTCAACCAGAGCCTCATCGAGATCATCGTCAACTTTCTTTACTCAAAGTCCTCTAAAGTATCATCTGATCGGGAATCTGGTTCGTAAAATTTAACAGAAAATTCTGGTCGAGTTAGGCTTAGCCAGATGTAACCCAGAGCCGCAGACAGAGTATAATCAACCCCTTGAACTCCTTCGAGTGCGCCGAAGTCGCAGTTGATCGGGAATCCGACGTGTCAAATTTAAGAGAAAATTCTGGTTGAGTTAGGCTTAGCCAGACCTAGCTCAGAGCCTTATAGGGGGCATAATCAACCCTGAGGTCTCCACTAGCCGGCCGACGTCTCGGCTGATCGGGAATCCGACGTGTGAAATTTAAGGGAAAATTCTGGTCGGGTTAGGCGACCGTCGAACCGGCGGTCGACCACTTAAATCTTCGCGGACGATTTGCCGGTGATCTATGACGGACAGGGCGCGGCGGAAATAAATTTCCCTCGGGCTACCGTTGCTCGTGTTCCCTCGGGAACAGAGCTCGGGATCCTCGACCTATTAACCCCCTCGACGGTCTGCTCTCTTTCTGGCTGATTTGGCATCAGGGCGGAGGATCCGGCTCCGATGTTGTCGGGACTGTTGCGCCATCGAATGGCCATCCGGGGGAGAAACGTTCGACGTCTTGCTTCGAGATTTATTTGTACTTCACCTGCCCTCCGCTCGTTTCTTTCGTCTCTTTTTCCTTTTCTCTTTTTTTTTTGCGGATTGCTCTCCGGGACCGCCATTAGATCGATGGCCTCGGATTATGTATGTGTTCCTAATTTTACAGATACTCTGCACGAAGGTAACTAAACATGCTGCAAAGCTCCGGATGACGAAAATATAGCGACGAGATCTATACGATTTAGAAGACCGCGAATTTGTTCTATGTTTGGTTGAGAGTTCGTTTCGATCGAATGTACATATTCGGTTTTCTTGACACCGGACTCATGAGGATTGTTTATAATTACATTGCGGATCTTATGCATTTATGGCAAAAATATGTACAGTGGAGTACAGAAAGTATTTGAACACTAAATACGCGATTCTTGAAAAATTGTCTATATTTAAAATGTGACAATTTTGTAAAAAATTATGGTACATCAATATATTTGTACTCATTTTAAAGCTAGGAGCGTTTGATTTCATAATACATCGTTCATTTTATTGGAAGATTTGTTTTTTCATAATGTAGCAAGTGAGAAACCAAAGACGCGTTTTTTCTCGAAAATGCTATACATTCAAACGTCTGTGAAAACTTTCAATAATTTTGTTCGTGCAATCACCATAGATTTAAAGACTGTGAATAAGAGGTTTACTGTCAATTTTATAGTAGTATAAGTTACATCATGAGGGCTTTACACGATCTAACTTGCTCCTCAGTTTTGTCCCATAAACCAATGAAAAAAAATCTTACATCAATTTTGTTCTGTGGTAGTTTCATTTAGGAGAAAAATGTTTGAATGGTTTTGGAGATGTGTGAATGTGCAGCATTTTTTGAAATAATGGGTCTTCAGTTTCCCATTTACGATGTCATGTAAAAATGTCTTAGAGGAAAATGAACACTACTTTGCAAAGGTAGAGGCTTCAAGCTTTGAGACCAGTCCAGACGTATGGTTGTACTACTTGTTTCTTCGAAATTATCACAAATTAAATATTGAAAATTTTTCATGAATCCGAAATTTATTTTCCAAATATTTTTTGGATTCAGTGTGCATCGAATCCAAAACAGTAAAAACATTCGAAGAATTTAAAAATACTGATGCATTATTTTCAACTAGTTAAAATTATTCGGAGAAGGAACGAAGGTTGTTTATGTTGCTCCTGTATCTTACGATGAATGCAGACAATTTTTTTTTGCATTAACATCTCCATTCTATTTATAATATAGTCGTATATAATAATATAGTATATAATAGTATATATTATATAACAGTATGGTATATATAGTATATAATAATATAGTATATAGTATATAATATATATAATTGTCGATGGTTTCAATTGATTCATATTTTTGAATTATAGCTGTGCTCACGATTTTAATCCTGGATTAAGTGGTCTTGTCATTCATGGTAATGCTTACAATGAAATTATTAATATTTATGAATTTATATGTTTTTGATTTACCGCGGTATCTCTAAAAGTCTTCACGAATAAAATGCTTTTTATAAAAGAGAGCATTAATACACGGTATTACGTATTTTAATTCAAACTCTTTGTTCTCAAAAGATATTAATTGATCACTAAATATAATATGAATGCAACGTAACAATCAGGAATATGTGGGTAGGATAAAGGGAAGCATGTTAATAAACACAGATGGTGCTTTTTAAATAATATTGACGAAATTGACGTGACCATCACAATAACCTCGTGAAATTCTTCTACCCCAGTGAAAAGTATTTCAAACAACAGTTGAATTAAAATTCTGTATTTGGATGATTTTAACACTAAACGTACCACCACCGGCCAAAATGACCGGTTCCAGACTTTTTATTTCACACTTATTAAAATGATAAATAAGGTTCATGGTAAATGATTAAATAGATATATTTAGTAGAGCACAAATTATAATACGAAACCGCACAAATTCCAAATAAGCTCAATCTTGTTATTTTTATAAAGCAACATATATCAGTTACTTTTAAGGCACGGTAGGTTTAGTGTTAATAAGTTGGAAATATTGTAAAAGCATTCTTAAATACATTTAATGCTTGTGTGTCGTATCTATTAATGTTTGTCATAAATGTATAAAATATACGCTGTCTAGTGATAATAATTGCGAGAAAATTGGGGAATCTTCTAGAGACCCACTCAGTACCGGTGAATGTTATCCGCATAATTTATAAAAGGTAACTCTATAGTATTGGATAGATACTAGAGATTTCGAGGGTTGGCAAATGTATTTGGGGGTTCACAGAGAAATGTGAGGAAGCAGTTGATCTTTTATGATCGTATTCTTCTCTCAGTCACGCAAGGCTAGGGTGAGATTGTAGGGGACCGTGAACTTGATCCTGCGATCGATTTGTTGACTATGAGTTTTATGAGAGATGAGCACGAATTCTCCGGTGATTTATTGGTTCCGGATCACTTTGTTCTCAGGACTGAAGAGCTCCAAAATATACTTCGGCAGTTTCAGTTAATACACAGGGTGGTCCAATAACTTTGACCACCTTGAATATTTCCGTTATTTGTAATAATATAGAGAAATGTTATATACAAAACTTGCATGGTGTAGAGGGAGAAATATTGTGATGCTTACGTATCTTACATGGATGAAGGCATCTCGGAGATTTCAAGGTCACCTTGAATCGTTTGACCTTTTCGTATCGCAATTCGACACAATATCGAAAATATGGAAAAGAATTTATTATTCTATGAAAAGAACTCGTATATCGATTACAAATATCCCTGATGAATTAAAAAAAGTGATTAGATTCATTGCCATAACAATAATAAGACAATAATAAAGACGATAATATTGAGCTGGGAAAATATTGGGAATATAGTTCGAACATCATAGAATTGATAAAAAAAAGTTAACAAACGAAGTGGTTACTATCAAAAAAAGGTATTAGGTTATCTAATACCTCTTTCCAAAGTAAAACTGTGGCTTACGCAGACCCATAATAACAACAGAAGGTTAAAAGAAATGATGGAGATATGTATTTAATAAAATGGACAAGTATTTGATCTTCAGGGATACTTGCACATATGTGTAAGTTTATTAAAATTATTCTTAGCAAAATAGAATTAAAGTTTGTTGGAGAACAACAAGATTACCATCGAATCTCGCGGCGATAACAAAAAAAATTCGCCGCATCTAGATTATTACCCCACGAAGGGTACGGCTTGTACAGTCTTCAAACGAATTTTGATTAGGGTGGGTTAGATTTTTTGGGAGTGCAGAGAGAAGGGGTCCCACTAAAGGACGAATTCAGTCATTGGGAAAAGGCGGAATTTGCTATTGGGATCTGACATTTTGAGTGGCGCCGTCTGCTGGTGAAAAGTAGAAATACTCTAAGCTTGGCTTGGCTTTGAGTGGCTTATAGCAGATTACAGTGTTAACAGCTGTTAATTACCGTATAAACTTTCAGTGTTAAAACAGGTGTTAATTAAAAATAACGTTATGGAAGCTCCAATTTTTCCACCGCGAAGCAAAAGATATTTTGACTACTGTGCAGTGAAAGATTGTGATAGTAGAGCGAGCAAAAATTTGTTGTTTCGTTTCCACACTTTGAAATGAAGTATGTGAAGTGAACTGCTTGAAATTTATAAGACAGTCTATTTTAACAACTGAAATAGCTAAAGCTAGAGTGCATATTGAAAGATCTAACCAGCGTATAAAGACTTTCAAAATTCTTGGTTCAGTGATGCCTCTAATAGAAGATATTTGTACAATTATTTGTGGAGTAATTAATATGTCCTCACCAGTGCTAAGCGATTAGAAATTTCTGAAATTATAATTGTAAATTTAGAAGGTATATTAAAAAACAAATTTATTTTTGTAAAATGAATTATTTGATGAAACATACTTTAAAAAGCCGCTCTCCTTCAGCAAACCTTCTTTCTGCAGGATTTGTACCTGCCCACTTACAAATTTCACCCATACATACAAACATTTTAAGGAAAAACAAAAGAGAAGATGTCAATGCAATGTTAAGACCAAGCACTTCGTCGCTCCCAATAGTCTCTCCCTCGTCCGATCCCAATAGTCATCCTAACAGTTTCCCGCGAATATCTAAAAAACGAAGGTCGAGCGACGGTAACATGTGCGAGGAAATATTGTTGAATACGATGACATTGACAACATGTTTCAAGGTGATCGAAAACGATGAGGAATCGTTAAGATAAATAATTACCAAAATTATTGCATGTCTCTTCTTTTTAATATAGAAAATGTATCTCTGAAACGGTTAAAAATATGTTTCGCGGAACAGGAAGGCCGGTGGAAAGAATTTTGTGGCGCGCATTAAATCTGAGAAAATGTGTGCGGTGTTCATTGTCTCCTGGGAGAATGTAAATGCACTATGGATCTAAAAATTTCGGCGTTTCGCTCGTCTCGTTTTCTTACACTCTGCTCGGCTTCCCTGATACTGCAGGTCATTATACGGTAGTTGAACGGAACTTACCGCTACGACCGGAAGCAGTCCTCCGCTAACGCCAACAAAACACACGCGAGCCCACTGTAATACGCATTACTAGAACGAGGGAAAGTTCGTTACAGTAATGCGCGTACTGTAACAAACTCGTTACACGGTTCGTAGAAGGATACGCCCTCTCTTATGCTGAACACGGCATTCGAGCAAAGAAAAAAATTCCTCTAACGTGATTGCCTTAGCACTCCTCGCAACCAATCGGTTGCAGCTATATTGATTCAATTACCCGCCGTTGGTTATTCACGTAAAACACAGCCGGAATCTTTAATCAGACAGATAAACTTCCGTTGGTAAATACTCACCCGAAGGAAGCCACCGATTTCGATAATTCATTAATGTGATGTCCAGAGCATCACTCTGAGTAACTTTCTCGTTTATTGCAATACATAAATTGCAATATCGTTCGTTGAAATTGTTTCTCAATACCAGTTTATTCCAAAACAGGAAAAAATTGATTTCCACACCTAAACTTCGTGGGCGATGAATGCACTGCGAGATTTGCGCAATTACGAGACACTTACGTATTCAAAGTATGCTAAAATATAGAATACTAACACTCGTTGCGAACTCTAATTTTTATATCATATTCTTAAAAACATTGAAATGATCTAGGAACGAGAAGACTTTAATGCAGAAGCGCAATAAAATAATGGTAGAATATGTTAGAACACGAATATTTAATAAACATGAGTTATACTATTGATTTATATAAAAGTTGAAGAAAAACTGTTTCGCATGGGGAAGCGTTTAATGTAACACACTCATCATTTGTTCCTGTTTTCCTTTTTATTTCATATACAAGATTCATAGCTGTGTGGGAAAAACGATACCTATAGTAAACGCTATTTAATTGATGTTTTCAAAATTTCCATAACTGCAACCAATATATGAATTTAATACTACAATGTGGATACACCAAATTGGGAACACCATTATCGAATTGAATAGAAATAGCGAGTACATTCATTAAAAATTAGTTTTCCCTCTGTTCCATGTTGTATTTAACGAGCTGCGCAATTATCGAAGAGACTTTTTGTCTCATTTTGTGAACTCGTTCACGGAGCCGGAGAGTTCGTATAAACATTCACAATTCAACAATAGACAATTAAACGCCGCGGTATTTCCATTGGCAAAACGAATATTACCTGGAAAACATCCGGACGTTCCCCGCAGTTTTCCAATTTTTCCGGCGGTTAACTGTAAAACGATCCTCGTAAAGTTGTATGCACAAATCCTCCGGGATTCGAATAATGTTCGTCATTTCTCCATTACTTTCGCATAAAGAAACGAAGAAACGTCTCGAGAACCATGGCGGAATCTTAACCCCGTTGCCGAAGAACATTCCACGCTCGGTTGCGGAAGCATCTTCCCTGGCGAATAAGTTCTCCGCGGGGGTGTTTCGCGAAAGTATTCGAACCGACGACGAGACTGTTACGGTTTTAACGGTATGTTTGTTTCGCCAGTCACCCCTATCGGGTAACATTTCTTTATCCTTTTCCATAAAGAAACCCACTTGAATCGTTTTAAATAATTTTCAGCACGGTGTGCGAAAAGCTTAATTCAAGTAAAATCAATTCAGTAGTGCCGTGATGAATGTTACAAAATTGTATAGGTTAAACGCAGTGACATTATCCCCACTACTGTGGAGTATACCCCTCGAGGGGCCGGAAAGCTCGACCGGTCGATTCGGCGAAGAAAACGTAACAAGATGCAGATCATATACGGTGGCCCACAAAAATATTCGAACGCACTACAATTGGAATAACTTTTTTAAAATTGGACCAAATAATTTGACTTTTTCTTTAGCAACTACGAGCATTGATTTACTAAGTGCGATCCAAAAAAAGTTTGAAAAAATTACAGTTGGTAGAAATTACATTAAAAAATAAAAATGGCACTTTTTAAAACTTTTTTATTTCAGTTCGAAATGAAAATTTAAAATATGTGATTTATAGACTATGCTAGTTACGCACATGTTGAAAATGTCATCGAAATCGGTTGACGCAGAAAAAAACAACACGCATCGAAAGGTGTAAGAATCTGCGGATTTTAAGCAAAATCTGACCAAAAGTCGTGAAAAACAGCGATTTTAATCAGTTCGAACCGTTTGTAGCTCGTGTAATTAATTAATTAATCGATTTCGATAAAATTTTCAGCAAGTGTATTACTAACATAGGTCTACAAGAGACCTATTTTAAATTTTCATTACGGGCTGGAATGAAAAAGTTTTAAAAAGCGACATTTTTATTTTTTAATGTAATGCCCATCTATTGCAATTTTGTAAAAATCTTTTTTGCACGTCATTTAGTAAATCAATTATTCTGATTTAATGGGAGTTCGAATACTTTCGTGAGCCACTATATATCGATGAGCCAATACCAATACAATGACAATACTTCTTTGTTTTTAATTATTTTTTCATGAAACTTCTACCAAAATATTTGTATCATTTTTCTAATTAAAATGATATCAATCAAGATATAATTTGAATCATATTTACATGCTTAACTAGCGATAGAGAGACTTAAAGTCGAGTACTCGGCAAACATCAAAAGCATGGATCTCTCAATCAAATAAATTCTTATTAATTTTTCATTATTTTGTTATAAAACTTTTACCAATATACTCGTCATAGTTTCCTGACTAAAATGAGACAGAATATAATATAATTCGCTATTATCGTATTAAAAGAAAGCCCCATTTTCTATGAAAAATTCACGCAGACCTTGATATATCAAAACAAAATTAGATAAAAAAAAGTCACACTGTACTTATTCGACGAGCCCCTTAAAATGCTAAATAATTCAAAAAACTAATAGATACCGAGTTATTTTAAATAGTAGCTCTTACCGACTCACCCTGGATAAAATGATCGCAACGCAGTCAAAACCAAAACATAAATCAATTGTTCCAGAATCATGCCGGAACTAGAGCTAAAAAATGTCTTTTTCGTAAAAGCATGATTATTAACGTGTTTTGGGTTTGTTAATATATCACACTTGAGACGCCGGTCGAATCGATGTTGCGTTGTGCACTTGTCCTCTCGGTCAATTACAGCATCGAACGAAGATTAATTGTTCGTTTCGTGGTCGGTCATTTTTCATCGTGGCCGTCGCGCCATCTTTTATAATTATTGTCACCGGGGAGGATGAAGGGGAGGGGGGGGGGGTAGGTGACGAGAAAACAAAAACAAAAGCACGGAGGAACAACGAAGGGGACGCGATGCGGGAATCACGGCAAAAAGCTTTTCCCCGCGAATCCGTTATTGAATCGAGACGCTAAACATTAATCGTTCCTACTCAACGAAACGGTCCATTTCAATTTCTTTTAATTAACGCTCGCCGATTCCGGTTTCAACATAAACAACGGTGCTGTTCGCGCAAACACGACTATCGAACCGGAACACCACACGCACTCTGTTTCGTTCCATTAAAACACTTTGCAACAATATCCCGGCGGGGACGAACGCCCGTGCAGCGGAAGTTTGTGAGCTCGTTATTCAATGACACCTATTTTTCATATTTAAATCTCGTCGGTCGTATCAATTATCAACCGCGATAACGAACTGATCGTTTTTACTTCGATGACGTTCGTGTTCTAGCGTATTTTAAGGTTACGGTCTCCGAGCATCTCCGAGCTTCTTTTTCTGATCAATTTAATAAGAGAATAGAACCCCTACAATTTAAAAAAAAATACAGAACATTAAAAATATCAGGAGAGTAAGAATAATGGCAAATTACTTTCAACTTAATAGAATCATTAAGAAGTCAATCTTTATTGAAATAAGTAAAGAACATTTTTATTTTGTACAACGACCTATGTTTTAAATGAAATTGACAAATTTTATGACTTTTCTGTCTGTCGCTTTTAAGTAAGGAGCTTGAGAAAATGTTCGTATTCCCCCTTTTCAGAGAATACGATTCACTCTCTGGGAGTGAGAGTAACCCTGTAGGTGCAATCTCATTTGTCACTTACGTCGCGACCAATTAATCGAACAGAAAAAGTTCGTACGTACAGTCTGCCGACAGGCAGAAACAGTGTACACTGATTATGATACGGTCTGTGCAATCCGTGCGATCTAGTGGGTCGCTGGGATGAGTGATCTGGCAATTTTGTTGCATTAAAAATACAGAACGTTTCGACGAGGAGGAAGCAATTTAATGGCGCTCGGAACCAGCGCGGCGTTTCGCGTGTGCCGGTGAACCATTTTTCACTGGTTGTTTCAGGAAGAGACAGAACGAGTAACCGAGAAAGAGAGAGAGGGAGAGGGTGAGAGAGAAAGAGGTGGGGGGGGGGGGGTGTAGAAGAGGGGACATTCTCTCCGTTATTTTTCAATGTTTGATAATTCCGGAAGAGGACGTCACCGCTGCCACGCGACCGCATCATCGCTGGCCGCTTTTGCCGGCATTTCGCTCGCTCGCACTACCAAATTACACTGGTCGCAAAAAGCCGATCTAAAAAATTTTGCGTAAGACGTAAAACTGTTGTTAATCAAGATGTGATTCAGAAATAGATACATATATGAGGAATCATGAATCAATATTGTTTTCTCATTTATAAACTCGTGAAGCAGCAGGATCTGTTGAAGGTTAAGAGAAAAACGACATTCACTTACTATGTAGCAATTTTTAAATGTTTTAAGGGACTTGTGTAAATTTTTGCATTGTATAATATATGTATGTACTGTACTTGCCAACAAGTTTTTCTTTTACATCATAAATATTTACATAGTGATTAATATCTGGAAATTAGAAAAAATTCTGTTATTCCTTTTACAATTGTAAGATTTCAACAACTATTTTATATGTATATAAAATAATAATCTTTTTTTATAAAAATAATAATGATTTTATATAATAAAAGAATAATGAAAAATGAAGAAGTTTTGTAGTGGTTCACACCGACATACTCGACCGGTATCGGATTACGCGGCATGTTTACATTACTCGACGACCGAGGCAACTCGAGCTTCACGGCTCCTCGCGGGGTATTTCTCTCAGTGGAGGGGGTAGACGAACTGACAAAGATCGCATAAATACCTCCATCTGACTTACAAGGAGACGACGCAGTCATGGGGTCTCAGATTTTCTCGAAACTTTGCAATTTGGTAGATTTCGTTCTCCTGTTTATGAAAATGTAGCATTATAGGCGTCGATACTCAACAACTTTTGAGATACGTTACGATTGATAAAGTTAGGGTTTCTTTCATATTATGTTCCTTTTCAATAAAACTTTTATATTTTGTTTCCTATAGATATTATTACAATTAATTAAAATAGCTAAACTGAACAGAAAAAAAGAAAAAAATGGAAAAAAGGGAAAAAGGGATTTGAACACTGGTTCCCGGTAATGAATCCAGTACGTTACCATCACGCCGTTTGGCACTTGACAAAAACTTCAACAAAAACTGTACTTAACGGCTTAACGGGTATAATGAAACTTCAATTGTAAATATCTCAAAAATTATTGAGTATCGACGCCTATAATGCTATATTTGCATAAACAGGAGAACGAAATCTACCAGTATTCAAAGTTTCGACAAAATCTGAGACCCGATGACCGCGTTTTCTTCTTGTTAGATCAAGACTTTAATGCAATAGTTTTTGCGCGCTTTTCCGCTCAAATACAGCACAGTGCGACGTTTCGCTTGCTCATACTACCAAATTACACCCGCCATCGCCTCGTGCAAAACCGGTTTTGTCGCCGCTCGTGATCCCGTACAGACAGCGATGTTTGCTTCGGTCGTGGGAAACATTATACAACGCGGCCGTTCCGCCGCGTATCAGCCGGGGGCTGGTGTGACGGCCGCGGCAGATTTAATCTGTTTGCAAATCGACGCCAGGCCGTGGTGTAAAACTGCCGGCTGTCGCGAATGAACCCACGCTTTTCCGCGTTTATTAAAACGTCGCGGTTGTGACCCGCGAAATTGCGCGCGCGAAATGTTGACGGTCGCCCTGGAATTTCAAACCGAAACGTTCCGGAAAGTGAGATGAAGTTTGCCTCCAGTGAGGCATTACCGAACACCGGAGAGAGTTTGATATGGTCAGATGCCTCGGCAATGTCACGAAAATATTCCGTGCCATTGATTTCCAGCGCTCATTCCGCTAAAGAGCGGAGCAGTTTCTCGATTGTCGCTGGTCAACTGCCTCTCGCAATTGGTATACGTCAGTGCGTAATCAGACTCAAATCGTATGGTGCTAACAGTGCTTTCACATTTTTACGAAATGTAGTCTGACGAATTTCCTCCATTTTAGGTCCTTTGAAGTATTATTCACTATCAGCAGAATGAGACTGCATGTAGCCAGACACGCCTATATTTTATATTATGTCGAAGCTATAGATGTGGTTGTGTGCTCACTTCTTTATGAAATATATTCTGACAAGTTTCCTATACTTTAGATCCCATGAAGCTGTCTCTATTAGTAGAAAGAACCTATGCGTGTAGTCAGACATATGTTAATTGCGTGTTAGTAGGATCGATCCTGCGGCTACTTCTTTATAAAATACAATTTGACGAATTTTCTTCAGTTTAGGTGTTTTGAAGTATTCTCTGTTAGTAGAAAGAATCTACGCGTAGTCAGACATATGATATTTGTGTGTTTGTAGAATCGATCATGCGGCTACTTCTTTATAAAATACAATTTGACGAATTTTCCTCGGTTTAGGTGCTTTGACTTATTCTCTGCTGCATGTAGTAGGATATGTTATAATAATATCCATTTTTTCTGAATAGAGAGATTGTGTATTACGTTTAAAAATCATGGACATGTTCGTACGCGTTTTGCACAAAACCCAATAAATTTCCTTCAATTACTGTCGTTCGAAGTGTTCTTTATTAGTAAAATGAACCTGTATGTAGCCAGACATTCTGTAATTTAAACATTCCACATATACCGAAATACGTATGTTCGTTACTATGTAAAATGTATTCTCACTAACATATTTGATTCTATTTGTAACAAGAAAAATCAGTGGAGTAATCGTGTGTGTAGTCAGATATCCTGTAATAAGTGTATCACTTTATTTAAATAATGTTCTATTGCGACAATAATTAAGTAGTGCAGTGTTAGTCTTGACTCTCTTTAAAGACATCGCTTGAGGAGTTGTTTCAAAAAACCATCGCATAGGAATCAGATATTTCTCTCCAACCCTTAATCGTGTAAACTTTTAGGAAAATATAGAAAGTGATGCTCATAAAGTTAAACATATTAAGCATAGAAAACGTATAAAGCTAGGTGATTTCTCCCTTCAGAGGCAAGTGTACCTGAAACTTTTTAAACTATATTTTAGGCAAACGTGAACTATTATGTTGACCTAAATATTAATACTAGAACAATCGAACCTTAAGACTGACTAATTTACATTGTCTTTTCAAAATAATAAGACTACATTTACCGAGACATTGTACGATTATTTTTACAAAATACGTCTGAAAAAATAAATAAGTCTAGCAAGTAGTCACAATCTCAATAATTGTAGAAAAAAGAATCTGAAATCCCATACAGGGTGTCCGAAAATGTTACATTTCCTTGAAAGGGGTGATTCCGGAGGTGATTTGAAGTAACTTTTTTCATTGCAAAAATATTCTCCTTGGATTTGTTAAGGACTTATTAACGAAAAATACGGACCAATTAGAGCGTAGCTACATTGAACGGATTCCGGCTTGGTGACAAGTCCCGCTGCACGTGCTGTTAGGATTGGCCGAGTCGAAATCCGGCCACTTTGGCAGCGCTGTGATTGGTCCGTGTTTTTCATGAATAACTCCTTAACAAAGGCATTGCTAATATCTTCACAAAGTAAACAGTGACGACTAATGACCTCAATAATCACCTCTTTCAAGGAAGTATAACATTTTTTGCATACCCTGTATAGACGAATACATAAAAAATATTCGTTAATAAATATACAATACAGTGAATAGACCGTGGATCTTTATGAATTTATAGCATGTCCAAATTTTTGCAACACAAGAAAGCGTTTCTATTATTAAAATTTGAGTGTTGCTGCAGTGATTTTTCCAATCAGCCAAACAAATTTTTCTCTCTATTCATTGTTTAAAGGATAATGCATGAAATTAGGAAATTGCATAAAAATCCACAGTATAACGATTCATAAATAGTTCGACCTGTCCCTTAAGTGGAATAACCCTGCACGTGGTCGGACACAGCAAGAAGATGGTATAAAAGTCGTCTACGGAGAGGTGAAATATAGTCGAGCGACTTTGCTGCGTTTACTGTCTGATAAATTAGATTTTAAGTGGGCAGAATGAAAAATGGATATCTTCTAGAAAATCGAGAATCAACCCTTAACGAGATGAGGAATTCACATTCTAACAGAATCCCGGAGTGAAATTCCCTATTAAAGAATTTCGTGCAGAGTTGTTCGTCGGACATGACAGACACTTCTGATGAAGCACCTTCACGTTGATAAGACGTGGTCGACGAGCCACTTACTTCCGCAGGTTTCAAGTGAACCTGGACCACATGTCCGTATACGCATGCAGAGTGTTCATCAGTATGCGAACTCTGGTATTATAGATCACGTACCGGATTACCTGAACGTATCAAGCAGCAGGAATCTAAGCGTGGGTCGATCGAGGCGGCCATGTCCATATTATCCGCCGTTGTAAATCAGTCAGACAGAAGCCTCGATCTTCCTGAAACGAAATCGTTTCAGCTTCGAGTGGAAATGTGCTCGTTACTCGTAATTAAATTGCCTAATGAGAACGCACTCCTCCGCATTGATACTCTGCGAGCACTAACACAGATTCTAACGCTACTTTCTACACAGTACGGCGATTCAAGTAATTGCACCAACAGATCGACCGCTATTCAGCGCTATTCTAGGTTAAACCCTTTTTTGAAGGACCAATTTTTTTTAACATTTTTGTATGCAGTCCTATAGATTTCGACGAAAAAACACCGAAAATGAAAGTGTTATTGCCAGGAGTTCGCTAGTTCAGAAGTTATACGCGTGTAAAGTTGAACATTTTTAAGCTTTTTTTGACAGGTTAAAGCGCCGCCATATTGGTATATTTGCTAGGTGGTATATGTAAGATCGGCTAATTAGTACCGAGCAGATCCGTTAGATGGCAGCACAAGCACGTACGTAATAATAACACATGTACGAAATCAAAATACGGAACATTGTAAGCGTGGCCGATATCTCCGCTCCCACGACGACCTAACACCAAACCAACTTGCACTATACCTTCTTTTTGAGATCCTACCATCCAGCGAATATACTAATGTGATGACACTTTAATTTGTGAAAAATACTTGAAATTGCTTATGTTTACACGCGTATAACTTCTAAATCAGTGAATTGTCATCTAGCATACGCGCTCAGTACTACTTAGCCGATGCATTGAACACCCACCATCTATCCAGCTCATGCGCTCAACAGTCCTACCACTACCAGCCAACGAATATCCAATATGGCGACGCTCTAACCTGTCAAAAACGCTTAAAATTGCTCATGTTTACACTCGTATAACTTATAAAACAGTGAATTCCTAACAATAATACTTACATTTTCGTAATGTTCTCATCGATATCTACAGAATTACATAAAAAAAGTTAAAAAAGAGTTCAAGAAAGTTAAAAAAATCTGGTCCTTCAAAAGAAAGAACAGCCCTATTCTACTTAGTATAATTGATTTACTAAAATCAGAGTGTCCTAACTTCTTGTCCCCGGATGTAGGTCATTGGCATTGGCCGCAACTCATTGTGCGTGTGCGGCTACAACAACCAGTCGTTAAACGAGCGTTAATTTTATGGAAAAACGGTGGTGTTATATGAATTTCCTAGGTGTCAGGATACTTATGGACAGTAAAGTGCGATTCCGTGTGAACGCGTAGAAACGTGTATGACTTGTCAACACGCGGTGGCGGATATCGCATAATAATTCGATCGAGCGTCCTAGACTGCGCCAGGTTCCCACCGTTTATGTATTTTATTCGTGGCTGCGGAACGAAAGGACCGAAAAATATGACAAATATATTTTCGGGTCACTTGAAATTCGAAACGGTGAAAGAAAATCGAGTGTACAGTTCCATTGATGCTAGTGAGCCGCACAAAGCGGAATATTTCGCGGCAGCCAATGGCGCAGAAAAAATGAATTTTCGGTCGTCTCGTTTCACGCCGGCTGACGCCCTTTTTTTCACCTAGATGTTCACGAAATTGCCTTCCAGCATGAACCGCCCATGGTCCCGGAGGTACTCTCTCTAACTCTCTCTCTCTCTCTTTCTTTCTTTTTCTCTGCCCTGCACATACACTCCGCGGGCATTCTCCTATTTCTGCGTGCCCCCGTTCCTTCGTATTACCTTCCTTTCAGTTTTCACGTTATTTTTCCAACCCCGTGCTCCCCTGCTCCGCTTTCTCCCCCACTTTCACTGAATTCTACCTAGCTTTCCCTTATTTTTCCATTTATTCTATTCCCTCCCCTTATTCCCCCACTTCCAACTCCTCCGACTTTTTCTGATTGTTCGCGGTCTTATCCTTCTCATAGCTTTTTTACCTGGTTAGCTTACTCCCTTGTTTTTCGACCAGGTTATACTGCTTATAGTCCGGAATTGTACAGACATCGTTCGCTCAAGTGGAATCATAATGCACGGCGAACTAAAATTCTACTGTTTCCGGAGGAGAGCTTGTCTTAAGATATGTAGGTATACTTGTTTCTCCACATAGTCGTCATGAACTACGACACACTTCCGACTTCAACCACTCAATCCGCAACAAAATTCTACTCTCTCTCTCTCTCTCTCTCTCTGTTAATTTATATTCTCTTGATTAACAGATTGAAAAATCGGAAACATTGTTTTCCATAAATCGCTTTTAAAATAGGCTGAACTTCGGAAAAGTTCGATCGGTATGATTTGTACAGTGTACGGTAGTGAATTTTTGAGTGATCCACAAATTTTACATTCTCTGAAATGACGAAGATATGAGGACGTAAAAGACATTAAATGAAACGCGACTAGGCAGCTGTAGACAATTCCGAGAGATGAAATTCGCAAATGCTTCCGCAAATGGGAAGGTCGCTGGAAGAAGATTGTAGCTTCCAAAGGGGGGTACGTAGAAGGGGACATCGTCATTATTGACCCAGATTCACCTTTTCTTCTTCTGTAATGCAAAAAGGATTGTTTCCGGTCAGATCTTGTATTATTTACGCAGTTGGCTTACTCGCGTCATTCTGTGTAAAAAATCATTGGGGTCCAATGGTAAAAAAATTATCAGCTATTGACATATTTTCCTAACATATTATTTATCGGCGATTATTTTATAGTTTTCAAACAACTATGGTATAGCTATGCGTTTTTAAATAATATTTCAACAAGAATAACAATTTCAATCTTGAACGAACAAGTCACTCTTAGTAACGTAATTTAATTATTTCCTTTAACGTTTTAGTACAGAACATTTAAGAGAAAGCCGATTAATAGGTTGTCGGTAGATAAAGTGTTAAAATAGTTTTTCTTTGACTTGCCGTCTGTATTGCAAAATCCGCGAATCTGTAAGTATCTGGATGATTATTGACGTACACGTCGAAACCTTTGACTACGAACGCCCGATCGATAGTCTAGCACGGTAGACAAAGGAACCACCGACAATCGAAACCGTTGACAACCGCGAAAAAAGCAAACATATATTAAATCCTGTCGGCCGCGGCGATAACAACGCTCGATATAAATCGTCGACAAATTATCAGATCGACGGGAAAAAACGGCACGAGTTATGGTCTCTTTTCGACTGTCGGCCGCTCTATGAGGATCGCGTTGCGATGATATATGTATGCTCATGCACCTTGTGAATCTGCCGGAACGATGTTATTTAGTGTTCTCTGCTAAAATCGTGTACAGTAATACCGTGAAAAATTGAAAAAGGTAAATTTAGACTAAGCTAATTTTCTCTGCCACTCAACAGAACGCTCTACAGAATTCAATAATTAGTGGAATGCAGATTTTTATGCAAAAGAGAAATTGCCTGCATTAATTGCAAGATACAGGAGATGCATCAATATTTTTTCTTCTTTGAAAATGATTTTAGCGAGTTGAAAATAGTTAATCTATTGCATGCATTCGTGACAGAAATTGAGTAAATGAAACACGAAACAGTGAAAACATTTGAGGAATTTGGTACGAATGTAGTATTGAAATTACTGGAAAGAGAAATAAATGTCTATTCAATTCCTGTTGCTCGCAGTTACGGCGGCAAAGCACTCTGCACAAAAATCTGCAGTTTAATCCTCATTAGCAATTAAATGATCGAAAATGGTATTGCTAGTAGTGTGCAAACATTTCTCTTTACATTTCGGAAGAAAGATTTAACAAAATGTTTACCGTACACACAGAAATAATAAACACGTTTCATTCAACGCGCCGATTATATTTCAGTTATTTTCTACACTCATCTTTGGATTGTTCATAAATATGTCGCGGGATCTCTTTATCCATCGTATGTACACAAAAAATACTTCTAATAAAATTTGTATTGTTTTCAAAGCTCTATGGAAAGGTGCATTTTTTAAATATTTTATTTGACGTGTTGAAGGTCATTTTCAGGTCAAGTTCACTTTTTAAAATGGAAACATAACTTTTTTATTACATCAACTTATTCTGCGAGAAAAAACAAGTAAGTTTTATTTGAAACGTTTTTTAATTCGACAACAACTTTTTAAGTAATTTTATGATAGACACAAGAACTTCTTGACTTGACGCCATTATACTTCTTCTGTATACTTTTTAATCAATTTTTTTTTACTTTAAAAGTGCTCGAATTGTACTCCTACCGACCTTGAGGTGTTCTAAATTCTCCGGACGTATTCTGTAAACAATTTCTTTTAAATAACCTAACCCCATAAGAACAAGCCTAATGGCGTCGAGTCAGGAAAGCGCGCTGACCTATTAGGCACTTCTTCTTGTGTCTTTATCGTTAAATTACTTAAAAAGTTGACAAAGTAAAAAACGTTTCGAATAAAACTTACTTGTTTTTTCTTATAGAATATGTTGGTGTAATAAAAAAATTATGTTTCCATTTAAAAAAGTGAGCTTGACCTTAAAATAACCTTCAACACGTCAAATAAAATATTTAAAAAATGCACCTTTCCATAGAGCTTTGAAAACAATATAAATTTCATTGGAAGTACTTTTTTCTACATACGATGGATAAAGAGATATTCCGTGTAACAGAAATTTTGGGACACCGTGTATAGTGAATAAATAGTGTTGGAGTTTCTCCCTTATATAAACGGTCTGTTTAATTCGTTGTAAATTTTCTCTTTCCCAACGGGTAAGTGGTCCTTCAATCTTGTATCCTAGTCGGCACACGGGGTGCAAATACATTCAAAGTCCGAATGATCATCGGATCAACCGCGGACAATAAACAATATTCAATCGACAATTTTGACATGTTAGGTGCTTGCAGGAAAATTTTAAAATAGGAAGTGAAAAATCTGTTTCACCCTTGAGCATCTTGTAGGAAATTGCACAGTTATATTATAACAATTAAATTGCCTCGTAATTAACATTCGAGTTTGGAAAAAATCTTATTCTCAGCTCGCGTGCAATGTGTAGGTACAAACTATTGTTATCAAATTAATTTGTGCATTTCAGCGAAAAAAATAATATGTAGAAGTCTACGCTTGGCAGAACAATGCGCGAGGTTTAATTAAATGTTTCTACCTGCTGTTGTTATTTTATTTAACTTGACCGAGCGCGGACAATATGGATGGAAAGCGTATAACATAGAGGAGAAAATGATGAAAACGATTCGGCAGAAAATTGGTACGATATTGTGTCACACGAGTCAACCGCGAGCTCATCACCTACCTTTCCGCTTATCACCGTTGAGGGAGCACTAAACACAGTGCATCCGTGTATAAAGTATGAATATCTCGAGAAAGTACTTTGTCGCTTGCATAGAGGAATACACTTCGTCAGCTGGCGGAATCTTTACTGGGTAAAGATAATTATTTATTCAACGTGACGCGACAGTGAGGAGGATGCTTTTAGCGTATGCATAATGCAGCCTGTGTACGCCCCGTTTGCCTTATTCGCAAATAGGTGACGGGGTCTGTTATCTTGCTCCAGAGCCAGTGAAAGTTTTTGCTGACCCCCTTCCTATATTCCAACGGTGTGCACCTGATTATGTGATTTCCTCCAAACTAATAATACGCGGTCCAAACGCTCACGGATCAAACGCAGAACTCGATAAAACTATCTGGCCAATGATCTAAATATGTCACTATTATAGATCTATGATTTTAAAAGTGACTACTTTCTGATGTTTATTTCATTTCTGAAACCTCTACTCGTTCATTTCTGCATACATACGTACATTTATGTGTGTATTGTAGGTATATGAGTTTATATTGTTAATCGTATTGTATATTCCTAGCTTCTATAATTATATATGAATCACAAGTATTGAAATTATAAAAATGCACGGAGTTGTACAAAATTCTTCATTTGAAGTGTGAAATATGTAAATCCAATTTTCTCATAATTATAAAGCAACGTACATCAGTTTATAGCAATATTCGTTATAATTCTGATGTTAAACGATAGGGTGTACAAAATTACGAATACCAGATGTCACATTATCAAGTAATTGTATTCATCCAAAAGTTAGTCATTCCAAATTTCTCTTTTCACCTTTGTACGTTCCTCGTGGCACCAATTCATCTTATTTCTTTGACACTGCAAAACGTTTGATCCTTTTTCGATTGTTGTAAAATATAATATTATAAATGAAACATAATTTCTGAATTGAAGCAGTGATACGAAACTGGTTGATTTGTACGGAGCGCACGGGAGTTACCGAAATATTTTACTTTTGAATTACGAATTAAAAGGATTGCAAAAATAGGTTCAGCAGAGTCGAGAAAATAGGTATACTAATTTTACCGAAAACATATATAATTCTTCTCGATCTTATTGAACGGTTTTATTTTATTATCCGTCCAACTGTGCCCGTTCCACTGTGAAATGAGAAGAATAAATCGAAACAGGCGACGTTAAAACATGGCTGTACACGCTTCCATTTACAGTGGAATTACAATTACCGCGGGCGGCTCCGGTGCATCCTGGGAATTAAAGGAATTTTTCTTGAGCCACCAGTTACACGATTACCACGGGAGAACTCGATCATCTCTGCCGAAAGCAATACTTCTCCCGCGTCACTGTCAGTTTTTGTTCTTTCCGGTAAAAAATTCTTCTTACTCTTATTCACCTTGCCTGCTATTACAATATCTTCCCTCTGTCTCTTACATGCTTTACTCTATTTAAATACGTCCATTGAAATTTCATAAACGGTAGTACGTAGTCGGTCAATGTATTATTACTAGTCATTGGATCTTTGTGTAAAATACAAATTTTCTAGATGAATTGTCAGAAACAAAAATGAAAATGTATTTATCTTTTCAATAATTTGGATCCATTTAAATATGTTTATTGAAGATTGATAAACGATACTGCTTAGTCGGTCAATGTATTATTACTAGTCTTTGGATCTTCGTGCGAGACTGTGAGAAACAGAATTGAAAATGTATTTATCTTTTTGTTAATTTCGTCAAGTCGAGGATTGTTGAAGGTTTTGTACTTTACCTATTAATTTTTGTTGTAAATGCATAACGTCCACAATTATTACATATAGTGGCCCTAAACAAAATTTCCGATTTTCGGGAAATTAATAATGTTTAAACTGTTATTGGCGGTGACTACGAAAAACACATACAAGTAATTCATCTGTGTACTTCGAAATGTGACTTATTAGATTGTCCCAAAGGTTCATTTTATAATATATGCACCCCATGTTGTTAGATAACACAAACATGAATAAACGAACTATTGGGATAGCTTAATATCTATACGATTGTTTTACTTATATACTTGAAATGAGAAATATATTCAATCATTTTCTAAAGCAGCATCCACGCAATTTCAACACTTTAACCCTTACGTGGTACCATGTTTAATAAGACTATGATGTATTACACTAGAGCTTTTTTAAAATTTTGTAAAAATTTACGAAAGCAGTTTTAGGTATGTCATTTACGACTGAATCCCCGAAATGTTCCAAAGGAGTTTACAAAACTTCATGTTTGCAATTTTTGTGCAACACGGTAGCGAAAATTAGTGTACACAAATTTTGTTGGGGCCATGAGAGACTCCAGGATATGAATGCACGGCTAAAACAATTTGAAACCAGTTATTTAACCAGGACAGGTAGATTTAATGGTAAAACAAACTCCAGGGACGGTCCTGCTCGCAATTGTCTCCCGTTCGGCAAAATCGAATTTTTCAGGCAATGTTGGAAAAAACAGCAGAAGGTCACGGGCAACGTGTTTTGCATGATTCAGAAGAAAATCACGGTCTTGTGGCAGTGATATTAAGCCGAGGGAGTTCCGGTTGCCGGCATTGATTCATAAATTATTCGTCTGTCACCGGGCGACTAGCATTCTTCTCGAGGAAGTTCTCGGGAAGTTATTCAGGAGGCCGGACTCTGTCGGAGAACTGTCGCCTCGTTGCTCAGCAAAGATGCATGAAACGGTTGTCTTCGGTCTGCAACAAGAATCGTGGTCTGCGAAGAACACCCCACTGAACCGCGATTTTGTAAAGGTCATCCGGCCGAGCTACGACTATGGGGAGGACACTCGCGCCTGCGCGCCCGCAAGTTCGATAAATTTATTTACATTGACGTCTTTCATATTCGCCGATTCTGCCGTATCTGAACTAACCCTTAACCAGTTAACTGTTTTTAACGAGTATACTCATCATGAAAAAAGTGCAAAATTTTGTGCTATGACTAGTATATTCGTCATGAGTAATAAGTAGTAACAATTTGCAGTTTAAATTGCAATTCTAGTGAAAACTAAAATATATTCGTGAACTTCAAAAGATGTTTGAAATATTTTGAGGCTCGTCGAAATAAAAGGAACAAATAAAAGTTTATAAGTAATTAATATAAAAAAATCGCATATAGTATGAATTATTTTTCGTAAATGTATCGTTGTCTTTTATTAGTCATTACAGAAGCAATTACGGATTTATATATTGTTTTTGACTATGCAATAAGTGGCGCGCCTGGTAATAAAAAACGGGATGAGGATCCCTTCATTTTCTTTTTACATGTATTCAAGAGGCGGCGTTTTTTATAGCTCGTGTGCAGGATTCGAGTTGTAAGGACCACCCAAATTGGATGATCATCAATGAATAAATATCGGACTGTAATATTGCGACAAATTTGCGATAAATTGGAGTAATGAAATAAAAAAATAAAAGTCAATTTATTACAACCTAATTTCATATTAGACATACTCTGTGTTTGACGAGTATACTCGTCATAGCTAAATTTGTGCGACGCAATTTAGATACGCATTTTCCAAAGAGATCGAAACAGTTAACTGATTAAAGCTGACTGGTATGTGTTGACTTATAAAAATGGCACAATTGAATTTATTTAGATTTTGTGAGCTTTTTATTACAATGTATACTTTAATAAAGCAGTGTGTCTAACCAATGGTAGGTTTAGTGTTACCACGTTGTACGCCGTGGTGGTTAGCGGTGGCCGGCACCATTGTGACCACCAAGAATACTTTTTTCCCCAAGGTCATTTTTCGGGACTTACCAAGGTCATCGGTGTTTTTTCACACGTAACATTTCTTTTATTATTTCATCGTGTATCTGATCGAAACATACATTCAGATATGTATAATAACATGACCTTGAAATGACCTTGATCTTCGAAAAATACATTCAGATATGTATAATAACATGACCTTGAAGTGACCTTGATCTTCGAAAAATACATTCAGATATGTATAATAACATGACCTTGATCTTCGAAAAATACATTCAGATATGTATAGTAACATGACCTTGAAATGACCTTGATCTTCGAAAAATACATTCAGATATGTATAATAACATGACCTTGAAATGACCTTGATCTTCGAAAAATACATTCAGATATGTATAATAACATGACCTTGAAATGACCTTGATCTTCGAAAAATGCATTTAGATATGTATAATAATATGACCTTGAAATGACCTAGATCTTCGAAAAATAAAGTTCAGATATGTATAATAATATGACCTTGAAATGACCTTGATTTTCGAAAAATAAAGTTCAGAAGCGATTAGGCGAGAGTACTGTAATTGAAATCGCTAACATTTGAATCGAATCAATCTTATTTCATTTTCAAATAACAGTATTGAAAATATCAGTGCGACATAATCTATTTCAAAAAGTTATTTCTTATTTTTATATGAAATTAAATTTGCCCAATATATATTGCAACGAATATATTCCGTGTCTGTGCGGATAATATAAATCAACCTTAAGAAATCACGGATGGCATGGCTATTGCTGATTACACATTATTGTTGATTGTCGGTGCCGTGTGTGCCTTCTGGTTAGAGGACTGTGATCGACTGCTCAGCACTAACCCCAAAACCGGTATCGGAGGACAATGTTCTCTTCAGCTGGCACGAATCTGCATTGTGATCCCCGCAAATTTCTGACATCCGCGTTCCGAGACCGAATTCCGAGGAATCAACGGTTGCCCCATCGAATATGCAAAAGTTCGACGGCCGCGAACTATCGACAGGCGAATTTATTGGGTTAATAAGCGTGTAATAATAACGTTTCGCGAGGACTGTTCAATTTACCGGGCCGAATCGATCGATAGGCAGAGCGTCCACCCGGTCACTGTCGACAGATTTATTCGCTGGACCGGGAATTGATGAAGTAATGCCGTTGGAAACTTTATTAATACAGGACTGACTAGCATTTCGTTCGCTTCTTCCTTTCGTCCGATAACTAAAGTTTCTCCGCGTTGGATTGGTGACGACCAGACTGCGGATCTTCATGCAAAATAAAAATATTATGTACAAATATGTGTGGTATATTATTTATTATATTTTATTTATTAAGTATACGTAAAAAGGGTATTGAATTGATGTTAGATTAATATAAGAAACGACAAGACACATCCTTCACTCTCCGCAGTCAACACAAAATCTGTGCACTCTCCCAAAAATGTCCTTCTTCTGTCTTCATTCACACACTCATCCACATAGCCTGTATGTCTATTTCTGGAAAATCCCAGCCGACCCTTGGGCCTGGCTTTCGTCAGGACTTTCTGCTTTATAGCCCTCTTCCTGTCATTAAGGACTCAAAGACATCCTGACTAAAACTACAATACTACATATGAAACAGTATCCAAATAGCTCATTCGTTCTTTCATGAATGATTTTTGTCGGCTGAAACTAACACATTCATATTTTAAATGCTATTAAAATTATCAGAGAAAGAAAGAACTGTCTGTTTGACACCTAGTTCTTGCAATTTATACATGAAATTTTTATTTTGTATAAACACTCGCACACTATTGATGATTTTTTGATCACCTCTCTAGTTGTATCGAGCTCAGATATTTTTAGTTTTGTGGACTAAAGGAAATTGGATCTCTCGTAAGGTAACGATGGCAAATGAGAAATAACGACAATGTTTTTCATTTTGTTGAGCTTTGTATTTTAATGTTTTTTGAATTCTCATTAGTTATGTATACATAAAGAGTCGCAGTTAAATTGTGAAAGGTCGTGTCGTTACCAATATCGTCGTTCCAAACAATAAAGAAATGATATTGCAATAAATAGTTAGTAAAAATTGTATAGAACAAAATTTAATTCAATGTATTGGTACTTAACTAAACGAAACTTAAAGCCATTAAAATACATCATGCAACGCAACGAATATTCTTCGTACTAGAAAAACGTAAGGAAAACATTTCATTGACTTTTTCCGACTTCTTAAAAATCGAACATTTTTCGGTTACAATTGATATTACTGCGAGACTATTCTACGAGCAATTCCCAGTCACGAGGTGCTACCGAAATTAAAGGTCGACTCTCGAGTGCACTTTGGAGACGCGATACGTGGCCGAGAAATGAATTTTTCCAGCGAAATTAGCGGCCAATCTGTAACCGTTCGGGAAATTAAGAAGGGATACACGGAGCGTTTCAATTTGCCGATGCTTTAATTAAATCCGTTCGTTTCTTCTCCCTCTGTTCAATCAATCGTTATTAATCCACCCGAATTAAGCACTTCCACAATTTCGAACTTCTTATACAAATCCTTCTCATAAATTCCTTTTATATTTTCTCCAATTCCTCATTACTAGACTCCGGATCTTTATGTAAAATAAAAAATTTTATCATCAATTGCAAGTCACAAAAATTTAAATCTTTTACTAATAATTTTAATATGGTGAAAATAATATATTAATTGACGGAATGTCTTCCAATCTTTTCACTGTATTAAATTGCACCCACACATTTTCGACATAAGTGCATAAAATCCGGAGTATACCTATTATTAATATCACAAATCATATTTGTAAATCATTATTAGATTGCGGATTTTAAATATTTGTGACGAAAACGTGCTAGTGCAATTTAATATTGTACAAAGATTGAAAGAGTGTAAAAACGCTACTGTATTATTTTCAACTTCTTTAGATTATTAAAGATAGAAAGAATCTTCTATATCAGGAAGTTCCAACGTATTCCACTCCGCGAACTGCAAGGTTCCCCCCATCGAATTTCTTCCGACTACTACGTACAGCCGTAGAGTTAGTGAGTGCTAGCCGAGCCGCGCGGCTCTCATGGTGGGAGCTTCCCACTACTATACATTATAACGATGAAATCCAAGAGTGGGAGAAGAACTGCCAGAAGTGTCAGAACTGCCTGTTCTATATGTTTACTGTATCGTCCAATTGATGTAGACAATTTTTATTTTACGTTACGATCCGCAGTCTATTTTGAAGTCATTACTAGACTGTGAATTTTATGCATTTATAGCAAAAACGAGTAGATGAAACACAAAATAGAAGAAACATCAGATGAATTGAATAGTACTAGACGAAATTAATTTGTATATAACTCCCGTTTCTTGTAATCGACGCAGAGAATTTGTATCTTCGCAGTCCAATCTTTAACAATATTACACATTACATTTGTATCAACCTTTACACATCTTGTAATATACAATAAATATTTTCCTTTTTCATTTGTGAAATTAAGCATAAAGATTGCAAAAAGTTAATAGACCAGCACCGGTCTCAATGAAGATAATTTTTTGGAAATTAGTGAACCGATAAGATATTTCATATCGATGGCCAAGGAATATTCGAAGAGATGAAGCGATTAATTTGCACTAAAGCTATTAAATGAGCTGCCAGGGCCTGATCAAATGACATAGTTCATCTAAATGGAGCTAAATTCAGTATATTCGGCAATTTCTGTAATCGCCCTGGGTAGATTCGATTAAATATCACCGGCGATATCGATGGGGGTAGAAATAGTTCCACCCCTCGCCTATCAATTACGTTTCTAATGAGTTAACGGGAGCAGTCTCATCTGAGCGCTACAAAATTTCATAATTTTCAAGAATTCTCAGTGTGAAAGATCATTTATCTTTTATTTCTTGAAACCTTGTTCTTTTTCTGCTAGTGTTGCAGAACGTATTTCTTCGAACTCTTGACTCACAAATCATATAGAATTGATTGCCTTACAGTTTAAAGCGGAATTCAGTAAAGTCGCATCCCAGGAGACTATCGACTTTCAAGGTCTATAGGTCAACAATGTATTTTATTGCATCGTATTCTACAAGGATAAAAAGTGCAACAGAAATCACGGGTCATAACTCAACCATTCTCTTAAGAACTATGGTAAAGTTTTTTCATTATCAAACTGAATTTATTTATATTTTATTCTCAATACAATTTCACGCGCCAAGGAATAATTTCCAACGGTTTTATCAGTAGCGCGCTTTATAAACACCATCTGACTGATGAATGAAAATGCAATATAAATTAAATCAGTTTGATAATGAAACAATTTTACCATAATTATTCTAAGAGACCGATCAAGTTTAGACTAATGGTTCTTTTTGCACTGTTTATCCTTGTGACGAGCGGAATACGATGCAATAAAAAAAAATGTTGACCTTTTGACCTTGAAATTCAAGGTCAAGGTTAATTTTGCGGCACCCTTATACATTAATTTCTACCAAACCTGGGGTACAGAATCACGCTATAATAGTCACGAGGTATAATTTCTTTATACCCTGTACAACTATTATATTTCTGAAGAGCGAATGAAGATTAAATTTACCGTCGATGATTATACAACAACTTTTATCCCAAGAAACCAACCAACTGAATAAATCGACATGGCCCAACTAAACGTTTACCCGTTCTACTCAAACGCAGCCGCCCTCAATAATATTTGACTGGTCCGCCGGCCGCAAAAGGTATTCCGGATTAAATCTCGGCGGGCCAGACCGCGAAACACGGTGGAAGGTGTAAATTTCCGTTTGTAAATCGAACGGCGTTCGACGTTCGACTACGGAAAGGCCACGGAATCCTCGCATTTAATGGCCGAAACCGCCGGGCTGGATTTTCGCTAAACCGGGAATCCGCAAGCAGCTTCAATGATCGATCGAAATTCTAATAGGTTTGGCCTAACTCTTTTTTCGACCGTCTACCCACGCTTCAGCCGCCAGCGAATTGAAAATCTCCGCTCGTCGGACCACTAATTAATCATTTTAATTGGTCCTTTCAACCTCTTCAGCTCGGAAGTTGCGATATGTATAAGACCTCGTAATATTCAAATCTCTATGCGTCGTTACCGAGCTCTATCAACACACTTTGTGCGTTTGTGTAGAGCTCGTCGAGGTAAACCGGGAAAAGTCATTGTATCGAGAAAAACCGTTAAGATTTCAAGAAAATGTCAATTCATTTTTTCGCAAGCTTGCACGGAAGTAGTGAATGCTATAAAGAATGGAATTACTCGATGTAGCTTCCGCTAGCTACAACGACCTTCTTGGGATTGTACCTAACTTGAACCCACTGCAGGATCGTTTCACTTCCTCTTTCCTCATTTTCGTCGTAACCTCCCTGGTGATGGCGTTTAGGGTATCTTTGGTGTTGTGATGCGTCTGGATCACGTACAAAATTTCGTATAACATATCGACTTCTTTCAACTTTAACACTAAACGTACCATCTACAAAACATATGAAAGTGAAACGTTTTGTACAAGTGAGAAGATTGAATTTACTTAAACTTTTTACGGTTTTCCTTATAATATGTGCTTAAATAAAGAAGTCAATTTAGCCATTTTCTATGAAAGCGTCTCTATAATTTTATTAAATGTGAAATAGGAAACCGGTCATTTGACCGTGGTAGGTTTAGTGTTAGGCGAAAATCTGTTTCAGATCTTTTTCTTCCACCTTCAATTGTGAAATTTATATTTTTTCGTACTCATTTTACGTTTTGTCTCATTAGCGTGTTAGTTTAGTATAAATTGTATTTAGATTTACCCTTCGATTATAATTACGCATAATTGACGTCACTACTTGCAACTCCAATAATAATTATCAGAATATAATAATGTTGTTCACTGGTAACCAATTACCAAATTTAATTTCTTATTTACGTATCGGTAGTAATACGTTTATAAATGAATTATACGCATGAATTAATTCCAACATGTTTGATAGCTGAATAGTGGAAGTTTATGCATCTGCTGCATATCAAAATTGTAAAAAAAAGTTTCAGTCAATTATCCAGTTTATTGATCACACAGCATTAAAAATAATTCAGTTTGTTAACATATTACAGTGACATCTCGCGATATTTCAGTATTTTCCAATTCTCATACTTATCAACATTTTCAAGAAACATGTCATTATATTTCTACTCTTGTTTAGATTCTTTATCAGTCTTATTTTCTTTCTTTAAATCTAAAATAATGTACTTTTCAGTTTTATTCAATTGTTTTCAGCGAGTCGCTTTGCAATAATTAACACTGAGGATATTATATATCATTACAAGAAATTTTGTAATATTATAGTGCCCTAGAGATAGGTATTATCAGACCCTGTTTATCATGTGTTTCTAACAAAAACGGGTAAATATAATTTCAAAGGATTGTATTGTTTCTAAGTTGTTGAAATCATTAGAGGAAGAAGGGAATTTCTCCTTGGTTCCCGTGGCTTGTAAGTGATGCAGACAATTCTTATTTTACATAAAGACACGTTGTCTAGTTATTATTGTAGTTTCAAGCTCTTCAATTTCAAAGTTTAACAATTAGCCTCCATTCAACTGTTTTAGGGCAAACATTGTGAAACACTAAGAGATATATAGAGTATTCACAGAGTGACCGAAAACTTTGAACATAACGCGACGGACGCTTATTGAAAACAGCTAAAGCATTCCGCACGATTATTAACACAAATATTTGTTGCAAACAGGTTTATTTGCTCGTGATTTATAAATAAAATTATTCGGAGACCGAGAGCAAACGAGATCGCGCGTAAATTCCTCCGTCCTTTTCCGGCAAATAGTCGAAGACAGATTTTAATCAATCGCCGGCCCATAAATCTCCGCGACGCGTTCCTCGAGTCGACCCCCTCGCGAGTTTGTTCGACGATCGTCAATTATCTCCGGCTTGCCTCGTTTTTTTCCTCTCTCTCCCCCTGACCCGTTTTCGTTATTAAACAAATTCGTTTCGCCGCGCCCGTGTCGACGATGTTTTCCCGTCGACGAACGGCCGGGAAATTCGCGTGACAGCCATCGCCGCGCTCCGGCTACGGCAAAAACAAAAACGGCTACGGAAACTCGAAAATGTCCGCGACAGAAAATTGCCCTCGCAGATAATTGGCCTGCACCGCGATACACCGATATCCGCGAATTACGAAAGCAATGTGTTGCCGCAACCATACGCCATCGACGAACCATCGTTTTAGGAAGCTTACAGGAAGTGCTCGATCAAAAACAGTTCACGTGATCCCTCGGCGATTTGCATACTTCGAAAATGGCAAATTCTGTCGCCCTTCTAGTTGCTCGGAGCCTTTTCACACGCAGACACGCGAATCGAGTATCGCCAGCTACGTTCATACGTATGACATACACGAACAAACGATCAATACTAGAACATTTTCATTCCCGACGATATACAGTAAGTTGCTCACGAAAGTATTCGAACGTCCATTAAAATGGAATAACTTTTTTCAAATTAGAACGAACAACCTGACTTTTTCTAACTGACGAATAAAAAAGATTTTGGTAAATATTACGATGAGGGGAGGCACTTCGGATGACCTTGACCTTCACATATGTTTTCAGGGACAACATTCTGAACAACATTCCTCTATACATCTACCCGTCGCTCGGGCATAGTTTCCTAGATTCAGTAATTGCGCGATCTAAGTCCAACGGACAGTTGCGACAACATATGTCAAGGTCAAGGACATTCGAGGTGCCTCCCCTGAACGTAATATTTATCAAGAGTTTGAAAAAACTGCAATTGGTAGGAATTACAGAGAAAGAAATGAACAGAAGCACACTTTAAAACTTTTTTTTGGGAATCTGATGAAAATTTAAATTATTCGTTTTGTAGATCTATGTTAGGTATACATATGCTGGAAATTTAATTGAAGTCCGTTGACGCAGAAAAATATGCGACACGCATCGAAAGTTGTAAGAATCTGTGGATTTTAAGCAGAAACTCACCAAATGTCGTGAGAAACTGCGATTTGCACCAATGTGTATTTAGTGTTAGTATATGTCGTTTGTGAATTTAGAAAAATAATGAGTGAAACAATTTATTAGAGTTAGAATTAGATAACGGATTTTTATAAAGACCTTTTGCAGAAAATAGTCGTAGAATATTTTTAGAAATAGATATCTGTTAATAAGAAGTAGTTTCGTTGTTTAAAATATGCAATGCAGTAGAAAGTAATTATAACTGAATCGCAGGAACTCGGACCTGAACGGTTGTACTTAAGAATCCATTAAATTCTGACAAACTCACATCGAAACAAACTTGATGGGGGACAAACAGTTGCAGGCAAATATACAGTCCAATCTAACGGGCAGGCATAAATGTCCGAAGCAACACACACACGCAACTGGTAAACAGTATAAATTATACGAGTATAAATAAGCGTATACAGTGTTGACGATGGAAACACGACATGAGACAAACAATATGGATAGTACAGGCATTAATGGGGGCACAGATATTATTGTCGAAACTCTTGCCTATCTAAATTGAGACCTGATAGCATTTTCCAGAATGTTAGTCCAAAAACCGAAGCAAACATGTTTCCTACGTAATCATTCCCACTTCCTAATCCTCGCACGCTCCTCAAAAGCAGTTGCATAAAATATGCTGTGATAATAACTCACCCACTTTTATAACGTCACATTCTAAAGAAATACATGTCGCAACACGTAACATTGTAATAATAGTGAATGGGTGAATTTTCACCCAGAGGAACGTACTGTCCGTCCATCAGGAGATGGCAGTGAGAAACTTGTAGGTACCACGTGATCTCCCTTCTACGCGCTACACGTCTACCGCTATTGGCCGAATCGCGCGACAAACACGGAAACGTGCCTATTAGTGCGACTGGAACACAGAGATGTGGTGACGCTGAGCGCCTATGTCGACCGTTCCTGTCAGAACGTAAGCGTAAGAGTGGGGTCCGCAGTCTGGCGTCTAGAGTGGGGTCTCGCAGTCCCCCTGCACCCCACTGTTGAAAATCACTGCCATCTCCTGATGGACGGACGATACGAGGGTTTAATTCGAAACTAAAAATACATTTTTCTTACTCAGAATTATTGTGTAGACAATCTTTTCATTTCTACTAAATTCATAACGTATTGAAGAACTATTACATTTTGTGTTTTGGCATCTACAGTGGGTGTAAAAAGTATTCGTACACCATTAAAAATCAAATAACTTTTTTAAAATTAGACCAAACGACTTGAGTTCTTTTGAGATGTTAAAAGGATTAGTTTACTAGGTAATGTGTAAATAATTTTTTCTAAAAATTCATAGCTGACTGGAAAACAGTTACATCTTTTATTTTGGCTTTTAGAAAATTGTAGGACGGTCGTTTCTATACCACTTGGACGCATCTAATGCAAGATGGAGAAATAAAAAATTAAAAAAAACTGGTGCACCGTTTTTAACTCTATAAAATTATTCAGAATAGGAATAAGTGTCCCTGTAGCTCTTGTATTTTGTAATTTATACAGACAATTTTTATTTTGCATAAAACTCCACAGTCTGATTATAACAGATAAACAAGGATATCCTAGTTGAGATATGGAATCAAACAATTGACTTGAAGGATCGATGTGGTTGCGTGAATCCTTTCGACACACTTCACCGGCGGTGCGCCGCCATTTTGCAGCGGGGAACACACGTCGTCCATTAAAGTCCACCTTAATCATTTCTCGCGACGCGATCGCCAGCTTCGTCGCCCCATAAATAACCTCGGTTGCATCTGATAAATTGCAGCCCGTTTTATTTTATCGCCGCAACGGCAGCTCTAAAGAACGTATCGCGTCGCCCTTAAAACCGCACACTAATTCCGTCCTGCGTTTGAACAGTGCCCGCGAATTTTCCACAAGCCGGGTCAGCGCGTTGCCACGGAGAGTTCCACGTTGGGGCTGCAGTGGATTATTATTATTACACGCGACTGATCCATTAGACAGGTCCAACAGATTAAATAATGTAGCGTATATAATCGCGAAAAATTGAAAAAATACATTAGCACGTCGAATGGGACGGGGGCCATCGATGACCTCATGCAATTAACCGTAAATAACTAAATAAGCTTTCGTAAAAATGACGATCGGAACATTTGAGCCTTGCGACATCAGATGATCCAGCAAATGTAGATGTTGCAAAAGATAAATGTGGCGACATAAAAAGCGTTCAATCATGTTCGTGTTTCTAATTGGCGTCGTAATTTCCATTCCTTATAGTTTCGTTATCTAGGGTTAAAGTTTATTGCCATAAAATGAATGCCACTGAATTTTACTAGGTTATAGTGGGAGGTAAGAACTTCATTACCAAGTAACTAGCAATTGTTATTAAAAACTTGATTGCGGATTTTATGTATTTATGGTAAAAATGAGAAGATGCAATTTAAAGTAGGAGTCAGTATAAAAGAATTTAAGAGGTTCTATGTATAAGTCCCAGCTTATTAAAATTATTAAAGGAAAAATGGAATTTCTACTTGGCTCCTGCTCATTTTAATGTATGCTAATGATTTTTATTTTGCATAAAAATCCGCATTCTATTAATAAAGTTGATTGTTTCTATGAATGAAATAGGTGAAACTTGTCTAAATCGCAATTGGGTCGAATTGAGTCAGGATTAATAAAGTTTGTAATGTTCGAAAGAAAAAAAAATTACTGTGATGGTAATAGCTAAACCATATAATTGTTGCCTTATTTTATTATGCAATATACAGGGTGGTCCTCTTAAGTAAGGTCACCTAAATATCTTTTCAAAAAATTTTCTACGTAACGTGCATAGTGTCAAAAGACCAATATCTGGGAAGAATATTTTTTCTCCAAGGTCATTTTTTTCGAAGTTATCAAGATCATCGTTGTTTTTTGACACATAACTACATGGTTTTATTATTGCATCGTGTAGCTGATCGAAAGATATATTCAGATATGTATAATAACATGACCTTGAAATGACCTTGGTCTTCAAAAATTAAAGTTTAACGTTACACTTATGTCGAATATTTTTGGTTAAGACTTTTGAACTTGTGAATGCGAAGAAAATAATTTTTATCACACTAAAAATATCGATCATCCGATGTGTTAAGACAACACTGACTTTCTCATAAGTTATCATCTTCAGATATGTTCAAAATATAGAATAGAAAAGTATAGATCTTTCAGTTGTTTCGAAATTATTATCAGCACAAGCTCTAATTATTCAGTTTTTCATGTCCTCTGGTGCAGTTGGTCGTTTATGATAAACTATTTGATTCTAGTTCTAGTTCAGTTCAAACAGTATGTCGATTCATTGATAAATTTAAACTGCACAGGATTTCAAACCGTTAGGTACCATCAGTATTACGATAGTAAACACGATTCTTGGTCAAAGCCCGCGATCTCGATAGACAACAGTTTCACGTGAAACTTTAATTTTCGAAGATCAAGGTCATTTCAAGGTCATGTTATTATACATATGTGAATATATTTTTCGATCAACTACACGATGCAATAGTACAAAAAATGTAGTTATGTGTCAAAAAACACCGATGACCTTGATAACTTCGAAAAAAATGACCTTCATAACTCTGAAAAAAATGACCTTGAGGAAAAAATATTCTTACCAGATATTGGTTCTTTGACACCATGCACATCATGTAAAAAATATTTTTTGCATCACAATAAGCTGAAGAGATATTTACCGGTGGCCTTACATAAAAGGACCACCCTGTACAGGGAGGATTGTATTCTTCCCAGAGGCGACTGTGCTTTCGGTACACGTTCAAAATCGTAGATTCTAGCACGAAGGCGGTGGATTTAACTCGTTCGAGCCTACCTCTCATGCATCGGCACTTCGCGCCGATAAATCCACATCGTTGCACCGGTTGAGACGAAGATTCGTCGCAGCAGCCATTCCGGCAAACAACGGCACGCGTCGGGAAAATTCCCGTCGCAGGCTTGTCCCCATAAATTTCCCATGGTCGTTACGGCAGCCAGAGGCGAGCCACGATAAAACGTCAATTTTTATTAACACGCTGCCGCCCCGGTGCCGCGAGCTCGAATTTACAAAGCCGACAGGAGAGAGCTGTTTCGCGAGTTTCGCGGCGGGAAAAGGGATCGATCCGATGCAACATCTGTTACACAAGCCCTGTTCCCTTCCGAGACGCGTGTGCAAGCTTCACTCGAAGTGCAACTATTCACGCGTGCAGCAACACCGTCGTTTCGACTTGCATCGAAACTTCCCGGAGTTTCTTATCTGTCGCGGCTCTATTTATCGTGTCGCTGAGTTTCGCGAATCTGCACGCGACCTCGAGACCGTATTTCGCGAATAACACGGCAGTCGCAATGCTGTAGACCTGTGAGAAAACCACGAAATTTTCCGAAATCGAATTTCGTCTTCCTCAACCCCTTGCGCTACAATATCGAGTCAGACTCGTGATTTCAAACAAAATCTTTTAGAGAATTGGGTATGTCGTATACTCCATTTCTACTAGGAATGTTGAAAATGTTTGAGAGACAATAAACGCATAGGCATGTAGAATTGTGTATACAGGGTGCCCCATTTATGATTGTAAAAAATCTCGAAGACATGTGATTTTAAACAAACAAACTGACGCATGTCCTTTAGTGTTTCGAGTGGGGAGTCAAATGGCACTACTAGTTTTCTAATGTGTGGACGTTTTCAAGGTTATTTCAAGGTCATTTTGTCTTTTTTATCATAAACTCATATTTTTTTTTTCGGAATCATATTCTACGTAAAAAAAAATGCACAAGTTTTGTTTGAAACATTTTTTTTGTAAGTTTGTAAGAACTTTATTGTGTTCATGAGTCTTTTATTAAACGAATTAAAAATGTCGATCATTTATTATGATGTTCTTAAATTAAATGAAAAATCTTCCAGAAGAAAGTAACGGTGTCATTTTAATAGAAAAACAAAATTATCCTTGACATAAACATGAAAAATCAGCTAAATATCTTAAGAAATCCGTTATTTATTTTTCTCGATTTATTTTTGCATGTAGAATCATCCTCTGTCCGTTTGTACATGTTATAAAGTATTATTGACGGGAGTAGATTTGACAGAATAACAAGATTTTACAATTTCTTTGTTAAAAATCTTTCAATACATTTGTTCTTTCATCTAGCAAGACTTACATTCTACTATACAATATTAATGCAAATTCTAAATATGCATCTATCAGTTCGATATTATCCACTACATACAAGATACTATAATTTATAAGTCATAGTAACTTGCGAATTGTGCATGAAAAGTAGCCTTACAAAATAAATTTGTGAAGAGTCGTATATCATATGTGTTTAATCGTGCGCAGGCTGCTGGTTGTTATTGGTTTGTCTCGCAAAGAATTCAAGTTTCTCGTAGAAATGTTATGAAACTTATGGTACATCTGCAGTTATAACGGGGACGCTTAAGCTCCGCGAAGTCAAGATAGGGCAAACACTGAAACTTTTAAACAATCCTTGCTCCTTATTAGAACAAGAATCTCGAGGTTCAATATTTAAACCTTAACTCAGACACCGACACTGTCCGCTAAGAATTTTATGTAATTATTTGATTTCAACTAGTTACACATAGCATTCGATTTCTTCAAAACTGGTTACCGATTAATCATGGTTGGGTATCGTTTGTTCAGTTTGATATCTCGAATCAGACAATGCCTATTATCAATTACTGTTCGATGCGAATTTCGGGAGCGACGCGCGGATGACTCGTGTCCGCTTAAGGTTGTAAATCTTAAGCCCGGTTGTCGCGGACGCGTCGACTCCGAATTCACCTATTCACTACCCGCCAAATTAATCTTGGATAGCCGGTTCAATGATGAGTTTGATATGTGAATTATTGGGATTATGGGTAATAATTACTAAATAATTCCACGTCTCTACTTTACGACTTATACTTTATTACAAGAGAACTGGAAGGAACGTCTTTACTACGCGACTCGATTACATAGTATGAATGCTAAGGAGCTGTTGGCCGAATATCGGTGGACGCGCTGCAACAAAGTAAATCGCTCCTACCTCCGAACTCTAACAACGTTTCATTCGTTTCTTTGCAGCTTCGTATAGCGTTGATTCAATCTTGCACAGCGGAGATATACGAAATTGTAAGGATGGTAGGCGGGAATATGGGCAAAAGAGCGGAAATCGGTGACAGAGCTTTAATTCGTTTCACGTTCCATCGACAATTGATTGATTTCAAAACGTTGGAAAAACACATACTTTTCTTAAACAGAAGGGCATCCGTCGCTAATAACCTTGGCAGTTGATGCGACGCTAAAACAATAAAAGTAAAAAAAAATAAAAAGAAGGTTATCAGCGCTTGATGGTGTGGCGGGGTGCCGATATTCGAATGTTACACGCGGTCCAAACGCACACCCACACCGTCCATACTCTCACACATCCATACGCTCACAAAACATCTAACATGAATCTTGTGAGAATTAGCGTTTCGCCCAAAGGCTGCTAGAGGATTCTTCAGTAAGGCTAATCTAGCAGACCTTGCCTTATACGCGCGGAAGTGCGCGACGTTCAACTCCACTCGGATTCTATGAATTTGATTACTTCGATTGTATGAGATCCTGAATGAACTTGATTTCGACTTCGAGAGACTCGTTTATCACGCTCGAATGCGTCTTCGTTCGTTTTCGTTGATCTATATGTCGTGAAAGCTTCCCTTCAACTGACTGAGCGTCGGGTTTTTCGTGAGGACCCTTCGTTGTATCGTGAAGGCGTTCCTCTATTTTGGATGTGAATACGGTGGCGCCCATTGCCATGCAGAAGAAATGCACTGATTGGTTCCTGCCGAACGTTGTGTAGCGGCACACGGTTGGCGACCGTAATAAGTAATAACCATTCTGAAGGTCCGCTTGCAGATGTTAGGGATTAGGCCGAGGTCGACACTCGGTAACTTGAGAACCGTACTTGTCAGTAAGGAATGTCCTTCGTTAGTACTAGATTTATGACGCGTGTAACTCTTAAGAAGGCAAAATATACGATATTTAGACGATGTTGTTTAACCTCTTGTCCTACCCGCTAACTCCCGATTGCTCGTGCCATAATAAACAAGAAGGTCGGTCACGCGTCGAGCTATTTAGCTGTTTAGCCGTGTGCTCGAACTTGCGCAAAATGTATGCGTCTTATGACATGTATATTTCGGCGCAACGAAAGGAATTGTGAAATAATAAACACGTTTGGGCACAAGTAATACTTTTAAGATGTCTGGGAAGTAATTATGATCAATTCATCGGTGAACGAAAATGATTTATAATTTAAAAGTGGATAATGTATCAGTAACAATTTGTAAATTAGTACTTAATTTAAATTAATGATGTTTTGAGAAAACTCGTAGAAAATTAGTAATCTTCGTGTTAGTGTTGTTTACGTTTGTCACGAATGAAGTAATACCACGAACCAGGCACGCGTTGTTTACGTTTGGTCCGAACGAAGTACCACGAGCCAGGCTCGTGTTGTTTACGTTTGTCACGAATGAAGTAATACCACGAGCCAGGCACGCGTTGTTTACGTTTGGTCCGAACGAAGTACCACGAGTCAGGCTCATCCTTATTGTTTTTTTCAAGATAAAACAAGGGTTGCTGTACTTTGTCGAAAACTCCACACCCTAGAGATATCGGGAAATACCTGATTCCCTTCCTCGACTCTTTTACAACATGCCGTCTTCCTTCAGGTATGAAGGTACGAACCGCCGCCGCCGTGTTTGGGATCGCTTTTAGTTCTAATTGTGCGCCCGTCTTGTAGACACCTCCGACAACCTCATCCGATATTCAAATATACATTTCTTCCACCGTATTCAAACATAATTATTTTCACATAACCTCTCAACAGTTTTTGTCCCAAATTACTTACCACGAGTCTCACTCGTTGTTGTAGGACAAGGGGTTAATCGTCGAATGTAGTCTCTTAGTCACTAAAGCGCCATAAATAAAGTCCAAAGAAAGAACTTTTGTGTACGGTTCTCTTGCGACGGAATAATTGCTAACCTTCGGAACAATGAACGACGACTAAACCGACTTTGCAACATCGATCCAATGTAATACCGCGGAATATCAACGTAATAGGAATCCGAACAGTGCACAAGAGTTAATGCACTGTTCATAGAGGCAACTATAATTTCAATATATGAAGTTCTAATACGCTACAAAGTTAACTGACATTAAGTACTAACTGACACGATGTTAAGTAGCCTTAGAATTTTGTATTAACTTTGTAACGATCCATCTACTTATAAGCTGCCCGCTTATTAACAGAACATTGTCCAATATTAAAAATCCTCCAAATAAGATGCATTTAAATCTATCAATTCTTTTTCACATATTTTCGAATATACTTCTTTGTTAATGCTCATATTGGACTTGATATAAATAATTAACAATCTAAATAGGTAGTTAGAACACTAGAATTTCGAAGGAACACAAATATCGTAAGTTGAAGGTTAATAGTAATGGTTAAACTATGGACTTTATATAACTTATTAAAAGAAGTAATAACGAGACTTAGGATATTATGCGTTTGAGATAAAACTGAGTAAGTAGAATTTAAAATAATTGGAAAATTGAAAGACTTTGAGAGTACTAATGTATTATTTCCAACGTATTAAAATTATTAATGAAAGACACACATTTCTACAGAATTCCTGTGTCTAACGATTAATCCACAAACATTTCATTTGTCACAATGATCTGCAGTCTAATAATAATGAATATTTCACTGATCGGGTTTTTGCGATCATATGCCAACAAAATAGGAAATAATTAATTTCCAACACCAAACAAATAGTTCAAAACCAAAATTACCGGTGCTCACAAATTGCGTGATCATCATGATCAACAAGCAACACACAATCTATACGTACAGTATCAGCTAATGACCTTGTCCGGTTGAACAAGCGTTCACGTGGGACGTAACGGTGCGAAACGCGCAATTTGAGAGACTAATTTTTTCATTTTCGGAATGTTGTGCAACACCGCGGCCATCGATTCAGGCAGTTTCGTCTAACAAGCTCCACGGTTTCCCCTTCCATCGAATGGTCCGTTCGTTGACGGGGACTAATGGGTTTTCAAAATAGAATTTTTCAATCGCGCGCCGCTTTCAACGCGGCGCTCAGCCGTCGGAACGACGACGGGCCAAAATCACCCGGTATAACAATTTTGTCCCGGCGGCGTGCATTTTTCAGGGAGCGATCGCGATCCGCTTCGACGGTGCACTCGGTCGTTTTTCCGGCGGGTAAAAAATGCGGCACCCGAAGTCGATGATGGCCTCATATCCGGCGACGCGAAAATGTCTGCCAAATCACGTTGGCTTCCGACCCCTCTTCAGACCCTTGGCCACCCACACGGGACCCTGTTCGATCGAAATCTGCAATTGTTTAATCCCGAACAGAGGTGTGACTATCGAATATCGATATCTTATCGACATCTTATTGATACTTAAATGATACATCGATAATATCGTTCAAATATCGCTAAGGCAAATTAAGAGAGGAGCTGATATTAACACATTATGTAACGGCGATTATTCCATAATTTTTGGAAGTCTATGGCCTACGGCTGAGGATTTTTTAATCGGTCGTTCAATAGCAACAGAAACGACAATCATAAATCACGGACTCAGCGTTGGTAACGTAATTTAATAATTTCGTTTGGGATTATTGTGCCAAAGATTTTTAAGCTTCCATTTGCTACAGCTATTGAAAATTCTATCAATAGGCATCCGGTAGATAAAGTGTTAAGGAAGTTTTTTTGGTTTTCCGAGACTGTTTTTTACGAATTAGTAAAAATTTTATTTCATAAGAACTACTGAACTTTTTGCATTCGGATACTGTACACGTATTTATCGTTATTTGGAGTGCACAGGTAATTTTCATTCGAGTAAAAATAATCAAAATTATATGTGTTATACATAATTTTGAGAGAAAATGTTTTGAAAAGCATATGTTGACCGTTGGCATGATTTCGGTCCTTCTGCTGCTTGCAAACAAAAAAATGGGAAGGTATATTAATAAGTATGAATGTTGCTATGATCTGAACGAAAATGAATAATGAATTTTGGTTATTTATAAAATGGCGGCATTGTGAACTCAAATTGCAGAGTTTTTTTATATTCTACCGCCTTCAACTCAAACAAAAATAAATCGAGTTTAATGATCAATTATTATACTTTATCTCGACGACTCCTGTAGTCTGTTTCTGAACATTTAAGTGAAATATTCTATAGCTTGGAGAATAATATAATTTGTTGCATATTTGATATTTAACTTTGTCTGTGTGTATATTAAAACAAAAGTTAGATTTGTACGAATTAAGACTATTTCGTATTAACTGGCTCGCAGCAACGCGAAAATATAGCATACCACGCTGAAGTTGTATTAGTTAATGTGAATGATACCCTTTTAGAAATTTGATAATTTGTGTATTTTTGTTCCGAAAAATCTGATTGAAAAGAACGGTGAACTTTCTGGTTAGATCAAGCTGAACAGTGTATGAAAATGGAAGAGACTGTTTTTAATCTTTTTAGCAGGTCTTACTCATTGGTAGTCGATGCGCATTGGCAGTTGACAAAGCCGATTAATAGGCTACGGGTCGATAAACGCCGGCAGTAAAAACCCGATTAATAAGCTTCCGGTCTTAAGATGCTATGATCCTCGACAGCATTTTCTCCACCATTGGGTGAAAGTCGAACACTCGACTATCGATCACTGTTATCGGAGAAATGTTGCACAAAAATCCATACATACTGCTGCTAAAAAATATTTGGCTGAATTTTCTTTTGGAGGACCAGATGTTTTTAACTTTTTTGAACTCTTTTTTAAATCTTTTTTATGTAATCCTGTAGATATCGATGCAAACGTTACGAAAATGTAAGTATTATTGTTAGGAATTCACTGGTTTATAAATTATACGTGTGTAAACATGAGCAATTTAAACGTTTTTGACAGGTTAGAGCGTCGCCATATTGGATATTCTTTTGGTGGTAGAGGTTTGCTGTTGAGCGCATGCGCTGGATAGATGGTGGGTGTTCATCACATCGGCTAAATAGTACTGAGTGGTATAGTCCAAGTTGATTTGGGGTTAGTTGAAAGAGCTCAACTTTACACGCGTATAACTTCTGAATCAGTGAACTCCTGGTAATAAGACTTTCACTGACTGCGTAAAAGAAAGTTAAGGAAAATTGGTCCTTCAAAAGAAAGTTTAACCAAATATTTCACCACATGTTGAAATTGATCTAGTCAAACTGAAACATTTTTTATTATATATTGCACTTCTCACTGTGAATACACTGCAGCTGATTATGTAAATTTTTAAATCCAGTAGATATCAATTTTATTTTTCTTCGAGGAAATAACGAACGATAAAGAAATTCGAATCAGTATAACTGGAAAATAAATTCTAGCAAAAAGTTGTTAAATGCGTCAGGAGCTCTCCAACAGATAAAACACTCGTCCGAAGAGTAGTCATCGGTTGATGCAGACTGCTGTTTACTTTATGGAGAGCAAAGTGAGGAAGACATTAATATCGGCAGACTAAGAAACTCCTCACGGTCGAGGATAAAGTTAGGACGCCATTAAGTCTCGTCAACTGTATGCGTTTTATTGTATTTCACAGATTCGCATACGTCGCGAATGCATAAAAGCCTTATACGACTTCCCATAAAATTAAATCGACTTTCATCACGGGGAATACGATGTGGAAACCGTGTATCACACAGACCTGGTCGCTGTTAACGAACTCCTTGATAAACTAATGTCTTTGTCAGAGAGTTGAGGCTGTCACGGCCCGGCATCGTACAGTTCTTATTCTAGAGGCTTTCGGGTGTAAGCCGTGTCCTTGTGGAATTGTTTTCCCAACGTTCCGCAAGCATTTCAGCCATCATCAGGGGTTCGAAAGACACACTGATACTTGTGTGTGCCTTGTGGTTCTCCTCTAATATAATGGTGCTTGCTCATGTTTCGGTTCATTGCTTATCAATCAAAAGATATTTTTAATTAGTCTGTTGAACAATTGAAAAACAGAGAGCAGGGAGTCCCAGATTGGGTTCGGATGGTGGCCTGTATCCCTGTTGATGTTAAGAGGGTGTTTCAGTATCTCCAATGTTTCTCGGTATTTTCTTGGAAAGTATCCTTTGGTCTATGCTATAATTTGATTAGTTTCGTTGAAGAGTATTTTGTGACCTGTTGTTTACTGGTGTTCTGCAACAGCTGATTGAATGTAGCACAACATGGTGCATCGCTCGTGTTCCTTGAGTCGTATGCTCACACTTCTCCTAGTTTCGCTAATACAAATTTTTCCGGATAATTATTTAGAAAGTACCACTCACCTCCGATTGTGATGAAGTTTAAATATGTTATAGATTTCGACATTTTGAACAACTTTTTCCTTTTCCAATATAGGAGGGTCGCTTTTGGTTTTTGAGATATTCACAAAAAACTATTGCTAATACTGTATTGAATTTTCCGTATTGTGGCACGCTCCGTGACAACGTAAGGCTGCTCCGGTGCGGCGTCTGTTTACTTTTTTTTTGCAAACACGTTGTGGGGATGAGAGGAAAAACAGGGTTTCACTCCATATAGGGTGAGCTTCCAATTTTGAAAGACTACTCCTGAATTTTCGTATGCGTGGTCGGTACGGCCTAACGGCCGGTCCTCTCCGTCCCCTCCACGGCCTAACCACAACTCATTCTATTCGCATAATCTTTGCATTGTAGCTATTATCCAGAATTTGATCTAGTAATGGAAAAATCATGTGAATAGAATGAGTTTTGGTTAGGTCGTGGAGGGTGCAGAGATGGCCGGCCGTCAGGAAAATCCAAGAGAGAAAATTCAATACAGTATTAGCAATAGTTTTTTGCGAATATCTCGAAAACTAAAAGCGACCACCCTATATTGGAAAAGCAAAAAGTTGTTCAAGATGTGTAGCTTCATAACATGTTTCAATTTCATCAAAATCGGAGATGAGTGGTACTTTCTAAATAATTACCCTTTTCCGCATGAACAAGGTATTTTGTAAACTAGCGCCGACAAAAGCTGCGGTTTTGGATCTTTGGGAGAGTTGAGCACCTGCTTAATTTTGTTGTGCGTAATAATAGATTTTAATTGTTCAGCTAACCAATTAAAAATATCTTTTGATTGGTAAGCAATGAGCCGCAACATGAACAAGCTCCAGTATATTAGAGAAACATAACGAGGCACATACAGTCAGTCCCATTAATATTCGTACACTCTTAAAAGACGATAACTTGTTTAATATTGGACCATACGACTTGGACTTTTTTGAGAAGTTAGAATAATTAGTTTACTACATGACGTGAAAAAGAAATTTTAAAACAATTGCAATTGATCGGTATTGTAGAGAAAATACTAAAAGTTGTGTTATACAATTTTTTTATGTGGCTTATATTGAAAATTTAAAACATCCATTTTGTAGATCTGTATCAATCGTATACATTTTCAAATTTTCATCCAATTTGGATTACGTGGAAAACAGCGACAGGCATCGAATGACGTAAGAATCCTTCGATTTATTACAGTTTATGGCCGAAAATTGTGAATAGCTGCAATTTTTACCATCGTCAAACAGTTGTAGCTCATTGCACCGTTTACCGATTTTGGTGAAATATTCAGAGTGTATACAGTTGACACAAATCTACAAAAGGTATTTGTTGAATTTTCAATATGGGCCCACATAAAACAGTTATAAATAACAACTTTTAGTATTTTCTTTGTAATTTCGACCAATTACAATTTTTTCAAAATTTCTGTTTTTCAACGTGTAGTAAACTAATTGTTCTAACTTCTAAAAAAAAAATCCAAGTCACATGATGCAATATTAAAAACGTAATCGCCTTTTAGAGTGTACGAATATTAATGGAAGTGACTGTACCAGTATCACTGTCTGTCGACCTCCTTCCTTGCGAAACGTTGGGAAAACAATTCCACAAGGACACGGCTTACACCCGAAAGCCTCAACAGTAAAAAAAAAAAACAGCTAGTAAAAAAAATCGTTTGTCTCTATTTTTAGTCTTATTGTTTATATCATTGTTATAATATTCCAGAACAATGTAGCACAATCTTAGCACAACTCAGCACAACTGTTGAAATATTTATTTCGACAAGTGGGGGGCTAACTTCTAGAAGTCCCGAAAATCGATTATCACCAGTTTGCTGGTCCCGGTGATAACATCATCTCCCCCCGCATAGTCGCGGATCAAGGCTGGTAAATCGGACGGAAGAAAGCGCGCGAGCACGAATTCTTCTTTCACAATCTGTAGGATTAGATGAGGCGTCTCCCCGCTGAAAAATGGCTGGAATCAATCGAGTTATCCGGGTCGACGATAAATCCCAATTTCACCGCAGATCTAATATTCCATATGACTGTCGCCTGTCAGTATCATTCCTTCTCTCCACCTCCTACTCCTCCTCTCTCTTTTGCTCTTTCTCATTCGATCTCTGTCTATTCATTAGGAGCGAAGTTGCCAATATCTCATAGTTTAAGAAACTTTTGACACGCGGTAGAGGATTTAGCCGGATAAGATGGTAAAAAATGCTCTTGAACCAAATAAAACGGCCTATTGTTTTTGTGAATTGATAAATGTTTAACTGTACTTATAAACATAACTTGTACCTCATTATAAGAAATTCAGTATTAGTACAAATCAGATGAACTGAAATTAAATTTGGCACAAATCAAATCGCAATTTTTGCTCCGTGTTATTGGACGATTTACTGTACTTACAAAATACAGAAAATGTGAAGGCTTCAATTCTGCATTAGTTTTCCGCGGCAAAAACGTTGAAAAATGTGGTTTTTATTCTTTCGTTTAACCGCAGGGCACGTCACCAAAAAATCTGCAAAATATTCATGAACAATACAGTGATACCGTAACGATATAAGTGATTTCGCTCTTAAATTTCAATGCGAAATCCGCATTTTTCCGAGTTCATTCAGGTTTTTGACTTTTTACAAGCAAGATTTTCAACTTAAAAATCCGAATTAATTGCAGGATATGTATTTGGGTATTCAACATATGTAAGATTTTTTCAGAATTTTTGCGTATATGACTACATACTGAAAATAGACCAAAAATTCATTTTTCCCATTTCACCCTATAACTGCCCTCCGGGTCTAGATACAGCGTTAAAATTTTACACATGTTTCTTCTCGATGCCCAATCGAATGGCTCATAGAACGTTTAAGTTTAGTCCAAGGGCATTTTTCACCATCTTATGGGGTTGTACCCTTTGCATTTTTCGGAAAGTTTTTATAATTTTTTCGTATGCGCCATTCGTTTCGGTAATTATTTCCTTTGTTATCATATCCCATTAAGGGGAGGCATTCTAGAGAAAAATCGATTCTTAGTTACTTTTCAGGTAATTTTTAAACTACTTGGTCTCATACAAATTTTGACGCTGAAGTGAGTAGTGCTAAAGAGTTTCGCCAGCAAGGAAATCTGTTAAATCCATACCCTCAACCATGTAGTATTACTTGCATATACAGGGTGGTCCTTTTAAGTATGGTCACATAAATATCTCTTCAGCTTATTGTGATGCAAAAAATATTTTTTACGTAATATGCATAGTGTCAATTGTCGAGTCTTGGTCAAAGCCTGCGATCTCGATAGACATCAGTTTTCGGTAAAACTTTAATTTTCGAAGATCAAGGTCATTTCAAGGTCATGTTATTACATACATCTGAATGTATTTTTGATCAGCTACACGATGCAATAATAAAATAATAAAAAATGTAGTTACATGTCAAAAAACACCGATGACCTTGGTAACTCCAAAAAATGACCTTGGAGAAAAAATAGTCTTGCCAGATATTGGTCCTCCGACATCATGCACATTACGTAAAAAATGTGCCAATGTCAATGTGAACGGTTTCTTGCACGTTATAAATCGGCCTTAAATGTATAAAGATCCGCAGTCTGTATATGGAATATTATTTTTCAAATTTGATATCTAAGAACTGTAGAGCAAAATAAAAGCTTACCACTGGTTTGTAAATTCTCTTGCGTCTCGTTGTGTATCATAACTTTGATTCGAATATTCATGACAAATGCCCGTTCCCATCGTTCCGGTTCGAGATTCTCATAGTTCGGATTCCAAATTCGGCCCGATCAATTCAGCGTTCGATTAAACAAAAGGCAACGGGACAAATAAATTAATCTGCGTTCCAGGCAATCACCCTGCTCCTCGTGTGCACGATATTCCTGGGCTGCTGTGCGAGCCATGCGATGCTCTACCGGATGTCCGCCTACTCCCACTTAGAGGATTCAGCCAACCCTCTCGCAAGTATCCAGCCAAATTCCTAAGAAACTGACTCGACGTTGCTCTGCCTGTTTAAGGGGGGATTCTCGTGTGAAGTAGGACAATCGACTATTTTAACATTTTTTTTCTAAAAAACTATAAGTTATAAAAGTTTATCATTTTATTGGTACAAAGATACATCCAAGAATCGATTATATAGTTTAATAGTATGTGTACACGTATGTGTTTATCAGTTATCATATCATCATATCACCATTGGTAACTTGCAATGCACTTTACAAGATAATATAAATGTAGAACTATTCGCAGTAGAGTGAGGACAGTTTGACTATTTTTTTTTAATAAAATGGAAATAAAATGCGAGTTCAGTAGCTTTCCCTTCCTTCGTGCTTCATGAAAATCGAGAGATTATGTATATCTTACTTCCGTGGATATAAGTATTCAATTTGGGGATCGCGAGAGATCACTCGTGGTCACATTTAATAAAGCATAACAGAAATGTAATTACAAAACCTTACGGAGAGTGTAAGAGGAACTCTGTTCGGTTAGATTTGAATAGTTATAAGTGATAAAACTGTTAGAAAACGTGTATAATATACATTTGAATTGTACGAGCGAAGTGAGCGAGCGTCGGAGGAACAAGCGAGCGTCGGAAGAACAAGCAAGCGTCGGTGTGCGAGACTGCGTCGGGCACAGTGATGCCAGAATCGTGGAACCGAGGAACTTTTGCCCCTCTGGTGGATCCTCCGACTGGACCCCCCACTCTGACGTACCGTCGTCGCCTTACGTTGTTTCTTACTGCGCACGCGCTATACACAAGCATACCTCGACCCCGTGAGTCGAATAGGCAGCTCACACGGACAGACTAGAGGTACGCTTGTGTGTAGCGCGTGCGCAGTAAGAAACAACGTAAGGCGACGACGGTACGTCAGAGTGGGGGGTCCAGCCGGAGGATCCACCGGAGGGGCAAGTTCCTCGGTTCCACGATTCTGGCATCACTGGTCGGGCATGCAGCAGCGTGAGCGCAGTTTGGAATGGTATGCCGTGAGAGAAGGATACGTGTGACAAATAAGTATTATGCATATATATATATATGAAAGTTGGTTATTCCAGTTTACAAACTCTCCATTAGTGGTTTATTCTCAACAAGAACTTTTGGATCGGTTGAGAAACTTGCAATTTAAAAATTCATAGTTGCCAACTTGGAAACGCAATTTTGGATGATTGTAGAAATTCAAATTTTTGATTACTGTACAAGATTATCAGAGCACCGAATAATCTCGCTCGTTTTTGTAACAGTGTTCTCTTTTACAATGTAATTCAAACAGTGACCGTTACGGTCAAAGTCCAACGTCTATGTACAATGTCAACGGCACAAAATAACAACACAATAAATTACCTTACAAAATGATTGAGATCAATCGGTTTCGAATTATCATTAAAACGCGGCGAGATCAACGCGTTGCGTCGTGTATTCAAAGTCTGTTCGCGAGCACTTGCCGAGCACGGCGTTTAGAAAAACTAGATAGAAGAGGTCTTACTGTTACCGAGAGCGGTCGACAGAAGAAGAAGGAAGCGTAACGGCTCTCGGTCGCGAGAGCCCGCGAATTCGTCATGACGTCATTATCACCAACGATAAAGGTGGCTCTGTCCCATTTAGGCCTCTATTACCAATTAATAGATGGCCTACCCTGTATCGTTAGAATAGACTCTATCCCGCTTCTCTCTTCCCGCCTCTCGCCAGTCGTTATGCGAGCGAACGTCTGCCTGACGCCGCGGCTCGCTCGCTCAATCCCAAACAACTACAGTACAAAAGAAAAGAACTTTCCGATGCTTACTTGTCTTAATTGGACATTTCATACGAAACAACCTAATGTAATCGTTCTGAAAAGGTTAGGAAAACTTAAAATTTGCATAAAGGACCGAACTCAACAATAATACTATAATTACGTGATACACCCAGACAATTGCAGCATATCTCAACGAATTATGCGTTGTAGAAAATTTTGAAATAAAAGAGAGAGAATACTTTGGGTAGCAAGGGGTTGAATGAATCGTAGAGATTCAGATATTTATTTTTGTCCAGAAATCCGAAAAAACTGTAAGGCTCGTCAGTCGGCGGGCCGTTGCGACATATGTCAGAGGTGGAACCGGTAATTTCGGTTCATGAAAAAGTAAAGACAAATAGAGGGAAGGTGGCGTGGGTGTATGATTGTGAAGAAACGGTTTTCGCGGCGGTCTCGCGCGTCCAACGAGATCGTTGCAGCGGGAAGAATTTACGAGGCAACGTAACCGGTCGGCCTGAACGGATATGCGGACGGGGCTAATCCGGAAATCTGAAATGTTCAGCGATTTACGGGGAGTACGGCCGATTTTTATGGACCGTACGCGGAAATCCGGCGGAATCTGTGCACGAGATTCAAACGACTCTTTATCGTACGTTCGTTTGCGCGACTTCGCTCCGGGCCGAATTTTCACTCCGGCTCCGTTAACGAAACACTGACAAGTTAACACGTTCGCCATCACCGTCACACATACACACCCAGGACAAATCTATCTATAAGACATATAAGATAATTAATGAAAAGTATATACTGGTAAAAACTTTCTTTTTTCCCATTCCTAATTGTTAAGGACAGATTTATGGTTAGTTAAAGCTCTTCGTACCACATACGTTTGTATGTATTTCATGCGTTGATAACTACAGTATTTCATCGATAATCGTCGCCACCACGGGTCCGACCGGCGACAATTAATGTTCAGATAATACTATTCTCTGACTTGTGCCGAACGTAGAAAAGGACAGCGAAGCTCGAGAGGCGTCGGTCGCCGAGATGTGTAGTATAATAAGGGTCGAGTATATCGGTGTGAAAACAACACCTAACCCAGGGACAAAACTTCTTTATTTTTTAATATTTCTTGATGGAACTTTCACCAACATATTCGTGACATTTTCCTAATGCAAATGATACCAAATAAGATATAATTCCGATGGTATTTACTTGAGTCATGGACGATGAGATTTTCGGAAAATTATTGTAAATACGATTCGAATTATATCGTGTTTGGCATTATTTTAATCAGAAAAATGCCACAAATATACTGGAGATAGTCTCATCAAAAAATTACAAAAAAGAAAATCTTCGGAGATTATTTATTAAGAAACTCAATGCTATCGGTTGTCTACAAGCTCTTTGTAAAATTTGAAAGCATCGCATCATTTCAGACTCCAGAAGTACAACTAAATAATCTCTAGTCGTGGAGTAATAATCTACCATAAAAGCAACTTTATGACAAGCAAACATATTCGTTCACTGTCGTTGGCGAAATTATATTGTAAACCTATATCCACACTGAAGCAACATCGAGCGACTTCTTGTTGCTTCTTCTTTCTCTTTTATTCATTAAAAGCGGCGATTTTTTCAAGCTACATGCTAGATCAACTAAAAGTTTTTCGTTGTTGCTGCAGTGTGAATATAATTACAACAGAATTCGAAGAGTATCCCGTGTAATAACCATGGTGGAATAACGTAACTTCAATAATACATATAGGACGCATTGAATACTTTTTCCAAGGTTCCATTAAAAAACCATCTAATTTACACCAGTATTCGCTAGTTATTTGCAGTTCGCAAAGATCCGATAGCATTTTTTTCAATGAACGAGAAGAGCGTTATTGAAGAAGATGGCAAACAGAAAGCACTGTTCGCGATGCAGACACAACGAAGGTATATCCTCGCGGAATTATCGGAGTGGATAACGAGCAACGTTATTCAGCGGATTGTTTCCGTATTCCTTGTGTCGCGTGATGTTCGCCTTTCCCCGACCTAGTATAAATTTTCTAAATCTACCTTTTAATTAATACGTAATAGTCGGCTTTCCGCTGGACACTGTTCGTGTGCTGATGGCGATCGCCTCGGTGTGCGGCGCGGTGGCAGCCACGAATATAAAGCGCGCGTTTTAAACACGGAACCGTTTCACAATTATCGGGGCTTTCGCCTTGTGAAATTGTTCGACTGATAAAAGCCCGGACCGGAGCTTTCAATCCGCTCGCAGACGGAATTTCAACGTTAAACCCACCACCTTTGTGCTCCACATTTTCCAGGGATCATATTCCAAAATGAACCGGCACAATCATTTTCAATTATCCCATCGACACTGACAACACGAATGAAAATTTGTAAATCGATGATTCATTTCGCGGAAAACGAAATCTTTTTCTCCGGAATTTCAATCTTATTCCGATTCGAACTTATATTTGATCCAACAAGATGAGTCAGCGTAGATAAACAAAACACCAGTGTTTGGAAGTATGGAGATTTAGAACAAGTTTTTGAACAAATGGCAATCCATGTCTTTACTAGTATGCCTGTTTCTTTGACATTTGATGTTCAAAATGTTGTAAGACGATGGCGAGAGCTCTTCACGAAGTGAGAAGTCACTGTAGAGGTTTGTGGCTGGATCGGGACGGATTTCGTTGGTGGTAGGGGTGTGCGAGAACCCGAAAATGTATGGATCTCGATGGTCGAGACGAGTCGGGAAAACATTGAGACGAGACGGGCCGGGTTCTCGAAAATGTCGGGATTCTCGATTACGTCGAGATTCTCGAATGTTTCGGGATTCTCAAAAGTGTCCAGATTCTCGAAAATGTTCGAGATTCTCGAAGATTTCGGGATTCTCGAAAATTTTAGGGTCTTCATTACACGATTACCGTTGTGACACTCGCTTTCAGAAACGCTTCAAATATCCGAAATCTTATACCGCGAATGATTTTAAAGCGAGTCTCATAACGGTAATCGAGTACTGAGCAACCTAAAATTTTCGTGAATCCCGAAACTTTCTAGAATCCCGAAGTTTTCGAGAATGTCGACATAATCTAGAATCCCGAAATTTTCGAGAACTCGTTTCGATCTCGAAAAAAATTCTCGTCTCGTCCCAACTCGACATTTTCGGGTTCTCGCACACCCCTAGTCGGTGGGTACGGTCAGCGAACGAACGTGGACTAAACTTTCGCGTGGTAGTAGTTTCTGGGACAGCTGCGATAACCGCGACAGCTCGCGCGAGCTGCTCTGTACCGTGATTCGCAGCGATACCGACGGCATAGAAAAAAATTGCGAATAAAGGAAGCCTTCGTTTCGCCGAGCAGCACTTTCGCCCGGCCCGATTCCTCGCAGCGACGTCGCGTGATTGCCTTGGTGCTCGACCGTGCCGCGTGAAAGTCAATCGTCATCCACTTGTACCGTCTTAACGACGAACGAACGACCCGGGAAATCGTGTGGGAATTATGGTTTGGGATAGGAAGCTTGCGGATGACCAGTCGTTAACGTCGCTGGGAATCTGATCGTATCTTAGAACAATTTTGCCGGAAGGTCGTAGAACCCTGATGGGGAATCTATGTGGAGGCTTGAAGATATTACAATTAAGAGGGAACATGATGTACTGGTTAGTTGGGTCTTGCTTGAATTATTCACCGATGGAGCGTCTGCGAAGATTCTAATGGGATTATAGAAACAATTTCTATAACTTCACGAATTGTAAAAGAAAAAAAATCTGAAATTCGTTATTTTGACAGGCTCGATAGTTCTAGTGTTAAAAGTCGTTTAGAGTTGTCAATTTTAGACAATATATGTGATAAAAAATGCTTAGGTTATTATTGGTTAAGTGTTTTGAAATTATGTATTTATATGTTGCACTATATTTAAAGATAATACAGTGCAATTTTTATGAAATCATCCTTCTTATTATTTAAATATTTTTCATTCATAAAAATGTTAATTATCATGGCTGCTATCATGTCTCAAAAATAGAATTATGTTAATATCACCGATAGTCTATTGTTTATTGCTTGACGAAGTTTCAATTTTAACGAATTTCTGCTTTATTCAACTGCCATTTTGGAAAAAAATTTTGCTGTGCATGATTTTAGTTCGCAAGCTGATAAAGATCTCTATTTTATATGTGTGTAAAATTTGAAGAAAATTGGTCAATTAACTGGTCATTATCAATAATAATGATAATGACATAAAAATTACACTGTGTTTTCTTGAACTGTAGAAGATTCTATAATGTCCAGGAGAACGTGATGGCAATTGACTCTTGTTTGAATTATTTACCAATGAAACATATACGATGATAATACTAGGATTTTTTGCTGAAAGGTATTTTTAGTATAACACTTTGATTATAGGACTTTTTTTGGGATTACTTATTTTTTTTACATAGAATCGTCCCCTCTTCGGTTGTACCACTACCAGTTGCCGAACACCTTATTATTACGATACCATTTTCAGATTTTGTTTGATTCTGAGAGTCAAGGTCAATTCAAGGTCATCATATTATAGATTATAGGTCGATAAATTCGTCCTGCCATCGGCAACAATGTGATACTATTGAAAAAAACACCATTGATTAAAAGAAACTCGAGATCACCTTGATAGATCAAAGCAAAATGAGATATGAAATCAGTCGAATTGTACTCATTCGATGAGTCCCTTAAATTAAGGGCTAAATAATTCATTAAACAGTTTTATGATACAACCAATAGATACCAAGTTACTTTAGGTGGTAGTTCTTACCGACTCACCGTGTGAGTCCCATTCCATCAGAATAAACAGAAATGACGTAAGCAAGTCTTTCGCTTATGCGCAGACGTACTTTTGCATGTAAACTTGAATGAAAATTGAAGTGGAAAAGCAAGATAAATTTATCTGCGCGTCTAACGTGCGAAATTTTGTAGAAATGGACGGATCGACTATAAATGCGGTGCCACATACTGAACGAGATTAAACATCGAGCATTATTTATCCGTGTCGAAGAATGCCCGCTGAGGAGACAGTATTCTCACATTATCCGAGCATCCTATGCAAACATCACGGGCGAACGTCACGGAAAAAACAGCCCGGGGGGGGGGGGGGGGGTGAGCGACGGCGACTGTGAGGGAGTACGGGGGATTCGAGGGGGCTGTTTCCGGTGTCTGCCGAGGAATATAAATTCCGGGTTGCCGCGGGAAGATTTCTGAAACGAACGGAACTTCGCCGGCGGTCTGCTCTGAAACACGGAGACATTACACGTGCTCTCCCTTTCCCTGTCCACGGGCTTTTCTTTTGTTTGTTAAATTCCGTTTGCGCGCGACTCCGGCACCAACACCGGCATACCGCCTCTGCAGCCCGGAAACGATGTCAACGATACTCATCTTAATGCCTGTTGAACCGGAAGTGCAAGGATAAGAGCTCTACGGCCTCCCGACTCTCCCGGCAAGCAAGCGTAATGAAAACGCGCGCCGAGAAAACAAGAGGCCGCCCGCTGTAATTCGCGTGTTTCACTGCGCCCCGTTTTCCCGACATCGTTTTCACGACTTTTCTGCGTTCTTGATGACCGGACCTGCTGTCGGCCCTTCAGCAGAATCGCTCGAACCACCTGAAAGTGGCTGCGGAAACGAATTCTATCCGATTTTAGCGTAGAATCGAGATTTCATTAACAATGATGTCAATACTCGATATTTATCCCTTTCATCGCAGTGCTCTCTAGTCTATGTGCGGAGTTCCATGTGTTTACACAAATGTTATGTCGATTCGGGGGTTTTATGAAGTTTTAGGGTTTTAACGTACTATAAATCATTTTTTCACTTCAGTGCTTCCTATTGTTTATTGATTACAACTCAGTATTCTTATTCTCTTCCAAATCCATCACTGGTATACAGTATAGCGGCTGTCCCTATTATCAGAATGCAAAAGATAACAATTTTTCTTAAAGTTAGATAGTTTACTTTGGGGTTGAACTTAATCTCAATAGAAAAGTGTGATAATTAAGAAAGTTACAAGGTCTCAAAGAAAACTTCGATTTTTTTGCAAATAAATTTGACGCATATTGTTTAAAAAAGAATTGTAAATAAAAAATAAAATGCAAATTGATGTTCAATCCTTAGAAACATGTACATTAAATGTACATTAGAAAATACCAGTAAATGTTATTAATTTTTCCCGTTATTTTAACAACTTTTAGAAAATCATCATTCGCATAGCGTTAATAAGTTAAAGATCATGTATTTCATTGACATTCTAAAATTCTTTCAATCCTTCTTTTGTTTTAAATAGCACTTACTCAGTCTTATCGTTAGGCTGCGGGTGTTTATGCAAAATAAAAATTGTCTCTTGAATGAAGAAATATATTTAATAATTTCTATTGGAAGTATGTTTGTAATTTGTACGAATATATTCAGTGTACTAAATCTGGCTAGGATTTACAAAGTACAAGAAGTTGGAAGAGTATACAGAAGTGTTTTTAATATTATTCAAAACAATTATTGAACATTACGTGGGAATAATTATTTTCTGAGGAATATTCACGAGAAGCCAGATTCAAATTTGCAAATAATGATACTGAATTTAAAAAGAGTGGAGTTTGTAACTGCAAAACAGTTTTTACGTTATCTCTGTGATTCTGAAAATATATTTTCAATGATCTCAAAAGTTTAAGGGTTCGTGAATGAATATTTGTGTACATTAGAATTAAACACTCGGCGCAGTAGAGATTTTCGACGCGGTTGAGGAATTAACGTAATCCATCAAAGGCTCATTAATCCCTTCACCTCTAACAGCAACTTCGGTCGTCATACACAAAACAGTCTGCGGGTACCAGCGTCGACTGTAATTATCACTCTGAATTCGATAGACATAAATCGCAAATTATAATATCACAATATTAATAGTATCAACTCTACAATTAATACTCCATCCAGCATTTAAAAAAATTAAACAACAAATAAAATAGAATATCGGCTTTTCGTTCTATTACAGAATCGTATTGTGCAATACACTTTCAAACTTATAATTATGCAAGGTAGTCTAATTTTGATAGCTTCTCTAACCTTCCACAGTAATAGTAACAATTCAAACTCAATAGTAACAATGAAAATATCATTTTCATTTACCTTAGAATAAAGGAAGTTGGCAAAAGAATAAATAAATTCTCAAATATTTTCAATCTTCTCTTCTCAGAATAAAATTCTTGGTTTTCAAGATCTTCGCTTTAACCCTTCAAGGACGACATCTGTAGAGTGTATTGATTTTAAAGAGTATTTCTAAACTTGCTACGCGAAATCAGATTATAAGGTACAATACACTTTCGAGTACATGTACGTTCTACAATTTCTATGGCTATGAAAAATATCAAAGTGTCTAAATCTGCAACCAAAATGATGGTAATATTTGTAGCACCATACAACGTTGGTTCTACAAATATAATTTGCCAGTCTCACGTCGTCCCTGAAATGTTAAATAATTATTATTAAAAATTATACTTCGAAAAACCATTATTCAGATGATGAACCTGTGTGCACAGCAAATGATTCAATGAATTAACTTCTTTGGGTTTTTTTAATTTTTTAATTTTTTTTTAACAATGTTACTAAAAATGTATACACTGTATTACTCTGCAATGTAAATTATGTTGTAATAAATCTCATATGAGATTTTCTAATAAAAAAAACTTCTTTGAGCATATAATATAATAAAAATTACCACATTTATGAATAAGCAAACTTTCTCTTATTATATTCTCAAAGTAATGTAAAATTGTCAGTTTTAGTGCACCGTAGATCTTGTGTTAAGCACCTGCAGTAGGAAGAATAAATCTCTGATATTGTATCGTGGAGCTGTTCCGCAGAAATTTGAATCTGCGCAAACGTCCCTGTAACGGTACGATAGCAGATTGTTAAGCTTCTTTGCAAGAAGAGGGCCTCGTCTAACCGAGCAGAGATCCTCTTCAACATAGGCGGAACAATAAGAAAACCCAAGAGAGGGGAATCGGTGGCGCTCGACTCAACCGGGCGACAACGTAACGTCGACGCCGCGCTGCGCCGCGCCGGCATAATTCTCGGCCAACTTTGTCAATGTATCACGCGTTCGGCGTCGCTGAACAGAAACGGTTTATCGCGTGCACGCCAGTAATGGCGAGGCGGGTTAACAACGTGGGACGAGCAAACAACGCCGAGACAGTTTCCGCGAGCGAAAGTTCACCCGAAGAGAGACAGAAAGAGAGAGTGAGAGGGTGTATGTGTGTATGAGAGATAGTAAAAGAGGGAGAGAGTCGTCTTCGCGCAACAACAACGTGTGAGGGCGGGTCGCGAGCAACACCCGCCCCGGATTACTACAACTTCCCCGTTTTCCGGCCAGGACAGGGGTTTATTAATATCGCGGCGAGCGGGACCAAGCCGCGCCGCTACTCTCCTCTTTGGAACGCTCCGCGAACGGATTAATGCCGCGCTTACTTCTCGTTTACGAGATTACCCGAACTACTCGCCCGCTTTGGATTTAATGCAGGTAGGTAACCATGGATAGGATCGAAGGGCGCTGCGATGGCGCCGGTCCGTGGCGGAGGAAGAGGGACCAGGGATATTGGGGTTCGTATACTTGTGAAATTACGGGAGCAATATGCACAGTTGCTAATCGTTGAACTCTTATTTTTTGGGTGGGGGTTGGCACTGGGATAGTATCTACCAGCTGATACAAACTGATCTACACTGTTCTACACTGTTCTACGCTGTTCTCAAAACTGACGAGGAACCTCCAGTCTTGATCGCGGTGATAAAGAATGGAGTTGTGTGTAAGGGTTTTTAGAAAGTGGTACCTGAATTATAGCGTTTCGAATGCAATAGCAGAACGATAATGCCGTTGAACGTGGATAGATTTATTTTAACCCTTTGCACTCGAATGGTGACTCCTAGGCACCCGGAAAAGTTGCCATGCCATTATACAAAACAGTTTTTATATTGTTAAATTTGTCCGTATTCTATAAATTATTAACCATTTCAAGTACTGCATGAGAAAACAGATTCAGTTTCACTTGCACAGCGTAAAAAAAGTTGTATAAAATGAAAATGTTCGAGGTTGAAAGAAATGTCTTGACTTTAGAATTGAAATAGCTTCGAGTGCAAAGAGTTAATGCGCAGATTCTGTGGGAGAGGAGATTAACGCAAGATAATGATTTACGGAGGATATTTACAGAGTCCAAGTTCGAATGTAAGCCACCTACAAAAATTGGATCGCCACTTGTTATGAGTACAAGCCTTGTTATACAGGTGCACTGCCAAAGTCAGTCCTTCCTGATACGCCAAGCAAAAAGGACCTCCAGGAGCTTCTAAGAGTACCTCGGCTTTTTTGGACCCCTTATCCGACCCTAATTTCTGGACCATCTCTGGAGGTCTGGATCCTTCCGTTCTCTTCTGATGCCACCACGCTACGCTGATCCTTTCATCCGCTCCTGATGCCACCACCCTTCTCTGATCCCTCAAATCTTTACTAATCCTTCTACATTCGCATGGTTCCTTCACCCTCGTCTGATCCATTCACCTCTTCCTGACCCCTCGACCTTCTCCTGATTCTTTTACATTTTTCTGGTCCTTCCGTCTTCTTGAGATCCTTGCACCTTCTCCTGATCCTTTCCAGCTTTTTCTAGTCCCGCCACCTTCTCCTGATCCCTCCATCCTACCTTGATCTCCTAACCTTCTCCTGATCCCTCCATCTTCTCTTCATCCCTCTCCTTCACATTTTTCTGTTCCCACCACCTTCACCAGATCCCTTCGTCTTCTCCTGACCATCTTCTCGAGATCCCTTCACCTTCTCCTGATTTTTTCACATTTTTATGGACCCCCATCTTCTCGAGATTCCTCCATCTTCTTCTGATCCTTTCCACCTTTTTCTGGTTCCAGCAACTTCTCCCGATCCTTTTCACCTTTCCCTGGACCTAACCCAGAACTTCTCTTGCTTCCTTCATCCTACTTTGATCTCTCAACCTTCTCCTGATACCTGTACCTAATCTTGATGCCGCCACCTTCTCCTCATTCCTTCACCTTTCCCTGATCCCCCACCTTCTCCTGATCCTCCCATCTTCTCGGGCTCTCTTCATCCTACCTTGATTCCTCAAGCTTCTCCTGATACCTCTACCTTCTCTTACTGCCACCACCTTCTCCGCATTCCTTCACCTTTCTCTGATCTCCCCACCTTCTCCTGATCCTCCCATCTTTTCTTGCTCCCTTCATCCTATCTTGATCTCCCTACCTTTTCCTAATACCTCTACCTTATCTTGATGCCACCACTTCCTCCTCATTCCTTCACCTTTCCCTGATTCCCCCACCTTCTCCTGATCCTCCCATCTGTGGGTTAGGTTTTAGGCGCGAGGCGCAATGAGTATAAGATATGCGGTTCGATACAGATTGAACTATGTAATAGGCGTTCTATGTACGTACATGTTTATGTTTGGTTGCTGAGCGAGTGAACGATCGGAGAAAGATTGATATATACCGCGAAAGGGAGTAGACGCACGAGTTTCGAGAGTCCGCGAGCAAGTGCGAGTGAGAGAGACAATCCGTAGAGCGAGAGCACGTGTGTCGCGAGTAACATTTGAAGATATACTCTGTGTGTTCGGACAGCTGTATTATTTTTTATTCATTTTGATTACACATATATTTCTTTGTTACCTAACACCTGTAATTATTACGACCACCCCAACACCATCTTCTCTTGCTCTCATCATCCTACCTTGACTCCTCATCCTTTTCCTGATACCTCTACCTTCTCTTGATGCCACCACCTTCTCTTCATCCCTTCACCTTTCCCTGATCCTCCCACCTCCTCCTGATCCCTCGACCTTCGCCTGATCCCCCAACCTGCTATGATTGCTTCTCCTGACCTTTTCATCATCTTTCGTGCCCTCCACCCTTTTCTGAATCCTCTATCCTTGGCTGGCCCTTCAGTCTCTTCCGATCTACACATCATTTCCTAATTTCTCCGCTCTTTCCTGATCGATCCTTCCGCTTCTGATTTATTATGAATATATTGTTAATGTAACCTACACTGTTTGTTACATTCAATTGTGATTGAATGTGTGTAGCTTAGTTTATACCGTATTTACAATTGTCATGACGTAGATATAGACGTGCTATGGTTCGGTGAACGTGTTGACATAACCCCGCGACATCGACAAGCGAGGTGGACGTCAATGAACTGGCAGGCAGACTGCCGTCCAAATTATCTGGTCAGGGATCGTTATCGACCTAGTTACTAGATGACGATGTTTTCTCGGCAGAGCACGGTAATTGCCGCTCTTTTTACCCTCCCCAAGAGAGAGCGACTCGTTTAACTTAATCGATTGCTGGTTTTTGTGACCAGGCATGTCGTTGTATTATCAATATCCTGTGCAGCAGCGCTCGGTTGATTTCTCGGGATACAGTCGATATAGTAACTCCAGCTGACCGTGGTTTGTTGAAATGAATAACATTATCCTTATTTCGTAGAATTGTGTGCAATAGCATATTCTACGAGGATAATGTGAATTTCTCCTTTTAAATCTTTTATTTTTTTATTTTCTTTAATATAATTTTGATTTACTCCTATTTCATTGAAAGCATTGTAGCATGGTCCAGAATCATTTCATTTCAACATTGACGAAGACTCGTCAACAAATATATAAAAGTTCGACGGATACAAATATGAAAAACTGTATCGTCTATATACTAATTGAAAATATAGAATGGATAGCAGTTTCGATTATCAATGAAAATGTTTACATACCAGCCGCAATTCCCGTACTGAAAAATAATGTTCCGTTTAACTGGTATGCGAGAATTTTTAAAAAGTACGCTATTTTATTTGGATAAAGAAAAACAAATTCATTTTGTCTGTTACTATTAGTTTCAACAAATTTTTACGTACGATAGACAATTAATAAATTCCGGCATGAATGTTTCGTATGCCAATCCAAACATGTTGTACCACTTTGAAAGAATTGATGTACATTTTACCGAAATATGGACATTCGACGCTGCAATCACAAAATTTCAATTTCGAATTTTTTAACAATTCTTCCTTTAATGGAGGAATCGAGAATATCGTTCAATTCTAATTCTTGTCCACCGCCAATTACAAATTGTGTACTACATATTCCAGCGCACGAACGTCTTCATCCTCGCTTTAATCTCTGAAGCCTGATTACAGAACCCCAGAACCCTGAATGTACAGGTTCATTAAATTAAACAGACAACTTAATCTGCAGTGTCACCAAATTTCGCACAAGGGTCGCAGTTCGCGGAATCCTCTATGATACGGGGAACCTTGAAACACCGAGTCATTGACTGAGAGATTAATTAGTCGACTCAAGTTGGAAATGTCGTTGAAAAGCACAAGTAATATGGGAAATCCAAAGGAAAATGATTGAGAGCCTAAAAACAATCTCAGCTTCTCAAAACACATCGAAACAAATCTTCTAGGCAAAACGTAAAATATACAAGAAGATAATTTTTGACATAAAGATGATACTCCCTCTTACATCACGTACACAGCAATACGAGATGCAACTGTTTGCATACATCGCAAGCATAAGCAGCTTCTTCGTCCCCGTGAACACCGACAGTAAATTTACCCTTATGCTGACATTCTACTAATCCATCCTCCTGTGGATTCAGCGAACAAATGGCTGCGGAAAACTCATCCAACGTCTTCCCCGTCCTCTTCTCAAGAATCTCTGTTTCCTTCCTGACGGTTCACAATTTTCTTTTGTTTCTGTTTTCTCTGTTTAAGCTGCCAAGTCATTTCTATACGGTGAGATTGGTCCCATTGGATTTTAAACGTGTAGAAAAGAATGGAGAAACGGAAAATGAAAAGAGGAGTCAAGTGACGTAAAATTCGAGATGTATTGGATACGTAGATGAAATATTATGGGATATTCAAACGCTGATAAAAAGAGTACTGTGGAATCAAGTACTACGTACCGAATCGGACTCGCGTCAAAGTTACAACGCGTAGAAATTCCAACGCATCAAACTTGCAACGTATCAGTATAAAACGCATTCAGTTTGTAACGCGCCTAACTTGGAATGCGTCGTAATTGCAACAAGCCGAAATTGACACCCGTAGAATTTTCAGCGCATCAAGATAAAACGCATTGAGCTGAAAATAGACCCAATTTGAAATATGTCGAATGTTCAAAACGCCGGATTTGCAACGCGATGAATTTGAAAGTCGTCATATTTGCAACGCGTTCAATTTTCAAATCACCGAATTTGCAACACGTTGAATTTGAAAATGGTCGAATTTTCAATGCGCCGAATTTTAAAATCGTCGAATTTGAAAGTCGTCAGATTTTCAAAGCGTCGAATTTGAAAATCGTTAAATTTGCAACGCACCACACTTGAAAATCGTCGAATTTACAACGTGCTGAGTTTGAAAGATGATGAATTTTCCAACCTCCGAGTTCAGAATACGTTGAGTTTGAAAATGGTCGTCCTTCAAAAGTGGAGATTTTTGAAATCGTCAAATTTGCAACGCATTAAACTTAAAAAATCGTCGAATTTGCAACATGCTGAATTTAAAAGTCACCAAATTTCCAACGCGTTGTATTTGAAAGTTGGCGAATTTTCCATGCTCCGAGCGTTCAACACGTTGAATTTGAAAATTATCGACTATCCAAAGCGTGGATTTTTGAAATCGTCAAATTTTCAACGCGCCAAACTTAAAAATTCGTCGAATTTGCAACGCGCCGAATTTGAAAGTGGGAAATTACAACGCATTCATTACACGTAAACACCGATCCGTTTCTCTTCTCCGAACGGCGTTTCGTTGCGGCATTACGCGAAAATAAATCGTCCGTATCGTGGTTAAAAAAAGGGGCGCGGATGGAGGCCCGTCAACAAGCATTCTGGCACGGTTCCGTCGGAATTTCAGCGAAAGATTGTCTTGGACCAGGCTGCCAAACCCCGGAGTCATGCCGCTGAAAACGGGGATTTTTACGTAGCGAGATTTCCTCTCTCTCGCCGAGAGAAAATGAATTTCCCCGCTGGTGAACGATCGAAGAGAGTGAGAGAGAGAGAGAGAGAGAGAGAGAGAGAGAGCGAGAGAGAGAGAGAGAGAAAGAGAGAGAGAGAGAGAGAAGGAGAGGTATAGAGAGAGAAGGAGAGGTATAGAGATAAAGATAGAGGACGGGGATTTATAATACGCACCGGCGCGGCAGCAATTAAATCCGAGTTATAATTCGGCCCATGGATACAGCTTTCAAATATACATTTCATAATTGCGTCATTAATTCATGGAACAAGGACCGGCACGATTGGCTGTCGCGAACCGGTTGAACGACTGCCTGTTCCGATTATCGGAAGAGACCCGAGTCGACCCGATCCGACCAGACCCGACGAAAGCCGGACGAAATCCTATTCGACGATTCGACAAACTTTTGAACGCTCAAGTAATTTGCGAGGTGGGGGTCCTCTTCCTCCGTCGTCGGTTTCCACAACCGCAGAGTATTTCATTCGGAAGACCATTCATCTCGTCCCGGGGATCTGGTTATTTAATATCGATGTATAGCAGAGAGTAATACTGCATCTTATAAAAGCTTATTTCTTCCTTTTCCCTTCCTCTTGATTTTTTCTTTAAGAAAAAGAGAAGCCCAAGCACAATTTCATTCTCTTTTCCCCGAGGATTCGGATATTAAAAGTTGAAAGGCACCGTTGTCCCTTAATTATAAAATTACCTTTACCTCCGTCGTTGTACGATCAATGGCGCGCAACGTTGTAATAAATATCAATTAGAGATTATTGAAACCTTCCTAATAGGTATTAATTAAATTTTGCGGGAAACGTTTTAATAAATATTGATGGTGTTTGATTAAAACCGTTTTAATCAGTTTGTCTCGATGTGCCGTTGACGACGAATGATTCGAGGTTTATGGACGGTTTTCTTTATCAATATAAAATTTCTTGTAATACTCTAAGAGTATAGATCCAGTGGTTATGATTAACACTAACCGTACCACAACCGGTCAAATGACCGATTTCACATTTTTTATTTTATAATTACTGAAATTATAAGATACTTTCATTATTACATAAATTTCTTTATTCAAGCACATATTTTTATAAAAATAGCAAGAAATCTAAATAGATGTCATTTTTATACAACATAGTACAACAGTCACATTCTGTGCTCGGTACGTTTAGTGTTAATCAAAAGAATTAACTTAGTACAGTAACCGCGCGATCTAAGTCCAACGGAACATCGCGATCTATGTCCCTTGGCCTAGTCCTTCCACTGCGGGGTATGCCTGGAAGGGCCGTGAAGCTCGAGCTGCCTCGGTCGCCGAACAGTGTAAACATGCCGCGTAATCTGATCCTGGGTCGGGTATGTCGGTGTGAATCACTACTAATCCACTTACAAAACTTCATTATTTTTTAGTATTTTTTCATGGAACTTTCACCAACATGTTCGTGGAATTTTTCTAATGAAAATGATACCGAATATGATATAATTCCGATGATATTTACTTGTGTAATGAACGATGGAAGTTTTTTATTGGCATTACATTATACGTACACGCGAGCTTTTCAACTGTGACGGGGGCCGCAACTCTTGTCGTCTCTTTCTTTCCTATACGCTGTCCTTCCTTATGTCCAAAACTTTCATTGTTTATTACACAAGTAAATACCATCGGAATTATATCATATTTGGTATCATTTTCATTTAAAAAATGCCATGAATATATTGGTAAAATTTCATTAAAAATAAGTAAAAAATAAAGAAGTTTTATTATTACACTAGTATTATCTCACCGATACGCTATTGTTTGTTGCGTCTTCGGCCGCGTGGTCCGTGTTTGCATGCTGTCCTGTTCTACGTTCGGCGCGATCGACGCGGTCACAAAAGAATAGTGTCCTTCACGATCTAAGTCCCGGCAGAGAACCGAAAAAGGACTTAGATCGCGGGGTTACTGTACTCTGCTTTTTCTTTCATTTACATGCGTTTGTATGATTAAAAGTTAGGTGTGCCAATATTTTTCTTCCTACCGTATCTGCCAATATCCCTGAAGAGGTTAGGAGCATCGATATGAAAGAAGCAAAATGATGACGAATCGGTAGAGTAAAACGTGTTGAATGGTTTCTGCGAAGGCGCGTTTACGATGTTGCGGCGTGAATGCCGACGACAAAGACGACGAACATAAGGAAAACGAGGAAGACAAGAAAGACGTCAACGTCGACGCGGTCGAGCGGGTCAGCAACTCGACACCATCAGCAGCCCCGACGACATCCTGTCCCGGCAGCAGGTCGGTGCACCCTGCGAAACAGCCCGGAGTGCTCGAGACGACGGCGACACGAGTTTCAGATTTAGTAGCGAGTTGCCCCGAGGACCCGGCGGAGATGAGAATCCAACGAGCCCGCTAAGCGTCCGAGGCTCCTCTTTAAAGAAACCCTCTTGGTGCCACTTAATCGATCCTAGCCGGCTTTTAGGGCACGGAGATGGTTCGTCGACGCCACGCCGCGCCACGCCGTTACCAGTCAGCCCGTGAGAACGTTTTACAAGCCGCCCCCCGTGATTTATCTTACAACAACCGGCTACCCCCAGGTTTTCTTTGGAATTAGTGGGTCGAGGTCTCACTACTCTCCCCCGTAAACTTTCAGATCCCCGTTGTTCTCTTTTGCTACTGCGATGTATCTCGTGCCCCCCTTCGATCCTATATTTATCTTCTTTTGTTTCGATGGAACTGCCACATAGTGCGGCGAAACGGGATTTTTTTGAAAAAACCTCTTAGAGCTCAATATCATTCATAATTGGTAACAAACCTCATATTTTTGAGCTTGGAATCGAACGAGGCCAAAATCAAGTTGATAGGAACAAGCGTTTCGAAGAACAATAGCTTTTTGGTTATGTAACCAATAATTTTCGGATATTTTCATTTTTTATATTTTCATGATTTATTTTTGGCAATGTTATAAATGTTTTAATGTTTGAACCGACCATTCAGGGTAGTTGGAGTAGTGTATCATCACAAAAAAAATAATTTCACACTCTAGGAACCGGAGCTTTTCTCGTAAGCCTCCAGGATCCTAAAAAATTTAAAAAGCAAGTAACAATTTTCATTGTTTTTTTCGGTTAGTCTGCTTTGAATTTTACCACTGCTGAAAATACATTTTGTTTTTTAAATGTACAAACATCAGCTAGCATGAGTTTAATTAATTCTGTAATGGTATGCTGGGGTCCCTTGCGAACCCAATTTAATTTCTGAACTCTAATTTCTCGAAGTTTCTTTAACATCTTAGGAAGATTTGGAGTTTTCATTCGGAAATAATATATCTAAAATCATCATGGTAAATTTGTACAGAATTTTAGAAAGATTCTATTGTGATATTTTAACAATGTTGAAGTGAAAGATTCATCGATTGAATTAAAACGAAAATGAATGGTCACTAAAAAGCGACTGCGAAGAAGAATACATTCCAAAATTAGCCATTTACGACCAATCAATATACTAATCAACACATTGACTGCTACGAGAATTGTTGCCTATTGTTGCCGGTTACTTGATACCGAAGTTGGCACCTTACACTATAATCTAGTTCATTTCAGAACGAAACCTCTAGTTTCTTTTAACCGAAATAAATGAAAATAATTCGCGAACATGGACAAAAGATGAGGCCACAATTTATCAGAATATATACGAGACAATAGAGGGGCGAGCAGAGAAAAAAAATCGGTCGTCGGTGCGTTAAAAATTGAAATTTTGACTGAAAAATTGTATAATCTCGCACAGAATGTTTTAGTTAAAACGAACTCGTTCGTGTAGAGGTTTCCGTGGCTCTCGAGTTTCGGTAAATTGGTGCCTGGGAGCAAGTATATATTTTCATAAATGTATGCGGCATAGTCGTTACTGGCCTTCTTTCATGTCACAGCAATGAATGAACCAGCGTTTGCATACTGTCAGTCTGTGTTATTACGTGGGTAGTTAGAAAGACGACCCGGGCTTTTTTTTACGAATGACGACAACAGAGGAACGAACACAATTTCTCCTAGGGCTACACTCCGTGAGTTACTCCCCCCCCCCCCCCTGGAGTTCATGAATAATTTATTAAAAAATATTATGTCACGGTTTAAACGGACGCGAAATTTAATGAATACCAGAAACAGACTGAGAACGCGCGCCCTTTGATGGCTCTTTCTACTTTGGGAAATAAAAAAGGAGTTACAACGTCGGAGCACGTACCCCGTGCTCGCCTGATTTGTCTCCTCGTTCACTTTTCTTTTTCCATTTTCATTTTTTTCTTCTTCTTCCTCTCATTCGCCATGAAACGAACCCATTCCCAGTCAGCTACTGAAATTCAAAGTAATGTAACGCGGGCATTAAAGCGGACACCAGAAAGTGAGTACCAGAAACGTTACGATCAATGAACCTGGCGCTGCAATGTCTGTGCCGGGTCTCGAGCAGACTATTTCCCGGCTGATAGTCCTACAGCTATTTCATTTTGTGGAGGAAATTCTTGAATGAATTATTCTCGAGCCTTCATCGTAACCCATACGCGTTAGGACAAAACTTTGAGTTTTTCTACGAATTCGTGGCTCTGAATACTCATTAACCGCTTTGTTCTCTTGGACGTATTATGTCGTGACGTCGATACTGTTTGTATTGGGATCTGACATTTTGAGTGGCGCCGTCTGCTGCCGAAAAGTAGAAATACTCTAAGCTTGGCTTGGCTTGTCTTATAGCAGCTTACAGTGTTAACAGGTGTTAATTACAGTATAAACTTACTGCGTTAAAACAAGTGTCAATTAAAAATAATTTTACCACCTAATTTTTCCACCGCGTAGCAAAAAAATTTTCATTACTATGCAGTGAAAGATTGTGATAGTAGAACGAATAAAAATTTTTTGCTCCGTTTCCACACTTTGAAATGAAGTATGTAAAGTGAACTGCTTGAAATTTATAAAACGACCGAATACAATATGAAAAAAAAAGTCAGGTAAACCAAACGCAGATCAAACCGGAGAGAGATTTCGCCGAGTTTTTCAAAGCAGGATTTGATTTTCATGGACGAGCGACAATTGCTTCGAGTCTCTCGGCGACAGAGTCTACAGCAATCTCGTATCCACTGGAACATAACATCGAGCTATTATAAAGTTTTTATTATGACTCCCGAAGCGATAGAGTGGAAGGCACACTCGGTCCGGTTGGTCGCAGCTACGCGCGATCATCTCGGTTCCGTTTTCTTGCGACGCCGACCCGGAGAGAAATCGCGTTCGCTTGAACACGATAAGCACCCGATTATGCCGCGCTCATAATTCATCCGGAAAGTAATTCTTCTTTTTTCGGTACGTGCTGCGAGCTCGTAAATTTCATAGCCGCGTTAGACAAGAAACCAGTCCCGCGCACTTGCTCAAGCCACCGTGCACGATCGAAAGAAGATACGTGTGTATTTACATATTAAATATCAATACATATTTGCTATTCTCGATAGAACATTACTAAACTGCGGATCTTTATGTATTTATGATAAAAATGAGTAGGTAAAATTTAAAACGATGAACAGATTAAAAAATTTTTGAGAACATTAACTCTTTGCAGACGCGTGTCTGCAGACAGTCGCCCAAGTAAAATTGCTGCTCCGTGACTAAAAATCACTTCTTAAAAGTTGATTACTCTCAAGAAACACCAAACAAATTTTTACCAAACACAACACTTGCTCCTTCATTTAATTTTTATGCGTAGCTTTCAGTACACCATTTCATTTCCCAAGGAAAATTGTACATTCGAACCGTCGATAAGTACGCTAAACATAATTCGCGTCCGCAAAGGGTTAATGTATTAGTTTTATCTTGTTTAAATCATTAAATGAAGATGAGAATTTCTACTCGGCTTTTAATCAATGTTAATTTGTTTTTATTTCACATAAAGATCCGCATTCTACACATTACCTACTAAATGATACCGACTAAAAAAGTATGAATATACGTGGACATGTGTGGAAAATACTATGCACATTTTCACTTCATTTCTCGTGCTGATTCACCGTTTTTTAATTGCTTCACGAGCTTTTGCGGCGCATTGTGTATATAAATTTATTTGTATATTGTTAAAGTTTGTTGAATATTAATTAATTTATGCTGACATTGGACAGCAATTTTTAGAATGAAAGAGCATATTAAATAGAGTGGGATAATATACTAAATATGAAGACGTAGAATGTATAAATATGCGGTTGGACACAGAGTCTTGCTGGTTTTATCAGTAAGGCGAGAGCTGTACAAAAATAAATGTTATAAATAATTAGAACACATTTACTGAACAATTTGGATAATATTTATATTTTAGAATGTTTGGCCACTTTCTGGCCAATTATGTGTTGTCATATTTTGTTAATACAGCTATGGTATTATGTTCAAAACAAATATTATATATAATCAGAATATCATTAAAAATATTTCTGTAATATATTATCGAAGAATATCGTCGAATAAATAGGATAATAAATCATATCCTATAAAGCTTCACATAAATCTGAAATGAATTATTGGGACCGCTGCAGCCTCACTCAAATTTATGTTAATAATTATTTAATGTGTAACTATTCGTGCGGTTCGATTAAATTTTACGATCTCACTATTTCTTATTTACCATTTCGATAGAGATGGATATCAAATATATTAATTGAGTAATTGCATTTTCAAAGTATATTTTCGAAGTCCATCAAAGGGTTAACGAAATAGAGTTCGCCTTTAAACTTCAAAATCAACAATTTAAAGACAATTTATCGACCAAGCTAACAAAAGACAAGTAGGGCAGCACATTTCTAAACATTTTTTACTCATTTTTTTACAAATTTTTCTTCATCGAAAGATTTGCAGATTCGTTCAAATTCTGTTTCAAAGGAGCGCTTTTTGACACTAGGTTTATGGGACCCGTCAGAATGATGCTTTTTAATATTTTTATGTGGAATTAATCAACAAATTCATTTCCTATGGGTACAAATTACAAAAAAAATGTGTGAAAATTTGAATCGACACATTCTCGTTATTTTTATAAAGTAATGTAAAATAGTTGGTTTTAGTGCTCCGTAAATCTAGTGTTAAGCAGAATATTTGCTCGTAATCACGCTGATAGCGTTCTTCCTTGTCTGGAACACGGTGCCGTGAGATGGTAAGAGCCTCGTCTGGGTCTCGTAATTGTCGAGATTATTCGATATTTTCCGTCCTCCGGGAGGCACGTGCCCACGAACGGAAATGATTATAATTATTGTTACGCTACGCTGCTAGCCACGACCCTCATCTTTTTCGCGTCGTTGCGGATATTCACATTAATTTTTATCTCCTCGCCGTCCGACTTTTCCTGCTGTATTTACTGTAATGTGCTCGATGTATCGTAACGTAATGTCTGAATCTACCCTGGGTTGGGCTGTGACGGTAGAACTTTCTGTAAAGGTACATAATTCCCGGCTAGTGGGTCTTCGAACTGAAACAACGAAGCCGTTGGAGAGAATCGACGCTGAAAGTTTTCGCTCGAGATAGAATGTTCGACTTGACCGACTATTCACCGGATTAAAGTCCCTTTTATTACTTTATCTGGAAATTTATTGTTTAACCTATTATACGCGTGCAATAAAAATGTCCAGAGTGTCTCGGCTAAAGGAGGTCACCTAAATGACTCTTCAGCGGCTGTTTAGAGTGTGTGAGAGAAGAAAAAGGAAAGGGAGCATTTCGTCCTAGGCCCGCTAGAGGACTCGTCAGTAAGGCTATCTAGGGGACCCGTGACAGGGGGTGTCGAGTCCTTTGTTAAAATGTGGTACGAATTGTAGTTGCTTCTCGATCGCTAGGTACGCTTTGTAAGGTATGGTGGCAGCACACTAGTGCTCTGGCATTAAAGAGTAGGGATACAAATTTTATCCCCACTCTTTGCCGGCCTCCGGTTAAATTTTGGCGTGCATATTAGCGTCACATACCACGTGCTCATCGACATCGCTAGGCATCACGCAAAGTATATTTATATTATGTTTGAAATATGTTACATTATGTATAAAGTAGGGTTTATTTAATACGTATATATCACTTACATTGTACTTGTCAATCGTACAATTTATAATAGATACTGCACTGCATAAACGCAGCAAATCAATTGTTGTGAGAAAACAGATTTATATGTACCCAGTAACCATCAATGGCGAGTGAAGGGTACGATTACACGTACATGTGATGTTAACTATGTGTGAGCACAGGTTTGTGTGATCACACATACAGATACGTTTTAGTTCACTTCCGATCTTTAGCTGAGAGGGCGCCCTGAACAGTGTTTTCGAAAAAGTACGAGAGTCGACACCCCCTGACCCGTGCCTTATGTTAGACGCGGGATGTAAGGACAGTGTAGGACGGTATATGTATACATATACAAACAGAGGAAAAGGTGTTGTCGTACTGTCCCTCTGCTGACAAGCATAGGAAGTTATTTATCTTTATTCGTTATTCGAAGGTTCGAAGAAAAAAAGTATCTTTATTCGACGGATAAATTCTCGTCTCATGCGCTATCCACCATTTTGAATTATCTCGAACCATGACATGTGGGCATCAGATACTCTTATATTTCGGAACACTGCATCCTATGCACACACTATACCTATGCCGGTGTATAAGTATACAGGGCGGGGAACTATAAACAGGTCACCTGAATAACTCACTTGCTTTTGAAGATAGAAGAAAATGCATCAGACCAAACTTACTTGATATCGAGGCTCTCGTAATCTGATGTCATTAATTTTTTTCTAGGTGGAGACGTCAAGGAGATATGAAGGTCAACTCTGTTTTTTTAAATGGATGGAATTTTAAATGGTGTGTTTCAAGACGAATACAATGACCTATTATGAAGGACATTCAAGATCACGCAAGGTCAACTGCAATAGAAAATAAAGTGTCTCAAAGCACTCTTCGAACACTAGTGTTCAGAACACTTTAAGTGTTCAAAATGACGACCTTGAACTTGAAATTGGTCCAGATTTCATTGATGGCACGCTAAATAGTCATAAATCCGAGAGAATCATAAAAGACGTTTTGCCAGAATTGTTAGAGGACAATGGTCTAAGAACGGGACAGATAAAAAAATCACGTGTTTGATTAAGGGTTGAATAAGTTGTTTCGATTTCATATGACTTCCACGAGCATCGGCGTGTCAACGAGCGCGTTAAGGGATTAATAATTTCAGCTTTTTTTGTATGCTCGCTTCACGGCCGAATCGACGACCGCGCGCTTGTTCCCGCCCAATTTCTCAAACTCTGCCGGTCCGGCAATTGGTTAATTTTGTTCGCGGTAGTAATTAGAACAGCGGCGCGCACCGCACGCGAGTGCAGCAATTCTCAAATTCGTCGAAGTAAAATCGAGGCAAACAGCCATGGCGGCGGTCGTGATTAAAGTTGAACTGACAGTTTCCCGCTGCGTCCGTGAAATGGAATAGCGCGCACGGTCTCGCAATTAAACGCACGTGAATACAAAGTAAACGGGTGCAGTCTTGTAAACGTCGTTACCCAGAATTCATCCTTCCTGTCGAATCGCTATCCGATATGATTCGTTCCATCGGGAATGGATATCCATTCATGCAAATATACCTGTCGCCAAGAGTAATTTCATCGCCTGATGAATCGATTAAACGTTTCGATCACTCCCCACCCATCCTCCGTTTCTTTCGAAATTTATTCCGACCCGACGAGCAGAAAAGAGGCGTAGCCTTCTCTCGAGATTACCTTTTGCTCGTCTCTCGACGTTCCTCGTTTAATTATGCAGTTATTATTTTTTATTTCGGACCGTATCCTCGTTCCAACGTCTTCGGAGACACCTTTGCGTCGCGCAATGGGCTATTTGATCCGAAAAGCCGAAAAAAGTCTGTCTTCTAGTTCTCCTCTTTTCAAGTTCGTTGAAAATTTGGGACATAATGTGGTATAATTTTTTTTGATATTCATTAATTATTAATAATGATGGGATTGATACGAATATTATAGGTGATACTCGATATAATCCGATACCAAAGCACTCCGTAGGAAGTATCGATATATATTAAAAGATCAGGTACTTGGTATCAATTGTCGATACAGTTTCTTCTTCATTCGATACCAATCCAATACAGTACCGAAGTCAAACCGAAAGTATCGATACGTATTTTACACTTAAACGAATATTATTAACTGTTTGATACCTATCCAAATATCGATACCTATTTGATATATACCTAAACGTCGATACAATAGTGTATCGCATACAGTTTGCTACCCATTTAATACCTAGTGTAGTACCTATAGTATTTACCGCGAAAATATTTACCTCGAAACATTGTCTGCTCGAAGAAGAATATCCGACCATAGCTTTATTTTTAATTTAATTAATAATCATATTGATTGTCCGTCTCTCCTTATGACAATCAATTTTTACGTACCTGAACGTGTATTGAGATTTAGAGCAGGATTTCAAACAATTAAATCCAGATCTACATATGGATTAATTAATCCAATAAATCGCATTATTTCAAACTCTAGCACTCTCTATATTCGTATTGATTTTTTTTATGGGTCTTTGCACACTTTTAAAAGACAATTACGTAGGATTATCGAATAATACCATACTTTTTATATCATGAGTTTTTGTGCATGTCACTACTTTGTTATTTTATGTAAAGTCTTTTTTCTATTGTGTAAACATTTATGTAAGAGGACCTCGGTGCGTTTATAAATAATAATAATGATAATAATGTAGGATCTCAGGAAAAAGGAAGGCACCGCGCCGGGAATCGAACCCGGGCCCTCGCGGTGGTAGCCGATCGACTAACGCGCTCATCCACGGAACCCTCCCCCCTTCTTCCTAATTTCCTACGGTATTTGTGGTCTGGGGGGTCCTAATCCCACACTCGGCCGTCCTGCAAAGACATTCGCCCTCGAATGTTCATTACAGCGTCATCGTCTTTTTGTGTATGTTTGGCCTCAGCGCCATCAACACAACTTCTCGCACTCGTCTCGTAGCTCGTATTTTCGCAATTCGCACTTTTTTCTCGCTTCGCTTACGTGCGACCTCTTTTCGCTACGCTCGCTTTGTTTTCGTCTTCGTCCGTTATCGTCGCCATTGTGCGGTGATCGGTGCTCCCCCCATACCGGTTAAGCCCCCAAGTGTTGGATCTCAGGAAAAAGGAAGGCACCGCGCCGGGAATCGAACCCGGGCCCTCGTGGTGGTAGCCGATCGGATAACGCGCTCATCCACGGAACCCTACCCCCTTCTTCCTAATTTCCTACGTTATTTGTTGTCTGGGGGGTCCTAATCCCGCAATAATAATAATAATAATAATAATAATAATAATAATAATAATAATACGTGCTTGATGCTTGTAGGAAAGAATCGGATGTAATTCAAGAAAACATTACTTTCCACTAATTATGATAATATTATCGAATTACTTTTTAATGAAAATATTATTATAATTTCGTTCCCGATTTTACTAATTAGTCTTTAAAAATGTGAATCAGAATGAAGATCTTTGCACCATTATATTCGTGTTCACGAGCTTTTAGAATAGTTTAAGGCCGCTAATGGTCATTTTAAGTTTTGGAGAGTTTCGTGAGACAAAAACTAACCGAATTAAACATTCTTTATTATAATTTTGCCAAATTGACGAATTTTAAAATACCATTTATTAACAACGATAATATAGACCATTAGTTACAACTAGTCTGCGGATGTTTATGCAATTCACAATTTTTGTGGACAAATTTTAAGAATGTGGAATCAAAGGAAATTTTATTTTCAGTGGTAGTAGCCTTTGTAGATCTGAAATAAATAAGAATCGTACTAAATTCCATCGAATTTTATGCTTTAGCATTTTTTGAAAATTTTCAGAAGCCATAGATGCATAAAGATCCACAGTCTACTAATAACATATTCAAGCGATTTTGCAGCTCTTCTGGTGTCATTCGGTCTCGCTCCCGGCGCAGCGATTTCTTTAACCCCTTGCCATACCATTTTCTTTACGGCTACAATAATTATAACGTGTTCATCCCCCAAAATGTCACAGAAGAGGAAAGAAAATTTATTTTTTTGCACGACTACATTTACTTCAATGCTTAAATATTGATTACACAAAAGTAAAATTTTATTTCGTCTGAAAAAAAAGGCATAAATAATCTTCGTTAGGCTTTATTTAAAATCATCGTCACGAGTCTGACGCGTTAAAATACGACAAGGGGTTAACGACTTCAAACTTTTGCGGGGCTTAGCACAGGTCCTGGCCTCCAAAAAGGATCACACGATGTATCCCATCGGGTTGACATCCGGTGAGTACGGCGGCCATTCCGCAGATGCGATGAAACCCGGAAAATGGCCTTTGCAGCACTCCTGAGTAGTTTTTCGTCCTGTGGGCTGACGCGGAGTCGTTGCTGGAACGTCCATCCCGCATCGCTGAAATGCTGTTGGGCCCACGGAAGTACAACGCCTTCGAAAATGTCCCACTGATACACTTCTTGGTTGATTTTGACCCCTTGACTCACGAAAACCAGGGGTATCTTACCGCTGGCACAAATTCCGCCCAGACCATGACGGATTGGGGATTTTGGCGGTGTTTGGCAATGGATTACACAGCGTGTGGTCGATTTTGGAGGCGATTGCCTGTGCTAAGCCCTACAAAAAAATTTTGGAATCGTTAAAGAAATCGCTGCGCCGGGGACGGGATCGAATGACACCACAAGAGCTGCGGCCCATTGCCGAAGATCTCAAAACGCGTTTGAGGCTCTGTATCGGCGCAAAAGGGTCGGCCACTTTGAAACTGCTTGAATATGTTGTTACTAAAAGTCAATATTATTGTTATTAATAGTTTTTTTTAAATGCGTCAATGTGACAAAATTATAATAAAAAATGGTGAACTCCGTTATTTCTTGTGGACCAGTATTTGCCGATTTTTTCAGATTTTACAGACTATTCCCGCAATACTGAAGATATTTGCGATTTCTACAGAAATTTTTGACCTGCAGACTGTTCTCGTAAAACATCTGAGGCAATTATAGATTTGGATGGCTCTTATTGTACACTTGACAACCTCTTGTAGACCTTAAGGTGTCTCAGTTACCATCAGAAGGTTTCTAAGTTCCTTGAATCCTTGAAGGATCTCTATGAACTTTGTTGGACTCCATCCTCTGCGTACTCAGTTTAGTTACTTCAAAGTGCTTCTGCTGCTGATCCTAAGGATTTCCGTAAGGCCTTGGTGAATGTCAGGACTTTACAGGATGCTTCTTACTAAAAGTATTTTGAATAGTCCACGAAAATCCTTGATTGATCTCGTCGGTAGATGCTAACGAATTCCCATGGGACTGTTCGCAATCTTTACCGAGTCTTCGCGAGTTATAAAAATTTTCTGAAGACCATAAGGATTTTTGAGACTCGAGTATTCTCTACTATGTTTGATACGACTCCTGGATGCCTCCCGAATACCTCACAGGATCTCAAGAAGTGCTCGGAGAACTGAGAAGAGTCTCAGCCGTCTTCACCGCGGGTTCCTCAGGATCCCCGGGTACTTTACGGATCCTTTAGATGCCCTGAATGATCTATGGAATTCATGAACAACCTAAGAGGATCTCCTGAGACCTTGAAAAGCTGCCGCCAACTACGCGTTTCAAGCGAGACACCATTTACATTCCAACCTAATCCCCGTTCCATCATACTACTCAACGCGGCATCATCTCGTTCACGATTTCCCGGCCAGCGTTGCGGGGTAAACTCGCGTTCAGGGGTAAACTATTTTTATCCGTTCAAAGGGACTGAAAACGGTCTGAGAGCGTGTACATCGATCCCATTAATCGTTTAATGTGTCACGCACCTTCAACCCTGCCTGCGCCGTCAGAAAACACAAACAAATACAGAAAAATAACAACACGATTCATGAGCTTTTCCATTTCTTATGGAACCCGCAACGATTTGCGGTCTGATGATTTCACCGTTCCGTCTTGTCAATAACAAAAATGTTTTTGGAAAGGAAAGGTAGGAATCATGGTTCAGCTTACAATTTCTTTATAGTTTGTGATAATTTCATAAACACAGAGTGATAGGTCTACCAATATATTCGTGACATTTTTCTGATTAACCCCTTGTCATACCCGCTAACTCTCGATTGCTCGGGCCATAATAAACAAGAAGATCGGTCACGCGTCGAGCCATTTAGCTGTTTAGCCGTGTGCTCGAACTTGCGCAAAATGTATGCGTCTTATGACATGTATATTTCGGCGCAACGAAAGGAGTTGTGAAATAATAAACACGTTGGGGCACAACTAATACTTTTAAGATACCTGAGAAGTAATTATGATCAATTCATCGGCGACAAAAATTATTTATAATTTGAAAGTGGATAATGTGTCAGTAACAATTTGTAAATTAATACTTAATTTAAATTAATAATGTTTTGAGAAAACTCGTAGAAAATTAGTAATCTTCGTGTTAGTGTTGTTTACGTTTGTCACGAATGAAGTACCACGAGCCAGGCTCGTGTTGTTTACGTTTGGTCCGAACGAAGTACAACGAGCCAGGCTCGTGTTGTTTACGTTTGGTCCGAACGAAGTACCACGAGACAGGCTCGTCCTTATTGTTTTTGGCCCAAATTTCTTACCACGAGTCTCACTCGTTGTTGTAGGCCAAGGGGATAAAACGAGTCCAGACACAAAATCGTTCGGAGCAAATTTGCTTGTTCAATCAACGATTCAGTTGGACCTCGATTATTTGAACTGATGCTTGAATTATTCATTATACGCATGCGCGTTTTAATGGTTGGTGTTTTAATACGCATGTAAATAGTTCATTCCGAAACGATGCATATACAACACGATTCACTGTACATGGTAGTAAAGATCTAATTTCTGTGGCTGCAAGAAAAAACGCCGCGGGTCACAATTTCAAAAAAATTTATGTTTATGCATTAATTGAGCTTTTGAATATAGGATTTACGTACTGACCAGAAAAAAGCCGTGAAAACAAATTCTATAGGCTCCACAAAATAATGCAATTTAACCAGAGTCTAATGTTCAATTCATACCCATTAGGCAAAACCAATGCTAAAAAACTTAAATTACTATTCTTTCTGTTATTATTCACATTACTTAGAGAAATATGCAACATCATGCAAAATGAAAGAAACGCACATTTACATTGTAAAAAGAAAACAAGGAAACATTACTTGTACGAAGAATTACTGATCAGATCAGCTACAAAAAAATGGGGTTGTGAATTTAAAAAACAATGGTGACCTTCATAACTCGCAAAGGCCACGAGCAAGAAAAAATATTTTACATGCACTTTATAAGCTTTCTTGTAACTTCAACCAGTTACGGAATATTTGCTCTGACATTTATAGACATCCTGTATATTGTTGCAGAAACTTCGGATCGGCCTCGCTGGTGAACACATATTTAATAATTATTGTAGAACTCGAAACACAACAGTTTATTTACAAAGGGAGAATATCTATCAATTTTTAGAAGCATAGATCTGTGCGCATCCTCTCACTTAGACGTCTGGGATCGATCTGGGGACCATCTTCTTATCAACAACTGTCTGTGCAATTTTATCGATGGAACGGCCTCTCTGCGATATGTTCAGCATACCACAGGGGGGAGACAACTTCAAGAACACCGCGATTCCATATCGTCGTAACAATATATTGCCGCCGCTCAACCTTTGTTTCCGAGATAGTTATAAAAAAACTGTTAGGTCCACTCCAGCGAATTTCGCCATCTTAAACAAATTTTAGTTAGGTCTGATTTAAGTTTTTGGAGAATATTTGCAGGGGGAGAGACGGAGCCCTAAAAGACGTGTTCGGAAAATGAAGAAGGGCACAATTTGCTATAGCAGGTGTCCGCAGTTTACTGTAAATATCTGAAAAACGAAAGCCGAATGGCGGTAACATGTATAGGGAAAGGTTGATCAGAATGATGACATGGTCAACGTATTTCAAGGTCTTTCATCAAAATCGGCGATGAGGACCAACTTCTATGCAGGCGGAGCCGTACTCGTTACGACGATCCAACGATTTTGAAACGGGACGAGGAACAGGCTTACCAGGTGCCTGTCGACCGTCGACGGCGAAATTGATTCACAAGTTGCGAGGAGCAGCGGTGACGCGGATTCATCACGAGGACTCTCCGCGAGCGCGTGCACCGTCGAGTAGCTCGTGTCGGGGGGAAAAATCTAGTCGCCACTCCTCTTCTACCTTTTTCACCCCTTTTCACTCTTTTTTTTTGTCGGTACATCGGAGAGGGGAGACGGCTCGTTTGACGATCGTCACGGTTGAAATCCCGATAGACGACTCGCGAACGATGTTTCTCCCAGAGCGCGTCCACTTTCTTTTTTTCGTGTGTGTTACCGATGCCCTCCATATATTCTTTTTTGTCGCTCGACCGTTCCCTTTGAGGTCGTTAAGCGGGCACGATTGACCGGAACGATCGCGTTTAGCGGTGGTTCATCGCGAGAGACGATGCTAATGGATGCGAATGTCATCGGACGGTCTGGGAATCCGAATGATATGTTTCAACTGATTCGCTGCGGATCGCGGAATATGGATGTGTAATAGGAGATTTATACCGTCGAAGAATTGGACGAACTCGGTGGAAATTATTAACCATTTCATTGAGAATAGAATTAGAGCCGTTGTCAAGAAGGTATGTTAAACAGTGCCTAGGTCTGGTAAAATGGCGGTTTGAAATCGTGCCACGGGTCCTGCCCCCCCCCCCCCTCCCACTCCTGTGAGCCCTTGAGACGGCTGTCATGAGGGAGTTAGTGGATATGACTGGCATTGCACATTAGACAGTGAGTCCCACATAATCCCACCTTTCTCCCCTCGGAGAGGGGTGGGGTATATGTAAGAAAGATGTAAAAAAAAGGTCTGGTTAAATGGACGCCGAGTTACATTGTTTTGGGGATGTCAAAACGAGGAATGTTAAGAGTTGATATGTGGCAAAGAACATGAAAATATGAGGTGAAAATTAGAAACCTGCAAGTGGGAAGGTTAGCGAAAGAATGCCTGAGAGAGAAGATTTAAAAGGGGCGAAGAGAGTTGTTGGCAAAGATAGAATGGAATACATGAAAAAAAAACGGATAGAGTAAGGTAATGGTAGCAAAAGTGTACAACGAAAGGACACAAGTCATTATTCTATTAAAGAAGAGAGGCTATGGTAGTCAAAGGCAAGTAAAATTAAACGAAGTGCATGATTAATATATAATAATACATATATGAATATATTAAGATACATATAGGTTGTCGGAGTATCTTTTCATAAGGTATGAAAAAAATAGTCAGAAGTGAATTGTGAGGGCAAGATGCGGAAATTTAGAAAATTAAAATAGATGTTGGTTAGAGGATAGAGCGCGTAGATGCGAAACATGTAATAATAGTAAGAGTACGTTAAGACGTTAAGACAACATAGTAAGAGTAGTGGGCTAGTTGGGAAAAGTAGAGTATAAGTTAATGGAAGTAAGGGAAGCGCGTGGTGTGAGTGAGGGGGGGGGGATAAAAGACGATGGGGAGAATAAGTTGGATATGTGTCAAAAATGGAAGTGTGGATTAAGTAATTGGAAATTGTAAACCAAATGCATTCCTTGGCCTTGAGGTTAGAATTAACGATTTCATTATGGATTGCTTGAATATAAAAGGTGTCAATCAAGTGGTGTAACAAACATGACAAACATCAATCAACTTCGCCATCGGCGGTCTTGCACTCGGCGAGCCTGCTCCTCGGCCCCGTTTCAAAATCGTCGGATCCACATAAGAATACAGCTGCGTCTATATGTGAAAACTTCGGGGCCGAAGATGTCGTTACTATCGTGTAGAGACACTAATATTTGATCTCTTTCCACTGACGTCGAACGTGGAAAAGATAGCGAATAAAAAATCCTCTCCATTTTCAATAATTTTTGTTTGGCACCCTGTGCCAACATATTTGTGACATTTTTCTCATGAAAATGAGTGTGAGCACGATGAAATTTGGATCGTAGGTACTTACTTGTGTTTAATCGTACGATACAATAGAACCGTGGCTACCCATACTAATGTATGGAACGTAATTTGTTAGACTTAGTTAAAGTATGTAATGGAGTCCTGCAATACCGCGTGTACAATATTAAAGATGAGTGTAGTTGAGTACATATAACTTTATGACTAAAGCACAGCAGAATGGTTTCACTTAGTGAACTGTCACGACGTGCTACGTTCGATGGTTTCTTTACGACTGACTTCGGTCCTCGCTTTTTCCTTACGTGAAGGGTCGCTAATACCTAAGTACCGTAAACCGCCCCTTAAACCTACAGTTACGCAAGTGGCAATCGTTGCACACCAACATAATTGTTTGAATAATAGAACAGTTATTTAGCTGCAGTGTTAATTTGGATCTTTATTAATATGTACAATGACTCGCGTTGTATATGGATTGCTTTAAATTCACTTATTTACATGTGAAATACGTATTCGGATAATGGAGAATTTCAACATTCCGATAATTGAGATTCAACCGAATCATGGATTGAACTCATTTTCATCAGAAAAATATTACAAATGTATGATAGATGAAAATAATATAATAGGATAAAAATGTTTAATAGAGGCAGAGATAAATTTCGTTTAACTCAATGAAAACCAGCACGATCGATTCGGCACGAAAGCCACTTATCTCCTTGGAATTACATTGTTTCGTTTTTTTTGTTGAGTTGATCGCAGCGAGCGTAAGTGGAATTCGGGGAGACGTTTTGATCTCCCGTGGAGAACGCTCGACGATGATTTTTACGTGAATTTCCTGTTAACGTCGCCAGCACCGTCACGGCCACCAGAAAATCCGATTTCTCCGTAAATCCGGAAACGCGGTAAAGAACACTCATATTTCTCGTTCTGGGGACGATCCGCCGACGTCTCTCCTTCAATTATTAAACAACCGGTCTACCGATCGAACATTATCGCGAAACTTCTATGCCCTCTCTTGCCGCACATTTTTTTCCAATTTTTCATCAGAGACGGTGGCCTCGGCAACGCTGCGAATCGATCTTGAAATAATTAACGTTCCGCCGGCGTTGACGAGGAATTTTTACAATTCCCTTGTTACCACGATGCTTCGCGATCTACCATCACGATATCCGTTCTGTCTCGTGTACTGAAAAATTTTGAATTTCCAATCTGTGGATTATAAAAGTTTATTAAACATTTACCTGAAGAAAAATATTAACACTAGATTTATGGAATCCGTAATTTTGACAATTTCTAAAATATTTAATTTTCGATTATAGAGATTGTAAACATGCATCGATAAGGAATTACTCAACAAATCTTATAATAAAAATTGCTAAAACTCTGAATAGACACATTCTTGTTATTTTTATGGAGCATTTTTGGGGGTCGGAAATTCTAATTTTTTTTTATGATAGATAATATTCAGAATGATTAAACAATTTGTCGAGTGCTATAAGTGGACGAAAGATGGTGACAATATTGGGTCCGAAGTGTGAATTGATGGGAGCAAGATGTCAGAAAAATGCTTCTCCTGTAAAATTACGTTTTTCGTCATTCATGTTCTTTTTTCTCGGTAACCATTAGACCGATCGAGTTGAAATGTTGCATGATTATGCTGGTAAGGATAACGCAATTATAGCCAAAGACTTTTTTGAAATTCGGTCTGCAGTCGGTTTTATAGCATCATTTGGTTCAAGGCGAGAGTGCAAAAAAGTCGATAAAGTTGCAAAAAGTTGTATATTTTGAAGTGAAACTTCTTTAGGCGCGTTAGGCGTAAAACCTCGACGGGGTAGGAGTAAAACCGATCTGGCGATGAAACGATGAAACGAAATTCTATTCTAATAGCTTATCCGATTGAGGACTCGGCATTGCATAATAAAGATTATGATAAAATTCCGATGATACTAAGTGGAGATTTCAACCTGAACTTTGCATCGGAACAATCAAAGTTATTAATAGAATTTTTTAGAAGTAAATTGAAATTGGAAATGGTAAATAATCCTAATGAAGCGACAACAAGATCAGGAACTACTCTCGATGCAGTATTTGCAAGACATTTAGACAAAATTGAAACAAGAATATTTATATCATATTTTAGCTATCACAAGTCAATTATTTCAATAATAGAATCATAGAAAATTAAATGTCATAATGTGTTAATAAAAATTCGAAAAAAATTAAAGAAAGAAGTTTCATTTCAGCAATGTGGTCTAAGCACATACCAATCTTTTTTCTATTCGATATTTCAAGATTTTGATAGGCTAAAATGTAAATTTAGTACCATAGTATATGCTCTAATAATTTGAAGTTGGTAGTTGCTTTAGATTCTGAAAAAAATATAAAGTTGGCTTGTTTTCTATGCACCGAAAAAATGCCCACTACCCTAACAAGAAATTAAAATTTATATATTTTTAGTTCCACAAATGTTAAACAGGGTGACATTTATTTTAAAAATAGATGTAAATATTTGTGTCAGTGTTTCAATTTTTCTATATAAACTCGGATACCTATATAACTGGTTTTTGCATTCCGCTGGTAAGAAAATTTATTTATTATTAATTTTTGTTAGATCAAACCAGCAAAATTTTGTTACTAATGGTCAAACCTAATAGACGAGGAGACGAAGCGTTGCCTCTCTTCACCAAATGAAATAAATTGATATTTTCTCTCGCACGTTTCCCCATTTCTATATTTTAAAAATATAAAGTTCTATCAGGAATATGAATAAAATTCCTTTTTTGACGAATAAAAGGTTTTCAAATATTTTTAATTAAAATAAGCAACTGCTCGCTCAGCGGCAGGTATCCCATTTTCATCGCAACGTGCAACATTTTCTTTCGCAACAATACGGTCGACTTTTCACAAAGATAACAATTTTAGATCCCCTCTGCCCTAGTCGTATTACATACGTGTCCAAGTAATTAAACGGCGTTTGGTACGTCAAAGTGAAAATTTCTCCGTTGCGATAAAATTCCACGATATTCGTACCGCGGACGTGTTATTTTCTATATTTTCCCCGATGTTTGTACACGCGTATATTGGCGACGATTCTCCGCACCAATTTCCGTGTTTATTATTCTACATTTTCGATGATTGAACGGCCGCATCGATCGGTCCAACAAACAAGTTACGCCGCTCCTTATAAACGGAAAATTGAAGCAAACACGGATTAATCGTGCCGACCGAATTGCTCGTGCATTTTTAAAAGGCCGCACGCCATTGACCGGAATAGTCGCTGCTACTTTTTATTTATCCATTACGGTGGTCGCAACAGGCGTATAAAAAAAACGGCAATGCGTTTTCGCACCCACGCGATCGCGCTCCTGATATAAAAAGAAAACGAACCGTCCGATCGATATGATGCTTGGACAGGTGTTATAATAAGTTTACACACCGGTCCCACGACATAACACGTAATAACAAACCTAAATAGTTCACTGCTAATATTTTGACGCCGGGGGAGCCGAAACGTTCAGTTTTCCGAATGAGCGAGACGCAAACAATTTGTTCATCGCATCAATGCGCGCGACTGTGAGAACGATGTGTGAATAAATAGAAACAGGCGTCTCCACGAGATAGCCGCTATCCGAAAACAGGTACCAAAACATAGCATTCTATCTAAAAAAACAAAGGTGACCTTCACATCTCTGAAGCGATTCCACCTAGCAACAAAAGATTAACGCCGCGCTACGGCCCCTGTTATACGATGCAACTTTCCGTTCGAAAACTTTTCTACTACTGTAATTCCGCGATCTAAGTCCAACGGGACGTCTCGATCTATGTCCCTTGGTTACTCCTTCCACTGCGGAGCTCAAGCTGCCTCGGTCGCCGAGCACTGTAAACATGCCGGGTAATTTGAAAATGGGTCGGGTATATTGTTGTGAATCACATTAATCCAATTACAAAATTTCTTTATTTTTTATTATTTTTTCATGGAACTTTCACCAACATATTCGTGGCATTTTTCTAATGAAAATGATACCAATATGATATAATTCCGATGATATTTACTTGTGTAATGAACAGTGAATGTATCGGGCGCAAGAAGGGACAGCGACGCGGAGAGTCGCAATTTCCGGCACAGTTCAAAGGCCCGCGTGTGTTCACAGTGTAATGCCAAGAAAATGACTTTTTTTATTATTATTTATTTTTTTATGAGACTTTCACCAATATAATTGTGGCATTTTTCTGATTAAAATGATACCAAATACGATATAATTTCAACTGTATTTAGTGGTTTAGTTGACGGTATGGAGTAACTTTAGTACAGATAGCGAGTGAAAAAGAAAAAGTAAATATCATCGAAATTATATCATATTTGGTATCATTTTCATTAGAAAGATGCCACGAATATGTTCGTGAAAGTTCAATAAAAAAATAATAAAAACTAAAGAAGTTTTATTATTGCACTAGTATTGTCTCACCAATACGCTATTTTTTGTTGTCCCTTCGGCCGCGCGGTCCGTGTTTGCATGCTGTCCTTTTCCACGTTCGGCGCGGTCGACGAGGTTACAAAAGAATAGTGCCCCTTCGCGATCAAAGTCCAGGCAGGGAACCGAAAAAGGACTTAGATCGCGGGGTTACTGTACTATCATACTTTCGGAGTTATCGTAGGTGGCACTAATTAGTGCCTCACCCTGTAGATAGCAGGAACGTATCAAGCTTCAATCGGTCCGCTTTAAGCTCAGACTAAGGTCGCATTCTTTTTGGACTTAGTGGGGACAACGGCTGACGTCTTTTAATCATTCTTTACCAGTTGAAATATTGTTTTCGTTGTATAATTGGTTTCTAATAGGCATTTTTGTTAAATTTTAAGACAAACCTTTTTTTCACGCCTGAAGAAGTTGTAAAAGAAATGTTGTCCATAACGCGTATCGTTTTCACAAAACAAGAATTGTTGCGTGGACTATAATTAAGAACAAAACTCAAATGTTGCAAAATTTTATAAATTATTGCGCAATCTTACACACTCTTTTAAAAAGCATAGAAGCAACATGCGTTTGCCTGTACTCATACAAAAAATTCACAGAAAAAATTTTCCAACCGGGAATAATATGTACGGATTTAATTTGACTTTGTGCAAAAACAGTGCAAAGTAAGTTGTAATTATTTTTTTGGAATTGGTGTTTCTCCCGTTTCTGAACTTGTATAATATGACCCTGAAGGTCATCGTGTCGTATACGAATAAATTCGTCTTGACACATGCCTTCATATTATATCAAAAAATATATAGCATTCCGTGTAAAAAATTGGATGTACTTCAATTCTAACAGAAATAGTGCAAACACAAAAAAAATTGTTACATTTTCCACGTTTTTCTAGTATTTTTTCTTTGCAAGGCAAACACTGGCTAGTAATAGCATGAACACCCTGTATATAAATAATATAATAATAATAATATAAATAATAAACGCTGTTCGGAGAATAGAACGTTCGGTTATTAGAGTATTCGGATATAGTAGGCTCTATTGTACAACTAACTGCAGCAACGGCCGTAATTTCTTTCGATCGAGAATTCATTAGACGACCGTAAAGATTTAATCGCGATCAGCGAATTCGTCGAATTTTTTTTCCACCCAGTTATCTGATACCACGCTCGCCGATCAGCGTCGAACATTAATTTCGGCGTCGCGAAAACTGTCACGATCATTCTCACAGATCTTTTTCATTCGACCGACCTTCTCGAGCATTTTTATCGTCCCCGTCCACGCAATCCCAATCGATACACGATAACGCGAAAAAGTGATTAATAATTCGGTCGTGACTTCGGCGATTTTTAAATAATAACTTTTCGTCGAAACGTTAACAATGCAGTCGAGAGTTTCTTTGTACGTCGAAGTTAATAAATACATTTTGGAGGTTCGTTACGGGCGTGGCGAAATGAAGTCGTCCGTAATTTTTGCTTAATTCATAAATTCGGTTTCGTGGAATGAACGTTAATAATCGTGGATTAAAATCGCAGCTTTATGTCACGCACGGACGAATAAATAAGTGTTACCGTTGTTAATTGAAGATAATATGATTTAGTTAACGTAGGAAGCAGCATCTCCAATTACAGTTCGAAATATTTCACTAAACTCACCCCGTAACCATCACTTCAACTCGTTTTCCCTTCGTGTCATCCCTCCTATCAATGAAAACGTCATCATCATGCTGGACACCTGCAATAGAAATGGCAAACACTGTTACACACTCGCAACCATGAGTATCGGCACGCATGTCGCGTCTGAAGAACATGTGACACACCCTTTAATTTATGGTAGAACAAACATTGTCCACTGAGAGTGACAGTGTACGGAATATAAGATATTTCATTTTGTATTTACTATCGGAATGGCTTTGAGACAGAGGTTGAACTCCATGAAACATCCTATACACTGCCCGGAATAAAATCATGCAGCGAGGCAGCAAGCAACATAAAAAAATTCAGGCGACCTTGAAATACAGTAACCCCGCGATCTAAGATCAACGGAACATTCGCGATCTATGTCCCTTGGCCTACTCCTTCCACTGCGGGGTATCCCCGGAAGGGCCGTGGAGCTCGGCTGCCTCGGTCGCGGAACAACGTAAACATGCCGCGTAATCTGATCCTGGGTCGGGTATGTCGGTGTGAATCACTACTAATCCACTTACAAAACTTCTTTATTTTTTATTATTTTTTCATGGTGCTTTCACGAACATATTCGTGGTATTTTTCTTATGAAAGTGATACCAAATATGATATAATTCCGATGATATTTACTTGTGCAATGAACGATGGAAGTTTTTTTATTGGCATTACATTGTACGGATACGCGGGCCTTTGAACTGTGCCGGCGGCCGCGACTCTTGTCGTCTCTTTCTTTCCTATACGCTGTTCTTCTTTATGACCAAAACATTCATCGTTTATTACACAAGTAAATATCATCGGAATTATATCATATTTGGTATCATTTTCATTAGAAAAATGCCATGAATATACTGGTAAAATTTCATTAAAAATAAGCGAAAAATAAAGAAGTTTTATTATTGCACTAGTGTTATCTCACCGATACGTTATTCTTTGTTGCGCCTTCGGCCGCGCGGTCCGTGTTTTCATGCTGTCCTTTTCTACGTTCGGCGCGGTCGACGCGGTCACAAAACAATAGTGTCCCTTCACGATCTAAGTCCCGGCAGAGAACCAAAAAAGTACTTAGACCGCGGGGTTACTGTATTCGTAAACCCTCCCTCTATAAGAACGTTATTGAAGCTACATCATGACCTCTTCTATTATTTCTAATATTTTAGTTGATTTTGTACGTTTAGTAGACTGCCGATTTTATGTATTTATGGTAAAACTGAGTAGGTGACATTTGAAAGAGTAACAAGAATAAAAGAATTTTGAGTATATCAATATATTATTTTCTGATTATTAAGGTTATTAAAAAGAGAAAGGAGTTTCTATTTAATCTTTGTTTCTTGCGATTAATGCAGAAAATTTGTATTTTGTATAAAAATCCGTACATCTAGGACATTTCACAATTTACACATTTATTTTAATACACATTTGATAAGTGATTCAGTTATTTAAAAAATCGACAGATCACCGTGAGAGATCGTATAATATCCTGTGTCACAAATATTCACGAGAATGAATCCCTGTGGATTACATCCCTTCCCCTCGTATTACACACGAAACATCCCTCTTGGCAATCGTCTCAATTTCCAACCCTCATTCTTCAGATTCATCCCTTGAAATACGTGTCACGAGATTATCTTCATAATCCTTGACATGTGCAATAATGTCATTCAATATTAGAATAATAAATTCGATTGTTAAATTAATCCTTATGCTTACACTGAAGATTCGTATGCAAACTAGAATTGTTCTGAGTCGATTGTAAAATGGTGGGAATAGATAAGAGTGAACTTCTTTGTTTAGGAAAGACTTTTCAAAATTTCAGGTTTGTATAAAAATAAAAATGATCTACTTACACACTGACGTCTGGTACAATTCCGTAGTTGCTGGAGACGTGGTCGTGACACATTTTTCCAGAAGAATGGTGGATGAAACCAGATACGATACAGAGGAGGGATGTTTTCGCGAGGAAAATAAATGAGGAGGGACTAGACAAGAGGGGTGACTTTTCCCGAGTTTCGTCAACTGGTCGTCATCAGTCGTATTTTGGTACGATTGCCTGTACTATTGGCTAACCCCATAAATTCCAACCAATTTTGAGTGCAATACGTCCGTAGATCTCATGTTTATAGTACAATGAATATTTATATTGCACGTATCGGGGATGTTCTGGCACGTGTTTGCGGCGGAGAGATGGCAGAGTAGGGGATGAAAATTGACGTGGTTCGACGAAGATTTGTTGGGTAAGGAAAATTGATGTGGATGGATGTAGATGCTGGAGATGATCTTTCTTGATTTGGAATTCGAAGAGGACTTTCATATGTATAATTATTAATTACCATGATTTTTGTACCGATAATAGGTACAAGTAGCTAAATATCAAAGAGTGTGCAGATTTCATCCTATTTAAAATTCTTAGTCAATCGTTACCACTAATAACATTTTAAATATTTTTCTCCTGTAACATATATAGTTGAATAAAAATCATAGTCTACAAGTAGACTGCAGATTTTCTACATTCAGAATAAAAATGAGTAGATGAAATTTAAGACAATAGAAAAATTAAAAGACTAAGCATATTGATAAATTATATTCGATATATTAAAATTATTAATGACAGAAATAAATTTCCATTTAACTCCTGTACTTTACGATTGATGCAGAAAATTTGTATTTTTCTATATTGCCTATTAACTCACCTAACTATTGAATGGAAATCCCAACAAATACTATCTGGCATACGATAGTTCCAGCGTTAATTTTTTGGAGCATCGTCGAATAACAAGAAGAGCAAAAACATTGCGAATTCATTTACCCGGTCGATCTCGCTTCGTCTGCGTCCCCTATTCTTAGGCCTCATCCCCGGAAACGGTTGTGTCAGTATAGCATCCCCGTCATCCCCAGCACGTGCAATATAAATATCAATCGGATCGGGGTCAGCGTGCCTCGTTCCCGGGTGAATCTAGTTCACTGCCATTCCGCGTTCCCACCCCTGTCCGCCCACTGGTAATTCCCCTTTAAGCTCCTTCCAGGTGGTCCACTCGCGTGTTACACATACCGGGGGAGATGAATGCAGGGGGTTGGAGAGGGTGGCGCCTTGAGGAGGCAGGGGATTGGGGGGTGGGATGGAGGTATGAGGGTTGGTGTGAGGGCTAGTTGTCCCCGATACACGACGACACCCGTGTCTATCGGCTCTCTCACCCACCCGCACTCCCCCCGCCTCTCAACTCTGTATTGTTCACTGCGCTAGAGAGAGAGAGACAGCTTCCTGAGACAAGAGATCAAGAGGGAGAACAAGATAGGGACGGAGGGAGAAGGAGAGAGCGAGTTCGTGTAAGGGTAGAGATGTGGCTTAGGCACGTACATTCGTAGGAGGCTTACCGAAGACGACGACAACCGACGACGACCACGACGTCCGACGCGGCGAACAATAGGGCGATTAACGCGGTGAGTACATGGAAAAGCAGCACGCCGATAACGGAAACGCTTCACGCCCGAAAGAGCCGGGAACAAGCGGCTCGTAAAACTGGGTTGACGATAGGCGAGAGGGGAAGAGAGAGAGAGTGGCCGACCGAGAGATCGGAAAACAGAGACCATGAACCAAGCACCCGTGTGTTTTCGTTCGCGGAGGCTAAGCTATACAGCCTCCTCCTTCTCTTCCTCCACCTCGCCCCTCTCGAGGATTCCTCGCGGTATTTAATTGAATTCTTTGATCCGGACGCAATATTTACGCCCGACTTCACAAAACCGGAGACGGGGTTTCTTTTGAATTATTCTCGGCGGTGCGACAGGGAAACCGCCAGGTGGCTTCGATGATGCTTCAATGAGATTTTCGACGAATTCCGGTGAACCGGGAATGTTCTTGGCATGCTCGGGGATCGTTTTTGCTGGCTGTGGACTTTGATAGTTTGTGGTGGGTCTGTTGGAAAATTTTTGTTTTCATATGGGAACTATGGAGTCGCATTAACATCTGTTATCAGTACAGCTGCTCGACTACGCGAAAATATCGGGTCGGAATGGGTAGAGAATTTAATTTGGGATTTTCTCGAGAACGAAGCGCCTTATGAAAAAAACTATTTTCCTTATTTTTGACTAGATTTCACGTTTGCACCTCAAATATCTTTGTTGTTTCTAAAAATACGTAAAATATGGTAAGGACAAAGTTGAATGGTACCATGGGGCTGACACGATACCAAAAAAAAAAATTTTGTTTTTATGTCATTTTTTTAGAGATATCAAGGTCACCTTGACTTTTTTAAAATGGAACCACCCTTTTTTAAACACCTACAATGATAGTCCCTTTCATTACGAATTCAGTGAGTATAATTACTCAAGGTCATTCAAGGTCGCGGACAGAGATAACGTATAAGATTTAACATCGATACATGCCTGTAAATGGGCTTTGAAGGAATGTTGAACTCTGTCCGCGACCTTGAATGACCTTGAGTAATTATAGTTACTGAATTCGTAATGAAAGGGACAATCATTGTAGGTGTTTAAAAAAGGGTGATTCCATTTTAAAAAATCAAGGTGACCTTGATATCTCTAAAAAAATGACATAAAAACAAAAATTTGTTAGGCATCGTGTCAGCTCCATTGAACCATTCAACTTTGTCCTACCACATTTTACGTATCTTTAGAAACAACAAAGATATTTGAGGTGCAAACGTTAGGTGACTCAACCTGTATATGACGACTGTATTCATGGTAATGAAAAATTTACAATAATAAATATCTTAAATACCTATTAAGTATCTAACTCAGTAATGGTATATATTCGTTAACAGGAGCACGAGATCTATAATTGTAAAAAGTTTCAACCAATTCGGTGACCCTATGACCTTGCACTCTTTTTCTTAGCCGAATCACGTTGTATTATAAAGAGTATTGTAGTAAAGTAAGCGGAAGTAAAGATGTCGGTCCGGTCTGTATTTCGAATCGAGGGTCCCGAAAGGAGCATTTCGTTTCGAATAGGGGTGGCAATTAGAGAAGAACTAGCGAAAGTTTCGTTTATACCGGTTGATCCCCCAAACGAGATTAGACGAGAAGAGATACGTCCTCTTAAATGGTATCGAAAGTGCAATCGCGTGGGAGGGAAAAAAGTAGTCGACGCGTGTGTTTGTGTGTGGCGAGATGTCCCACGATAAGGAAGATGGACGCGATTTTTATCAGAGGTCGGGCCGTGAAAGTTGTTAAAACAGGGAACGTTTCGGCTCCCGGCGAAAAATGATCCTCGTTCAACTTTCAAACGTCAACATTACACTCCCCCCCCCCCCACCACATTTTCGAAGTTGCCGTAAAGTTTGCCCGAGGTATACGATAGTCATTCGTTTCGTCGCTTTTGACTGAAGACTTGCGAAAACAACATTTTCCGCTCAAACAGAAAGAAACCCCCTGCTGATTAATCTTTTCCTTCAAATGGATTTCCGTAGAGAAATTCCCTTAATTTTTATCATTTTGAAAATGTTCGTTGAATTTAGAAGTATCAGAATACTGCTGTCAATTTTGATATAGTTTCTAATATGTAGAATTTAGTTTTATACGTTTTCAACAAAACGTTTTCTTTGGAAGGTTGTTCAAATACAGATTGAGGCACAATGTAACAAGCGATTGCGGTACTGCATGACATAATATCGATAAGAAAATAATACCGATTTTAATTTTAGTATTTCGGTTCTCATAAAGGATACGAAGAAAACCCGGTATAAGAAATATACTGGTATTTTATATATTGTATTATACAGGGTGAGGCATTTAAAACAGGACACCTGAATAACTCGTTTGTTTTTGGAGATAGAAGAAAATGCCTCGGACCAAACTTATTTGGTATCGAGGGGCTGATCATTCGATATTACTAGGTTTTTGATAGGTGGAGGCCTCAAGGAGATATGAAGGTCAACTCTGTTTTCTTAAATGAAACAGTATGTTTTTTCACTTACATTCTGATAGAGTATTTCAAGACGAATACAATGACCTATTATTAAGGTTATTCAAGGTCATCAAGGTCAACGGCAAGAGAAATTAAACTGTCTCAAAGCACTCTTCGAATACTTCGACGATTTAGGTGCCACAGGTTATTCACGTAGTCATTGGTAGTATAAGTGTTCTCGAATTGGCGACCTTGAACATGGATACATAGTCTAAAACGTTGCAATACCGATGACACTGCCTGATAAATTTCATTTTTATCTATTACAGACCAAGCTCTTTTTATTCGTTCTCGCATGTCAGCTTTGGTTGTTGGTTTTTCGCGCTATACTTGGATATTGAATATTGCGAAGCCGTATGCTAATCGGCAGTCAACTACTAATAACATTTGTGTACATAGACAAGATACAATGTGATTGAACGTTTGTTTACATTCTGTGACCTTGTCGGCAATTACAAGAGCAGTATACCAACAACCAGAGACTACACAAAAGTATTCGAAGAGTGCTTTTAGACAATTTAATTTCAATTGAAGTTGACCTTGAGTGACCTTGAACGACCTTAATAATAGGTCATTGCGAGACAATTTAATTTTTCTTGCAGTTGATCTTGCGTGACCTTGAACGACCTTAATAATAGGTCATTGCGAGACAATTTAATTTCTCTTGATGTTGACCTTGAGTGACCTTGAACGACCTTAATAATAGGTCAATGTGAGACAATTTAATTTCTCTTGCTGTTGACCGTGAGTGACCTTGAACGACCTTAATTCATTGGTCATTGTGTTCGTCTTCAAAAACTGTATCAGAATGTAAGTAAAAGAACGTATTGTTCCATTTAAAAGAACAGAGTTGACCTTCATATCTCCTTGATGCCTCCACCTATCAAAAAACTAGTAACGTCAAATGATCAGCCCCACGATACCAAATAAGATTGGTCTGAGGCATTTTCCTCTATCTCCAAAAACAAACGAGTAATTCAGGTGTCCTGTTTTAAAATCCTCACCCTGTATAATACAATACTACTATCACTAGTATTTTGATTTTCATAAGGGTTACGAAGTAAAACCGGTATTTTAAATACCGGTAAAACTCCCTGGCCTGAAGTGAACACAAATTCGCTCAGCATTTTCATAATCCCATTTCGTCTTACCTCCGCACCTTTCCGCAAACTACAACTAATCGGCAGACTATAGGAGTGGACGTTCCTTCAAACTTCGGAGCTCGCACGATAAAATCCGTAGTACACGGAATATAATTCCGACAGCGTTCGTTACAGAAAATCGCGCATTAAAACACCGCGATTTGCATAATCGTCCGGCGATCATAAACGAGAATCGTCACCCAAGAAATTCATCTTCTCGCGGTGCAACGTTCAGTCGAACTTCCGCGTAAAAGTTTCTGCAGCGTTGTCATTCCGGTGAACGGCCGGCAATGAATCCGTTTAGGATTGCAGCGATTGGAACGATCGCGTGGGCGTGAAGCCTCGCGGTGCATTCGCAGCTGTGCACTCGACGCGCAATGAGCCGCGGCGGCCAACAAAGGTCCCGGAAACTCGGAAAAAGTAAACCGGCGGCTGGTGCCAATAAAAAAGTGCAACGCATTCAACTGTTCCCCGCGAGTCAAGTGGAGATGAGCGAATAGACGGGACACACCCTGGAAACGGAAAAAATAGAGATGGTAAAGAATGAAAGAGAGGGGGAAAGAGGAAAAACAAGAGAGGATTCCTCCGCGTGCTTGTTCCCCTATTGCCGCTATTTTCTCTTTCTTCTCTTAGCTTCTGCAGCATTTGTCGAGTAGACGCGAGAAGACGCGAGAAGACGCGAGTAGACGCTGCGGAAGATGCCGCGACGCGAGCTTCGCGAACAATGCCGGCAATAAAGATCGAGGGACCCAAACCAGCTACGACACACGTCTTGGATACGAAAACCCTTCGAACCTCTCTGAATGAAAATCAAAACGAACAGGAAGACGCGTCATGCGACTCTCAAACGACGATTCGAAGACGGAATGACGACGCTCTTTGCTTGCGAACATTATAAGCTCCGGGATCTTCCGAAACGCTTTCTACCCTGAAACGGTGCACTGAAATGCGACTTTTGGGTTTTACAAGACTCCAGAAAGATACTGCATATCGATTCTCGCTGCTGTCTCGCAGGGTGATTTTAATCATCATCAATCATTTAATCTGTCTCTCCTATGTCGAGCTGGCCTCGACACTAATTTTTGCATCAAATGTTCCTTATTTTTTGAATTTCCATTATATTCATCGATAATGTCTCAATTATACGGTAAGCAGGAACAATTTTGGTGTTTCTTAATTGTTCTGAATGGGTTAGCAGAGACACCTATGGAAATTTGTTAAGTAACTAGAGAAGGGGACTCCTCACAGATTCCAATGACCATATAACCTTAGTTCCCGAAATATTTGCGAATAACTGTTAGGTCTATAAAAAAAATGCTTCACTTTTAATGCTCGGTAGATTTAGTGTTAAGAAAAAAAAGTGTTGATATATTGCCTCATAAAAATAACAAGATTGTGAAGAGTTGAACTGTATACTTTATTGTATTTTCATAAATTTTCATGAGATCTTCAAAGAGACTGTGGGGCATGTTGTAGTCTGAGATTTAAAACGAAAAACGTGGGGCGCATGCAATAGATAATTGATACATGAATAGTTCACCTAAATCACTAAAAATGTTATTGCTCCGCAAATGATATAAACTGTTGTGTGAGTTTTCAGTGAGTTTTCAGAAGAGGTAATTCTACATGAGAAAATAAGTCGAAAATATACAATAATTTTTTTCTATTTGATGCCTCGTTTTCTAGAAACTAAAGTTTCAAAATCCGTCAAGTTCGCGTTCCTAGCGTTTGTAAGAAATAGATCAGGTCACGAACAGACGCGTTAGACGATTCATATTCAGTATCAAACGTGATCATCGAATTTTCAAACTCTAATTTCTCGAAAATGAGGCGTTGATCGAAAAATATTATTGTATACTTTAAACTTATTTTCTCATGTAGAATCACCCCCTCCATATTCATAGCATCTTTGGACACTCTGTAGACATGTGAAGTAAAATAGTTTATGAAACTTTAAAGTCGTTTTTCAAGAGAATGGTTGACTCGAGACCCATGGTTTCTTGGAGACTGTTGTTCCTCGCGACGAGTACTATGCGATGTGATACAACAAAATTTTGACCTTGAGAACAGGGGTCAAGGACAATTATGTGGCTGATTTTTTAAAAAGATCTCCACCGATGCAGAGGTATAGAATCCCGCTATGGTAATCGTGACATATAATTTTTATATAGCCTGTACAAACGGAACGTCTCTTTTCCTCCCTACTGTTACGATTAGGGAATTCTCACGAGCAGCAGTAGGAAGAAAATGATCAGAATTGCGGTTCTCAGAAAGCAGTCATGTTTCCCACATCGTATATTTTCTCTCCGACTCTCGGGCCATGATTACAGTTTTCAAACTTAACCTTCGACCGCTTTTTCTCGCGCAAAAACGGGGGTGGGGGTGAAAAAATAAGCAGAACCGTCTAGAGGGAGCAGCGCGGGGCCGTTATCGCGTTGATAACGGTGGGGGACACGAGGCACGAAACAGGCGACATTCATTAATCGACGCCACAGCATCGTCACCCCTTTAGTCGCAAGAGCTTTCGCGTCTCATTAGTGTGGCACCGAGGGAGGGCTGCATCGAAGAGGAGCCACGACAGCGCCGCTTCACATTCACAACTTTCCTTCTTTTTCTCTTTCTCTCTTTCCCTCTTTTCCCCTTTCCCTTCCTTCCACTTGCACCCCTACATTCTCAATGGCGTAGCCCAGGCATTTTCGTTTCGTTTTGTTTCTGTTTTCGGCTGCTATGAGATCACGACGCGGAATATTCCTCTTCCCTCTATTATCGAACCACTTCCCCTAGAATGGTAAATGATTCTTGATATTCTGATACGGTACGGTTAGGGTAAACATTCCTGCTCTCGACTGTGGTTCTGTTAGCCACCAATTACTCCCTCCGAGTTGATTAAAATTGTACCTATGTGATCGTTCAACCCCTTGCATTACGATTTCTCTTTTCACGTTACAAAGGTCGTCAGTGGACGGCGGATTACGTACGTTTACGAAAAAATTGAGATGGTGAAATATCATAGAGTAGAGAGATAAATGGAATTTAACACTAAACCTACCGAGCATTTACCTCTTAGGCACGACGCGCCACTATAGTGGTTTTCACGGATGTCATCTTTCTGAACGACGCGCCACTACAGTGGTTCACTCTAATAGCTCACTCGCTCACCGTTTGAATTAAATTATCGTTTTCTGATACGCCTGTGAAATATATCGTACCCAATTGTACCATTAATTATTAAAGTAAATTGTTAAAGTTAAAATTATAATTTAATCATCAAAAACTTCCAATGTAATCGCGTAGAGAAGAGCATTAGGTTATATCGTTTACACGTAATTCTCGTTGAACTCCGCCGTACAGAGAAACAGCTCCGCGCAAAATTCTGCCGTGCCTAAGAGGTTAAAATTGGCTAGTTTGTATTGTCTTATAAAAATAACGAGATTTGATTTGTTTAAATTTTGTGCGATTTTTATTACAATACATGGTGAATAAAAAAATCTATTGAGGCAACTCCTATAAAGGCATCTTTATAACTTCAATAATTGTAAAATAAAATATCTGAAACCGGTCATCTAACCGGTTGTGGTAGGTTTAGTGTTAAGGGTATCGAGATATATCTGTGGTTGTCAGGAACAACGCCGCATGACACATACTTTCACTTTCGAGATATTGCCGTTTAACGTTTTGATCACTAATGCTTTCACATAGAACATCGGTTAAATTACATTAATTTTTTGAGCCTTCAGAATTTATTACCGTGACTTTTTTTCTGGTAAATACGTAAATCCTATAGTATAAAGCTCAATTAATGCATAAACCCAAATTTTTTAAAATTGTTACCGTCCGTCCATTAGGAGATGGCAGTGATTTTTGACAGTGGGGTGCAGGGGGACTGCGAGACCCCACTCTAGACGCCAGGCTGCGGACCCCACTCTTACGCTTACGTTATGGCGGGAACGGTCGACATAGGCCCTCAGCGCCACCACATCTCTCTGTTCCAGTCACACTAATACGCGCGTTTCCGTATTTGTCGAGCGATTCGGCCAATAGCGGTAGACGTGTAGCGCGCAGAAGGGAGATCACGTGATACCTACAAGTTTCTCACTGCCATCTCCTGATGGACATAGCAACCACATATATTATCACTAGACTAAGGATTTGATTGATTTATGACGAAAATGAATTGGTGTAATACAAAACTGTGAAGACATTAGAAGAATTTTTCACTATTGTTACCATATTTTCGACTTAGTAAAATGATTAAAAGGAAAAATGTATTATTATTGAGTTTTTGTGTCTGACTAATGACTTAGAAATTTTATATTTTGCATAATGTAATGATCACCAATTTATTAATATTCTCAAAAGGAGGAAGAAATTTTTATTTGGTTCCAGTGCCTTGTAATAGATGTAGATTATTTTTATTTCGCATATAGATTTTCAGTCTAATTATCACCAATTTATTAATATTATTCAAGGGAGGAATAAATTTGGATTTGGTTCCAGTCCTTGTAATTTATGTCAAACATTTTTTATATCTTGTCATTCGCAACGCGCTACAGATGTTCATTAATTTCCGAAATGGTAATTACCAGAACGGATTTTTGTGCAAAATAAAAATTTTTCAAGTCAATTGTAAAAAATAAATACAAATTATTCGTGTTGGCACGATCAAGAAAAGTAATATTTCATGTAGGACGCTTTCCATAGAAAAGCAACATTTCCGTGAGCAGCAAGAGAAACAAGATCAGAAAAGATACAATGAAGAGCAAAAGTGTATCAGCACTATTTGGTACAGCATAACTGTTTTAAAATTAGACCGAATGACTTGAGTTTTCTTGAGAAGTTAGAAGGATTAGTTTATTAGATGATGCGTAACAAATACTTCTAACTTTTCAAGAAAACTCAAGTCATTTGGTCTCATTTTAAAAAAGTTATGCTGTTTCAAATGGTGTTGATAAACTTTTGCTCTTCATTGTAAGTGGAACGAAATCAGGAATATAGAAATCAGGTTGGAACGTGCATCATTGTGATCGATATCGAATCTGAAAACACTTTTGCCAGATCGTCTGTATACGCTAGAGAGCATTGTCACCATGCAAAATCCACGACCAAGCAATTCCAGACCGAGTCAAATTTCCGTGTCAAGTTTCACGTGACGCGAAACTGAAGCAGGTCGCTACGCGACGAACTTGCACAATGACTGAAACCACTCGTAATGTTTACCTTTCGAATGCAGGTGGAGCGGACACGTAACTGCTTACAATGTTGCCGCTCTATCGGAAATAAAGTTATTCGCCCCAACTTAGACTGCGGATTCTGCTCCACTTGTATCGGAATACGTTAAAGCTGAGACTTCAATCTGATGATTTCGAGAAGCCTCTGCGCTGTTTTCAACATTGCAAACCCCTTGTCGAAATAAATACAGTGTAACATCGTTTATCCGAATTCGTCGGGACACAAGGCCGTTTGGATGACCGACGAGTTCGGATAATAGCGGCACACTAATTACGTGTCCACCTCCGGATCTTATTTTTTCCAATAACTGAAGCTGTCGTTTGGATAGTAGAAGTTCTTTTCGTACAGGCTCTAAAGAAATGTTTGGTCTTGACTATTATAGGCGTATTCTTCGTATCGGTGAAGATGTATTAAAAAAATTTGTCGTAAAAATGTAAAATTTTTCTTAATTGCACCGTATAGTACTCGCCACAAAGAACAAAAATCTCACGGGAACCATAAGTCGCAAATGTACCGTACTCTCGAAAAACGACTGTACAGTATCTTAAACTAGTTTATTTCATATGTCTACAGGGTGTCCCAAGATGGTATAAATGTGAAGGGAGTGATTCTACATGAGAAAATAAGTCGAAAATATACTGTGGCATCGGGAAAACTCGGGTACCCGGTACAGTGAATGCTCGATAATTGTCCACAACACGGGTCTGGCCATGGACAATTATCGTGCAGAAGATATTATTTTTCGTCCTCTGCCGAACGTAAGGACGGACACCGAAGCTCGAGAGGCATCGATCGCCGAGAAATGTAACACAATACCGGTCGAGTATATCGGTGTGAGACCAGAAGACCACTACTAATCCAATAACAAAACTTCTTTATTTTTCATTATTTTTTTAGAGTTTTACACCGACATACCCGACCCGTATTATGTTACACTCCTCGGCGACCTCCTCCACTTCTCTGCGGAGTATACCCCGCGGTAGTAGGGATAGTTCAGGAACAATTGTAGGCAAGATTTTTTGGACAATTATCGAGCATTCACTGTATTTAGTTTTAAGTTCTATACTTTATGTAGACTTTAGTTATACTTCAGGATGTTCGCGCGGCAAGGGCCGGAAAAATGTCATAAAATGGGAAAACGACGTTGAACAGCGTTGTGTTGCGAACGTCGACGGGCTTTCGGCCCATCGACGATGTTCATGCACATAATTGGGCATGACGAAAAGTACGGATAGAGCAAGTATGGGGTATATCGAGTTTTCGTTACGAGGGGGATGAGTTGTGAGAGTGAGTCGTTGTCTGAGAGTCATGAAGAGTGTAGTAGAAAGTTGAGGGTTGACGTCGGACGTAAGGTCATACAGTCACTGTTGTTAATTTAGTAATTAGTAGTAGTTTATTTTAACAGTTAGTTTTTAATCGCGCAACTATTGTAACATTAGATCTATTTCGTCTCTTTTCCGGAAATAAATAATTAATTATACGTATTACCACGATACAAAAGAAGTCTTTTATTTGACGCCTCGTATTCGAGAAAATAGATTTTGAAAGTTCGGCCAAACATTGAACTATTTGTAATTATCGAATTATCACAACTATTGAATGGAAATGGTCTGAAGCGTCTATTCGCGTCCTGCCAATTATACTGCTTACAAACTTACCGCTAGCAACGTGAACTTTACGGATTTTCATAATCTATTTTCTTGAAAACAAAGCCTCAAATGAGAAAAATTTATTCTGTATTTTCGACTTATTTTCTGATGCAAAATCATCCGTTCTACTGTTGTACCCAACGCAGGGACACACTGTAGACATATGGAATGAAATAGTTCACGAAACTTTAAAGTCGTTTTTCAAGACAACGGTTCATTTGCGATTGGTAGTTCCTTTCCGGCTTTTATTCCTCGCGAGAAGTTCTGTACGCTGTAATCAAAAACAATTTTGACCTTGAAAATCGAGGTCAAGGTCATTTTAAAAAACCGTATACAATACGCCTATACCATACAGGACCGAACATTTCTTTACACCCTGTATAATGAAAAGTGTTGCTTATGGATCGTCTTAGTTTGAGCTATTTAAATTTCAAGTTGAGATACTAGAGATTTCAGATTCGGATAATCGAGGTCCTGTTGTAATTGGGATGTATAAATGAGGTTCTTCTGCACAAGAAATAGAATTCTTCAATAATTTGTATCGCAAATGAAAGTGTACACCATAACGACACAGTGGGAAGTCGTTGGAAAAGAGCGTTGAAGGGGTTGGCGCAATGACGTAAGTGCTCGATAGAGTGTCATAAGGAAACGGTATGCGTGTTCCCTTCCGGTTCGTCTGGCTACGCCACTGGCTCCCTTCGGGGTCCCTTGAAGTGGAAGAGGGAAAGGTAAGGGAAGAAAATGGTCGGGACGCGGTACTCCCACGCTCGGTCGAATGTTCCCTTTGTACTTAGCCCCGGCGAAGACGATAACAGCGGGGAGAAGAAGATCACGCGGTGGCCGGGCTGCCTGGACGCGATAACGCTGGATCTGATGTGGATTACGGCGTATATCACTGGGCTCTGCTTCACAGCGATCTTCGCGGACGTCCTCGTGATCCTATCTGTCGGATGCCTACTGCGTATCTTCGAACATCCCCGCAACTGATTGGTAAGTCATTCCAGAAATAGCAACGGAACCTACAAGCGAAATAATCAAAGCCTTCGGCCCCGAAACCGCGCTGCTTAATTTATTAAGAAAACTGTAGGTACTTGCTGAAGTTTCACATATTTGTATACAGAGTTCACCTGAGGGCAACCATTATATGGACCGCTTATTTTGAAAGTGGTTTAAGTCCATTTTTGGAAAAATTTCAGAAATCACAAAATAAGTCAATAATTTAGAGTGAACTTTTTACGTACGAACAATTCATACTTGGTATTTTAAAATATCCATACATTTTGATCAATTTCAAATTCGTCGGTAAACGAAATTGCCCAACGATTGGTTACGAAAGTGATATAAGTCCAGAAAGAATATATTATTTTATTTAAGTTCACATAGAAATCATTTATGTCATCAATTTAAATATTTCTAAATTCATATAAACATTGCCAAACTTAGTACACGTTACTTATATTTTTGAATCAAATAAAATGCAAACCTTTAAATATTTTGGATGAAGAAAAAATGGACTTACACCGCTTTCAAAATAACCAGTCCATATATCTTTTTCAGTTGTGAACATATGAAAACTATTTCGCGTGGAATTTGAATGGTATTAATTGATGAATGTGCTGCTGCTGCAAAGAATATTTTTATGGCAGTTGTATGCTCAGCGAAGTTTTACATAATTGTTTACTGGGTGGTACACCTGAAGGTAGCCACCAAAATAACTCTTCTTAATTTCGGTAATATGAAAAATATTTCGTATGCAATTTAAGTGGTATCACTGGACGATTATGCCGCAAAAAATAGTCTCCGCCAGGATAATTAAATGCTAGTAAGGGGCAAACTTTCTTCTAATTTGTACTACGTCAATCCTTCGATAAGACATACACATTTATGTAATTATTGTATATAATTTTAGACAAAGTCTATGCATGTAGAATTGTTCTTTTAAGAGTATCAATATTATCATTCTCGATATTAATGTCATCCGACCATGTTGGTCAATCGAAAATCGATATGTTTTCAGTTTGAAAATAGTTCTAGGTAGTCTTACTGCATAGACAGCAACTATGGCACGCCGAAGTATGAAGTTCTCTTCAGTTACTTCATTAATATAGTTCAGAATCCAATGAACTTGACTTCAGAGATTGTGGATGTAGTACTTCCAGCTATTAGACAATGCACTTGCAAATACGCTTCATGTATTACCTTTTGTTAACAAAGGATACTTGCCACTGAAACTCGATCTTCGAAGTCTATGTTAGGTCTGGGTAAATGCTATTATTTTCAACACTATAGCAAACACGCTTCATAACATATGAATTTCAGAATTAAACATTTGTGTTGCAAGAACCTAACAATTTCCCGCGGTATCTTTCGTCAGCTATCTCGAAAGTTTTCGAGGTTTGCGTTGGGTTTGGGTATATGCTATTATTTCCAATATAATTAGAAAAATGAACATATTAAAATCGAATATTATCGTATGCAACAACTTAATAATTTCCTGAGATCGTTTTCCTCGCTCACCCTGGTGGTCTTTGATGTTTGGCGTAGGTCTGAGTAATGTCTCGATAAGTGCTATATTTTCTACAATATCGAAAACGCGCTTCATAAAGTATGAATTTCAAAATTGAACATTTTATGTGAAACGACCTAACAATTTCCCGTGGTAGTATCTTTCCTAGATCATACCGATGGTCTTCGAGGATGGTCTTCGGTCTGGATGAACGCTATTATTTGCAATATTATTGAGAAAACACATCATGACATTTGAGTTTTGAAATCGAACATTTCATGTACCACAACCTAATAATTTCCTGCGGTACTTTTCCTTGGCCATCTTGGTGGTCTTCGATGTTCGAATTAGGTGTGGATGAATGCTATTATTTCAACAGTATCGATAACACTCTTCCATAGCACACGAATTTCAAAATTGAATATCTGACGTGTAAGAACCGAACAATTTCGCGCGGTACTTTTCGTCGACCACTTCCGTATTCATCAAGGTTCGGTGAAGACGGAACGTGGGGCCCGTCGAATTTACGTGCAGCGACAAAGCTAGATCGGGCCGATATCTGGCAACGAATCAATCCTGAACAATTTGGGCCGATCGAGCTCGCACAAAAGGATTCCGCGGCCGTTCGCCGACGAGCAACTCGTCGCGAAGCAAAATCCAATAACGTGTGACGCGGCGCGCAGCATCTTCAGTGTTATCGCATCAGGATATCCTGTTTCCCGCGCGGACCTCCATTGTCGTCCCCGCTCACAAAAGCGACGCTGGACTCGATTCTCCTCCATTTTTTCCATGCCTCCGATAAAAAATAGGATGCGATACAGATTTTCAATTTTTCCATCCTTTCCGCGCCTCTGTATCCTTCTCCAATTTTACTTTTTTTCTTTGAAAAGCCGAATCGTTCGGTGTAGCCGCGCGCGGAAAATCTTAATGGAACCCTTTGTTGGGCGAAATTGAAAGGATCGAGCGCTCCCTGACGATTCTGACAGCTTTGTCTTCGCGAATTATGTTAATTTGCCCGTTAGACGATTTTACGAGAAATAGAAATCCTCCTCGATTGTCTGCTAAATTATTCGCGAGCGTTCCCGGCGACCCAATTTGTCTTCCCGACAACGAGAAGCGGGGTCTACCGGAAACCATGAAAATTGTAACGCTTGACAAATTTTTTTTCAGACCCACCAGGGGACAGACCCGACTCCGCGCATGTCGATTTTGATGACGGTAAGGCGACATAGTTCTCGGAAAATATTTTTACACATATATTTTTTTATCGATATCGAAGGACTGGAAACAACCCTTGGTTGGTTAAACTTTTTTTCACGTTTTCGGAACCCGAAGTTGTTTGAAAACATTTTTTTATGTCACACCGCGCTGCGGCGACTGTCAAATCATGCGAAAATATCGAAAATGTATTTTTTGAAATCGATGAGTACGGCGTAAATGTTGTTATACTGTTCCAATTTTTCCATTGGATGTATAGTGTACAGGACGACTATTTTCAAAATCGAATGATCAAGTTACCGGTGATGACAGTGCACGAAAAATGAATTTACAGCCTTGTGTCCCTTACGAGATACAATCAAGACAAATTGAATTGTACAGGGTTTTATGGAATTGTTAATGCGATTGAGAAAGAACTATACATGGGCAAATAAATTTAAAACATGGATAGGATTTACTTTTAATAGATCTTTAGATTGGACAAGCCAGTGGTGCTACAGTTGTATAAAAATGAACGCGATGGTTAGGCCGCGTATTTTATACGTTAATGACAAAAATGGGTATGTAAAACATAAAATAGTAATAGAACATTAAGAATTTAAGAATATCGATATATTAGTTTTGACTCAACCTTTGGAATTGGTGATTTTCCGACAATGAACAATCTGCGAACAATGAACAATCTAATTTACTACTCACCATCTCCTGTTAATAAGAGATTATTAAAATTGTTAAAGATCAATTTGACTCTCGTTTCGTCCAGTTAGAAAGATCCTGAATCTACTGATAATATTTGAGTATTGCAATATGGCTTATTCTCAGTTGACGTATCAATAGGGGTGTGCGAGTACCCGTAATTTACGAGCTGATCTGAACTCGATTCGATTACTCGAGCCGAGTCGAGCCATTGAATTTTCCGAGCTACATGAAATCGACGAACTGCTTGAAAAGAATGCGAGCTACTTGAATAAATCAACCGCCTCGAATATTCGAGCCCTCGTAAAACTTCGATTTACTCGAAAATGAATTTTCAGCTCGAAATTTTTTGAATTACTCGAATATATTCGAATAGATCTTTAACTTTCGAGTTACTCGTAAAAATTCGAATTGCTCGAGTTACTCGAATATTCATTTATTTACTATCAAATACTATTCTAACTATAAGGAAGAAAAATATGACGCTAAATTAATGCTTCTATTATATTCGAATTTTTACGCGTAACTCGAAAGTTAAAGATCTGTTCGAATATATTCGAGTAATTCGAAAATTTCGAGTTGAAAATTCATTTTCGAGTAAATCGAAGTTTCACGAGGGCTCGAATATTCGAGCCGGTTGGTTTTTCCAAGTAGCTCGCATTGTTTTCAAGCAGTTCGTCGATTTGAAGTAGCTCGGAAAATTCAAACGCTTGACTCGGCTCGACAGATCGATTATTACTCGACTCGAAATTCGAAAACTCGAATAAATCGAGTACTCGCACGCCCCTACGTATTAATAAGATTGTGAAAGGTCTATTTTATAGCTATGTCTTGCAGTTGACGCAGAAAATTGAAAATTCGAAAATTGTATGTTGCGTATACATAGTATCTCACTGATAATATTTGAGTAAGCAATACGACTTCGTTGCGACTCGTTCCTGGCTTTCTCGATGCCGTTTTATCATCTCCATCGCATCGTCGGCAAACACGGCAAGCTCGTGTATCAATCGCCTCAGTGCAGCTCGCTTATTAATATTCGTCGGGATGAATTAAGTACACTCGCGAACTAATTTCATCGTACGAGATTAGTTCGAGCGAACTTGTCGCGGAACATCGGTCCAAGACAGAGTCAACATTGGTTGTTGACGATACAATCTGCTACTGCGCTCGTTGCTAGTCTTTTCACCCCTTCTTTCCTGCCTGAAGATTCAACGATTTATGTGCGCAGTATTCTGGATTTCGTTCCGGGATTACAGCACAGGCCCTGCACAGTGTGACGGTCCGCGTTCAAAAATAAAAAATCGATTTCTAAAATTTCATATTTGTTTTCATGGAATAGGTAGTAAACACTCTTCCAATATGAGAACTATTGATTTTAATGGGAAGCTGAAATCAACTAACACTCAGTTTTATCTTTCAAAAATTGTCTTTATTACGGCGACAGAGAAAAACGTCTTTCCTTGAAGAGGATCTGCAGTTAACCAACTGAAAACTGACCTGAACGATACTGAGCGTTCGAGAAAAGGAAACAGGGCCCTTATATACAGTGGCGTGCAAAACTATCAGGACACCCTTTAAAAACGAATAACTTTTTCAAAATTAGTTCAAAAGGCTTGAGTTTTTTTGAGATGCTCGAGGGATTAGTTTACTAGGTAACGTGTAAATAATTATTTATAAAAATTGCTAATGGTAGAAATTGTGAAGAAAAAAGTAAAGGTCACGACTTTTAACTTCTTTATCTGTGCCTGTAATGAAAATTTAAAATACATCTTTTGTAGATCTTCATAGGCTATATACATGCGCAAAGTTTCATCGAAGTCGGTTAATGTTACTATGAGCAGATGAGCTGCGAACATTGCAAGATGAGAGCTTAAGAGTGAAAGTCACAGATTTTCTGCCTTTTATCGAATTTCGCCTTTATGTGATCAGCTTTAAATGTTTGTAGCTCATAACAACGTTAACCGAGTTCGATGAAACTAGACCGACAAAAGGCGTCTTTCAAATTTTCATTACAGGTACAGATAAAAAAGTTAAAAATTGTGATCTTTACTTTCTTCGCCGCAATTCTGACCAATAGAAATTTTTGGACAAAATTATTTACAAGCTACCTAGTAAACTAATCCTTCTAACATCTCAAAGAAACTCAAGCCGTTTGAACTAATTTTGAAAAAGTTGTTCGTTTTTAAAGGGTGTCCGGATACTTGTGCACGCCACTGTACCTACGGGCCGCTTTGTAATTTTGTTTTAGCTTGTTGTGTCAAGACTTTTTCCAAGAAAGACCCTTCTGCGACAAATATGGCAGGCCCTATACTATCCTTGTTTACCATAAGGACCATTTACAAAGTCGAGGCAGTTTTGAAATTGTCGGTATATCCAACAAGAACAATACAATTTAGCAATACAAGTAACAGATGAAATGATTCGTCGTGTTCGCGTGCATTAGTATATGCACAGAATAGAATTGGTTGGTCACGATCAGACGCGACAGTCGATTTCTATCCAATAGTATTCGTATTCGCTGAATTTTCAAATCCAATTTCCTTGAAAATGATGCCCCGTATTAAAAAGCTATATTCCTTATTTTCGACTAGATTTTATGTGAGGAATCATTCCCTTGCCGGTTGTAGCAAGATTTCGCAAACACCCTGTATAGAAACAGAGGAGGAATCAGGTATTAGCGGGAAAGGTGTCGTCGCACTGTCCATCTGTCGGCGAGTATAGGAGGTAGCCGCCACAGATGCTTCAACAGCAATAGCAATTTCATTCGTGAAACAACAGGACTCCATCAGTAACATAACCTAATAATTTCGTTTGTGATAATTGTGTAAAAGATGATTTTCATGCTTCCATTTGGTACAGCAGAATGATTGAAAAGCATGTTAATAGACTTCCGGTAGATATAATGTTAAATGCAACGGGAGCATTAATAGTGTTTAGGATTGGACAAGAGGTCCTGTGCGACGCCTGTGCAGTACTAATTGCGAACAGTTTTGCAATCACAGCGGATCGGCGGACTCGCGACCGCGAGACACTTAGCGAGCCATCTCCCTGTCAATTGGGGAATTAGGAATTAGTCTCACACTCGCCTGAATTTGACGTCACGCGATGAGTCATCATGTTTCGCGGTAACGAGCCCGTCGACCGTTGGATTCCGAAAATCGAGCCCAGAATTCTTCAAACACTCGTACTGATCGGTACGAATTGCTCCATTTTCTCAAGTCGCGATCCGCGCAAACCGTTCACGTTCTTTACTTAACCATTTCATTTCATCCGTACACCTCATATCATCTCAGTATTCTTGTATCACTCATTTATTTCATAATTCAGTACATTTCATACAGTATTTTGTTATCGTGACAGTTTGACATCGTTTTCTTGTGTCACTCGCGTACATACATTTGACTGTTGAACGATCTCGTTCGAATAAAGAACATTTACAAAGAATGTGTGTTAAATTCCTACCGCGCTCCTAAACAAATAGCGAGAATGTTCAAACGAATTAAAAACGATTGATAGAGGGAGACATGAATACAAAGAGCAGGGGAGGGGTTGAGAAGGGCAAAAAGAAGATCGGAATGGGATTGCGAGGGAATTTCAAAGGTAGTATAGGAACAGAAATAGTGAAAATAAAGTAAAAAAAGAAAGAGAGATTGTTGCAGGGCAGAGGGTGGCGAGGGGAGGGAAAAATTGACTTCGAATGCGAAAGGAAAGTAGTTTTCCGAAAGATCGAGGGGAAACGTTTCGTGGATACCTGCAGTAACCGAAAGTTCGTAAGATCAGAGGTATCGTGGTAGCCAACTTCACGGTAAACTCGTTACCTGGTGCTTTCATAATTTTCTTGGTCGGCGCTTATCTTCGGCCCCGGTGCAGGCGGGAAAGCGTTTTGCGAATTCTAAGCATGCTGCACCGGCCGACACGCTTCAGACACTCGCAAACGATTTCCGCGCGCTTACGTCTGCGAAACAGCTTCCTATGGCATTTGCATCACGTGTCGGTGCGGTCGATCATGGGAATCATTTCCCCTTTCTTTTAACACTATATCTACCACCACCGGTCGTAATTACCAGTTCTAGAGTTTTAGTTTGCAATTATTGAAATTATAGAGACGCTTTCGTGGGAAATCATTATATAAATATATTTAGTAGAGCAGCTATTCTAACACGAACCGCACAAAGTCGATACAAATGCAATATTGTAATTTTTATATGGCAATAGCAATCACATTTAAAGCTTGGTTTAGTTAAACCGAATTTAAATGTTTTACTTTGGATGTGCATCCCGGATGATTTATCTACACCGGAAGGTGTAAAGAATCCTTCCATTTGCATTTTATCCAAAGTGATTAGTGATGCAAGCAGGATCACTTCCTACTTTTGATGAATTGGCTGGATGATTAATCCACGATCAAACATTGAAACGGCAGTTTAAACAAACGAACCGTGTTCCCGTGTTCATTTTCTATGCTCATCGTTCAGTTTCAATGCTTCATTTTTATGTGCATGCATACAGTGCATCCGGAAGGTATTTAATCACTACATTTCCTATTCTCGAAAAATAGTCGGTATTTAAATTGTGATCATTTCGGAAACACAAATAGTACGACCATAAGCCTGGACTTATTTTAAAGCTCGAAAACTCTACTTTTGCGAAGCAGTGTTCATTCTCCTCTAAGAATTTAAGACCTATTTTTCCTTAAAAAATGCTGCGATTTCAAATGTCTCCAGAAACTTTCAAAACTTTTTTTCGTTAATGAAACTGTCATCGATTTGAAGATTAGAGCCTCCTCTGTACAGTGGCTCCTTATAAAAATTGAAGTACGATATTTTTTCAGTGTTTTATAGGATAAAAAGTAGGAACAAATTATATTTCTATAAAGTTCACGGTACACTTCTCATTCCAATCTCGATGAAGCGGCTGAAAAAGATTGTACATCAATTTTGGAGATGTCGTTGTAAAGCGGATGCTTCAGTCTTTAGATCTGTGGTAGTTCCGGCGACGAAAACATTTTCAATGAGGTCATTTCAAGGTCATAGTGTAATACACTGCTGAATTCGTCTCGACGCCAGCAACAATCCTGTGATGTTCAAAACATATAAAAAGCACTTTTTTCAGATTTAAGAATATGCGATCATGTAGCTCACCAAGTACTGATGAACTTTTGTATAAAACATTTCTTAATTGCACTACCGGAAATTCCTAAATAATTGTGAGAAAGCTTGACGGGTGGACCCTGTATATTTTCCTATTCGTTATATTTTTTAAAAATATTAAATGTCTATTATTACAAATCCTTACGATCCTAAAAAATTCACGAAACGTTCCCGAACAAACTGCTGCACTAGAAAATGTCTTTACAGCAATAGATTCAATTAATGAAGAAGTATAAATACTGCGGTTTTCATCTTTCATGTTCATTGCAGACGTTTCATCCGCAATGTCCATCCAAAGTGAAGAAGTGTAAATTCGCCTTTATACTCTGAAACCCTCGTAAAGAGGGTGTATTAATAAAAAATTCATTGAAACCCGCGGCCGCGCGCCGACGGGAAACTCTGAAAGGGCTTCGCAACCACGACGCATTCATTTCGGTAATGAAGCCGATTTCGGAATTAATTAATTATTTACTGCTTCGGTTTTCATCAAACCGATGAAATCTTGCCGGATGCGCCCTCGCCGCGTTTTAATTTTCGCGTGTTTCGATTTTCTGTTAATTGGAATGGACTGAAGAGGCTGCTCATAATGATGGAGCGCTCGCGCGAGGTAATGACGCCAAACAGATGTTAATTTGGTTCAAGATCGCAAAATTCGTCATGTAATTACGATTACACTGATTAAATTGGTCTTTCTTGAAGGACCTCGGTAGTGTTCCGTGAATGTAAGTCATGCATGTCCAGAAGTAGCTCACTTGGACGCAAATTCGAGGGAGACGCCTACTTCTCCCGCCCACGCGTGTCGCTCCCCGTGGCGGTCATAGTCCTCCCAGCTCCTCAGACTCGTGCCTACCGCTTGCAATATGTACCGCGTGTAGCGCGACGGGGCGACTCTCGGACCCACGGTAGGCACGGGCCTGAGGAGCCCGGAGGACAATGGCCGCCACGGGGAGCGAGACGCGCGGCGGGAGAAGTAGGCGTCTCCCCCGAATTTGCGTCCAAGTGAGCTACTTCTGGACATGCCTGGTGTAGGTAATGTGGGATTGGAAGGTTTGGCAAGAACAAGCTTCGACGTAACGTATTTATTTAATAAAACTTATAACTAAAGTAATCGGATAATCTAATGTCCTATGCGGTACGACTTTATCTCGCACGGTATACACTACTTCTACGCTAGACTTCGCTGTTTTTGACTTCACTGTCCGACTTCACCGTCCTAACTCTAAACTCGGAATGCCTCGACTTGCACTCCCCACTTGCACCTCACACAATCTCTTTCTCTCTCACTCCTTCGCTCTCTCTTCCTTTCTTGACCACAGCGTTGCGCGAAAAGGTAAACATACACGGAGGCCTGTATCGGGCCACCTGCAGACGCTCGTGAACTCGCTGAATGTAATGACTAGACTGCGGATCTTTATGTAAAATAAAAACTGTTTACTTCAATCAAGATGAGGAGACTAAATAAGATATACTAAAATAATATATCAATCCCCTTAAATTCTTTTAATCTTTCTATTGATTTCTATTCATTTATTTCTTTCATTTATTTAATCTATAACTTAATCTCTCCTCTAAATAATCTATTCAGGAAATTGAATAGAAAATATTGATTTTAACTTTTGTAAAAGAAGACTTAGAAATTAAGAATGTAATTTGTTTTTGAAAAAGTATTACATCATTCGATATCGTTTGATATCGTCCGTTATTCCATCAACAATAAAATCAGCCAGATTTTATTTTAAACAATACATAAGAATGCTATCAGAACGTTGGCAAAGAGTCATAGAAAACAGTGGTATCTCCTTAACCGAGTGATTGTAACATTTTTCGTTACAAAGTCCAAATTAAAGATAAACCGAAAAGCGTGTCGAGACTTTAGCAATGGCCCGAGGCTAATGAAAAAGTACAAGCTGAAGTTAGAATAGCGTATATAGTTCTCTCTCCCATTCAGTGTCTTCACCCTCATTTTCCCAGCCTCTTTTACCCGGGCCGTCAGTTCATCTTCTATAATTGAGAGCGATACAAACGAACTCGAAAGAAGTTTTGCAAGGAGATGAAGGCAGCCGATGATTTATGAGCGAACGAAACGGCGGCCCGATGAGAATAATTTTTCCATTTGCGAGAAGGGAATGAAGGGGCCGCGGATAAATGGGCGAGCGGCACGCGCGGGTGGGGCGTTCGATTTATTTCGTTTAGCCACAATGTCGATAATCACGACCGGATAATTCTGTACGGAAGCAGATAGCAACCGTGGCGATGGGACACCTGATACGCTCGTCTGGAACTGCATTCGTGAATTAGGGGAATTGTGCTTCAGTCGCTCGTCGCCTCTGCATCAATTTTCCCGTGCGTCGATCGCGAATGATCCGCTTTGCGATACAGATTATGTTCGGTGCGAAATTCGGAAGCGACGCGCGGATGACTCGTGCCCGTTTAAGGTTGTAAATCTCAAGGCCGGTCGTATTGGACGCGTCGATCCCGAAATCACCGTTTTTATTACCCGCCAAATTAATATTGGGTAACCGGTTCAATGATTAGTGCGATGTGTGAATTTTAGAGAAAAGCGTTTCGTCCCAGGTCTGCTAGAGGATTCTTCAGTAAGGATAATCTAGCAGGACCTGCCTTATACGCACGGGAGTTCGCGACCATGACTTTACACTATTAATGCTCCTGTTGCATTTAACCCTTAGTACTCGAATGGTGACTCCGAGGCACCACTAATAATTGCTGTACCATTATTCAAAATATTGTTTGCATTACTAAACTTGTATTCAATAAATTAGGTACTACACATTTATGTATTGCACGAGGTATTATATCAGTTTCATATCTACAAAATGAAAAAAAATCGTATAGAATGGAAATATGATTGGTCGGAAAAATATTTGGTTTAGTAGTTAAAATAGCTCCGAGTGCAAAGGGTTAACATTATATCTACCGGAAGTCTATTAACAGGCTTTTCAATCATTCTGCTGTACCAAATGGAAGCATGAAAATCATCTTTTACACAATTATCAAAAACGAAATTATTAGGTTATGTTACTGATGGAGACTTGTTGCTTCACGAATGAAATTGCTATTGCTGTTGAAGCATCTTTGGCGGCTACCTCCTATACTCGCCGACAGATGGACAGTGCGACGACACCTTTCCTGCTAATACCTGATTCCTCCTCTGTTTCTATACAGGGTGTTTGCGAAATCTTGGTACAACCGGCAAGGGAATGATTCCTCATATAAAATCTATTCGAAAATAAGGAATACAGCTTTTTAAAGCTATATGAAAATTCAGCGAATACGCGTACCATTGGATAGAAATCGGCTGTCGCGTCTGATCGTGACCAACCAATTCTATTCTGTGCATGTACTAATGCACGCGAACACGACGAATCTTTTCATTTGTTATTTGTGTTGCTAAATTCTATTGTTCTTGTTGGATATACCAACAATTTCAAAACTGCCTCGACTTTCTAAAAGGTCCTTATAGTAAACGAGGATAGTATAGGGGCCGCCAGATGTGTCGAAGAAGATTATTTCCTGTAAAAACTCTTGACTCACCAAGCTAAAACAAAATTATAAAGCGGCCCGTAGGTATATAAGGGCCCCTAGGTAACCCGAGAACCGTACTTCTCGGTCGGGAATATCCTTCGTCAGTAATAGCTTTATGACGCGTAACTCTTAAGGAGGCAAGAAAAAATACGAAAACTAGGCGATGGCTCGACTGGTAGCCAAATGTGTAACGATTGCTTAATCCTTTGGTTTGTTGCCTCCGATTCACTTCTGAAAGAAACAGGAAACTTCACGAAGCCTGAGAGTCCTGAGAGGAATCAAAAATCGAACGAAGTTATCGCCCGGGAAATTGAAAACTTGCGGTTCAACTATCCCCCGCTCTGCTTTTTCATTGTTCGGTTGCATCCATAAGGAATGAACTTCGCGCGATTATAAAGTAGTTGGGAGATTCAGCGAATAAAATAGAAAGACAATGGAATTCGAAGGCTCTCGTTTCTTTTGTCTTTCTTTTTTCATCATGGGAAGGTAGCAAAGAATCAAGAAAACAGTTGCTTCCCTAATTGCCGGACCAAGGATTCGGTCGGCGGAGCACGGTGATACGATCTAACAAATGGCTGCGGAATGGGTCAAGTTAGACTCCGGATTAAGCTTCATAAAACTCTGGCTGAGCGTTTGTTAAGATTACCGTTAAGAAAAAGAATTACTCGGCAGAGAGTGAAATCTCCGAAAGTTTTGGCTCTTACACTGAACGCGTGGACGTGCACGATCATTTCGCTCGCGAGGATCTTTTAGAGTCCACTAAAAATGTTCGTATAAAATTTAAGAAAGTATAAAATATGATCGGAAGACTGCGGATATTGCCGCAGTTTAACGATAAACTAAAGTTACTGGAACTGTCGGTTTTATTTGAGTTCGTGAGTGATGCTTTATTCATTCGTTTGAGAATTGGCATAAAACAATTTATGGTAAAGAAGTCTCGTAAGTTTAAAGTATGCCACATAATCAGCCTGCGGATTTTGAGCATTTACGACAAAAATGGACGTGTGAACTAGATAACAGTAGAATTTCCGATCTGTTAAAATTAGTACTCGGGATGAACTTCCCTTCGGACAAGTAGATTAGGCCAGCCATTGATGAGACAGGAAGAAAGGTTGTCCACTAGTCGGACTATAAACTTAGAATATTAATTTATGTAGAATACTACTTTACCATATACAGGGTGTCCCATTATAGGACAATATTAACCTAACCGAAGGGGCAATTTAATGATTCGGAAAAAACTTTTTTCAAGGTCATTTTTTTCTAAGTATCAAGGTCATCAATTTTTTTTTACTGGAACCTTAGATTTTTTTATCGCGATGTAATAGTAGGGGTGAAAACATCTTCAATGACATATTATACAATATCCTTCGTGTGACCTTGGGTATGAAAAATCCAAAAAGCATTACAGGTATTATCAGTGATTAATTTACTACACTAATTGGAACATGCAGTTCTAATACGCATCTTCATATCTGCGGCTGTTGGACGGGGAAAGAGATTTTACTGTACATCATATGTTATAATATTAGCAATGAAACTATTAAAAGAGCCAGAGAATCATTTATTTTCCGTATACAACAATGAGTTGAAAACAATGGTCATCATTTCGAACATTTATTGAAATGCAAGTAGTTCAATAAAACCAATTAGTGTAGTAAATTGTTGTGTCGTGTCAGTGCTCAAACAGTATTAGTGAATCGCTGAGATACACACCTCAAAGAGAGGTAAATAAGTAATAATCGGGTTTCGGATAACTAAGTAACTTTAATAGAAAATGTAAAAGACGGTATAACAGCGACAGATAATTCTGCGACAGATAGTTTCGACTCTTAAATCACGACTCGTAATTTCGACTCTTAAATCGCGACTGGTAATTTCGACTCTTAAATCGCGACTCGTAATTTCGACTCTTAAATCGCGACTGATCTTACAACTAACGCGTGAGAGACAAGCAACCTCGTGGGGTTGAAAAATCCCTCCACAAAGTACAAAATAGTGGGGGCCCCAGCCAATGATATAATATTTGGGAGGCTACAAATGACCTCCCAAAACAAGGGCAACGCCCATAGACGAAATACGTCGTAACGAGTGTCGCTAAACAGACGACACTCGGTTTCCTGCAATTTCGCCGGAAACCATAATTTAGGCTTTGGGCCACAGGCCCCCCTTGGCGCTAAGCGTGGGCCTACGCTACGTCAAGTGCCATTGAGAACTGCACGGCTAGGCTGACTTTCCCATGGCCAGCTGATACTTTCCAGCCGCACCAGAGTCATAAAACAATAAATTCGTCAGAAGACGCTAGAGGACCCCTTCGACAATGGCACAGTTCAAAATCGACCGTAGCGTAGACCCAACCCGAAATACGAGCCGGCCATACAATAATTACGTCTCAAAATAAATTAATCACTGATAATACCTGTAATGCTTTTTGGAATTTTCATACCCAAGGTCACACGAAGGTCATTGTATAATATGTCATTGCAGAGGTCTTCACCCCTACTATTTCATCGCGATAAAAAAAATATATAATTCCACTAAAAAGGAAATTGGTGACCTTGATATCTAGAACAAAAATGAACTTAATATTGTCCTATAACGTTTTTTTCTATCACTAACACTAAGCGAGATATTCAAGGTGGTCAAGTTAGCTGGGACACCTTGTATATATTAGAATGAACAATCTTTCCGACAAGTAGACTAGGCCAGTCAGTGATTAGTAAACTGCGGATTTTTTTGTAAAATAAAAATTGCCTGCCTTAATTTCAAGCTATGATAGCCACATAGGTGTTCTTTTCTTAATGATTCTAATAGGCTAGTAATAATACAACAGCATTTTTAAATTCTTCGAATGTTTTTACTGTTTTGCATTTTATCTATTCATTCTTGCTAAAATTGCAAAAAATATGTAGTCCACTGATTAAACAAGAATAAATGCTGTATATTAAAGGCTGTCTTTTAGCTAGGCAAGAAAATTACAACTGAATTTTATCTGACAAGTATTATTTTAGTCAGACAGACAATTAGAGCAGACGTTGAACAAACAAGTAGCTTAGATCGGGCACTGGTCAGGCATGAATATTGGAATATCATTTGGTCAGACGCATGGATTTAGTCGTCCCATAATTTGACACGTAGCTTAGAACACTATTTGAACAGACAAGGGATTCGAACATTTCATGAGACACGTATATCGGAGCAAATGAAATGAAACGTTGCGACGAGAATGAGAAAGCAAGTATTATTAAACACGCTTTTCTCGATGCTATGCTTTTCGAAATAAGTGCCACGTTATTTTGAAAACTATTGTACTAATCGAACTAAAATTCTACACGTCTTCGGCACATGTATAGCTATTTTTTTTTACCATAATTACACCCGAGTATATTTTTCTTCAATTTTTACGGCATTTTAGAAACAAAAAATGACCGTGAAAATCGAAGCTCTATATTCAAAGTGCAGCCATCTTTTTGATTTTCCCAAAATCAATAGTTATAGTAAATAAGACTTCTCTAAATGGACACTTGGCCAACGTATCTACTAAATCCGTATATTTTAAAAGTAGCGGATAGTGACAGCCAAAATTTTCTATTTTTATTCTTTTCTTATTCTTAATCTTGTTACTCACTCTTAGCCGTTTTTTTAAGAATCTTTCCCAAAGTTTAAATTGTTATAAAGCATTTGTACAGCATTTGTACATGCATTAAATGAAGCTTATGAAGCAATTAAATAATGAAAATGTAACTTCACATAACTCTGATGCAAACCCTTCAGTTGACGTTTTACAATAAGTATTTCGACATTGTAATTTTATCATGAATATTAGAAATTTGTCTTCGGAATTATGAACCGATCTTACAATCATCCAAAACGAATAAGATTTTAGATTTTGCAGCTTTGAAGTGTTCTTAACCCCTCCGCTTACAATATCGTGTGAGAGACGTGATGAAGATTCTGAATAGAGTCTAATAAAGATGTGTTTTATTAATTTCCTTTATACCAAAATATAATTCTATTTTGTTGTTGTTAATGTACAGCCATTGTAGAACATATCACACATGCAAAGATATACATTTTCTCCTTTTTCTAAGAAATTATGATCTACAAAGAAATTCTAATCACTAAAACCGTAAAATAAATCGTAAGGCAAGGAGTTAAAATGTACGAAACAAAAAATTATTTGGGAACCTTCAACTTGAAAAATTGAGTTTTGGCCAGTTTTTCGGGTTTTCGAGACTTCTGTGCAACGCCAAGATTCGAAAATACTGTAGGAATCATGGTTGTGGGAATCTGGAACACGTTTCGGACGGGAAACGCGAACACGATTCTTCGCGCGGCGAACACTTGGATCTCCCATTGAGATCAGTTCCAGTGATCCCTCTTCGGCACCCTCACGGCCGTTTCGTGGGTCTATCGATTCCTCCGGCCACCACGGACTGCATATACGTCGTCCAGCTACCATTGTCCGCTCTAACGACGAAGTGGAATCGGTCCAGGCGATAATGGAGCGCCGATGTAAACGGATCAAACGGCGATAATCCGTCGTCCACGGAAGAAGTACCTCGTCCCTGGCCGCCGAAACGTGGCCCAGGACGCCGGCAGACTGTGACCCGATTACCTATGCTCGTTCCTATCCATGGAGCCGCTGTTATCGCCGCCAGACATCTTGTTCCCCTGGCTGATTCAGCCCTTGATCTTCTGGGGCTTGTCGAACAGAAGGTGTCACTCCATTTCCAACGGTTTACCATCCATCTCCGCCACCGTCAACCAAGAATAAAATTTTCTTGGGAAACTGGTACTTCTTGGAAGTACGGATCGGATTCTACCTTCGAAAAGTACTGGCATTTTCATCTTCTTCCTCTTTTTGTTTTGGAAATGGATCTACTTTACTCGAATTTCGGTGCTATTCGACCCTTAACCTCTTCGGAGATACCGGCACATATATATGTAGGAACCTTGGGGAATGGGGAGATTAATCTCTTCGAAATACTTTGCTAAATACTAATATATTTTAAAAGAACAAAAGATACACAACGCTGACGCAATTAAGCAGTCTCTTTCGCAAGGCAGTCGCAACTCTACTCTGCGCTCTTCCCGAACATCCACGCTTTATACTCTTTCACCCCCTTGCATTCATCTCGCTTGCACTCTGTTTCTTGCATCCATCGCTTTCATTCTTAGAAACACACAAACTCTCCTATCGCCTAGTTCTAAGCACTTTTCATTCACGCCTTCTCAGTCACTCGAGTTTTCCAAACACACCGGCGCCGGACCGTCGCAACATGATCCAGTCGTCCGCACGCACAAGGAACCCATTCATCCCACATGTATATGTTTATTTTGTTTCTAAATTAAAATTATTTTAAGTGAAAGAATATCAAAAAAATTCGCAGCACGGAAGCACTGATAATATTTCAATCAAACAAGAAATTATTATATATCTCGTCTTTCTACTTTCGAAAATTCATCCTTAAAGTTGTCCACACCCGATCATGTGTATTTCTGATATAAACGGTTAGGTGTGAGGCACTATTCAGGGTGTCCCATTTAAGTTGAGATTGTAAATAATCTCGAAGGCATATGATTTAAAAAAAACTGACTGACGCATGTCCTTTAGTGTTTCGAGTGGGGAGTCAAAATGAACTACTAGTTTTCTAATTCGTGGTCGTTTTCAAGGTTGTTTCAAGGTCATTTTGTCTTTTTTTATCATAAACCCATAATTTTTATTTCGGAGTCATATTCTACGTAAAAAAATGCACAACTTTTGTTTGAAACATTTTTTTGTAAGTTTGTAAGAACTTTATTATGTATTCATGAGTCTTTTATTAAACGAATTATTAATATATTTTATTACTTTCATTTAATTTTGATGTTCTTAAATGAAATAAAAAATCTTCCAGAAGAAAGTAACGTTGTTATTTTAATAGAAAAACAAAATTATCCTTGACATAAACATGAAAAATCAGCTAAATATCTTAAGAAATATTGAACTTACAAAAAGATGTTTCAAACAAAAGTTGTGCATTTTTTTACGTAGAATATGATTTCGGAATAAAAAATATGGGTTTAGGGTAAAAAAAGACAAAATGACCTTGAAATAACCTTTAAAGCGCCCACGCATTAGAAAACTACTAGTGCCATTTGACACCCCACTAGAAACACTAAAGGACATGCGTCAGTTTGTTTGTTTTAAATCACATGTCATCGAGACTTTTTACAATCTCAACTTAAATGGGACACCCTGTATAGATTGAAAAACCTTAAAAGTATGAGTGCATTACTGTCAATTTATAAAAATTATTAACCGATGAAAGAATACGATAATTCTAAACCGATGACACTAAAAAATTTTATTTTCCACCGAGATCAGAAGTCTGTCTATACCTGTAAATATCAATCTAACCTCTGCGCTATGAAGGAATGGCAGATTCATTAAAAATAACTCGGTTTATTTCGCGCATAATGGGGCACGGCGAAAACTACCGTCAGTCTCGGTAATGTTTCATCGTCACGAAAAAGAATAATGGATAGCGGTTTGCGCACTTCATAAATTGCTGAAGAAAGCGAGCACCATGGAAACTGGTAGCTCGGGTTAAAAGTTGCCGGGGTGGAACTGCAATCGCGGCCATTTAAAATTCTGTATGATAATGTCCGTCGACGGCCCGGGATCAGAGGGATTCTCATTTTCCAGACGACTGGAGGCACCAGAGTGTTATACACACGGATCCCCCGGTAATTTCCGAGTGCAATTACACCGCGATCAAACGATACACGGTCTATAGGAGCCGAAAAATCCCATTTGCACCTCGTCGCGCCACGGAAGCCGAATATTTGAAACAGTTGCCCCGTTCCTGCGCCTCGCCGCACGTTGCGGATTATATCGGCTGCTGATCGGTTTACAGCGATCCTCCATTTATCCCCCCGACCAACGCCCGGCGTGATCAAGCGATCGTGACGAGATCGTGAAAAGTTACGGCGCCACGAGATCGTTTTCTGAGGATCGCCGCGGCGATGCGAGGAAAAGAGAATTGGCTGAGAGAAGGAATTCAACGGAAACTGCAACCGTCCTTTTAAATTCTATGTGAAGTAATACGTGGCGCGATGATCGATCGATAAAACCGAGATTTTGGTTTATTGTACGATGGTGATTCTCATGCCGTCAGAATTGCGCACTCGATGCACATTCGTGAAGGAATTGGACATTATCTTTAGTCGGAGGAATCCACTGTTTAATTTTGTCTTCTAGTAAAGAAAGCAGAATAGGAAGACTTTGGCCAGACTAACCGTTTGGACTGATACTATTTTACCACGTTCTTATTAGCTCGTTTTCTTGTTTGTTTGTTTGTTTGTTCGGTACAAATCTTGCAATTGAATTTAAACTAACTTCCCGATGAGCTAGAGGCTTGAAATTGTAAACGTAGCTCAGAACTGGATGACAATGCAGTATTCAAAAAAATTTTTGTTAAAAAGTCTATCCGTTTAAGAGAAATAACAATTAAATATTTTTACCGTTATTACCGTTACACCGCGGTCATCGCGTTCAGCGATCCCCACTCCGCGCGACAACGCTCCCTACTTTACTATGCGTACGCACTCTGACTCGTCCCCACTCCACGAACCCACTTCGCCCCGACGGAGCTCAGTATATGATATATGATCGGTAGTACATCATCGCTTTGTTTACCAAGTGGAAGAACCGTTACACCTTTCTGTTATAATTTCATCAAAATGTGTAAAATCGATTGAAATATACGTGCAAGAAGTAGGAGAGGAAGCCTTTTGACGTTGGGGAGCATGTATGATATAGATAATAATAATATCGTGTACGAGATTAGAAATTAACAAAAATCTGTGTTTGAAAGTGTCAGAAATAATGTCTACAAAAAAAAAAGGAGCAGTTCGTTAATAATGATTTTCATAGCGAAGCCGCGAAATCACCAGGTATGTCACTGCATATTTTGCGTTAAATATTTTCTTGAAAAATTTCACACACACAAGATTAAAAAGCAGAAAATAATTACATAAATAAAAATAAATTTTTAAAAATACCACGTTTTTAAAACGGTCTAAAAAGTATAAAATAATAATAAATAAAAAAAATAATTTGAAAAAAATTAAAATAAAATGGACTAAAAAGTATAAAATAAATTTTAAAAAACGGACTAAAAAGTATAAAATAATTTGAAAATAAAAACAAAAATTTGAAATTGTGAATTTTGAATAGCTGTGAAAATACTTGTAAGATTTGAAACGAAAAACGTGGGGCGCTTGCAATAGATAATTGATGCATGAATAGTTCACCTAAGTCACTAAAAATTTTATTGCTCCGCAAATGATATAAACTGTTGTGTGAGTTTTCTCAACGGCTGCTACTCCCTACATTCATTACTATTATCTTGCTCCCCACGTGTTTAGTTTTAAATCTTACAAGTATTTTCACAGCTATTCAAAATTCACAATTTCAAATTTTTGTTTATATTTTCAAATTATTTTATACTTTTTAGTCCATTTTATTTTGTATTTTTTTCAAATTATTTTTTATTTATTATTATTTTATATTTTTTAGACCGTTTTAAAAACGTGGTATTTTTAAAAATTTATTTTTGATGAAATAAGTCAGGGATGGGCATTTTTGTCTCAATTGAGGCAAAACCGTCCCCACCATAGCGTCCACTCTCCCCCACCAGTATCCGCCGTTAGCATAGAGGCAGGAAGTGCTTCGTTCATCGCGAACAGTGCGCAGGCCTCGCGCAAGAAAGAGAGGTTGGTGGGAGAAGCAGGCTATTGAGGATCCCCTACCGTGCCCATCACGGAAATAAGTAACCACGATAGTTTAACCATTTTGTATTTTGTAGAAGTAAGTAGAATAGGACTTCTTTGGTCAGACTAGAAGATACGCTGCTATTGATTCGATGAAACAAACAATCATAATAATTTAACCGCGTTGTGTGGTTAACCAGTTTCTTTTTTACTAAAGCAAGTAGAATAAGATTACCTGTAATTAGACTAGAAGATTGGAGTTGTTACTGATTCGGTCATTAAAATAATCGTAATAGTTGAATCACGCATGGCAAACCATTTTGTTTTTTAGAGAATTAAGCAGAATACGACTCCTTTTGTCAGACTAGAAGGTAGAACTGCTACTGATTCGATGAAACAAATAATCATGATAATATAATCGCGTTGTATGGCTAAACATTTTTTCTTTTAGTGAAAAATGTCGAATGATCTTTGATCACACTAAAATATTGAGGCGTCTTTAACCTCATCAAATCAATAATCGCAATGATTTAATCACGTGATTTATGATACTGTGTTATTATCTGTATAGTATGTCTGCATTTACTTTAGTGTTTTCAACGAAAAGGATAATACTCACATTTATTTCGTTGCTGTTACAACAATGACCGAATGACGATGCATTAGAAAAATCATTCTCAGCCTGATGGAGTAAGCAATAAGCAAAGTATAAAATGTCATGAAACAAGCAATGTAAACATTAATTTTTGGACGAACATAATGTATGTCATGCACCACATTGAAATTTAAATAAAATTCTAGCTTTCTTTCATGAACAACTACTGAACATACTGTACGCATAAATCTCGTTTATAAAGGAAGGCAAAAGATTGAAGATAACAAGTAGCGCAAACACAATTTCACCGAAAGCCATTTGGTAGAGCGTCGGATAGCATTTCGCAATTTTCAGAAGTCTTCAAGCCCGCCTTTAAAATAAGTCATTGTTCTTCCGCGAGTGGAAGCTTCAGCGTGTAGACAGTGAGCACGTTAAGCCATCGCTGACACTCGTAACCCTTTCAAATCACCGTGAAACTGTTCGCCGCTCGCGGGCGATTCAATTTCCATTTCATCATGAAAATTAAGTTCCGGCTCGCTCGAACGTCACGACGACGACAAGCGGAAAAACTGTGGATCATTGGTGGAATCGGGCCGTGATAACCACCTGGAAACGTAGACGTGTCACGTAAACGTAATCAGAAACGGTTCTTTCATCCACCCCCGCACCGTTCTGGCCGTGTCCCGTCGCGTTCTCTTTAACGTCCGCAAATGGAAGTTACGGGGACCGGTGTAATCTGTTTCCCTCCTTGGGACACGTTTTTCTCATTTAACGAGATTAATGGAAGGCCATCGGGCATCGTTTCGAACTGGCGACTGTACAGCCGGCTGTTCTAAAACACCGTCGTAATTTATTCGTAACAAACGTAACTTATTAATCTCACTTGAATACGGCCGCGAGCCAACGCCAAAAAGTATCACCGACCGTGTTCCTCACCTTTCGACACGTCCTCGTTTTAATCTAATGACGCTCGGCAACGAGCAGACTGCCGCTTTCGAGCTTTAATGCCGCACTGGAAATTTCAACCGTTGCCGAGAAAGATGCCGCGTCTTGTTTCGCATCTACTCCACTACATTACCATTTGTCTAACCGACTGTATTGCAGCTCTTATTCGCGTCGATATTTTTATCGAATAAATCACTGACCTGAAACCGAATATGAGATCTACTTGTCTGATTGGAATTTTTATTAGTTTCGACGCGAAGCAAATATTTCGCTTCACAGAATCTTTAGTGCTGCGTTTTTTACTCGCGCGGACTCGCAGTGTAACGAGTAAATAGGTAGAAAAAAATAAATTTTCCATTAAAATAGTCATGTTTTAATATGTACAATCAAACCTATTTTTATGCGACTTTTTTAACCAGTTCACCACAAGAAAATCCGCGTTCTTTCCTAACAAGTTTTAACCAGTTAGCTGGTCGTCATGGAATAAAATTAATTGCTTGCTACTTATGTTAATATTTGTAGTAAAAATTAAAAGACATTATTAATTTGTCGACATTTTAGAATTTTTCGAGTCAAAGACGAAGTAAAGAAACGAAACAAAGAACTTGACGAGAGGTCAATATGTGATAAATAAAGTTATAACTGGTTAAAGTAGTAGTTTTAGTACCTAATAAAATAGTTTTTATATGTACATTTTGGAAATTTTCGTATGTGCAATGTGTAATGTACAAGTAGATAAAATATTTAAATATGTTTCCATGTGTAAATTAATTTTTTTACCTTGCTTGGAAAAGCAATGTCTAGTTATATCGTAAGATTTTGTGTTATTTTCTATGTGAGACTTTCTTTAGGCGGTCCCTATTCACTCTATTCACAATTTCAGTTGTAATCTCTGCAGAGCTTTTCAAGGTTAATGCAATGTCAAATAAGTACAATCATTATGTACTCTCTTTTATATCCTAAAACTTTCTGCTAAACATTTTTTCCTATCACCTGTAATTTTCGAGCAGTGGAGTTTTCTTCAGAAAGTGGGCTTTTCAACGCACTGTGCATCGTAGATAACAGTTTGATTTCGAGAAAGGTAATATACACTCGGCAACTCGTTCCTCTTACAATACATCTGTTTACGCCACGGCAGAATAGCGAATGAACAGTGTACGTCCATTTAATTTAAAAAAACGGCGTTCCCGAGAAAACGGAAGCAGATTTTCCGGGCGCAGACGCCATCGTCGCCCCGTACGCGTGTTTCATATTCATGGTTTCGGAAATCCATGCGGTACATATTATTTATGTGACGCGACGCGGACGCCGGCCTGCCGCGGCAGCTGCATTTAGACTAGTAATATATTGTAATGAGACCCAGAGTGTTTGGCACGCGTTAAATCCGCGTATAATTCACTGCGGACCGTTGCCTCCAGTGTTCCGCTCCGTTTCCAAAAATATTCCTGGTTATTGTTTATCTTTTCCGCAAAGAATCTTCGGGAAGTGGCCGTTGAAAACACCGTATCTTCGGCAGCACACTTTGTGAAAATTATTGGAACTGCTTCTTGCAATACGCTTAATATCGTGTCCGACATAAATTGAAAATTTCAGGCAGAAGTTAGCTAACATTAGCGTAAATTTTTCTGCGTTGGACTGAAATACCACTTTTCTTTTGCTAATAATTAACTGACTGAGTACGTCTAGATTGAATTCCGTTTATTCAGCATACGAAGAAGAGTCAAAAGGAAAGTTTCAAAATGCGACAAAAATTGCCGTTGCGAAAGTGTCGTTTTACATTAAGTGCTATATGAACAAACAACAAGATTTATTCATTTAGAATGTTCCATTATCTTCCCGGTAAGCAGATCATGTTAAATTGAATAACAGTAGCTCGACGCATTTGATCATAAATAGTTCATACAGCAAATTCGTCTATATCTATAGTCACATGGATCTGCGATCCACGGATTATTAATGTAAACTGGCTTCTGTGATACTGAATAAGTGAACGTTAATTACGGATGTTTATACAAAACAAAAATTTTCTTGCAGAATTGCAACAAACTGGAGTGAAATAGAAAGTTGTTTTCTTGTTTAATATACTTAAGAGGTGGAAAATAATATAGTAGCATTATTAAATTCTGTTGATGTCTTTCCTATTTTAGATTACTCCTAATCATTTTTGTCACACATGCATAAAATCCGCAGTCTGGTCAACGTTTGTCATGTTGTAAACTTCTGTAGAACCGTGTGCTCTCATAACAGTGCACTCCAGCTGGAAAAAAGGCGTTGCCTGAATTCCGGAAACAGAGAAAACAGAGAATCAACGACCGAAATTGCGAGCGGCATTTTTCGGATCAGTCGAGACCGGATGGAAATCACCGATTCGCTTCCAACGTCCCTCAAAAATGATAATGTTGGAAATTCTCTCGGAAACGAAGCTAACTCCCGAGATGTCGGTGGGCATATGACCGTCTCTCAAACGGATATAAATCCGAAGCCGGATTAAGTCCTGAATTTTTCACTAGTCACGAGGAACGCGAGCAACGACCCTGTATCACTTCTCTCTTTGCTTTCTCGTTTCGAATCGTCGCCGCCATTAGGGTGTCTTATCCTTACTTTGACGGAATTTTTAGTTTTGTACTTTATGAACATAATATCAAAGTATTAAAACCGAACTGACGAGACCCACCAATCTGTAACCTGTCGAATCCAGCTACTTTACAGGATCCCATTCGAAGTTTTGCACGCAATTATTTCCCAAACTACAGTTTGCTATAAAAGATATTTCAAATAATACTTACTTTGTTTCGGTGGGGAACAAGATGGTTACAAATCTTCTCTAGATATAGGTGTTTCCGTTTAGCTAATTGTAAGCTAAATTTCGAACGAATCCAAATAACCTTGAACGACCTTGGACGACGAAAATGTTGTAAATCAGTGAATTCGTCTCGGAATAGACTACATGGTTACCTGAACATAAATATACAATTCCGTATAAACAAACAGAGGTCACCTTGAAATATCGAAAGCACGTACAGCTAAAAAAGATTTGTGACCACCATGCGATGTCTTTCCCGAAACAGAATAATTTAATTGAAATATTTTTTACAACCAGCTGTAGTTCGGGAAATAATTGCTTAATTTTGGGCGGCACTAAATGACCTTGAATGATCTTGCAAGACAAAAGTGTTGTAGGTCAGTGAATTCGTCTCGGTCTAGACTACACGGCTATCTGAACAAAAATATACAGTTTCGTACAAACAAACAGAGGTCACCTTGAAATCTCGAAAGCACGTCCAGCTAAAAAAGATTTGTGACCACCATGCGATGTCTTTCCCGAAACAGAATAATTTAATTGAAATATTTTTTACAACCAGCTGTAGTTCGGGAAATAATTGCTTAATTTTGAGCGGCACTAAATGACCTTGAATGACCTTGCAAGACAAAAGTGTTGTAGGTCAGTGAATTCGTCTCGGTCTAGACTACACGGCTACCTGAACAAAGATATACAGTTTCGTACAAACAAACAGAGGTCACCTTGAAATCTCGAAAGCACGTCCAGCTAAAAAAGATTTGTGACCATTATGTGATGTCTTTCCCGAACAGAGAAAGTTTTATGTAAAATATTTTTTACAGCTAGCTATAGTTTGGGAAGTAATTGTATGCGAAACTTCAAATGGGATACCCTGTGTATACTTTGTATTAGTGCTTCATAAAGTGTGAACATTGTAAAGTGTATTAGGACAACCTAAGGTCAGACAGATAGATCAGGACCCATTTTAGCCGGAGACTATACGTCGTTCTTTGGTCAGAAAAAAAGATTGGGTCTTCCTTTGGTCTGATTGGAGATTCAAGTGCCATTTGGACAGTTAAGTAGATTAAGTCAGCCTTTAACGTAACACATCAAATGTGCTGCCTCTTTATCATGCATAAACATTGCGACATTGTTTTATCTGTCGAGTGAATTACGACTAATTTTCCGAAAGCAGGAAATTCGAACGAATAATCTATAAGAAAAGTAAATTAGGATAGCCATTGATCAGGTAGGAGAAAGTGTTGTCTTTCAGGCAGGTAGGGGAATTGGAGCACTGTTTCATGTGGTAAAAGGATTGAGACTGTCTTTGATAAGACAAGCCATTCGAAGAGACTTTTTTCCGACAGGTAGACTGGGACATTCCTGTTTGAAACAGGAAGAAAGCCCGTATTTGGGTGAAGCAGCAATGTTAGAAAGTTATTTTATGTGGCACGTGAATAGGTACTGCAAATGGTTAGGCGCGGATTTACCACAAGTCAGGTAGAATAAGTCACTCGTTGATCAGAGAGGAATTAAGCTGCCTTTCGGTCAGGCAAGAGAAATTGAGGAACGACTCCTGGGGATTAAGAAAGTGTGGCGGCTACCTTCTATGCTCACTAACGGATGGACAGTACAACAACATCTTTCCCGCTACTACCTGATTCTTCCTCTGTTTGTATATATACTGTCTTAAGCTGTCCTTACGACATCCCGCATCTAAGGCACGGGTCCGCTAGATATCCTTATTGACGAGTCCTCTAGCGAGCCTAGGACGCAACGCTCCACCCTTCCTTTTTTCATCATTTCATAATTCAAAACAGCCGCTACAAAAAAATTAGATTCGGACAGATGTAAATTTGATTAATCATTGACGAAAAAGTAGGCGTAGTCAGACATTGTTCAGGCACACTAGGACGTCATTTGCATAGACGCGTAGACTAAGTCGTCTTTTAAATGGACTAGTAAACTAGGACAGTCTGTGTTGAAACAGGCGATTAGAACAGTCGTTGATCAAGTGGCTGTGGTAGTCAGTGGTCAGGCATGAATGTTGGAACGCGAGACGCGTGGATTACGTCGTCACGTAATTTGACAAGTAGATTAGGACAGAATTTGAACAGACAAGGGATTCGAACATGCTGCGAGACATGTAGACCGAAACTGCATTCGGAACAGAACGAGAACGATAAACAAAGCAGATTAGTAAATAATGCATCTTCGCGCGAGGAGTTGGCAGAGTGAAAACCTGTGTTAAACAGCAGTGTATTAACAGAGGATAAATTATTGGCTCGGCGAGTCAGGCAGCTGCCGCTCCGAAAATAATTGTTGTTCCCGGCACAACCTAGCAGTCGTAATTATTGCCGCGACGTCGATTTATAGTCCTGTTAGCTGTTTACCAACTGTAGTCGCGTTCGAGACTCGCAGTTGCGACTCGAGAACGACTCGTCCGTGTCGCGATTAAATTCGGCCAGGATAGATCCCATGTCGCGGGCCATTACTACCAACTCGTATAATTTATTTAAAAATGATAAGCAGAATTTCCTCTCCGACCGTATAATTCCACCATTCATTATCTCTTATCTGGCCGTACTGCGATCCTATAATCTAATATCCATTGCCCCCAGAGACATATAATTTACTTAACGATTTATTGTCCGTCAACTTGGCGAATCGTAATTTGGCGACTTTCTACCAGCTGATCCATCGAACCGCCGGCTGTTTATCACCTGAGAAACTTGCAATTTATCGTTTAGCACGCTTCCAGCATTTCTTTCCATTTCCATAAAAAAATTTCTAATTTAACAATTACAGTAACCCCGTGATCTAAGTCCTTTTTCGGTTCTCCGGCGGGACTTAGATCGTGAAGGAACACTATCGTTTTGTGACCGCGTCAACTGCGCCGAACGTAGAAAAGGACAGCATGCAAACACGGACATTTTTATTTATTTTTAATGAAATTTTACCAACATATTCGTGGCATTTTTCTAATGAAAATGATACCAAATATGATATAATTCCGATGATATTTACTTGTGTAATAAACGATGAAAGTTTTGGAAGTAAAGAAGGACAGCGTATAGGAAAGAAAGAGACGACAAGGGTCGCGGCAGCCGGCACAGTTCAAAGGCCCGCATGTCCGTACAATGTAATGCCAATAAAAAACTTCCATCGTTCATTCCACAAGTAAATATCATCGGAATTATATCATACTTGATATCATTTTCATATGAAAAATGCCACGAATATGTTGGTGAAAGTTCCATGAAAAAATAATAAAAAATAAAGAAGTTTTGTAATTGGATTACTAGTGATTCACACCGATATACCCGACCCAGGATCAGATTACGTGGCATGTTTACGCTGCTCCGCGACCGAGGCAGCTCGAGCCACACGGCCCTTCTGGGGATACCCCGCAGTGGAAGGAGTAGGCCAAGGGACATAGATCGCAATGTTCCGTTGGACTTAGATCGCGGGGTTACTGTATTTTTGAAACGGTTTCCTTACTTCTCTGAATCCGCAGTGACGGGCGAGTTCACGAAGACGAAGATTTACACATCTGTTCGAACGTTGTATCGTACACGAGTGACGACGTCAATCAATTCAGGTTTACTCTTATTCCGCCAAGAATCTTGCAAACCGTCAAATTCACATGAAACAAGCTTCGATCGCGGGCAAGTTCAATTAAAACCTCACACTCGATGCTCACATCTGTGTTCATTGCGCAGTGAACTTTAAACAAACGAAACTGCCGATCGATCGACCTTTATTTCGAGAATGGACAGGTTTTTACGAGCATATTGGAGCGTTTTTGTTGCTTTCAACCGCTCGACGAAATGGTCCTAAGTGCACGATGAAATTGAGGTGTAAAAACTCTGACGGCAAAGTGTTTCGACATAAGAGGAATCGATAATCGGGCGGCATTCGATGATTGCCAGCTATTTAGAGAGCCATTCGATCGGCTGGAGTTTACGCTCGCTGGAAGCGGACTGTAAGATCGAGGCGAGTAATTGTCTGGTAAATGCGACGTCATATTAACTTATCATCGACACGGGATCGGCAGCCCATTTCGCCCGGTTTAAAGAAATTGTTTCGTTTGATGGCTCGCGATGAAGTGCACGATGGAAATTGGGGCCGGTTCCGAACGACTCCGTAAGTGTCGGCGACGAGATTGACAGGGAATTTCAATTTCTGACGCGACACCTCGTTTACGACGGATACACTGACCGAGAATTTTCCATCAATCACTAGTCCATTAAGTTCAGGCCAGGTTGAACAGAAGCCCCGTCCTAATACCGAATTCCCTCGCGTTTAAGATAGGATCTGCCAGATAATCCTACTAACGAGTTTGCTATATATAGTGACTCGAGAAACTGGGCCGAGACGAAGCACTGATCGAAGTGTTTGACTTTGACGAGAGCGTATCCTGTTCAAGTAGACAAAAGTTCAAAATCCAAGATTGCACTGCTAATCCAGATTTCAAACTCGAAATCGACTTTAATGTACCGATAATTCAATTTTTAGTCGGCGAGTAGGCTATCGGAGCATCTTTGGCGAAATGGATTGTTCGTTCGTCAACGATAAAGACATATGCAGTGATAAATCTCGTCGTATGCAAAGAAAATATTACGGTGTCCCAAAAGTTCGTTTCGTGTTCGATTAAACCACACAATGCAAATTCAACCTAGTTTTTTAAGATAGCAAATTCTGTGACTTTGTAAAGGTAGCTTGGGGAGTAATAAAACGTTAACGAATAGGTTATCACGTTGCTTGTATATTCTCGTGTTAGTTAACAGTATTAAACGTACATATTGCGAAAGAGACTTTTGGGACAACCTAATACTATCAGGTTGTCCTGAAAGTTTCTTTTGCAATATGCACGTTTAATATTGTTAGGTAATATGAGCATATAGACATACAACCATGTGTTCATTAATGTTTTATTCTTTCCCATGCTTCCTCTTAATTATTAATTATTATGGATGTGCGTTATGTCCACTAATTGAAAACGAAATGAACTTTGGGACAAAGTAATGATGAACAAATTTATATGTTCGTTTTACAAATTATAAAATATTGAGGAAAGTTGGCAACTTCTTGAGCCATATTATAAAGTATTTTAATGTTTCGTCATGGTACTTAAATTTCTTTATAACAATATAATATTTCGTAGAGGGTTAAGAGCATGTACTATTTTGTTAATACATTTTTTAAATATCTGTGACTCTTCTATCATGTTTGTTTAATTTGTATACAATAGTGTTTGTTGCTTGCAATGAAAACCGAAATCATGTTTTCAACGTATAAAATAACATATATACAACGTATATTCGACTTCAAGAATTCCGTCATACAAATGGTCGTTATGTTGAACCTTTTCTGTAAAAATTAAAAGCTTTAGTCTTAGTGTATATACATACATATATATATATATATATATATATATATATATATATATATATATGTATATATATACAGGGAGGAAATTATAAAGCGTTACAGACGAATATCTCCAAAAATATTGAGATGAAAGTTGTTTAGTACCGAGGGGGACATCATGTGGTGGAACTTTTATTTTTCCCGGTAGACACTCCAAGGTGAGGTGAAGGTCAACTGTCATTTCTTTAAATGGAGTGATATATTCTTTTATCCACCATCAAATAGTGCGTTTTAAGATGAGTTCAACTACCTATGACTCAAGGTCATTCAAGGTCAAACTTGCAGGGAAATGAATGAAATGAATGAAACAAGAAACAAGTTTCTATTTACCTCATACTTGGTATGACCCGCGCAACGAGAGTTGGCACAGAGAAACTTGTGGGTACCACGTGATGCTCCCACTACGCGCTACACGTCTTCCGCGATTGGCCGAATCGCTTGAGGAAGACAGCAAACGAGCGTATTGAGTGTGACTGTACCAGAGAGATGTGGTGACCATGAAGTAAGATGGCGGGATCCGTGGCGGGATCCGCAGCCTTGCGTCAAGAGTGGGGACTCGCCGTCCCCCCTGCACCCAACTGGCGAGATTTTGTGCCAACTCTCGTCGCGCGGACAATATAAGTGACGAAGACAATTTTTATTTGCATCAAGATCCGCAGTCTAGCCATTAGTCAACCAAGTAGAATAAATCAGACAAAAAGTAGTAGTCTCTGATCTGGTAAAAGTCGTAAATTCCATTGCTAGCTAAAGAACATCGTTTGTTTGTGGAATCTGCATAATAAAAAATGGGGAATGTATTTTTCGATTAGTGTCAATTTGTAGTGGCACAAAAATAGAGTAGAGCATAGTCTCGCCGTCACGGGCTGGAGATTTGTACATAAAAGTTCGTTCTCGGCTGCGATTGATCACCTGTAAAACTGTTGTCAATCAAAATCTAGTATTAGATTACACTGACGCCGACGGTCTGGCTGTTTTATCTCGTTCTACATTCGTGTTTCTCATAAAATGTTTTATAGCTCGACATGGCATCGATGATCTCGTCACGGTATCAATTCCACGGAAAGCTTCACGTTTTCGTGCAACTATGCTTCCCGGACTCGAACGTCCAACAAAAGGAGTTGACACTTTATTAAGTTGAAGGAATTTTACGAAGCTGTTTAAGTGAATTCCGCGAGAGTAGCTACATTGCCCGGGCGTATTTAGTTCACGCAATAAAGAGTTCGTTAGCCGGTTGCTCCAGTCAGTTTTAACGACTGCGAGAGACTCTTCGTGCAGGAAATAATTGCCTGTTAGCCTGCAAAAAAACTTGCTGCTGTCTTTGGTAATGAACGGAAGTCGATGCAGCAGCTTTACGACGAAAATACCTATTTGGTAAGCGGACCATAGATCTGCCCTTTGTCTTCCGTTACAAAATATTTTTCGTGAATATTCGTAGCCATCGGGGATAATCTCGGAGCTAAATAAATAAATAAATAAATAAAATGTTCCTGTGTTACGTTACGTTAACGTTACGCGTCGGAGTGTGAATAAACGAAATCTGTCGCAAACACGGCAAAGAATATCCGACACGCAAAAGCTGCGAACAACGCTCGGCGAGTTACGATTGATAAATATTTTTGTAAAATTGTTTGTGACATGTTCACAATTTTATTTTCGTCCCATCGCAAGTCACTAGATTTTTACGCTCGCTCGAGCGCTATTAATACTCGCTAGTTAAATTTCGATTTTCATCCATTCGAGGTGTCCTGCGTTATTAATCACAGGTATCAGATACGTCGTGAAACCGAAAATTGAACGCGCGAAATGTCGCGTGAGGAAGGCGACAGCCATCGATTTTCGACGGTGGCAATATGAAGGGCGTAAGTATTCGAAAAAATAAAAAAAAAGTGAAAAACACGAACGCCGCGCTGGGTCGAAATTTTAGGATATTCCTACGGAGGCAATCAGCCGTTTTTAATGAGCCGCGAACCGACGAAAGAGGCTTCCATTTTTCCCCGAAATCGATAATTGTTCGCGAACTGTAGCGATGGCTTCGATACACTTCGAGTGGCCGAACGTGAATTATTTTAACAATATTTTACGAATGTAGATATTAAATGATCTCGACAGGTACGATGTTTGAATATACCTGCTAATTTTCTTTTAATTCTCACATGGTTGCGGAAGACAAACGTCTAATATTGACTTTTACAAAATCAGCTTCAACGGACGCTTTCATGTTCACAATTCCGTCTTCTCTGGTTCGTTTCCTTCCTGGTAGTGGAGGGAACTTTCGTGAATGTATAATAACACTTCATTTTGAACATAATTACTGTCAGATTCATTAGAAAGATTGTGTTAAAATCCAAAGTTGAGTTTGAAGACTGTAGAATCACTGGCGAAAATCGTATACTTTAACTAACTACTTTCGCAAACAACTATTAATCTGTACATGCACGTCGTCCGATTGCCAAGAATAAAATTAATCTAATTTACTTTAATTATAATTTCTAATCTGATGTTCCCCAGAAACGTAATTACATTTCCATTGTTTATTATTTTGCTCCTGCTACTTTAATCCCGTTTAACCCTACACTTTAACTATACATTTAAAACAGAATTAAAAAATTAGTAAGCCGTACATCGGCTTAGAAAATTAAAGTCAATTAAAAAAGATATAAAAGTATTCAAAATATATAGAAATAAAATATGTTTTAAATAATTTGAAAATTCATTAAAAAAATAAGTATGATGAAAAGTGAACAAAATATATACATATAAATAAAAATATAGAATACGTAAAGATAGAAATACAAAAACATCTTCTGAAAAGTGGTACCACCTTTAAAGAAAATGTGAACAAAAATGTTTAGAAATAAAGATATGAAATATGTAGAGATTAAAATGTAAATATATTTTTCTGAACAGTGAGACCATCTTTCAAAAAAACATAGGATATGATTCGTAATAGCAACTATACAAAAGTGTAAAAAACATATGGAAGTTAGATTATAAGACATGTAGAGATAAAAATACAACTAACATTTTTCTGAAAAATGGGTTCATCTTTGAAAGAATAAGGTGTTGAAGAAATAAAGTTATGATTGGGAGGAAAATGGCAGGAAGAATGTGGGTTTAAACAGTCGATCGAAGTTGTAATGCGATGAAATTGGGAACTGGGTTAATAAGGATGTTGTTGAAGCGGACTTTCGAATGTGAATGGTGCTGGCTAATTTTGCAAGGGTTCCCGGCGTTCGGGTGGCGATAAAACTTCTTCAGAGTTCACCGGGGAAGGAATCAAATACCCATCGCTACTCACGAACCGAGCGAAGTAAAAAAACCAGCGTCGATCCGGCCGATAGAGCATTTAATTGGTACAGCAGAGCGGAGCCATATTTCGCTCCCGCCGGATTTCAATGGCGGAATTTCCGGCCGGAAAACGCGCGGCCATTGAACGCCTAATACGAAGGCTTTAGCGCGATAGAGCTTTAAGACTAGCCCGGCCAAATAAAGACCCATTTCACGGTGGATAGGCGCGCGTTGTCCGACCACGTGCGTACTTCACATATATTTGCACACGTATATATATATACGTATCGGCTTTTTTCATTCTTTTTCCTGTTAAATAAAAATCTACCAATGACGCGAGTCGCGTTTTCCCGTTTGTAACTGTTAGAAATTGCATTTAACCCTCCGACATAGAACCATTCTAATACAGCAGGTGAAAAAATGAATATGAACAAATTAAAACATTACCATAAAGACAGCTCCTGTCTTTGTAATTATTGTATTATAATAGCTTAAAGTATAAGATATTTCTAAATGTATTATTCTTTATACATAGTAATGATTAAAATGAACGCTCCACTTTAAAACTCCACGCCTCTACTTTCATAAACCATCATTCATCTTTTTATAGGATATTTGTGCAGGATATAGCAGGTGAAAAACTGAGAACACGTTTTTCTTCGGAAATACTACAAATTGAATCGTCTGTAAAAGCATCAAAAAATTTCTTTTCTAAATCAGTCTATTACTAATTTGAAGATTGAATCTGTCTCTTTACAACGACTGCTTAAGATTTGATCTTTGCAAGATTGTTTTGGCTGTTTTATAAAACAAGAATGAGGAAGAAGTTTGGTCGTGCTGAGTCTTCATAGTGTGCCTTATATTATTGCAAAAATGGCAGTACACCTTTCATTCAAAGCTCAATGCATCGAGTAGAAAAAATCGTAGATCAAGTTTAAACCATTCGTTGAAGAAGGGAAGCTCCAATCTTTAAATCTGCGGTAGTTTCAATGACAAGAAAAATTTTTCAAACTTTATGCAGACGTTCACATACGTAACATTTTCGACCAAGAAAGTGTCTTATATTTCCAGGTCACTGAGTTAGGAAAAAATGTCTTATATAAAAATGAGAAATGGATTGGAAAAGTAGAAGCTGTAGCTGTAGCTGTCCAAAAATATTATTGTTATACCATTTTAAGTATCAAGAATTCTCGTCAAGTACATTTAAAAACCCTCGTGTGTAATTTCAAAACCTTATCAATACAGCTTTGGCCTGCCCAAAAAAGACCCATTTCATGGTGGATAGACGCGCGTTCTCCGACCTCGTGTGTACCACACATATACACACGTTTCTATTTTTATTCTTTTTTATATTTTTTTCTGTTAAATAAAAATTCACCAATGACGCGAGTTGCAATCTCCCGTTCGTTACCAGCCTCGTTGGAGGCCGAAAAAATGGTCTGCGACTCGCGTAAAAACGCGGGCCAATTAAATTTTTAACGAAACTTCGGCTTACGGAGCAAATTGTTATAATGGCCACGCCAGATAGAGAAGAACCGTACAGTTTTCGACATATCTAGTTTCCCCCCACGTTTGCATAGACCGGCATTGTTTGCGTGCGTTTAGGAGCTGATCGTAAATCTGGCATTCTGATAACGAGCGCGCGTTTGTTACCGTTTGAAAAATGATGCACTTTCGGTTATAAATACCCCCGATATTTATGCAACGGTGTTAATCAATTTATTTTTAATTGCGAGCCCTCTCTCACCGTGCTCCGGATTTGGTCCTACCCTGACCGAATTCTGTTTTTATTTCGCCACTCGTTTTTCATTTAAACAAATCACGTTCCCGTTCTGACGCACACTTTTTTATATTCCTCAGTGTTCGAAGGGGATTCTTACTAGCTGAATGTTTCAGCAGTTGGCTATCAAAATTCTAGCAGTATTTATACCTTCCCGATCCTAATGTAACTCTTTAGAAAGGAAAATCTTTATTCGATGTCGATCTGCTTCGAAAAATTGAAAATTGCTAAGACTCCCACATCTCCACGTCTCCCACGACTCCACGTCTCTGTGGATTTGGCATAATTGAATAGGGTCTAAAAAAAACTGCATGGTGTGTTTTATAAAATGTATAGGGGGGCATTAACGCAATTATTCATTGCTTGCTGTTGCAATTAAAGAAGCAACTGGTGTAATATACATCTTCAAAGTTTTACACCGGCTCAGATAAAAATGTTGAAAAAGTAACTCACGTTTATTTTGTCCTTTGCAATTCCGTCCGAATAGAAATGATTTCAAAATTTTGTTTACCCGTTATGTCGTCAACTAATTCTTCTAACATGTCCAAAATTTTCAACTCATTTGGTTCAATTTTAAAGAAATTATTTACCACTGGTTGTACTAGGACATCTATAAAATTTTGTACACGTTTTCTCAGATACGTTTAGTATAGAGGGTGTCCCACTTGTGTATCTTAAAAATCTTGCTTATTTTCGGTGATAGTAAAAATTGACAAAGAAGTGTTTGATTCAAGGGGGCAAATATTCTAGTAGACAAATGATTTTCTCAAGTTCATATCAAGGTTATCGAAGAATTTTTAAATAAGGCATATTAAATAGGATATATTTTTGCCATTGTGATATGATGGCTGACGTCAAGACGAATTCAATGAGTTATAATATCACGACCTTCCCGTGACCTTGAAATACAAAAAATTCACAAATGTTGGAAAATCAGCAGAGCAAAATAACAAAAATGAATTTGCTATTGTATCGATTGCCCAACTTTTGTGAATTCTTTGTAATTCAAGGCCACGCGAAGGTCATCGTATTATAGGTCGTTGGATTTGTCTTGACCTCAGTTATCATACCACGAAAATGAAAATATACAGTCCCATTTTAAAAAATCTTCGATGTCCTTGATACCTCGGAAAAAATGAGCTTCACAACATTTTTTTGTCTTCTACAATATTTGCCCACTTGAGCCAAACAATTTTGTACTCCGACATTTTATTCTATCACCAAAAATAAGCGAGATGTCTAAAATGATCAACTTATGTGGGACACCCTGTATACCAAAGGTATGTATCTGAGAAAAAGTATACAAAATTTCATAAATGTCCTAGTATAACCAGTGGTAAATAATTTTCTTAAAATTGAACCAAATGAGTTGAGAATTTTAGACATGTTAGAAGAATTATTTTACGAAATAACGGATAAACAAAATTTTGAAAAAATTTCTATTTGGACGGAATTGCGAAGGACAAAATAAACGTTAGTTTCTTTTTCAACATTTTTACCTGAGCCTGTAGTTTTGTTGAGGCCATCAGGAAGTCCAGTATATCCGTTAAGGGTTAAGTGCATTTTATGCGATTTAGTGTTTATCGTTGTTGGGGGACGCGAGAATGCGATGGATACCTTTTAGTCGGCGATATCTTCTCATTATCCTCAAAATTGATTCCGCTTTCTCTCGTTTAGGATCTTCATAATTTCAGCGATGAATCCCACTGGTTCATCCGTCCTTCTATTCTGTCCGGACTTCCAGGATTCCCATGCATAATGATCGCGAGAATGCCTACCTAATCCGATGAAATTGAAAAGTCCTGGGCCCATGGCCAGTGGCGCATCGGTCACGATCGATCGATTACATTCGGGCGCGACCCATCAGAAACGTATCGTTATTTCCTACAAAACGAGCTCGCCACGCAGTCGTTCGCCAGTCGCTTTGCAAATTTTCGAAACCCGTAATAAATGAACCGAACATTTATACGCGTCTCGTATACAGTGATTTATGTTTTTATTTTGAGTCGCAAATCGCGTAGTGGCTGCAAGGAACGCGAACGCTGCTTTCGAGCTACGAGAAAAATTTGAAATTCAAGAATAGGTTCGCGGAGAGTCGAATAATTCTTTCTAGAACAGACATCTATACAGGGTGGGACAATAACTATAAGCACCTCAGATATCTTCGAAACTATAAGTTCCACAGAAATATTTGCTGAAATAAAATTGCACAGTGCGAAGGGGCCATCCGGTGGCGATAATAGTTTTTTTGCAGATGGAGGTACTTCGGACATTTGAAGGTCACCTCCATTTTTTTAAATGGTTCGGTATGTTTTTGATTCCGCATCATGATCGAGGATCTTAAAACGAGTTCAACGACCTATTACATAAGGTCATTGAAGGTCATAGTTCACTTTTACGAACTCTTAAACTACCGGTTTGATTAAGTTTATCACACACATTTTTAAATGTTTGACGCGAAGGCTGAGATCGATGTAGATATCGTTCAGCATACAAGTTTTTCGCCCAAACAGAATTTTGTTGACATTCGCCATAAATTAGAAGCATATCGACTTGCCCTTCAAACGGATACATCGTGCCGGATTGACCGATTTATCGATACTAATCTTATCATGTTTATCTTATCCTGAAAATTTATTAAAGTGTCCTTCAAGCAGTGTTTATTCTCAGTGAAGTAAACGGCAAGCATTACGCCTTGCTCTACTGTTTACAATACGTATGTTTAATTTACTACCAAAACCGTAAGTATTATCGCCTTTCTCTACTTTCTATGACCTTCAATGACCTTATGTACTAGGTCGTTGAACACGTTTTAAGAGCCTCTATCATGATACGGAAGCAAAAATTTAAAAAAATGGAGGTGCCCTTCAAATGTCCGAGTACCTCCACCTGCAAAAAAACTATTATCACCACCGGATGGCCCCCTTCGTACTGTGCAATTTTATTTCAGCAAATATTTCTGTCAAACATAGCTTCGAAGATATCTGAGGTTCTAATAGTTATTGCCCCACCCTGTATATCGGCGAACTTTTCCGGTTGAAATTACGATCGTGCTGAATATTACTTCGTAATCGTTAGAACTTCGTGATTCAGCCTCGTCACGGCTATTTTGTGATTTGGTTAATTCGAAGATGGTATATCGTGATAGAATTATTACCCTTGCTAGAAATTACCCCTTGTGGACTGCAACGACCGCCGCAAGCTGAAACCGAACCGTTTGTGTAAGCACTTGTATATTAATGCTTTACTATCTATGCGCAATGAACACTAGGTCATATTTTCATCCCGATGCTACTCCACCCACTCCGTAATATTCCTCTCACATCGCGCCATTTATCCCAACACGTACTTCATATATCAATGAAAGTTACAGTGTTACAATGCTGCTGTGAACAAATTTCTAATCTTATTCAGAAGTTCTAGCACCGTTCGTTTCCAACACTGGAATTACCACAGTCAAAATAATTGACTTGAAATTTTATATTGTAGGTATTGATGAACGAATGAGTGCGTGTATGCGTGTACATGTGTGAATGCTAGAGAATTCTACGAGCGAGACAGCGAGAGTGAGATAGCATGAGCGAGAGAAAGACGGAGAGCGTGAGTGAGTGAGCATGAGCAAGAGAAAGACAGAGAGCGTGAGTGAGTGAGCACGAGCGAGAGAAAGACGGAGAGCGTCAAGAAACAAATGAAGCGGACGACCGCGGTGTGGATGCTTGCGATCATGAAGAGTCAGTCGCAGTGATGCCAGAATCGTGGAACCGAGGAACTTTCCCCTCCGGTGGATCCTCCGGCTGGACTCCCCACTCTGACGTATCGTCGTCGCCTTACGTTGTTTCTTACTGCGCACGCGCTACACACAAGCGTACCTCGACGCCGTCGAGTCGAAACAACGTAAGGCGACGACGGTACGTCAGAGTGGGGGGTCCAGCCGGAGGATCCACCGGAGGGGCAAGTTCCTCGGTTCCACGATTCTGGCATCACTGGTCAGTCGAGTTATGAACGTATAAAGAATCACACGAAATTTTATTTGTTAAATATACTATCTTCTTTTGGTTACTTTTTATTATATCGGAGGTCCTGTTATTTCACCTGATTCTCATCCAACAATATTTTATATTTATTGAAAGCTTGAAGGGTCCTTTGTGGGAAATTCTTGACGGAATTGACTGACTCGATATCAGGTTGTAATGAAAACCACCTAAAGTTTCAATTAACCTATCAACTAGGGATGACGAGTTAATTCGTCACTCGAGTTATTAGTTACCTTTCAGAAACTACTCATTTTCGTCTTACACTTTATTTACCGGCAATTTTTCAAGATTTTCTAAAATCAAAGATCCAAAATTTTTTGTATTAATATAGTGTGCTAGCTTCTTTTGAAATTATTATTTAAAAGAAAATTGTTGAACCTCTGCTATGTGCAAGTCAGACATTGAGGCTTAATAGGCTTCCAGCAAATAAAGTGGCGATTCAACGAATAATGTACTCCATTGTATCATAGTATCAATATTGGTATATACCATATTGTATCTACGTTGATTGCAGTTCATAATCAGGAAGTCACCCAGTTAAAAGGATAATAAAATCCTGCAATTTTGATAAAGCGTTTGGGACATTCTCGATTTAGTGTAAATTACAAGTGAACTCTACAGCTATGGTTTAATATAACTCTTGGTCCTTTTAAGGCTAAATATTCCCTTTCTACCCCTCATTGAGCACTATCCATAGCGAGAGTGTTACAAATTCTTCGCGCAAACAGTTGTGCCGAATGCGCAGATAAAGTCTTAACCCTTAGCACTCGAATGGCGACTCTGAGGCGCCACTACAAATTGCTACACCATTATTCAGAATATTGTTTGCATGATTAAATTTGTTTAAATGTAATAAATTACTAATCATTTGAATATTGTATGAGGTACTATATCATTTTCGTACGCATATAATGAAACAAAATTATGTGCAATGTAAATATTCTAGGTTAGAAGAAATGTTTGGTCTTTTAGTTGAAATAGCTCGTAGTGCAAAGGGTTAAACTTGTTATTTGTCAGATACCGTCTTATTTGTTCTTATCAAATATGTATTGTATCTTATCTTATATTGTTAAACGTTTGTACGCGCGTATTTCCGAGTGGAAATATAAAAATCAGTAGCGAATGAGTAATACTCTAATATTTGTCAAGAACACTTTTTATATTCTGTGTAAGGGTGCCACAAAATCTTTTAAGTGCTTCAGGTCTCTAAAGGTCTTAATCCGGCACTGTCCGCGGGTGATCCTCTTCCTCTTAGATAGGATTGCCCCTTCCTGCGCCGTTGCGTTCAGTTGCATCCGCGCTGCAACCACTTCTTTCTCACCCCCGTTCGCCGTCTCCCGTCCACCCCCGCGCGCTAACGTCGAAGACAAACACTTGCTCGAATTTCTTATGCAGCCGTAGCGCATACAAACGACGTGTTTAGAGAACCATCCTTTCCCCATACCCTCCGCTGTCACCGTACCACCATGTCAGCACGGGAAGATGCTGCGAAAAGCTCGACACGTGAAAGGGAACCAGGTAGTTGTTCGAACTAAGGGTGGATTACACGGGTATACACCACCGAGGGATGAACATTATCCCTTCGCGACTTTCAAGATTAGGTTTCAATCCCCTCGCTGCCAGATGGGGCTGGGGATCGAATAGTTTCTTCTTGTGGCTTGTTCATAACGGCCCAGTTTGAATTCCAATGGAAAACCTCTGATGAATCTTAGCATTTACCACGTTGACTGTCGCGTCAGCCAAATACGGTTGCAATTGAATCATTTGTTTGGATTGTAACAAATTTTTACGCTAATGTATTCATTAGACTGGTTGAAGAGCTGGCAATTGCGAGAAGGTTTGCAGAACTACTTCGTATCACTTTTATTTCATTGAATAAATTACTGTGATTTTACAGAATTTTTTCGACTGTAAATTTGGCAGTCAGAGTGTTGACATTAAACCTACCGACCATTAAAAGTGACCAGTACGTGCTCTCTTATAAAAATGGCACGATCGAATTTATTTAGATTTTGTGCCATTTTTATCATAATGTATACTTCAATAAAAAAGTGTGCATAATCATTTCCAATGGAAGCATCATTGTAACTTCAATAATTGTAAAATAAAAATCTGAAAACGGTCATTTGAGCGGTTAACACTAAACCTACCACAATCAAATGGCAGGTTTTATATTTTACAAATATTCAAATTACACAATTTCCTTTATAGAGAATAATGGAATGAATTGCCTTGTCCAAGAATCTATTATATTGAAAATTACGGACAAGCTGAACAAATTTAGTGTTGCCATTTTTATGATGCAACATTTACCAGATACTTTTAATGCTTGGTAGATTTAGTGTTAATATCGCATTTGTTATGATTAGACTGCGGATTTTATGCATTTGTAACGAAAATGGGCGAGTGTAATTTCAAGCAGTGGAAGGATTAAAAGAATCGAAGAATACCAATACATTTCTTATAAACTATAATTATAAGGGCATTATAAACCTACTGAAAACAGGCATTCATTTCTATTTGGTTTCTATGTCTTATAATTAGTGCAAGCAGATTGGTAGAGAAACAACATTGACGATACCATTACGTGATATTTCATGAAAATGTGGTGATAAATCACACTAATCGGTAATACTAAAAAAAGCTGCAAAATGGAAATAACAATCTTATAAATAATCAGCGTAAGCGGCTAAATAGTTTAATTTCTACCGTAGCACATATTGATTACTTTGAAAACCCCTTTATAAAGTAATTGAAACATTGAATTAGAATAGTCAAAGAACTTGAAATGGTGTTTCTTTTGATCAACAAGTTTATGTCGAAAAGTTTGCGCTCGCTAAACGTTGCTTTTAAAATTCGAACATTTCATATGTGACTACCTAATATATTATTCATACATAGGTGAAATATTATCCTAGGATCTCTATAGTTTCCAAGTGTACGAAAAAGAGGTTGGAGTAGAACTATTAAGAGCTGTCTTAGTGGTTCCAAGTAGGTTCACGTTCAGAAAGAAATAATCAGAGTTGCTCGACGTCCGGCCTTGAACCTGCGATTTCAACTTCAAGGGCCCCGGCAGTAATTACATTACCCGTCTGACCTTTAATACGATTAAGCCTTCCAGGAGACTATATTACGTCGCGCAAACGGACGATTATCCTCTTCATTAAATAACCCAGGATGAAAGTACGAAGTCTCGACGTCCGTAATAGGGGAGAGAGGGCCGTTCTATCGTACGTTTTGAGGCGTTTTGTCTCAGCGAAACGAATAATGGATTTTAGGGGCTGGGAGTCCCCTGTTAGCAGCTCAGCCACGCCGTTCGAAAATAGAGAATGTACTTGATGAATGTTGTCCCGGTAAAACTCGGTTAACGGACTCTGGTGAATTATGAACAATTCCGAGCAGTGCCGATCGCCGGATTTAATTATCGACCAGGCTGGAAATTATTAATTGTGCACTGTGGCCGGGCTGGAATGTTGCTTTCCAATACTGCGGTAACGACGGCCGAGAAGAAACGGAGGAAAATAGTTCATAAATTATGCAACGAAGAAATTTCCAGGAAAATAGCCTGGCGAGGAAATCAGTTATTTTTGAATCAGTAGAGTGGGCACGATTGATTATTCGTTTATGACGAAAATGGATAGAGCATAGAATGGGGTAGGGTAAATGTTTCCTACCGCAGCTTAGAATTGCCTGCGACCACTTAATCACATTAAAATTTCGAAGAAAGGATTTTCAAAAATCGGCAAAAAACAAAAATGTTCATATTGCGTTTCCATTCTGTTTCCAATGGAAATTTGGACGTATGAGGCCTTCAATAGAACCTAGAATTTAATTATAAATATTTAAAAAACTTGATGATTATAATTATGGAATTTATTATGGAATTGAACATGAAAATTATATATAATAGTATTCTTATTCTAAACTGTATGAAGAGATCTATTCCGATTAATCGCTATCAGAAGATTCTGATGTGTTGTTATCGTTACAATCACTTTGTCTGATGACTGCAGTTAATTATATAAATAAAATCTACAAAGAAATTGCTGCAGGAGTATGCTTGAAACAAAGTATAACCTTACTTCATTTACTCGATGAAAAATGTAACGCTTTTGATTGTGGTTGATTCCATTTACTTCCTGCTTGTAATTTTAATCTAAAAAAGAAAAACTATAATTTAGTTTACATTTACTTACCTTCCATTTTGCAATGCACAACACAAAAGTTCACTTCTGTTAATAATTTCACTGGAATCACGTTACTAAATTAACGTTCAGTACTGTACTGAAATCAGCGATCAACACACACTATATTTTCGGAAAATTCAATTAGTCGTTAATCCATGGAAAAATGAAAATAATAAGACATAATTGTTCAAATCATTTGATTCAGTATGTCTAATAATATATTTTCTCGATTAAATTTTTTATCAATAATTAAAGAAAATTATTCTTGTGCACCTTATATCGAAAGTTTTACCACGACGTTCGTGGAATGTTCAGTAAACAAAGTCTATAGGGGGTCAGGCAAGCAGGAACAGAAGGTTAGTTGTCAGACAGGCCGAATAGAGCTTGCTAGCCGTCAGGCAAGTGAAACAAAAGTTGTCGGTGATCAAATAACTGTAATGAAAATCATAAAATACACAGGTAGATAGAATCAGCGGGTGGTCAGGCAAGTGAACATCCTGATTCGTCGTACGGTCAAAGCAAAGTAAATGGCCAGGGCAAGTAAAATAGAATCGAGTGGACGAGTTAATTGAGCCATCGGCCCTGTCAGTGCAGCGTACCAGGGTAAAGCAATTACCAGGACAAGTAGAATGAAGTGGCAGAGAGTGTGGATGGTAAAGTATGTATGGCCAGTGGGCGGACAAGTAGAATATGGATCGTCGGCGGTTGGCGAAGTAGAATAGGGACAGTTGGTTCTGACAATTACAATGGGAGACGGTACGGAAAAAATTGTCCGCGGATTTTTCTTGTTCCGCCACCGCGCGAAATCCTTATGAATCTTTCAATCGTGCCCATTGACTATCTTTTTCCTGCTGTTAGCAAAGTCGACAGGACGTTCGCCCGTTAAATAAAGTCACACCTCCGACACTACGCGGCACCGCTTTAAATATTCAAATATTCATCGCGCAGAGTACCGTTTAATCTTTCAGGAGTAGTACATCCGTGTGCTCTAATTTCAAACTGCGATATATTGCCATCCGCGGAAGGTTACTGCGCCGCTCGCATGAACATTAAGAGGGTTGCACAATGATACGGTTGGAATACTCGAGGAACCGGATTAACCGCGTAATGGGGGAGGGGGGCGGCTTTGTTACACTTACTGGACAAATATTGTTCGAAAGAAACGTTTAACGGCGATACTCTGCAATAATACGTAGTCACTTCTGAGCTAGAACCGTTACGAGTGGAGGTCTATGGGTCGGGTGACGGTGAAAATCTTAATTTCCCATCGCGTATATTGCTGATCATAATTTTATAGAAAGATTTTCATTGTTCAAAGTGTCTGTTGTCTTTCAATACAGTTAAATATCATTTAAGGCAGACAGTTCCAACCTGTAGCTCCGGAGCTATTCGAGGCTCCATCCTCGCTTAGATTCTTCCCCCACTCTTAGACTTCCTCGTTATAATGTATAGTAGTGGGAAGCTCCCATCAAGAGCCGCGCGGCGCGGGCAGCACTCACTAACTCTACGGCTGTACGTAGTAGTGGGAACAAGTTCGATGGTGGGGACCTTGCAGTTCCCGGAGGGGAATACGTTGGAATTCCCTGACTTAAGGGAATAACGTTATGAAAAAGATGTTTGAACAAAAGTTGCTCGGTATGGAGGGGGACGTTACGCCTAATAAATATATTTTTTATAACCTTTTATGATCAGTAACATTTCAAAATGGATTTAATTGTTTCAAATAGAATTTTATACTTTCATTTACATAATGCGATAGTGCGTTTTTAGACGCATTCAAGTCATTTTTTTCATGGAAGGCTGTAAAATTCTATAAAAAATGGAGTGTTTAGGGATTCCCGGGCTACTGCGAAGTAAACGCAAAAGTTAAATTAAAGTTCTTTGAAATTTGCATGACTAAATTGTTTTTGTTGGGAGGGAATACTCGGTGAATATCAGATCTGAATCTGTAGTGGTTTTAACACACAATGAAATTAAGTAACAGTTCTTAACTCCATTAGAAGAATCACGATAACCGTAATAAGCTTATTAATTATTTAAAGTGCCAAGTAAAATGCTGGTATGGAAATTTATATACAGTAGAACGTCGGGAGATTATCAGGATTATCCGAACTAATTGGGAGACAAATTTGTCCGGTTATGCGGTTTTTCGGATAATCGGTGAAAAAGAACCAAATTTGTGGGCTAGTCATAAATTAACTAGAAATCAAACCATTATGTGAAAGAATATGTCCCTAATAAGACAAATTCAGCATAAAAAATTAAGTAAACACTCTTGGATGTAGATTTGAATGTAGAATTAAATAAATACATATGTATCTCCAATGTATACATAATCGACGTTTGGAACAATCAACATTCGGATAATCGGATAAAGAATTCACAGTAAATATGCCAATCGATAAAGAATGAGATCTAGGAAAAGATCTTAAAATCGATCTACTGGTTCAGATAATAAACGAGAAGCGTTTTTAGTTTATAAGTTATTATACTGTGTGATTTTATATTATTAATATACAAACAATTTTTATAACTTGCTGAAGATCTGTTTCTATCGTACCAGTTTGTGGAACATTATGATTCGTAGTGTATAAATGTCGTGAAATGAGTGATAAAATAAAGTTTCGTACAGCTACACCGTAATTTAATTTACTGACGCCATCTATAAACAAAATTATGTTCTATTCAGTGTCAGCTTTAAATTGCTCTATAAAAATATGCATTTGATTAAACTTTGACCCATACGCTGTTAAATTTCTGCGTCCGTTGATAAATTATATTTTCATATTCCATATGAAACGCACAAGTACCCAGCATAGAATAATTTCACGGTATACAGCATTGTATCATCAATTGAAATTGATATTTTAAAAAACAATTATTAAAACTCTCGACTCATCATTTTCAGAAATAATGACTAGGAGAAATTGGAGAGGGGCTAGGCTTTTTTATGATTAAATAATTCATATTATAATATACTAATGTATTGAATATACAGGAATTTGTACGATAAATTTTTATTTTATAATTATTATTATTGTAATAGTGTATTCAATATTACATACCCTGTCCAACTTCAGTTTAAACATAAATGTGATTACACTGCGAATTTTGCGCATTTATGATCAAAATAGCTTGTGATCAAATAGAAAACTTAAACAATATTTAATCCTCATCTCAATAACTAAAATCTACTACAACATCGCCGCATAATTTTATGCTATACATAAAAAAGTATAGTAATTTTTTTATCCTTCATTAAAAATATCAAAAAATTTGGAAAAATAAATTGGAAGTGACCACCATGATATCCGATTATTGGCATAAGGGCTAAAGCGTTTAAAAATGCTGTTGCATAATTTCTGACTCATTTAAATTGTTCAGAAGAGAGACAGATACCTATATAGCTCTCGTACCTTCCAATTAATTTTAATTTTAATTTTTCCATTTTGTATAAAAATCCGGGGCCCGGTCGATACTGTTCTTCGAGTATCCGCGTTCTCGTGCAGTTCGCGTTCTCATACCAATTCGATTTCGCTGGGGCGTTCTTTGCCGGGCAGATCGGGGTCACCGGCAACGATGGCCCGTCGAAAACCGGGGGATCGCGAAAAAATCCCCATCCTCGAACCGGAAGCGAGCGAGAGAAAGAGAAAAATCGAAAGAGAGACGGTCGCGCGAACGGGACGACGGAAGAAGGAAAAGGTAGAGCTTAATAAAATTCCAATTTAGTGGGATTACGGGAGGGGGGTGGGAGCTTTCTCGTCGGTTGGTAAGGGGTCGGGCGTAAACGGAGACAGAACGAGCATCCGCAGAGGAGCGTCGTAGGCGTCGACGCCTGAATAGAGAGAAATTACCCCGAAGAATTGAAATTGCTGGCGCGCAGCTCCCGGCCCTTTGATTTCGCTGTTCCCTGCTGGCACCGATCGCCACTGTACACCGTTCCCCAGACTACAAAGGGCCCAGAGGGTCGCGGAGGCGTGTGGCGCGAAACTTTTCATCCCGTCAAACGCGTCCGCTTCTTTGAATCGTTTCCCAGAGTGGTTCCGAGCGTCCTCGTTCACCGCTGCGAGACCAAATAGCGGACTGCAACGAAAGAAGGGCCACTGTCTGCAGCATAAACGAAGAACTAAGAGGTTCTACACTAGGGTGGTATTTATTTTTCGACTTACCATTTTATCTGGTCTTACTCCCCTAAATTGTGAGACTTGGTGACAAAATGGCATGTGTACAATTTGGAAGTAATCGGACAACGCAACGGGAACCCGTGTCGCATTTGCGTTACAGTTTTCAAATTTGAATGATTCCTTGTCATTTTCAAACACAACTGTATTTGGTTATTTTGGAAATATCATTAATCCCTCATGCTCGGGTTGCGTACAAAATACGGACTCCAGTTTCTTCACACGTTGCCGGAATCCGTATCTCTTACGGACTTTAACGCGATACATTTTCTGAGAAACCTTGTGTTTTTCAAAGAGCTTTGAAGCTCTTCCCACACATAATAGCGTAAACAAACTGTATCTAAAGAATATATGCAATTTCATAAGTTTTACTTAAAAGCTCTGTTCCCTGCGTTATGTTACGTGCGTAATTGAATATTCTGACACATTTTACATAAATAATAAAGGAATAGCTACACAGAAGTTTCGCATTGCTTTGTAATTTTATTTTATGTGCACACAAAGATGTATCGTTAATATAAATTTTATATCAACGATTTTGTGAATAAAGCCACGTATAACCTAGCGAAGTCTGCAGTGGTTTGCAGGTTAATTCAGCTTACTTACAGTTTAAGTTAACCGCGAAAATTAACGTAGATTGTCGTTACGCAGCTCCTAGCGTTAAGGGAATAAACATTCTTGAGTAAAAGACAATGCCTTTGGACGAAGAATGATGAGATTTACGTCTTACTTTCAAAAAACATACAAAATCTTTAAATTTGATTTACGATTAAATTCAGTGCATAATGCAGAAGGGTTATACATGAAATCTTGGCACACCGATTAGACACTTGTTTTCGGTCATCATCCACGTTGAATTAGCCCTTAACATGTTGCCTGCCATGTTACCCATGTGACGGAATAATTTGCTCAAATTTTGTTGGTGTGTACAATGTAAATTGGAAGAGTATTTAGTATTATACATCTTAATGTATCAATTTGTATTTCATGAAATTAATTACAATAGCCCCGCAATCTAAGACTTTTTTCGGTTCTCTGCCGGGACTTAGATCGTGAAGGGACACTATTCTTTTGTGACCGCGTCAACCACGACGAACGTAGAAAAGGACAGCATGCAAACACGGATCGCACGGCCGAAGGCGCAACAAAAAATAGCGTATTGGTGAGACAATACTAGTGCAATAATAAAACTTCTTTATTTTTTACTTATTTTTAATGAAATTTTACCAACATATTCGTGGCATTTTTTTGGTGAAAATGATACCAAATATGATATAATTCCGATGATATTTACTTGTGTCAGAGATGGGCAATTTTGCCTCAATTGAGGCAAAACCGTCAACACCGTAACGCCCTCTGTCCCCTTCCAGCAAGCGCGGTACAATGGAGCAACGAAGACACGAGACATCAGCGTACGCAACGAACGTGCGCGCTGCATGAAAGAGAGGTTGGTGGGAGAAGCAGGCGTTTGAGGGGCTCCACCCGTGCCCACCACTGACTTGTGGATATAAACGATGAAAGTTTTGGACGTAAAGGAGGATAGCGTATAGGAAAGAAAGAGACGACAGGAGTCGCGACCGCCGGCACAGTTCAAAGGCCCGCGTGTCCGTACAATCTAATGCCAATAAAAAACTTCCATCGTTCATCACACAACTAAATATCATCGGAATTATATCATATTTGGTATCACTTTCATAAGAAAAATACCACGAATATGTTCGTGAAAGTACCATGAAAAAATAATAAAAAATAAAGAAGTTTCGTAATTGGATTAGTAGTAATTCACACCGATATACCCGACCCAAGATCAGATTTCGCGGCATGTTTACACTGCTCGGCGACGGAGGCAGCTCGAGCTTCACGGCCCTTCCGGGGATACTCCGCAGTGGAAGGAGTAGACCATGGGACATAGATCGCAATGTTCCGTTGGACTTAGATCGCGGGGTTACTGTAGTTTGATTTTATAGAATTTTTGAGGTTGCCGAGTTGACGGTCAAAGAGTTAAAGTTGTTGATTTGCACTGATTTCGCTCAAGGAGATAAATTAAGATCGTGCGAATCTTAGTGTGTGCTTCCTTTTTGCCTCGGAGTGTAGGGGGTGTAGGAGGTGCGGGGTTGGTTGGAAGTAAGAGGTAGTCGACGATGCTGAATAGAACGCTGAAAAGGAAGGAGAATCGGTGAGTCTTCGGTGCCGAAATGGATGAAAGAGGCGGGCCAAGTAGGATGTCACGGTATTTTCGTTTCCTTTGCCCCCGGCCTTCTTTTTCCTACTTTGTTTATACCTTTTCAACCATTGGAAAACGTAAATTAAATGGAGACCTAGCGAAGGACGAGCACAATGGGTCTCCAAGTGCAGAACAGAAGAACGAACATTGAATAATCAGCCTCAAAGGACTAATTGGAGGATCGCGCTAGAGTGAACAATAGTGTTTAACAAACCCAGGACGACGGGGCGGCCGTCTATAAGGGCTATGTGGAAGAATCGAGCAGAATAATGGTTATATAATGGCCAGTGGAAAACGGATCTCTGGGAAATGAGACACGCGGTGTGATTGGTGAACAATTCTACCTAACGAGATAATTAATCTGCAAATAGTGAAGAGAGACATTAAATTAATTAATGGCACGTTGTGTTCGACCCTATACTATTGTCTGTAACGTCTGCGAGTCCTTGGTAAAAAATCAGTCAACTGAACGAGAGATAGAGCAACGATTATTATATCTGTAGTTCAAAGGAAAAACGCTTCATGTCACAATCTCAAAAAATTTGAGTTTATGCATTAATTGAGATTTATAGTATAGGATTTACGTACATACGAGAAAAAAACTATGAAAAAAAATTCGAACGGCTCAAAAAAATAATGCAATTTAACCGACGTCCTATGTCAAAACATTAGTGATCAAAACTTTAAACAACAATATCTCGAAAGTGAATGTATGTGATATGAGGCGTTCTTCCTGGAAACCACGGATATTTAGGAATCATTTCTTCCTTGAAATAGATAAAAGCTAGTTTTTATTAGGTGTACAAATCAATTCGCAAACTATATACAAACAATTTAAATGAAAATAATCAATGAATGTATCAACACCATTTGAAACAGCATATCTTTTTAAAAATTAGACCAAATGACTTGAGTATTCTTGAGAAGTTAAAATGATTAATTTGCTAGATGATGCGTAAAAAAATTTGAAAATATTGCACTTAATTGGAATCGCGATCAAAATAGTAAAAGTTGATTTTTAGAATATTTTAAAAATGTATCTTATAGACACGAATAAATTATATACGTGCAGAAAATTTCATCGATATTGGTCAATTGGTTTATGAGTTATAAACGATTAAAAGTAGAAGGAATTGTAGTTATATGTCGAAAATCGTGAGAAACTGCAATTTTTTGCAGTTTTAAATATTATCATTACTACTACTGTTATATTCGTGCTGATTTAAAAAATATATCAAGTAATCTCCTATTTTAATTCGTCGCGAAGTCGGCCACAATCTCGAGAAAAAGAACATACGGTCCTAATTATATGAATCAAGGTGACCTTCGTTTAGCTATGTAAACAAATTATTTTCGGAATTTGGTTATCGTCTTTTCAGGGCACTTGATCTCATTAACCCTCCGTAGGCAAGTATGTTTTTGTACATTTCGTGGGCAACCTGGGTAATTTATGTTCACAACTAACTTGTTTACTGTTCTATGTTTGGGAAAATTCTACAAAAAATCTGGAATCCGTGTTAAAGTCCTTATTTTAATATATATAATCGATGAAATGTGTTTAATGCATTAATAGGGAACGATAAATATTGGAAAAAAGAAAAACAAAAGTGAAATTTCGCTGCGGACATAAACGACCCAGGTTGCCCACGAAGGATTCACACTAGCCACACCACAGCCGGTCAAGTGGTCTGTTTCACATTTTTTATTATGTAATTGCTGAAATTATAACGATGCTTCCATTCAAAATAATAAAATCAATTTCTTCACTGAAGCACATATTGTTATAAATATTTCGAAAAATCTAAATCAATTCGGTCTGATAATTTTTATAAAACAACGTATACCATTCACATTTTGTTGTCGGTACGGTTGAAATGGCCGAAAAATAGTAAGTCGCGTTTCGTGTGACACCCTGTATAGTTTGCTGGGTAGAAACAACTGTGCAGCGGCGAAGCGTTTTAAAGAACACGCGATCGTGAAGTGAGGAACATCGAAAGCTCCTAAGAATGTCGGCGTTGGCGCTGAGCGAGCGACGCGCCATTTAAAAATTTGCATCGGTAGTCATCGCGTCCCGTCGTTGGCGAACGACGCGGAACAAACGTACACCCGCGACCCCCCTTGTGCAATATGCATCCTCTTCAAACAACTTCGCGATATCGTCTCGCGGCGTTTGTCATGTATCGTTGAACAATAGAACTCCAAAATGGCAACGATCGGTAGTTAAAACCGCAGACCGGTATGTAATAGGATCCCTCTACAACCCGATTTATTATTTATCACCGGAAATACCGAAAAAACCTGCTCATTGCTCCACACTTCCGCCTAAAAATTAAGAATACACTTGTCAGCCCTTTGCACCCGACTGTACCCACTTGGGCACCATAAAACATTACTATGCTACAAATAAAAATAATTTCTAGATTATGAACCCTCGAATGGTACCCTGGGGTCTTTCGTGACCCCAGCAAAATTTTCTGTATAGCGCTTTCCGCTGATGCAAGATAATTACTGGAGAACGAATCTTTATGCAAAATAAAATTTTCTACCTGAATCGCAACAAACTGGAGTTAAACAGCAATTTATTTTATTTCTTAATATGTTTAATATGGTGAAAATAATATAACGGTATTTTTGAATTCTTTCAATATTTCTACTATTTTAAAATACATTTCCTCACTTTTGTTATAAATGTATAAAGGCCTTTTTGGTTGTAAAAAGTTATTAGTTGCAAGCTTGTTCAATTTTGATGATATTATTGGAAAAAGTTTCGTTTCCTTTGTTTTTGGAATCAAAATGAAATTGTTTATTCTGTGGGCGCAGAGTATTTGTACACCTTTTAAAAACAAAAAACTTTTTTAAAACTGGACCAAACAACCAGTTTTTTTTGGGAATTAGAATAATTTTTTTCAAATATTGCTATTGATCGAAATTGTGAAGAAAAAAGTAAATGTCACGAATTTTAACTTTTCTATCTGAGCCTGTAATGAAAATTTAAAATATGTTTTTTGTAGATCTACATAAGTTATATACATGCACAAAGTTTCATCGAAGTCGATTAATGTTCCTATGAGCAACAAACATTACAAGATGAAAGCTTAAGGGTGAAAGTTGCAGATTTTCGGCTTTTTCAGTGCATTTTGCGCTTATGTAATCGCCTTTATTTCGATGAAGAAATAAGACATAGATGTGTTTAACTTACTTAAACCTACAAAAGGTTTTTTTTATATTCATTACAGAAACAGATAAAAAGTTAATAATTGCAATCTTTACTTTGTTCGTCGCAATTTGGACCAATAGCAATTTTTAGAAAAAATTATTTACACTCAACCTGATAAACTAATCCTTCTAAAATCTCAAAAAACTGAAGTCGTTTGTTAGATCCCTTCTTAAAAAATTTATTCGATTTTCAAACGTGTACGAATACTTTCTACAACCATCGTATATGCGACTGGAAAAATTAAGAGAATTTTAATATTTTAGAGTTACTTGCAATTATATTTAATGACATTTCTTTCGTTCGTTGCGTTGGGCATCACGCGCTGGTAGACTAACTTCCACAACTATTCCCATAAATGCCTGCTAACGACATCACAAGTTACTGTAATGAATCCGGAACATCAATCCACCCATTACACCTCTCATTACGATCTGATTACAACCTGTAATTCTAAACTTCCACGTTTGTCTCACGCGGCTCCACCTACTGCTGTCTCGTTTCGAATGAAATTCTCACGTAACCACGTCAAGAAACTTCATTAGTATCCGGTTTCCTTCGATTCAGCGATTTCACAGTGCCAACGAATCCATTGTTAACGATCCTGAGCAAATTCAACACCCTTCAATTCTACCGTTCATTTCACACTACCAATTTATAGTTTACAACAAAATTCGAACGCTCTGCGCTCCCTATTCTATCAAACATTAGAATTTATATCTCCACTTTGATACAAAAGTATCGGCGTCATATTTACAGTCAACACCGATACCAATTTCCCCACAGGCACCGGTCAAAGTCAGTTTAAATATGTTTAGTCGTTCATGTGCGTTGACTCAAAAAAGTTAGTGCAAATATTAATATCAAGTTTGTTTCCAAAAGCGTAAAATAATCAATAATACAGACTGAGATAAATTTGATTGTGTATATTCTCTATTACGAGCTCCATTCTGTTGGTTTCCCAATTATTTTTACACTTACAAGAATAGGAATTTGTACAAAAACCAATTGATCAATTTTTGTAGGAATATGCGTATAGAATAGGGAGTTCCAACGTATTCCCCTCCGAGGTCCCCACCATCGAACCACTTCCCACTACTATGCGCAGCCGTAGAGTTAGTGAGTGCTGCGCGCGCCGCGCGGCTCTCGTGGTGAGGGCTTACCACTACTATACATTATAACGGTGAAGTTTAAGAGTGGGGGAAGGAGCCTCGAATAGGTCCGGAGCTACTGATTGGAACTGCCTGGAATAGAATAAAGTACACTCTTTTTTAATATGAAATAGACTTTATTCAAACTAAACGTTCGAAGACGCGTTGTGATGCACGTCTTTACTCTCCGACAAAATATTCTAGAGTGAGGACCGCTCTCGAAAGAAAAGTAAACGATCGACCGAGAGTCGAGGGTCCCATAACGCGGGCCTCACAGCTACAATGTATCATTAATTTGTATAGGCACTCGAAAGTCAAGCGATGGAATGTGCCTACTAAATAACAGACGATTATTTTTGTCAATTTGTTTCTTGAATAAATTCCAACAATTCTGTTATAAAATCTACCAGAATACTAATAGTACGCATCGGTAAAAATCAGACTGGAAACAATCTCTAAAATGGACTCCACTTCATGAATTAAATAATTCCTTCAAATCCACACAACGAAAAGAACTTGCGCAAAAATCAATATCAATTTTATGGCAAAAATTACCTGAACACTCCAAATACAACAATTTTTCATGGTTCTCATAAGCGAACCTCATACAAAGAGCAAAATCAATTTCATCTTGAAGACCACCTGGGTATTAATAGTGCCCATCGACAAAGATCGAACCCCATCAATCGTTCCCTCAGTTTTTTCAGCCGGTCGGGTACACCTGCAACAATGGGAACATGCGTACAACGAAATTCAATTTTTCCTCGAAATTATCACGGAATTAGAGCAACGCTTACGGAGGTCGGGTCGCCGACGGCCCGTCAAGCCTCGGCCGATCCTTCAGCGTCGTGAGTCGAACCTATCCGGGCTACAATATCATCAATCATAACCTCGTTAACGGAACAATGCGGTGGCGCACACCATCTCGCCCGTACGAAACACGAAACCGTGGAAAAGCGGAGGGTCGGCCTGCAGAAAGCGAGGGTTTGCAGAAAGGTCGAAGCCTTGCGCTGAGCTGCAGGGGTTGCAGAAGCCACTCGTTGGTGCAACGATGTCGTTAGATCTTAATGGCCGACACCGGCGCTTAAGGACGTTTCGACAAGCAAAACGTACCCGGTCGAGAAACGGAAGGGCGGAACGTTGCCGAGCGTAAAGCAGCGTAAAGGAGCGGAGAGAAGCGGAGAGTTCGAGGGCGCGTCTGAAGGCGAGAAGAGTGCTCGTTCGCAAAACGCGGCTCTTGCGAGTCTACGAGCGAAGTGCCGCCGGCTACGTGCACATAATTCCACGTATGGCGCCGCTAAAAAGCAGTCGCGTTAACCGAAACCGTGAAATAAAGAGAAATACAACAATCAAAAAATTCCTCGAGAGCTGCAGCGACCTCCAAGCACAACCGAGTCAGATTAACACTCCACCAGAGACTCGGGGACCACGTGGAAATCCTTTAACGGCTCTTGAACCCCTTGTCTTATCATTTATTTTGCTGCTACAGTGATTAGAACTTCTTTGTTCTCTGTAATTTGCTGAAGGAAAAAGAAAATTTATGGCTATTACATGTGCTGAGAGAGTTGACAGGATTTAATCCTAAAAGCGCGAGTGGTAGGAAATACTAAAATTAATTAGCGAGAATAGAGTTCGAAATAAAGAAGACGTCAGACAATTTGACAGAACGATGCGTTGAATTTGTATATTCAATTGTAACTATTACACAACTGCTGTAATTTATATACTTACTATTCTTCTGCTGATGATGCATTTTAAGTAATTTTGTATCATGAGATGAACCGACTGAATGTATATGTTGTACATGTACGAATTTTTATAAAAATGGGACTAAAAAATAGAAACTCATCGGGAGAAATGTGTAGAACCCAATGGTTGCTACTTTGATCAAAAATATTGATTACCGAAACTGTTCTGCTCATTTCACATGAATCCAAAAAATCTGACATTTCATATGTTACAACCTAGTAGATCAGTCGCCCTCGTTGCTCGGTATTTCTAGCATTAATCAATTATTTTCAAAGTGTCTCCAGCCTGAGAACCAAATTACCGAGTTTAGCTCGAATATTATCCCGTTTAATCGGTTACGGTCAGTTATTCACGTTTCCAAGATGGTAACCGACCCACGAGCTGTAATAATTATAACACCTGTAACGTCGGAGTCCTCTCCGACAATTATTATTCAACGAACACGATCCTTCGCTCAAAGTAAAACGGGATCGAGGATCGTTAAAGAACCACGCGATTAAATGCACTTTTGTCGTGCACGCATTACACATTCAAGGCACAGGGGCCGGGTGATAAAACGACTACATTTTTCTTTCTTAATAATTTTACGCAAATGACAGTATTAACCGGGGCGGATGGGAGCCGGGGAATGGAGAAATTGCCGCGCGAAACACTTAAATCCCATTTTAAATATAGTGCAGCCGGCAGAAGGACTTGCAGATGCATGCCGCGTGAATAATTCTGCCCCCTCCCCCGAAAGCTAGGCAGGTGGAGGGGTGGTGGCAGAAGGCGAAGAAAGTTGCAAGGGAAGTCGTATCACGTAGTAAAGCTGCGTTTTAAAGCTGTCGTCCCAGATTCACTTCGTCCATGGAATCCCGACGAAAATTTACTTCCGCGGCTGCGTGGGAATAAGAATTTATAGCAGCCATACAGACCGATTGACCCCGACGAGTGTGTACAAAGAAACCATACCACCCTTTTGTTCCAGTCACCCCCTTTCCTCTTGTAACCGAACGAGAACTAGCAGCATTCAACTGCTCGGCTGTAAGTCGATCCTCGGAATTTCTTCTTTGATCGAGAGGAGTCGGCCGAGTCGCGATCGACGCTCCTCTTTGATTGAAAGACACTCTACCTGTCTCTTTCTATCTCTCGCTCTCTTGCTCTGGACTGACGGAAGAATTCGGGAGAGCCCTCGAACGCCGATATACTACTTCGTTGACAACCTGATCCCGCGAGACTACGATTAACTGCTACTCGAGTTAACCCCTTAAAATGACGTCTCAGAGACGCCGCGAGCTTCAACGTAAACTAATCATATACAGGGTGTTCGCGGGAAATTGGACGAGCGCGTTTTTTGTAAACAGTAAGAACATTGCCGTTAAAATTATTCCACGCGACTAGTTGTTTTTAGATGTTAGAAGGATTAGTTTAGTTTAGATATGTAAAAGAATTTTTTTAAATTGCCATTGGTCAGAATCTTAAAGAAAATGTTAAGGTCACGATGTTTAACTTATCTTTTAGCTGTGCCTACAATATATCTACAAATTATATACATACACAAAGTTTCAAGGAAATCGATTAAGGTTGCTAAGGTTTCCAAATCGATATTAAGGTGAGAAAATACGATTCAAGCCCGAAATTCAAAGATTTTTACATTTTTCAATGCTTATGGATTTTTTATGGGGTATATGTAGAAATTTTCGTTACAGGCACTGGTAAAAAAGTTAGAAATCATTATCATCACTTTTCTCTTCACAACTCTGACGAATAACTAATTAAAAAAAATTTTTTTACGCTTAGCCTGGTGAACTAATCCTAATATCTTAAAAAGCTCAAGTCGTCTGGACCAATATTGAAAAAGTTATTCGTTTTTAAAGGCTGGTTCCGAACGTTATATTTTTGATGGTACTTTATCTGGATCCATCGATTTTCTTATTACACCCAATGAAATAATATTGAAGCGGTCGTCTTTCGAATTATGAAAAGATGGAAAAACGAGAGGAAGCGTTTCGTCCTAGGCCCGCTAGAGGACTCGTTATTAAGGCTATCTAGCGGACCCGTGCCTTAGACGCTTCTTTTTTTTTAATCATTGTTTTAGAGTGCTTCAACAATATTAACGGTTCTTACAATAACTATAAAAATAAACAAAAACAAGTTTTCTTTAACAGCGGTACTAATTTCTAAAGGTAGTAATGTGTATAGGAACATTACGGTTTTTTGGCCAGAGGGGTGGCGTGGGCCTCCCCCTCGTAATTTTCGATCGTATTACACTGAATACATTAGTGCAGTTCGCAGCCGCAAATATTTGGTTGTTGATTCTTGTTCCCGAAAACGCTCTCAACAAAACGGGTACTGTGCGTTAGACGCGGGATGTCGTAAGGACAGCTTTGGACGATATATATACAAACATAGGAAGATTCATGTAGTAGCGGGAAAGGTGTTGTTGCACTGTCCATCTATTGGCGAGCATAGGAGGTAGCCGCCACAATATTCATGTGTAGTTAATCTCTAGGAACTGAGTAGCTGCATGATCCAAGTGCTAAATGTGTGATTCTAGTTCCCACATGAAATTTATTCTCAACAAAGCCCAGTTTAAATATTTATAAAATCGATAACAAGGTAAACATTAAGTCTTGCAATATGAAATATAGGATTTCAAATCATTTGCAATGCGATCGTTCAAATGGTTTTTTAATCGAACGTTATGATATATGTCACTTAAAAAATACAGTCGTTGACACTAGGAAGGTGCACGGTTTCGATGATTGTAGAAATGTCAACAACCCGATAGATTTACTACAAGAGGGTTAATTTCGACAGACTTTCCAGGTAACCTAATCACAGTATGGTTATTCGCAGGGGGTCGTGCAAGGAAAGAAGAAGAGTGGGGAAAAGAAGAGTGGACAAGAGCGCGGACGTGACAAGCAGCCGAACACGCGGCCGTGAAGGATGCGGGCCATTGAATTGAGTGCCCTACACAGAGTCCAGTTCTCGAACCGAACTTTCAAGCAGCGAACTTCAACGAGCTGCTCAAGAGGATTCGCTCCATAAAGAATAAGTCCGAACGGATTTCTGTCCACGTGTGAGTTTGCGTCCAGTGTTTCTCAGTTCTTCCCCTCGATTTATCAGGGACCGAAAAATACAAGTGACTACGGCAGTAGGATCATCATTGTTATACACGCAGACCACACTCTCAAAGCTTCCTCCTTGTTTTAAGCGTTTTGTCTTTGCGGTACAAATAGTTCAGATAAAACTAATTAATAGACTGTGGATTTTTATGTAATACAAAAATTGTTTGCATTAATTGCAAGATACACGAGCTACATAGAAATTTGTTTCTTTTTTGAACAGCTTAAATGATTTGGAAATAATAGAACAGTATTTTTAAATTCGTTAAATATCCTTACTGTTTTCCATTTGATCTACTCATTTGTGTCATAAATGCATAAAATTCTCAGTCTACTGATTAACACGCTAAGTACTAAGTCGCGTCGGTCATTTATGGATGACAATAGTCTATACTGGAGAAAATTAATTTGTATTAGGAACTCAGTATGCGGAAGGGTTAAAGGATTCACTATGATAAATTTGATCTATCTAGTTTTGATTTCATTAACTAAATCACTTCGATTTTGTTGGATTTACTGAGGAATTATAATTTGGCACTCAATTTAAAAAATGTTAAATGTAGTACGACTAGAAGTTGATAATATTCAAAATTTCAGGATTAAAGGTTTGGTAGAAAGGTAGAGATAAGCGACACCAGGATATTAGCGGAAATCTGCGAATTGACATTCCTTCACGTTCATCATTCGTGAAGGTTTTCAAATAGCGATAAAATATGAAGTTTAATTGAATAATATAGAGTTTTAGATTCCTTTTTGTATGCATACCCGCAGAACTTATTATTACCTGGTACAAAATTCTACTTTACTCAACTTTCTTTAAGGTTCACTATCAGAGCGGAGGTTTGCATAAACGCGTACAGTGTAAAAATTACATTCCCCTTTATTCTACTATCTCTTAGCATGTAAACTTCGTGAAAGCTTCTGCGTCTGTGTGTGCATGTTCGGTTCTTTCGCATTTTCTTCTTCATCGTTATTGTTATTCTTGTTACGGGATACACCGTCCAAACAGTTCATAAACTCTTTGATATTATTGAGAGAGAATAATATAAGAAAATGTATTTTGTGCTAACAAATATTGAATATTTAGTACATGTGCTTGTTTATTGTTTCGATGATTGCACAGATTGCATAGTTGCGTTTATACAGTTCTGCATAAAGCTTCTTGAACATATTTTTAATAGTTCTTTCTCTGTAACCATCGATATTCTCGCTATAACCAATTAAGTAATTAACAAGTGAAATTGATCACTAAGAACGGAGTAGTTATATGATACTAGATCAAAGTGGTAAATGTGACACTTCTGCCCTTGTAGGAAATTTATTCTCAATGAAGCACAGTTTTTGTTATTCATGAAATCAATCACAACAGGGATGGGCACGGTAAGGGACCCTCAAACGCCTGCTTCTCCCACCAACCTCTCTTTGACGCGCGAGGCCTGCGCACTGTTCGCGACGGGTGAAGCACTTCCTTCTTCTATGGTCATGGCGGATACTGGTGGGGGACAGTGGGTGCTATGGTGGGGAGGGTTTTGTCTCAATTGAGACAAAATTGCCCATCCCTGAATCACAAGGTAAACGTTAGGTCTTGTAACATGAAATATAGCACTTCAAATCATATGCAATGTGACAGTTCAAGCAGTTCTTCCAATGAATGTTAATAAGTTGCATGTCACTTTTGTAACATTTAGAACTGTATTTCTTTATACTTAAAGAAAATGTAAAAAATCGATTTTCTGAAAATAGAAAACCAGAATACCGACATAAGAAGTTAACATAAAATATTTGCAATTTCAGCATCGTTTCTCGTTTTTATCCACGATGCGAATGGGTTAAACTATCCGAAATGTTTTGGAATCGCATGAATCATACAAACAGCCAAAAAAGCTGTTGCGGAGTTTACGTCGCGATCTTTTGCGATGACTGTAGCTGCGTATAGCACGTGATGCGCACCGGTCGTGGTCTCTCGAAAGGCCTTCCACAATGATGTGGGAAATAAACTTAATGCGGTTAATTAACCCAATACCTTTATTAAAAAGCAACAAGAAGTTGAAAACATTTTGTCGCTCATCCCTCGCGTTCCGATGTCACCTTGGGCCTGCTTTTCTTTCCCTCACGCCCTTATCTGCGTGAAGGGTGGGAGTGCGAAAAAACGCGCTCTTTTTCCGCACGCAGTGGATGAACACTTTGGCTACCGTATCGAGTGACTCCAGGTCAAAGGTCCGCCGGTGTCCGTAAACCGTTACCTTCTTTCCGAAAATCACTCGTCGAGGCTACGCTTTATGACACGTCGAAAATAGTTTCCAAAACCTTTAAAACTGCTAGGCAGGTCCTATATCTGCGTGCCAAATGTCAACCGGTTCGACAGTCCCAAAACGTGAGTTTGTGGCGTGTCATAAACCGTCCCTGATTAACAGTCTCGACAAGGCGACCCTTCCATCGCAAATGATCGCTACCGCATTCGACAGATTGTCCCCCTGTCTATTTAGCCAAGTAGTTTGTGTTTTCCAACCGGGGATTCCGCGAATCACTGTAACTGCGATATATTGTCCGGTTTTAATGGACAGCGGCGCGGAACCGAAGCACTTTCAGCCATTAATTCGATGGTCAAAAACGTGTTACTCGGATAAATCGACGGCTCAGTGAACACCGATTAACCGGGCGTTCCCGATTTGCCGGTTAACCGCGTCAGCAGCAATTAAAACCTCGCCTCGGTGCAGCCGGTAGAATGATTTTATACGAGCCCGGGTCCGACGCGACGGTGATTTGCTTGCGCCCTGGAACTCACGGTGCAGCAGGATGCAGGACGCGCGCGCGCGCGTGCGTCGCGTCGTACATACTCGCCGAGAATGCAAGGTAGTTAACTTTGATGTTCCCCGCGAGCCGACAACCGGGGGAGCTCTCTCACTCGCCTTAGTCAAATGCCATTTCCGCGGGAATAAACCACGGTATAACGGTGTAGCGTAAATCGCCTATCGGAACACGGACCCGCTCTTACAATTTTCCTTCATAACGATACGAGGAACCCCGATCGCTATAGAAAACAAACAGCCGATTGTATCCCGCTATTTCGACGGAATGGGGACGGATTCAAGCTTGATCTAGATTTAGGCAATCTGCGAAGAACAGTTTCCGTTCCGCACCGAGATATTGAAAAATACTGCACACTGTTTTCGAGAGGCTCGATAATCTGCAACAGTTTCAACGTTAAAACTGTCGCGAGAGTCAATATGGCCCAGTTCAGCTTTCTTACTTTTAGCATTAGTTGTATTATTAAGACTCTCTCGCGAAACATTACATATTTGAGCACTTGTTTGTGAGGATGGAATGCGGGAATATGGACAAAATAGCGGAGATCGGTGATAGAGTTTTTATTCGTTACACGTTCCAACGACAACTGCTTGATTTCAAAACGTTGGCGAAACACATTCATTTCTTAAAACTGAAGGGCATCGGCGATCGATGGTGAGGCGAGGTTCCGATATTCTAATGTTACGTGCGGTCTACACGCACACCCACAGCGTTCATACTCTCACACATCCATACGCTCACATGTTCTAATAAAAACCGCCAATGTTTCAATCAGTTAACTGCGGAAATTAATTTTAAAAATCCTCCATGGGATCTAAAATTAAAATCAAGCAATAATGAGTATACACGTCGAACGTAGGGTAAATGCACCTATTATAAATTCTATATTTTATTGAAATTTCCAGTTTTTATGGCGAATGAAAATTTTTTAATTTACTCGACGAGTATACACATCAACTGCACTGCAATAGAGCTTTGGATTGACGTGTATACAAGTCGACCGCAGTTAACTGGTTAATAAACTGTACACATTAATTTTAATGACATCTAGAGTTTTTGCGAGACACTACAATGCTCTCTCTCTCTCTCTCTCTCTCTCGCTCTCTCTCTCTCTCTCTCTCTCTCTCTCTCTCTCGCTCTCTCTCTCTCTCTCTCTCTCTCTCTCTCTCTCTCTCGCTCTCTCTCTCTCTCTCTCTCTCCCTCCCTCTCTCTCCCTCTCCCTCTCTCTCCCTCTCCCCCTCTCTGCCTCTCTCTCCCTCTCTCCCTCTCTCCCTCTCTCTCTCTCTCTCTCTGTCACTCCTTTATATTACAGAGCTTTTGTTTTGACTGGTAAACTTGAAGTTGAATGAAACTGTACGAACTTGTATGTGTATACCGTGTGAAGTTGAATAACTTAGTCATTTCAATGAATTTAAATCTGTGATGCCAGAAACAACCAGAACTGATTGTTTTTTCCTCTGTTACTTTTCCCCCTCCACTATCCCATTCCACTACCCGAGCACACTGCAACGTCCCCCGCTAACACCGTAGACTGGTCACGTGACGTGCCGCGCAACGTATCACATATTACCATGGTCATCAGAGAAGTGGTAAACTGTATTCCCCTCGATTTAACCGATCTGGCATCACTGATTTAAACATAAAATTTTGGGAACGTATATTTAAGATGCTTTTGAAAAGTATAATATAAAAATTTATTTTTTAATCACTCTCCATAACACTGCCCAGTTAAAGAGAACATACACAATATGTGTAGCAAGCGCAACAGTATTTATGAAACTCACTTTAAAATCCAGAGGGACGCACGAATTACACTTGCAAGCTCAGCAAAAGATACGAAATCCGTCTGTGAATACAGAAAATGTCGAATGGCAAGCGGCATACTGCAAAAACAATTTGCAAAAAGTGAACTCGAAAAACACACCTCCATTTGCCTGATCACGAAACCTCTTGCAAAAAAAAACTGGCCTCGACTCCCAGTTTCGCGTAACTTTCGCGCGATGGAAACTTGATCATACGCCACGGAATTGTAACGCGATTACGGGATGTAACATGATTACACGCCGCCGTAACTGCTCCACGAAATTATTCTCCAGTGTGAATCTACGCCGCAAACGAAGTTAACACACGCGAGCAATCGGTCGCCGGGCGACGCGACGTAGCTCGCTTTTCCTCCGCCGATTTGCAACGTTAATCGATCGCATCGTCGACCGGGACGCTCAATTTGTGCGGGGGAGGATGTGCAACGCAGGGGGATGAGCGGAAAGGATAGTCGTCGAAACGAGGGTTTGTTTCGGCGCAGCGGATTCACGCTCGTGTCCTGACAGCTTCCGACTCCAGAAAATTCCTCAAACGGAGGAAAAACGATGTCGAACAGCAAAAGTGCAGCTTTTTTTCATTGAACCTGGCTGTTGAATCATTTTTCCGGGCATGCGCCTTTTCTTTTTCGTTGCACGAGATACTCGCGTCTCATCGGCGTTGTGTTGACTGCGAAAGGACTTTTTTGTTCTAACTATAGCTGAGTATATGAGATACAGTCGAGTCGAAAAATATGTTGACGTCCTTTAACCCCTTCGCCTACAATGTCGTGTGAAAGACGTGCTGAAGATTCTGAACAGAGTCAAATGAATATGTATGTTATTAATTTCATTTAAACCGAAATAAAATTCTATTTTGTTTTCGTTAATGTACGCCACTGGAGAACATATAGACATACAATAGATATACATTTTCTCCTTCATCTAAGAAATTATGAACTACAATGAAAATCTAGTCACTGAAACCGTAAAATAAATGGTATGGCAAGGGGTTAAGAACTAATAATTTTTTTAAAATTGAACAAAATGACTGGAGTTTTCCTGAGATGTTAGTAGGATTAATTTTTTCTAGGTAATGTGTACACATAATTCTTTTGAAATGGCAATTGCTCGGGATTTGGAAGAAAAACGGGAAAAGTCACAATTTTTAACTGTCTTATCTGTGTTCATAAAGAAAATTTGTAGACGCTCCAAGGTGAGGTGAAGGTCAACTTTCTTTTTCTAAATGGAATGATATGTTCTTTATCCACCATCATATAGTACGTTTTAAGATGAGTTAAAATACCTATGACTCAAGGTCATTCAAGGTCAAATTTGCAGGGAATATAAGGTGTCATCGTTTTATTCGTGCTTCAGTTTAGTATGTGTTCAGAATGATTACTAGTAATGAAAGTAAAGTGACTATCTTGCGGAAGAGCACAGTAATACGTAAATACGTTTGTTTTCATTTCATTGAGAATGACTTTGAGGTTGTCTTGAGTAATGCTGACATTGAAGACATGTTATTGTTTTGGTGTGAAAGTTCGAAGGCACGAACCAAAGTACAAATAAAACGATCTCACCTTTTCTGAATTTCCTCGCAAGTTTGACCTTGAATGACCTTGAGTCATAGGTAATTTAACTCGTCTTAAAACGCACTATTTGATGTTTAAAAAAAGAAAGTTGACCTTCACCTCACCTTAGAGTGTTGACCGTGAAAAATAAAAGTCCCACCACACGATGTTCAATATTTTTGGAGATATTCGTCTACAACGCTTTATAATTTTCAACCTGTACTCGAATTATACATGTACACAGTTTCATCGAAATCGGTTAATGTTGCTACGAGCTAGGGATCTGAAAAACCAATCAGTTAATCTCAGAAATAAATCAGAAATATCCTCAAAAAAATTGGACCGGTAAATCCTCGATCGCCGATAGAGTATCTCAGAATTCTTAGCACCATTCCCGACAAATTGTTCATCTAGCTGAACGATCCCTTTCAGTATCCATCCGTCGTTATCGCTCGAAAGCTGACGATTAAGCGGCAGCCTTTCTTCTCGGCTTCCTGCAGGCCTGGGACATTAAATTAATTAATCAGCGAATTATACCATTAACGAGTTTATCTAATCGGTGGACCGCACCAGCCAGTTGAACTCATTTCCATCTGTTCGAGTAGAAACTGCTCGCTGGATAATCTCTCGAACAGCGGGGACGCAAGGGGGTGGCAAACGTGGGGTCGACAGTGACATTCGCGTACAATTTTTCTCATCGAAGATTCGTCGAAAAGAGAATTCCCTCGTTTCACGTTTCACGTCGCTGGAAAATTGTTATGAGAAAATTTTACGTGCCTTTACGCTTTATCTTCATCTCACAAAGCTTCCGCGCGGCCCGCGTGCATGCGACGGCAATTACTTTCTTTTAAATTACAGAGGAACCATACTCCGACGCATCGTCTTCGCTATTTCTTCGATGATCGAACCGAAGACGAGGAAACGGGTCGATATTTCTTGTTGGAGACAAGAAAGAGCACAGAATATTTATCCGACTGGTAATTGTTATGCAAATGTAGACTCCCGTAAATCTTTTGTTAAAGGAATGTTTTCTGTGCATTTTAGTGCAGCATTTTATACGAATTACTGTGATTTTTATCAAATTATCTCAAATTGTTCCGTCGCAAGGGAACCGTACAAAGGGCATTTTCTTTGGACTTTATCTATGGCGACTACGTGACTCAGAGGCCACTTTCTAGGATTAAGCAATCGATGCACATTTGCTAAGTAGTATGATGACTGCAACCTAAAATAATGAAAGAACATAAACAGACAGTTGTCTCAACGTGTAATATCAAATTAATTCAATCTTTAAAGAATTTTTCAAAATTGCTGCTGTGGATCAACTCGCTAATAATATAAATGATTATAATATAAACGATATTCGATAAACTCTTCTACTTATTACGAAATTACTTCCTGAAACAAAAAATTGTCTCACGGTTACAGCTGGATGTTGATGCAGCTAAATTTGAACTCATCTAAATAGTAATGTTTCCTAAACGTAATAATGAAAAAATTTGTATATACCTAACCATACCAAAAAAGATACAACTTTCTTCTCCTAGTCCAATATAAAGACTATCGAATATCATGTGGTAGCAGGAGGTAGAAATATGAAAGGTTTTTTAGTAGAAATGATAAATGCCTGTATTACAAAAATCCATTCTTAAATAACAAGAAAATATTCGCTTGGAAACAGTACGTGCCATTAATAGAGAGTCTTGAACCTCACTATTATTTATTTAACAAGTGAGATCAGATATACGTCTGTGTCTTCTTCAGTCTATCCGAATCAAGTATTAGCTTACGAAAAGCCTAGCTTTAACCTATTTCATGACATGAACAGTGTTTAACGAATCCCACCTGTTTTACAAAAACGGTCCAGTGTACGGCGCGAAGTATATCGTTCACTTTCGGACACCCGGTAGCCGTTAACGAATATGTCACTGGATAAGTCCTATAGTCGCGAAGGAGTATCGATTTCCTGCGAGGTAGGGTCCCGACTTCTCGATCGAGGCGAGAGAGGCAGGCAACCGACCGTGATAACACAGATTTTCCGTGAGCGCGAGTGCACGCGTGTCCTCTCTGGTATTCGCGAGCGAGCACGCTCGCTCTTTTGTGCCGGGCTTTCAATCGAATATTCGCGGATCGGGTCGTCTGATAACGACGGCCATCGATTTCGCATTTGCCGCCCGTCGGGGCGAACCGTTTTCCACCATTTCCCCTGAAACTTTCCAACCTATACCTGCGCCTTTCGCAGCTAGCTAAAATCGAAGTGCACTCGCATGACCTAATACACTGGCTTTCATTAGTAGTCGGAAACTTTTTAACTCTTATTGTAGGGTTTACGTGATACTCAACATTTTCTAAGACCATCAATTCATCATATTACTATCGATTTATCGCTGTGCGGTCCAGTTTTTCGAAATTATAAGAGTGCAACCCTTTGCGCGTCGATTTATTTTAATCCTTAGCACTCGAGTGGCGACTCTGAGGCACCACTAAAAATTGCTATACCATTATTCAAAATATTGTTTACATTATTAAATTGATATTCAATAAATTAGTTACGAAACATTTAAGTATTCTATGAGGTATTATATCAGTTCCATTTCTTCAAAATGATAAAAAACATATAGAATGGAAATATTTTTGATCGGAAAAAAAAAGTTTGGTTATGGAGTTAACATACTTCCGAGCGCAAAAGGTTAAGGTTGCAGTGATTAGAACTTCTTTGGAGTTCATATTTTTCTAAAAGTAGAAGAAAACGTATTGTAGGATCGCCTGATTCGCAGGTATTCAGTGAGTTCACGAGCGTCTGCAGGTGGCCCGATACAGGCCTCCGTGTTTGTTTACTTTTTCGCTGTGGTCAAGAAAGAGTGTGCGAAGGAGTGAGAGAGAGAGAGAGAGAGAGAGAGAGAGAGAGAGAGAGTGTGTGAGGTGCAAGTGGGGAGTGCGAAGTCGAGGCATTCCGGGTTTGGAGTTAGGACAGTGAAGTCGGACAGTGAAGTCAAAAACAGCGAAGTCTAGCGTAGAAGTAGTGTATACTGTGCGAGATAAAGCCGTACCGTAGAACATTAGATTAGTTATAAGTTTAATTAAATAAATACGTTACGTCGAAGCTTGTTCTTGGCAAACATTCCAATCCCACAGTATTATATGTCTATATGTTTTCCAATAGCTTTATATGAACAACGCCAAAACAGAATTTTATTTCGGTTCAAAGTAAATTAATAACGAACATATTTATTAGACTGTACAGGGTGTATAAAAATGATATCTCTCGACTACCATAGCGGAATTCTATGTGTCTGGATCGGTGGCGATCTATTAAAGAAATTGGCCGCAAAATTGTCCTTGACCCCTTTTTCAAGGTCAACATTTTTTTTATTTCATCGCACAGTACTCGTCGTGCGGAACAAAAGTCTCAAAGAAACCATGGATTTCAAGTCAACCATTCTCATAAAAGACGACATTAAAGTTCAACAAAAGGGAATTCGTGTGCCGCTTTATGCGTTCACAATTCGACTCTTACCACCTCATACGATAATTTACCACCTCTCTGATGACCAGAGTAATATGTGATACGTTGCGCGGCACGTCACGTGACCAGTCTACGGTCCTAGTGGGGGACGTTGGAGTGTGCTCATGTAGTGGAATCGGATAGTGGAAGAGGAAAAGGAGGAGAGGAAAATCAACCCAGTTTTGGGTTGATCTGGCGACACAACGACACCGTGATCGTCCGCCTTATTTGTTTCTCCGTCTTTCTCTCACTCATGCTCTATCACTTACGCTCTTTCGCTTGTATTCTCTCACTCGCGCTCTTTCGCTCGTACTATCTCGCACGTAAAATTCTCTAGCATTCACGCGTGTACACGAATACACGCACTCATTCGTCCATTAAATCCTACAATTGTGTTAATCCTCCTGGAGCATTTTCCTCTCTTACAAGTAATGTAAAATCGTCACTTTAGTGTACCGTAAACCTAGTTTTAATAAGAGTTCACGTCCATGTACATAAGAGGATTTCGCGAAACTCGAGTTCAGTTAACCAAGCACTGCTACAATTTGGTTTATATTAATCGAGTTAATGTACACGGAGAATATCCTCTACCAGAGAGGTAGTACAAGACTAACGAAGTAGACCTTGAGTAGAAAACATAGTGGCGGACGAAGTTGCGAACACATCGTGGACCGCAAACGGTTAATAAGAGCATGGCTCGATTTTCTGTGAGAGGAACGACGACGGTGAACCATCGCTTTGAAAATGGACGAAAAAGGTCGTTGATCGACGGTATATCGAATTGACAGGGTGTACCTGTTGATCCTTTTGAAGGATTCGCACAGCAAATATTCGGTCGTCGGTGCACTCTGTGTGATACCCAGATCGGATCTCGTCATTAAAGAGGCATTCTAGGGAACATTTCGGGCGGATCGGCCGCATGAATTCTTCACCGATATGACCACGCTCGTCACGGCCGTTTCAATGCGGTGCGGCGTATACTTGTTGCATTTTGTATCGATGAACGCGGATAGGGAATCTGAGCGCGGTTTAACATCCATAACTTATAAGGCCGGAATGTAATATGCATATCGCATATTCCCGTTTTACCATTTACTCCTCTGACAACGCTGTGGCTGCACGCCACATTTGCGCTCAAAACGTTATAGCTACTTATGCATTACCGCTCTTGGAAGTGTGAACACTTGAAAATTAAGCGACAAATAAGTACAGAAATTGCCAACGCAAAATAATTTTAGTTTTTCATTTTATAAGTATAAAATTAATGAATTATGCATAAATAATTAAATAATATTGAAACAGAAACAAACAGCAGAGATACAGTAACCCCGCGATCTAAGTCCAACGGAACATTGCGATTTATGTCCGTTGGCCTACTCCTTCCACTGCGGGGTATCCCCGGAAGGGCAGTGAAGGATCCCGGGTCGGGTATATCGATATGAATCACTACTAATCCAATTACAAAACTTCTTTATTTTTTATAACTTTTTATGGAACATTCACCAACATATTCGTGGTATTTTTCTAATGAAAAATGATACCAAATATGATTTAATTCCGATGATATTTACTTGTGTAATGAACGATGGAAATTTTCTATTGGCATTACATTGTACGGACACGCGGGCCTTTGAACTGTGCCGGCGGCCGCGACTCTTTTCGTCTCTTTCTTTCCTATACGCCGTCCTTTTTTACGTCCAAAACTTTCATCGTTTATTAAAGAAGTAAATATCATCGGAATTATATCATATTTGGTATCATTTTCATTAGAAAAATTCCACGAATATATTGGTAAAATTTCATTAAAAATAAGTAGAAAATAAAGAAGTTTTATTATTGCACTAGTATTGTCTCACCGATACGCTATTTTTTGTTGCGCCTTCGGCCCTGCGGTCCGTGTTTGCATGCTGTGCATTTCTACGTTCGGCGCGGTTGACGCAGTCACAAAAGAATAGTGTCCCTTCACAATCTAAGTCCCGGCAGAGAACCGAGAAAGGACTTAGATCGCGGGGTTACTGTAATACTGAAAGTTTTATTTTATAACATTTTTATGTGGGCTTGTATTGAAAATTTAGGAAGTACCGTTTCTAAATCTGTGTCAATTATACAAATTCTGAAAATTTCATCAAAATCTATTGATGCGAAGAAAAAGACGCAGTCATTCAAAGATGTAAGAATCCTTAGATTACAGTTAGAGGCCAAAAAGCGCGAGATTTGACCTTCAAATCTCCTAAGCTACTCCACCTGAAAAAAGTTATGTACCCCACGTAATGCGCCCTTTGAAACCAAGGCCACCGATGGACCACACTGTATAATAGAATTCACGGAAAATCTGAGTAAATGCAATCTTATTAATATTAGTAGTACTTTATGAAATAATGTACTTTGACGGTAAGACCGTCAACACCGAGGGAACGTTTCATAGTGAGTAACTGAAAATGGTCGAATGAAAATTCGTAGTACACAACTTACTATATGGCGGTTTCTTGGTAGCCTTTCCAACGCGGTCAAATCGTTGAAAGTGCTAAGTCCTTAAACAATTCGAAAAATTGAAAAGCACTGACTCCTAACTTGAGGTATACTTCGATTGCTAAAATATATTTTTCTGTCATTCGGGCATAACAGAGTAAAAAGTTCTATGGTATATTCACGATACACAAACAGCAATAGAATTCTCCAAACTCGCACTTCTAAAAAGAAAGGAGAAACGTGAAAGTTTTGGTAGAATCTCTGCGAAACAAAGGGGAAATATAGCACAAATGCAGCGATACTTTTATCGCGAAGAACGCGTGGATTTAAAAGTTCGGCTCTACTGATCCGATCACGCGAAGACGTCTATCGCACGATCGCTATACAACGCCATCGGTTCTGTTCTCCGCGACCTTTATTGCATCCGATGATGTTTTCGTCACTGCAGCGGGCTAAACATCGAATCTGAGCTCAGTTTGTCTTTCCTCAAAGATCTCTATGGAACTTCAAATGAACTAAAATTTAAGAATAAAGGAAAAATGAATATAAAATAAATGCGATAAATTGACCAATTTTATGCATTTATGACAAAAATGAGTACGTCAAATACAAGACCACAGCACATTTAAAAATAGAAATAAATGTCTATGTAGCTCATGTGTCTTGGAACGAATTCTGGAATTTTCGTTCTGCATAAAACTCTGCGTCTAGTGATCAAACTCACTTAATATTTTCTTACTATACGAAAATATGTTCTTTTCTTTATAAAATGCATGAAAGACAGAATGATTTGCAGTTGGCATCACCATTTAGTATAAGTAGAAACATTCATTGTTAATAAGTAGACTACGGATTTTTATGCGAAATAAAAATAGTCTGAGTCGAGTCTAAGGAGCACAGGTTAAAATTAAGTTCATTTGTGTTATGCATAAATGCATACAGTACTCAGACTACTAATAAATTATGTATAATCCATTCATAATATAACATTAAAACGTTTCACCGATGCCAAACTCTCTACGTCTGAAATATATTTTCTTACCAAGATTTAATGTCAATGAATGATGAAATGACTGATGAAAATTGACGGAATTTTTAAATACGTGATCCATCGTGTTATATTAAAGCATCGTATAATATCACAAGATTCAGATATTTCTATCGTCATTTTTACGAAAGATTAGTTATCCAGGCTTCAAGAGTGTCGTGGAAGACGTCCGACGAATGTTCTATGGATATTTGAGTACATAATAATTTGAAAATGTTCTATGCGTTCATAATATTATATTTAATAACCTATAGAGATTTAAAAATGTTTTATACGTACATGGTATTTCGTTAAATGATCCATAGAGATTTGAAAACGCAAACAAGCCGAAGGAAGTGGAAATAATAAAAACTTCGAACTTTTTCCATCTATTGTAGATTTGCTGTTTGGTACACCATAGTTTGCGAAAAAAGGAGAAAGTAACTGGACACGTGCTCCTGCAAACGTTCCTCTCTCTCTTCCTGTTGCGGACTCCTTAGTTAGAATCATTTCCGCCGGGCTTACGACTCGGCCGCACGCCATAAATTTCTGGGACGAAAGCGTAATTCATTTGTGGAACGGCTTAATTGAATGAACGTGGAAACTCGTCGAGACGAAATTTCTCTTCCCGGTTTGCGTGCGGAGTTTATTTATTTATAATCACGATGGTGACGATGAATCTGCAGGTGTCAGGAACATTCGCGATTCTGGACCACCGTACACGGGAAACGTCGAAGAAAAGAATAACCGTAGGAACTTTCATGAAAATAAAGCCACGAAAAAACTATAAAACGTCTAAGAAAATAAATAAAAAGTATATTCTAGTAAGAAGTTCTCCTTCCGTCTATTCTAGCGTTATTGTTTACATTGCATAGTAATATTATGCAGTTCTACGCATTACTTAAAACTACGGCTCAAAGAATTTCAATAAGACATGTAATTACGCTCTTGTCGCTGCGACGAAACTATTAGTTTTTATTAAACAAGCCAAACGAATAATATGTGATAAATTTAAAGCGTTAAATAGTTAATATATTATGTGATTAGTTAGTTAAATAGTGAAATATTATAAATAATTAAAAATGTCTCATGGTAAAAAGTTTGACTGAGAATTTAATAGATAAAGATTATTTGATGAAGGATATTATAAAAATTTTAGGAAGAAGGAGTCGTGCGATTCATAATTTTTTGAAGAATGATGATAATTACGATAAGAAACAACCAGGTGGTTGCCCAAAAGTTACAACTGCTCGAGAAGGCGTGCGATTATTAAAGACTGAAAATTCAAACAAAAGCTTATTTCGTGTCTCAAAAAATAGAAGTTCTGCCGTGGCCTGCGACAGATACAGAGCAATATTCGAAATGGAAACAATTTAATAACGTCGAAGATTTCAAAGCGTGCGTGGAAAAAAATGAAAATTTATAAAGCAAAAAACAATACAAAATGTATACAAGTCACTCTAGAAAAGAATGGTGGAGGTCGAACAAAATAATGGTGGCACTATACCTTATTAATATAAGGTAAAATAGAATTCATGATTTGATTCTTTCTAAAAAATGTCACATGTCTTATAATTTTGTCGCAGCTGCAATAGCGTATTTTGAGTTACCATTGAAATTCTTTGAACCACTGCTCCAAGAAATGCGTAGAATTGTATAAAGTATTACTGTCTGCTGTAAACAGTATCGTTAGAAATAAAGGGGAAAATTTTTTTACTAGAATAGACTTTTTATTCATTTCTTTTTCTGTTTTACAGCTTTGCCGCAGGGTGTAGGCAGGAACCTATTTTTCTACAATGCTTCATTTTCAGAATTTCACAAACTTTTCGCGAAATTCATTCTGTGCTGTGTTGTGGAAGCAGTTGAAAATTTGTTGGAGCTCAACGAACGTCTACGTGACTATTGCAGGCAGAAACAGTCGTGACGTAAGCAGGAAGTAAATAATTCTATTTGCAATAAATTGAATCTTTTAAAAACAATTTAAAGATTTTAAATGTCGAATAAAGTCGACAGTTGATAGTATCATGGTGGAAGGGAAAAACATTTTATGCCAAATTTTCAATGCTTTAGCTTCACTCGGAGGATCCTGAAAAAATTCGAGCACATTTCATTTAGCGCAACGCGTACTTGGCGATTTTTCCGAATTCGCAAAAATTCTGTAATGTGTGCATCAATAGCTGCAATATGCCAGACGATTTTTCAGCACTTTGCTTGTGAATGAATGGGGAAATCGGAGCAAAACCAGCAAATTCATTTTTCCTGTGCCACCACCAGCTTGAAGTAGAGGGTTGAAAATTTGCACAAAATGTTTTCTCTTCGTAAGCTTTAACAAACAGACCATCACGTTGTTCATATATGCTCGTATTACTTAAAAATGTTAAAATACATATTGCAAAAGAACCTCTGGGACAATCTAGTATTTTTGATGGTGAATATGACGATATTTACTGCCAGAAAAATTTGTTGATCGCATGTGGACGATTAAACGTTTCCCCAGACCGCAGATTCGTACGAGCAAAATTCGTTTTCAAAGTCCCAATTTATTTCGAATCAATTTTGTTGAGACGCGTATGTTGATGGTGATGTGTAAATTCTGCGAAAACGATCCTTCTAACGAGTCTTATAACTCGATTTACATCGTTTCCAACGTCACAATCGTGGGAACGGTACCGCAGATCTCGGCTACGAGATGAGCTTTGGAGACGATTGATTAATTGCGTTGTCCAATGGAAAAATTAATCGTTCGGTAATTAAGACTCGGAATTGTAAAGCTAAGACGGCCGAAGATTCGAAGAAACACGAAGAGCCAGGAGGATAATCACTTCGTTTGTGTCAACCTTCCGCCGGTGATTAATTATTGATCCCGCCCTCCGTCGTTCTCCCGTTATTGTTACACCGGAAGAGGATCATTTTCTCGACCCCGGCCAGCGAAGGTATCTTATTCCCGGCATAACAATATCGATTGCCCCATTGGCTCATCTGGCGAATTAAGTTCCCGATCCAATCGAACGATCGCGATCGGATATGCAATCACTATATACGCTGTCCCTTCGTTGGATTACAGTCGTTCGCTTTTATTGGCTTCGACCAGCGTGGCTGACGACGAAAGGAACCGAAGCTGATGAACCGTGTCGACTGACGATCCACTGTCAGGCTAACATCACTTCCTTTTATTGCTTCCGAGGAGGTAAAGCGTAACCGATCACTGTCAAGATTGCTGGTGTCAGTCGCATTACCAAGCGGGAGCTAGATAAAGCGCTATACAGGTTGCCGGCAATAGTAAACGCGAGACCCTTAAGCGATTCTTCTTCCGGTTAAACACACAGTGGGTCAAATGGGTTATTTAGGTGGCAAAAGCTTATGTCAGGGAATAGATATACAGGGTGTACCACATAACTGTCGCCACAATTTTTGAGATAAACCGATGATCTGACAAAATTTGTTTTGAGTAGTTGACTATACGTTGAGAACTTGACTTTTTTAAACGACGCTACGTAGTTTTTATTTCGTAGTAGCTGATGTACAGGGTGTACCTCATAACTTTCGCCACAATTTTTTAGACAAACCGATGATCTGACAAAATATGATTTGAGTAGTTGACTATACGTTAATAACTTGACTTTTTTAAATGACACTACGTAGTTTTCATTTCGTAGTAGCTGATGTCAAGATGACTGTAACGACTTACTATACTTTAACCTTGACATGATCTTGAACCTTAAAGAATTCACCTAATCAAGGGCAATGTTATCGTTCTAAATTCATTTGTCTTGATCAAATTACACACTTCAAAATGGTGAATTTTAAGGCTATTTTAAAATACCGGCTTGAAATTTATATGGTATTAAGTTCAAACTATATGGATCAAAGTGTAGAAAAATTTACTTGCTAATATCTGCTCTTCTGCTTGCCGTATTTTCTTAAAATTTGTAAAACTGTCGAGACTTAATCTTGACGGATAAATTTCATATACAGGGTGTTTGCGAAATCGTAGTAAAACCGACAAGATGATTCTTTACATAGAATCTAGTCGAAAATAAGGAATATAGTTTTTTTTTCATACGACACTTCATTTTCGAGAAAATCGAGTTTGAAAGTTCAACGAATACGCGTACCATTAGATAGAAATGGGCTGTCGCGTCTGATCATGACCAACCAATTCTACTCTGTGCATATATTAATGCAGGCGAACCCGATAAATCTTTAAAGTCGATTTTCTCGTAAATGAAGCCCCGTATGAAAAAACTATATTCCTTATTTTCGACTAGATCTTATGTGAGGAATCATCCCCTTGCCGGCTGTACCACGATTTCGCAAACACCCTGTATACGAACGGATATATCTACCTCTAGCTTATCTTTATTATTATATAGTTATAAACGATTGAAAGTGGTGAAAACCGCAGTTCTAAATTGAAACACGTGATAAACTGCAATTGTCCAATATCGATGAAATTATCAGCATGTATAATATATTATTTACTTGAGTCCATAAAACACACTTTCAAATATTCGATACAAGCCCAGATAAAAAAGTTGGAAAAATCAACTTTTACTATTTTTTTCGCCATTCCGACAAAAATGCAGTATTTTAAAAATGTTAATCACACATTTTCTACTTAACTAATCCTTCTAGCTTCAGTCGTTTAGCTGAAGTCGTTCGGTACATTTGTAAAAAAGTAATTCAGAAACCATATGATTCAGTATTGCATCCGCAATTATTGTTTAAATCAATTGCTTGAAAAAAAATATCCTTAACTATTCTTCATACCTTCAAAAAGAAAGAATAAACGATAAATAAAAGAATAATTTAAGCATAAAAATAAAGCGCAAATTTAAGGACGAATCAGGCAAATAAATAAGCGACACACGAAAGAGTAAAGTAGAAGAATGGGAAGAAATGGGGAGAAAGAAGGAATGCATGGAAACGTGGGAATGTGTAGAATAGGTTATGTTGGATCTATTGTAAAACCGAGTCCGATTCCTCGCTGTGAGAATGAATATGTAAAGATTATTATTATTATTATTATCATTAAAGAGTGAAGTGAACAATGTAATAAAGGACAAATTAAGGAGCGAAGTCAGCAATAAAATAAACGTTATAGTGAAAGATAGAAGTACCTGTAGTATATGTAGACCACCGACTAGTCTTTGTCGCATTTGAAAAATGGCGAGCGCACTCGATCAGTCTAAAAATCACACACACGTGTGACCATAGTCACGCTAAGGGGCAAGACTAGGGAAAAATATTATTTCAGTAGGACAGGAAGAAAGCTCTCTCCGCTTTTATCGCCGTTCCAAGGCACTCAAGAGCACCTTGTAAAGCTGCCTCGCTTTCTTATCCTGTTCCCCAGGGAGGATAGTGTGTCACGTCGATTGGTGACCCGCTGGAATTAAATGTATGGGCCGAGTGGACCGGTAGGGGAAGACAATTTGAAACTTAAATAACAGCATCGGCAACTTTCGAACTATTCCTGCGACGCACCGTGCCAGCAAAAAATAAAAAGGAAGACGGCAGAAGTCGATCGATCGATCCCCGCCGGCAGCTTTCGTTCCCGGGGAAATTATGCGATCTTCCCGCAGAACCCGGTGACGCTCGCGCGAATCGTAATTTACATGCAAATCAGCGACGCGAATGTACTCCACTGTTTTAGAAAATGATCAGAAATGATGGCGAACGGTAGCTACGCTACTGTAAAACGTTCGGAGATATCTCTTTCAACATTCCTTCACCTCCTCGTATTGAAATCCAGTGATCAACGTGGGTAAAATTAACCTCCGTGGCGACATCGATCGTTCATATTCAATAAAAATACAATTATATTTCTTGTCTCTTCGGATCTATTTAACACATTATCGGTTTGTTATTTAAATATTATAAAATGTATCGTCACAGAAATTCTCAATATTTGTTCACCCCCTTGTAAATCGATTGAAGTCCAGTTATTGATCGATGGGGGTAAAATTAACCTTTGGCGACATCGATCGTTTATATTCGATAAAATATAATTGTTTCTCGTGTCTCGGAGATCTTGAGCCAAACATTTATAGTGTGACCTGTCCAATGAATTAACACTTAAGCTGCATATTTGTTGAAACTAGTATTCGCAAATCATTATTTAATTTCCTGAGTGCTGTTTCTATAAGACAGCTGTATCATTGTTAATATCTCAGAACATAATTTTAGTGATATTTGATGGTTACAGCTTGTATAAAAAATCTAGCATACGATTAAACGAAGAATGGGCTAAATGACATATGAATGAACATCGATCTTTGACGAATGAACAGAGGTAACTTATCATAGGACCTTTGAACCATCTTAAAATTCAAATTGTTCTGATCTCACGATACTGACGTATCGTGGGATGTCGTTCGCACAGCTACTAAATAAATTCATCTGGTACCGAATAGGTTATGAACAAGATCTTTTTCGCGAAACAACCGTAAACTTAGAATAGAATTATTATATAAATTTTAACATGAAAACGGCATCATAGATGTTATTTTTTCGTTTAATACGAATTATGTTCATTCACTAAAATGATCACCCTAGCATAATAATAGCAACGCTTAAGGTAGTTGACTACTAGCCTTAACCCTTTCCGGCCCAAATGTATTTCTAAAATGGAAATCATTTATTTCTTACCATTATGTGATGTTCACCTTTTCTGTAACTTCAAACGCGTCAACTGTAGTGAAGAGGAATCAATGAAGACACCGTGATGTCGACTATAATCATCGATCACACATAACCAAAGATACCGCATTACGTCACTGAACTTCGAAAGGCTTAAATGATCGAGTACTGGAACAATTAATGTTAAATATAGGCGAGATTACAATGAATAATATACGGAGGTGATTCGAACGAGATCAGACGGCGCGGCGATGCAATTAGCTGACGAACAGAACTTAAAACTATGGGCCTAGCACGCTTCCACTGCGCTGCGGTAGGTGGCGCGGCGGAAGTCGCAAACTAATACCGCGGCGCGAACTTACAAACTATTTTATATGCGGATTGCAATCGCTAACAATTAACCTACTCGGGCTTTACATAAATTCACGAGAAAGCCTATGGAGCGATTTGAGGAATCGATAATACATATATAAAAGCAACTGAAATAATGAAATTTCCTAAAGTTTACCTGTTACGGTAATTCGCGCGATGAAAGGCAAGGTACTTCACAGCGTTCATTTTCCAATTATGGTCTGTGAAAACATGAATCTGCACAAACAAGCCCGTAACACGGCCGCGCCATCATTACTAATACTCAAACAGAAATTTTTTTCAGCATGCCGCCATATTCTTCGTGCCCAAAAAAGTATGCTACAAAGGGAGCGAAGAGCTAGTAATTCAGACTCGGCTGGCGACTTCGTCAAAGCGAGGCCAGCTTACCGGCGTCGCAAAAGTGTAATTACTTCCACAAAACGAGGCAAACTTTTCCAACGCTCCCACCCCCGCCACAATTATCTTCGTCCGCGTTATACACGGGCTGCAACCCTCGTCTACTCTTCAACTCCCTTCCCCCTCCTCTTTAGCAACCACTATTTCTTGCCCGCCCGAGACACCGTCCGACCGGTCTGACGAAGAAACGACAGATGAACTCCGATAATTGCCGCGGGGAGGAAAACAATTCGCGCTAATTATCGTGGCGACGTCGAGCGTAACATCTAATTACCGGTTTGTCCGCTGCCCTTACTCCAACCGTTTCCATTCCTTCGCTGATCTTTACCACTTGGATTGCTTATTGAAACTGGTGCCGCGATCGCTCGCGGCACCCACTATAGCCAGAGCATAAGTAAAATCTTTCTTAAGGAGGGCTTCTGGTGTAACAGCAGTGAAAACAAGTGATTTTTAAGAATATTTTTTAGAATAACTATTGGATATAAAACTAGGCCTTTTTGGGATGTTAACAGATAGTCTTGAAATACAAGCTTCTCTTTCAGTCCGACTCATCATAGTATTTTCTCTATGTACAATACGCATGTTTCTCGAGACAATGTTTTTTAAATTGGCAAGCACGATAACTAAAAAACTAGTAAAGTAATCTGCTTCGGACGAATCTCATTAATTTCTTTTCATATTTTTTAGATATTTATGTATTTAAACTTTTCTCAAATTTATATTTGATTTTTTATTTGTAGCATTTTTATTAACGATATAAATTTAACTAATCGGTCAAAGAAAGTAAAGTTTTCTTGTAAAGTATCTAACTTTAAGAAAATTTCTCAACCTTTGTGTTTTAATTAATGTTACAGACGGCTACGTTGCATACCAACGATCCCTACACTACGGATGCCGTAAAGAAGTCTTGTATATTATGCAATAAATAGTAAGAAGAATTTAATTTAAAAAAACATTTGTTTTTCATTTTCAAAAATCGATTTTTTTTTCAAGTACGGGTACTGTAGAATGTGCCAAAGTCTTTGCTCATACTATTATGAGCATTCCATACTAATTACTATACAGTAATTAGTGATCAGTAATAGACAAAAACAGGTCATCATTTCATAACGAGTATACTCAATACAGAAGTTAAGAAGTTGAAAAATTAACATGAACAGAATATGTTTAAAATCTCCATTCCGAAAGTGACTCGTTATTATATGGGAAAATTATACAGACTGCGGCCGAATAACATATACAAGCTGGCAAGGGATGATTCTACATATAAAAGTAAATCGAAAAAAATGAATAGGCGCGTCAGACGTTTCCCAGCTATTAGCACGCGCATCCGCTGCATTTTCAAACTCGATTTTCTCTTAAACCAAGTTTCACATAAAAAATTTTGTTGTGTACTCTTTTCTTATTTTTTCATAAGGAATCACCTTCGCATCTGCTTGTACATGTCATTCGGCCATACTCTGTTTTTACAAATAACTCGATAATATAACTGTCGTTATCTTAAGTCGTATATGACTTCAAGATGTGAATAAAATCATGTTAGGCACTAATAAAAATTTGAACATTTTTCCCCAAGTGTTCATTTGTGACCTAGTATTCTTTTGAAAGTTTGTTCCTCCTGATAACTACTATTCAATTGAAAAATAATTTTCACCTTGAGCATCAAGGTCAACGTCGTTTTTTCGGCAACAATTTTTCATTAATCTTCACCGATCCAGACACGCGGTGTAGCGTTACGATGGCAGCAACGCTTGTTTTTTAAACACCCTGTAGCAGGAAGATGAAATCAAAAGTGCAGGTCGAGTGCTGTCAGAAAAACGCGTCCGGTCCGTGCCACCAATAAAACATTTACCACCGTCTCCAGGCCGCTCGACAATGAATAATAAAGCACCGGGGAACGCGCGGAAACGTCAGGAACCGCGTTCTAGGTTGGCGCTTTATTCGTGAAATTGCCGTGGAAATGTTGAACGGTCGTCTAGTGTTAATAACCGTTCCGCGGGATGCTGGATCGGCCAGGGGTGGCGGACTCGCGATCCTGGATACGGGGTAGTCGGTAGGAAAGGGGTGGGAGGAGATAGAAAGGGAGGGTTAGAAGTAGCGTGGCAGCGCGGAACCAGAAATCGAGCGCAGAAACGGTTGGCGGGGAAAGAAAAAGGACGTCGTCGAAAAGCAAAAAAAAAGGGCAAGAAGAAGAAGAAGAAGCATAAGAAGAACAGAAAAGAACAGAACAGGCGCAAATGACCGGGTAGACAAAACACAGCTAGGAAGAATGGAACAACGCGCCTGATGGGGTGAGGAGCAGAACGAGGTGGGGGCGAGGGCGCCGGGTGAAATGAGAGCGTGCAAAATGGAGAAGGAAAATAAGAAAAAGTCAGGGACAACGGTCGACCATTGGAGAAGGCAATGCGAGGGAGGTCAAGATGTAGGTGAAAACGAAGGAAATATGAGTTGGGGAGGGGGGTAGGACCCTGGCTACGGGAGAAACGACAGGGTGAGGGGGATAGACGGCGGATGCGGGGGCTGGTTCGTTGCCAGCATCGCGACTACTAATATTTTCCTTCGTCCGCTTCTCCTTCGAGCTTCCGTCCCCCATCGAGAACTTTCTCGCGCTCGTTTCCTCGTCGGACTCGACCCAACCCGACCCAACCCGACCCGTTCACACCAGTCCCCTTTTCTCAGTGCCCCCTTTTCTCAGCACCCACCACAGACTCTCTATCCGGTCGTAGTAAAAAGCTCATTTCAGGAATGTCGCGTCGAGCATCGTCTCGCGGATGTCTCGTCCGCACGCCGTCCATCTTCCTCCAACTTCTTTGCCTATTTTTCAGGCGTGTACCGTTCCGCTTTACGAGTCGCACTACTGACAGCGTGCGGCGACCGAACCACGGTGAAATTTATCAGCAATCTTCGCAGAATGGTTTCTCGCGAAGGAATTAGGGTTTTGTGTTCGAAGCTGCTTCCGCGATCCAACGGGAATTTTGGCCACGACGAGAGGCAACTTTGATTGTATCCCATTTTCTTGTGCTCATTTCTTGGGATTTAACTGGTAAGGATCTCTTGTACAGAGTTACAGTCTACTCGAGATTAACATGTTGTCCACCACGCGATTGTATGCGTTTCGCACGAGTTTCATTTATTTTCTCCATCATAGCGATCTGCATTGGTAGTAACTAGACAACGGATTGTATGCATTCATACAAAAGAAAAAGGTGTGCGTGCCATTGTATACATTAGAAAAGTTAATAGATTCTAAGAATGTCAACACCTTTCTTACAACTTAATGAAGTTATCAAAAAGAGAAATAAACTTTTATTTGGTTCTCCTGTCCTGCAATTAATGCAAACAATTTTTATTTTGCATAAAGATCCGCTGTATAGTAGTAATAATTTTAAGTTACTTGAAAATGAAGATCTCACCTTACACTATATTTAAGTTAATTTCAACATCGGTAAATTGATATATCGTGGTATTCATTTTGTGACAATCGTCTTTAAATACTTCAAGTATTACTATATTAAAATGCGTATCTCTATTTCTATAAAATAGTATTTTATAAATTAATATCTATCGATGAAATATTGAGGGCACTGTCCATGATAAATAGTTAAAAATGATCAAACCAAAATTTATGATCTAGCAGCATTTGGAACGACCTTTCGAAATCCTCGTGATAAAATTGTTAAAAATGGCTCATGCACCCCGTGTAAATATTCATTTTTCACAGAATTAAAAACTCGAGTGACCACGATCGTATTATTTCGAGTTTAATTGAACGTTACTAGTTAATTGACAAACTATTTGCAGCCAAACAGATTTCACTTGCAAAGTCGGCGTTATAAAGCGAAGTTGTGTGAATTTTTAACTCGCCATGGTGTTGTTATTGTTATTATGGAACAATATCGTGCAACGTCCGCGCGGTGGGAATTTTGTCATCTACAAACGCACCGTGACGTCATTAAAATAGATAGACGAGCATGATTATTATAATAATTATTGTAAAGCTGCGAATTCGTGTATGAATTATTAATGTTATAAAGTGGCTGGGTCTGTTCATTACTTCCGACTATAATGAAACGTTTTATGGCGATCAGCAGGGCCTTGTACAAAGTAACGGAGACACGGATAATTGCGCGGACAGGAAGTGGGTCAATTTTCACCACGATTGACAAACACACGGTTGCGATTCGCTATTTACCATGGGAATGGCCGCACCAGGTGAACTCCGTAATTCGACTACGGCCAATCATTGTTATTAATCGCGCTTTGTCCCCGTGGTAATAGAGAAACCGGCGAACAGTGACCAAACCGTGATCGTACACTAAAAGGTGTTCTTTGATGATCGTGTACCAAACAATTACAAAAACATTGAATTAGTGCGAGTTGAGTGGTTCGTTCCTCACGACCACCAACATTGAACCACGCTTACATCATTGGAGATTGCTATTTCAACGTTCCAATAGAAATTCTATCAATCTTTGCAATTTTATCTTGCGGTCTCTTCCAACCGGTTTTCAAATCTGGTCTCAGAAATAAAATTACTGGGCCATTAAAAATGAAAAATTGTAAACACTGACTTTTTAGGGTAAAGTAGAGTCCTCTATACTGCAGTAAATGCAGTAAATGTACAGAAATTGAATACTGCAGTAAATGTACAGAAAATGTACAAAGAATTATTCGAAAATGTTGTGCACTTAATGTCACACAACATGTTCCGGTACATAAAGTGTTAAAGAAAATGCAACGAACAGAAAAGCGATTTTATGGAAATGTAATACAGAATACCCCCATCGGCTTTATACTGTCCGTATCTCACAAATCTCATTGGATGGCACAAGTACTCTGTTTACGATACGCATACAATACGCTTACCCCTACTGTTGTCGCTCAAGTCATCTCAATGTTTTGGTTTTCACGTCACACGCTACGTCAGGCCTTGGCAAGTCCGAACTCGCTTAGACTCGCTCCGACTCGCACGACCCCGGAAGTGGGAGGCATGAGATGAAAATTCATTTTAAAAGAAAAATTGTTTACGTAAATTGTAAGTATCAGTAGCCAAATAAAAGCTTCTTTTTTCCTTAATTGATTTTAGTGAGCTGAAGCTAATATTTTGATGTCTTTTAATTTCTTTAATCTATTTAGCACTTTAAATTGCACCTACCCATTTTTGTCAGAAAGGAATAAAATCCGCAGTCTAATAAATAGTATTTCTTGATCGAAACGCTTCGTAAAATTTGCATTTTAAAATCGAACATATTTCGTATACAACAACCTAATAGAATTGTCCGCTAAAATTGCGAGTTAGCACGAAGATCCACAGTGCGGTGGTTACTAATAAACAGGGACAAGCAGGGAATACGATTAGCGACGTTGAGAGATGGCGTCCACAGTCGATAAAGTCAGTTTCGTGGCCCGCGTGGTCCGGAGCGTGTTCAACTCGGTAAAAGTTTCTGCGCTGCCGTGTCCAGCATCGGGCGATCCCTTGTAATTGGGCAGAGGGCCAATAACATTCCGCCGCTAAAATGGAGCGAACTTTCGACTGGTTTAGAACAGCAGCCGGAGGACGGTCTTTCATGCCCGTGGAGACGGTGAATAAGTACGGGACGATACAACTGTTACACGTTTTGTTGTCTCTGGACGATAGCGTCGCGCTCCGCTGACCCAGTTCCGCCGATGAATTCCATACAATTCGCATTTAATCATTACTGGCCCGGGCAAAAGGTAATTAATGCCGGTCCTTAAAACTCGATTCTACCTCCGTGCTTATTCTCTCGGAACGAATCGATGACGCGACGAGCGCCGGTGTACACTATCGCTCGCAATTATTCGGGTCCGCAGACGTTTTATCTTTCGCTCAGGAGATTTTGAAAGGCTAGCGCGGCCACCACACTCGCCGTAGTACAGTGGGACGACACGACTTGACTGCGATCAAAAATCTGTAACGTTGCTTCTGCTTTATATACTTTAATGAACTTTTGAGAAATTAATCGTTACATTACAGACTTTATGTTCCGTTAATTTTAGCTCTATTAATTAATTTAGTATACAGATATTCACTGAATTATCAGATATTTATTTTCTAGGATCTGAACCATGTCGTACAGCAATGCCAAATTTATGAGAACGAACATAATATATTAGAAACAATAAGCTCCTATAAATATATTACACAGAAAGCATAAATTATTTTGCTACTATACTTCAATATTAACCGATGATACGACCGGATACGCAGACATATAGAATATTTCCAGGATAATGTTGTGTTTCTCTGCCGTCGAGTAGGAGCGAGAATTAGATACATGGAGTGCGAGTGAGACACAGACACGAGAAACCAGACCGCGATAGTTTGCTTCAATGGCCATTTTCTTAAAAAGTAGCACAATGTAGCACTCAATTCTTTCCGTTTCTAAGAGACAATGGTTCACTCTCTTATATGGTACTAATTACATTCATGCCAAATGGTGCCAACTCTTTAAAAGTTTAGAAGAAATTAATGTTCTTGTAAAAACGTAACACTTTTGACTTAGACATTAAGGATGTTATTAATATTTTATTCCAATTTATGTACCTAACATGATCGATATACATACGAGCAACTATGTAACTAATTGAAACTACATCTTTCGAAGTAAGATTTCTCAGAACCATGAATGAAAGTGATATAATCATAAGACCTCTCGATGACAGTTGTGATATTCTGCTGACTTTTAAGCATCGGCCACAAGAAAACGGGAGCATATAATAGAAAATGGAATTTACCGTACTACGATGCAATTAATTGCATATCAAGTGACAGCACTTTTCTTTCTATTTTAAAATTTTACGAAAATCGATTTTCAATCGCCGCCAAGTTATTTCATCCCACTGCGCGTCGCGTCCGTGCGGTGGTGTGAAATCCCCAAAACGTGGAAATAATTCGTTCAGTATGGACATGCAATTTTAAAGACATAAACTGACATTGAAAACTACTTATGAAAAATTTAAAAAAAATGTAATTCAGTGTGGAAAGTATATTACTTTGAATTATAAAAATAAAAAAAAGTTCAAATTTGGACGCTAATCATTAATTTCTTTTGTTTGTTATTAACGCCTTTTGAGTTTCACTTATTTCACTGCGTTTCTATTTACATTTCCGATGGAGATGAATATTATATATAAATATATAAAGTATAATTTCATTGAATTATTGCTAGTGGTGTGCGAGAACTCGAAAATGTCGAATCGGGACGAGACGAGAATTTTTTTCGTGATCGGTGCGACTTCTCGAAAATTTTGGGATTCTCGAGTACTGAACACCGTAAAATTTTCGAGAATCTCGACATAATCGAGAATCCCGAAATTTTCGAGAACCCGACCCGTCTCGACCATCGAGATCCACACGTTTTCGGGTTCTCGCACACACCCATAATCATTGCATTTGTAAAGTACATTTTGAAGGTCCGCATAAGGGTTAAGAAATATGAAAAGCTTGGAAAATGTGTTTTCTTGTGACTGTGGAAAAATAGAAATACAGATCTCTGTGGTTTTACAATTTACCGGAAAATGTGTTTTAAAATCCTGGAAAAGGTTATGTTAGAATAGTAATTTTTCCATGCTTCATTGAAAGGAGCAATGTAAAAGTAGGTACACGTGTGGGAGGCAATATCTGGAGAATGATTGCCGCTGCAGAGGCTTCCCATTCTGCTGCGGTAGTTAATCGTTTAACAACGTCTACCTAATTGATTTAGCTCTTCAAGGCGACTACGACATTAAGGTAGGACTTTCCTCTGCAACGAGCCAGTTTTCCACATAAATGTTTACCTCCATGAAAATTCGTGATCACACGAAACGAGGACACAAAGATCGCATAAATGCTAAACGCCGCTCCGCAAACAGTAGAGTGCATCGTTACAGTATACATGGAGTGTGAACGTATTTGCGAAAACTCTTCTTTGGGCACGGTCCATTGAATTGATGTAACAAACTTCGTACCACTTTCTTCACACAATCGAAACAATTTGTTTGCTGGAATAACAACTGACAAATTCATGACTCAGGAACAGGTCACAACGAAATTTCGTTGACCCGTTATACACCGTTGCTAAATTAAAATAATAACACTAGGTTTATGGACCATTAGAAATGACTATTTTAAATTACTTCATAGAAATAAGTAGAACTTTCAATCAGATGCTTAGCAATTTTTAGTGCTAAATGCTAAATGCTAATGCTAAATCAATTTAATTCTAAAATGCGTTCTTACAATCTCAATAATCGAAAATTAAAAAGTTTAGAAAACCCGCTATTCTGACGGATCACAATTCGGAAACACAATTCCCACAGTAATCCGTTTTCTTCTCTGTTTCAAGAGACGAAACATCGGAAAACAGAAATAAATGAGAAAGATACAATAATCCGGATTGCAACAGGCTCTCTGAATAGTTTGTTATCATCTATTAATAATTTTCACGAGCCAAGCAGAGCCAAGAAAAGCAGCTTCTCAATTTTATTCTATAATAACCCGTTTTATTAAAAACATTTAAGTATTTTTATTTCGAAGACGCTAAACTGTTGTCCCTGTTATAAGATCTTGCGATACAATGAGACGATGTACGCCACGGTATGTCGTCCGTGGGAACAAGCAAATGAACAAACACATAAAGTATGCCAGGTAGAATGCATGAAATAGGTTGATAAATAAAATGAAGCGGATAAAACATCGTTGAGAAGGAGAAATAAATTGCAGAGGTAGAATTTCCACGGGCAATCCGTTTCCTTTTCCGTTTCCAGAGGTGAAACGGTAAATGACAGAAGTAAATGAGAAAGATATAATAATTCTGGTTACAACAGGGTTCTTTTGATCGGACGTAACGACGTGCACTGAAACTGTTCCTTCGCGTAACGCTTCCTCACATACTTTCCGCGGACGCAATAGCCCAAATAAAACTATTAGATTTACGGAGATATCTGGCACGTTTGTGACACGCAAACCAGTACAGCCATTTTTGAGGAAATTAATTTCCGCAATCAACCACTATTAGTCGCTTTCGAATCTTTGCTCGCCCTCAACAGACAGCTGCACGTCATAAACATAAAGCTCCAAAGGATCTGGAGTCCGGGCCCAACGGTAAATGATCCAGTGTCGTCTAGACTTGTCTGGCACTCTACTGAAGCAGCAGGATTTCAAATTATGAAAAGATGGAAAAAGGAGAAGGAAGCGTTTCGTCCTAGGCCCGCTAGAGGACTTGTCAGTAAGGCTATCTAGCGGACCAAACACAGGAAGATTCAGGTAGTAGCGGAAATGGTGCAGTGATGTTATATGGTCTCGATTTTTTCGCATGCGCGACTAAATGCAGTAACGTACCGCACGTCTTATGTTTGTGGGGAAAGTAGGGGAGAACTGTTATTCGCGGGAAACCGGACAGAAGAGTGCAAGACGACACAACGAGACGACCGTATTTCGAAATTTTTGTAAGTTAATGTTAATATATTCGATTTCATAATGGCAACTAGTATTGGAGAAGGAGCTACTTGTCAATTCATATTTGAAAATCGAAAAAAAAATTTGCGAAACTATGCGAGGTGACTAAGGTACCCCATTTTAACCCAATTTTGTACTTTACTGACACTAAAATCGTCGCGCATGCGCGAGAAAACCGAGACCATGTACCATCACTAGAATGGTGTTGTCGCACAGTCCATCCATTGGCGAGCATAGGAGGTAGCAACCAAATTAAATCATTTCAGGATCAGGAAAGAGTCCAGAGAAACACGACATGGAAAAACTCCTGCCAAAGCCAGATTCACCGTATAAGAAATGACATTTATGACTACAACCCCGAATGCGTATATAACAGGAAAGAACAAGTAATAATCAACAGAGTGAGATTGGGACATACAAAACTCACCCACTCTCACATAGTAAAAAACCAAGACAAACCTAAATGCAGTAGATGCAACACAAAAAACTCAATCGTACACATAATTACATTATGCCATCTATATCAACAAGAAAAAGGAAGATACAAAATCTCAGAACCTTTACCGTTTCCCTCCTACGACGCATCGCGACGTTCCCCCACTCTCCGCTACGGCGCGGTCACGTGACAAGTTTCGCGTCTGTCGTGCATGTGTCACAAAGTCACATGACTAATCCAGTAATGACAGGGAAAGGGTAACTGTATTCCCCTCGATTTACCCAGTTTGACGATACCACGTCGACTTGGTACACCGAGAACCAAACCTGCCGTAGATTTCGTTACATTGCCGAATTCCACTACGCGACAGCTTTCCCCTCCCTAGCGGCATTTACTAGTCCACGCGGAGTGCACTTACGGCACTCGGATAGGTCAGCCATATAATTGGCTAACTTCGTAACCCAACCCGAACATCGGCTCTTGAAGTTTTCCTTAGAGGAAAACTCCACGAGAGTCGGAGTCTACGAAGATTCTTCAGTACACGATCTTAAACTAAGCACTCACTCGTTTTGATCGGGTTGTATCAAATTACTCTTTGAAACATTTGACCGACATTGATTTCGCCGACAATATTAACCCTTTAACGCACCAATTAAAAATCCAAAAACAGTCAGCTGCAAACGAAATAGTTCGTAGATAATGTTGGCAACCTTTCTCCGGTGCAAGGAAATAAGCGCACATTTGGTTGTATGTGTATACAAAACCAAAATTACAGGTCTCGACTGAGCTAACTCGGTCCTAACCTAATTTGACGTGCATTATTGTCTCCCATATACATCACCAAATACCCCAAATTTCATAAAGATGGGGAAGCTTTCACTGTGACTTGGACGAAGTAAAGATTGACGACCCTGGCTTGTTTGTGACACTGACCGCAACTCATTGTGCGTGCGCGGCAAACAGAAACTACAGTGGAAACGGGGAGATAGGTGACCTGACAGCACCTCAAAGAGTTAGCACGAGAACGCGATTTAATCTGCTCGTTGCGCGACATCCACGGTTTCATGCATGCAGCAGGACAATAGGCAGTTAGTTATAGCAATAGTCTAGAAACGGTCTGGCCAGGTTTGTATAAAATGCAAACCGGAGTGTTCATTGCATGTAATGAAAAAACAAGAGTTACTTTCTCCCGCGGGTGGCACGGCAATTCGGCCGGTTAATGCTTCGCCAGCTAATTCAAACGGAATTGGAAAAAATGATAACATTTAATTTAAAGTACATTTTATTTCTTCACAAATAAGCAAAGGACTCAAGCGCGTATAATTCCATAACGCTATTTCCGAGTGCTTCAAGTACCTACAACTCGAAACTTCAAACTGTTATATCTCATCATGGAAGTATCTGACAAAAAAATGTTTCAGACAAAATTGACTTGTTTTTTCCTGTAGAATCTAAATATGTAACATTTTATAGGGGGTTCCATTAAAAATTACAAAGGTACCTCCCCTCCCCCGTTAAAGGGGAAGGGAGGCCACTTCACGTTTATGTAGTCAGAAAGGCCCTTCAGTTCCATGCAATTTAAGACTAAGAACTTTAAAATCGATGGCATAGTTTTCGAGATATTGAGCTGTTCAGAGTTATGTGGGCCACCCTGTATATACAGGGTGGAAATTATAAAGCGTTACAGACAATTATCTCCAAAAATATTGATTATACGCAAAAATGTTTGAGATGAAACTTGTTCAGTACAGAGGGGGACATGATGTGGTGTAACTTATATTTTTCCAGATGGACACTACAAGGTGAGGTGAAGGTCAACTTTCTTTTTCTAAATGGAATGATATGTTTTTTATCCACCATCAAATAGTGCGTTTTAAGATGAGTTCGATTACCTATGACTCATGGTCATTCAAGGTCAAACTTGCAGGGAAATGCAGAGTTTATTTCAAGGTTTCAGTGATTAGAACTTCTTCGTAGTACATAATTTCCTAGAAGAAGGAGAAAATTGATATCTATTGTATGCCTGTGGGTTCTTCAATGGCTGTACAATAACAACAACGAAAGAGAATTTTATTCCGATTTGAAGGAAATTTTTAAAACTGAAAGTGAACTTCGTATCTTCATATCTTGATGACTTCAAATAACTCGTAAGCTACTTGTTGTACGCAAATATTTTTCATAGAGTGCTATAATCTGTTTTTTTTTTATCGAGTTATCTGAAGTCATCATGATACCAGACTCACCCTGTATGAATGATCTTGAGGAACGGTAATTATTTCATCGAATTCAGACTGCTTAGAATTAAATCTAGCTCCGTCTTCGAGAAAATAATACGTTGCTGAAATTTTCTAAGGCTTCTGATAGAGTTCTACGCAACCCGTTGACACTCATTGGTACAAATATCTGCGCCAGTCGGCAGTCACAGATGCGAGAACGATCGTCGCGACTTCGTCCCTGAGCGATCTCCATCTTTTTATTTCTCGTGTCGATTTGAAAGTCAAAGGACTCGTTAAAGTCTCTGTTCGCACGTGGATCGTCGCGAACCTTTTCTGAAGGACAAGTGGATTCTATCTCGCGGCGGTGCGTTCCCGTCGCGACGCCGATTTCCGGAACGTCGGAACACAGGGTGGGAACGTGACATCGGGATCACTGCGTAATGCACGTTTGAAATTCAAAGGTGAGAAGCGTTACGCGCGAGCACGCACGATCGATCATAGAATCAAAGAAACGTTTCGCAGGCTACGTCGACGTTCCGATGCCAGAGGGATTATGGGACGTATTGGGAGCCATGTGCAACCTGTAACTCCACGCCCTCGTTGATGGCACGATCTATCGTGAACAAATGCCGGGAAAGTGAGGTGAGGTGTAACCTCTTCTGAATAATTACCTACTTTTCTTTGTGTTGTAAAATGTTCTTCTTTGGTATACAGGGCGAAGCATCTAAAACATGACACTTGAATAACTCGGTTGCTACTGGTGATAAAAGAAAAATATGTCGGACGAAACTTGCTTGGTTTCGAGGTTGGCATAATTTCATATTAATAGTTTTTTCGTAGGTGAACACGTGGAGGGACATATGAAGTTCAACTCCGTTCCTTTAAATGGAATGATATATTCCTCTATGTGCTATCTAATGTACAGTGACCTACTACTCATGGAAAATAATCAACAATCTAGAATGACCTTGAATCGTAGGTCACTGTACGCGTCTTCAAACGTCCTATTAGATAGTACATAGAGAAATACATCATTCCAATTAAAAAAGAAAAAAGGAGTTGACCTTCGTATGTCCTCTACGCGTCTACCTACAAAAAAGCATTAGCACGAGATTATGCCACCCTTGAAACTGCTCAAGTTTCGTCTGACACATTTTTTTCTATACGATATCACAAGTAGACTGCAGATTTTATACATTTAAATTAAAAATGGGCAAGTGCAATATTTAAATCAGTGGATACATTAAAAGAATTCAAGAGCTACAACATATTAGTTTCAGCTTATTAAAACTAAGAAGGCAAGATAGAAATTTCTGTTTGGCTCTTGTTCAACGTAATCGGTCCAAACAATTTTTACTTTACATAAATAACCGTAGTCTAGTTTTAAGACTATATTATGAGTTTGGTGATTTGAGAATCTCCTAGGCAGCTGTTTCCGAGTGGTGTGTGTAGCAATGAATTTTTAAAAATCCGCAATTTTTCAGCGCACGAGGTGTACAGCATGCACAAGCGTACAACCGTGAGTTTTTGGATTCTCATTCCGAACGGGTCGACGCAATAAGTATTCCAGGAAGCGTCGAGTGCAATTCAAACGCGAGAATTGTCGCTGGTCTACGTATGGTCGCTCAGACGTAACCCAACCCCTCTCCAGTCCCGTATGAATTTTTCAAATTTCATGAATTACATATTACACGGAGAGACGCGTTGACCCGCGATGAATATTTACGTCGTTAAAATCGTTGTTTATCGCGCGACCGCATGCGTAGATAATAACGATTAGCCGGGCGCGTCGCGGAAACATGATGGAAGTCTGCATAATTCATATGCATAAATAGCCAGGCACGTCTCTCCCCCCTCTTTCTCTTTCTCTTTCTCTTTCTTTCTCTTTAGAACACACAGATGGCCAGGAGGATGGCCAGTTATTTCGAAAATGTCGCCTATCCTTGAAATCTCGCGGAGCGATTGCGCGCCGAGAGATATTAAATAGTTTCGCCACCGGGATGGAGGAATCGTTCTCGTTCTTCACCGCTGCCATGGCCTTGCCGAAATTGAAGGGGGAGAAGTGGAGGGTGGGGGCAGCCGAGTTTGTCGGTGTACAGTATTGTCTCGCTACTGGATTGCCGCCGCCGCCGAGACGAATATTCATCTTCGCGATACAAAAAATGGACAAAAAAAGCGCAACCTTATTTCGAGTTTCTCGAGCTAATACACTCAGAAAACTATTCCTCCATTCCACCTTCCGTGTATGGGGTGATTCACTTGGCTTGAACAATTTCTTGTTTATTTCTGATCGTGAGGAAAATGTCACTTTCAAACTTGACACCACGAAAATAATGACAGTGAGCAGCGAACGTGAACAAATGAAACCATTTTTTCAGAACATCGTTACATATGTATGTGTTTATTAACCCTCGAGCAACGGGCCTGATTTATAGTTTTGTTTATACATTTTTTAAATGTATTTTTGAAAGTACTTTTTGTAGACTCATTAGTCTCTCTGTTATCACTAATGTAGCACATATTTATTTCATTTAAATGTTCTAAATTGCGTAATTGTATTTTGATTTTTAAATAGAGTAATTGTATTTTAAATTGTACAATTTTGATACCATGGGTCAAAACAGACCCAAGCACCGCCGTCGAAGGGTTGAAACGGGATCACATACAAGTTAAGAAGGACATGATTTTACATGCATTTGATCTTGATAAACGATTAATATTTCAATTCAATTAAATTAAATTTACTAGTTACACTATTTTTTCTTGTTCTAATTTTGCACCAGTCTAAAATATTAACCAAGAAATATGTTTAATATTTTATTTAAGGACCTTGGATTTGCCTGATAGATGTAAATTGTTATGGCATATTTGTTACTACATTGTTACAATCTTCTCGAGATTTTGCTCTGTATTGCTCCTTTACTCGGTCCTATAATTGTTTCAGTGAAGAGTGATTTTTTTATGTAATCACCCCTTCCAGAAAGCCCATATTATCAATTACGAGAAAAGGCAGTTACATAAAAATTGATTTCTTCTCTTAATAATTTTATGCCCTTTCACTCGGAACTATTTTACTTGAAAGTCAAACATATCTTCCGACCTAGAATATTTCCATTCCGCATTATATTATTATGTATTATATACAATATGATTGTTTTCATATCATGCATATGAATCTGATGCAATTTACTCACACAAATACTTAAAGGTTCAGTGACTCATCAAATATGAACAAAATCATGTAAAAAATATTTTCAATAATGATATAGCCTTAATTTATTTGATGTTTCTTCAAATTTGTGTTTCACCTACTAATTTTTCTCATAGATGCGTAAAATCCGCTGTCTATTAATTACAATGCTAGATTAAATGTTTATTGATTTGTGCAATAATAAAATGATGCTTATGGATCTCTTTACTTGGAGCTGATAAATTTGAAGCATGTTGGGATACGAAAAACCTCAGATATCAGAGCTTCGGATAATCGAGGTCATACTGTAACTGGTTCGCATAAACGAGACTCTTCTGCACCGTGTTATCGAATGTGTACTACCACTCATACACATTTCTTACATATATTTAGAATTTATTCTGTGATCTGAACAAATAGAGACTATACAGTGGCGAGATTTCGTGGAGCCCAGTGTTTCTCCCAAAGTTTTCATGAATGCCAGCCAGAGTAAGTTTGCGAAATGGCCTCTGGATTGTTACGCACGATCCCGTGTTGCAGGCCGACTGCCTGAAAACACAGACTAACGAGATTCCGGGAGTCTCATCGACGCGTTGGCTGCAGCGATACGCATTGTCTGCTTACGGGCATTTCATCGCATATGCATCGACTCAGAATGTCTCCCGAGGTGCATATTGTAGCCCGTGTTATCACATACACACATACTATCGTGCTCTCCGTAACTCTTGATTCCACGGTTAACGGAACATTGAGTCGCTCATAAATAATTCTCGCGGACGAATAATTACGGCAGAAAGATCTCCTCCGTTCGAATAACAGTTTCCTGTTTGAAACCTTCTTCAAAATTCCAGAAACATTTTCTTTCAATATTATTCATAGATTGTGGACAAACAAAATCGGCTGACATATTGGCAATGATAATACTTTTTTGTGCTTCTATCGATAATACAAAAGGATTGAAACGACCTCCATTGCAATCTGTATTTCACAGACACTGAAATATTGAATTTACTATTGTTAGTTCCACAAGATGTAAAAAAGTGTGACAGTTTAACACGTTCAGCGCCATGTCACCCATATCTGGGTGACGGAATTATTTATACAGAATTGAAAATTAATTTTTACGTTGGTAGATTGAGTGTGCAAAATTTCCTTACGATCTGAGGAATAGAAGAGATTTGAAACAGTAATTAATATCACAAAACTAAACTTCTTAGTTTTTGTTTTATTAAATATATTGCTTTGATTTTGTGTAATTTTTATGATTGTGGAGTGGGCGCTGAACATGTTAAGCAGTGATTAAGGGAAACAAACTTAGACTACACCAAACATTGTAAAATATCAAATAACCAGCCAATGTAACAGAAACTTTCGAACAATAGTACGGAGTGTTAATGACTAAACTGCAGATATTCATGCAATATCAAAATTGTCCATGTGAATTGTAAGAAATCTGTACAATCTGTACAATCTGTACATCTGTAAATCCGTAAATCTGTAAATCTGTAAGTCTGTAAATCTGTAAATCTGTAAATCTGTAAATCTGTAAATCTGTAAATCTGTAAATCTGTAAATCTGTAAATCTGTAAATCTGTAAATCTGTAAATCTGTAAATCTGTAAATCTGTAAATCTGTAAATCTGTAAATCTGTAAATCTATAAATCTGTAAATCTGTACATCTGTACATCTGTAAATCTGTACATCTATAAATCTGTACATCTATAAATCTGTAAATCTGTACATCTGTAAATCTGTACATCTGTAAATCTGTACATCTGTAAATCTGTACATCTGTACATCTGTAAATCTGTACATCTGTACATCTGTACATCTGTACATCTGTACATCTGTACATCTGTACATCTGTACGTCTGTACATCTGTACATCTGTACATCTGTATATCTGTATATCTGTACATTTGTAAATCTGTAAATCTGTAAATCTGTAAATCTGTAAATCTGTAAATCTGTACATCTGTAAATCTGTAAATCTGTACATCTGCAATCTGTATTTCACAGACACTGAAATATTGAATTTACTATTGTTAGTTTCACAAGTTGTAAAAAAGTATGACAGTTTCACCAGTGATTAAGGGAAACAAAGTTAGACTATACCAAACATATTAAAATATTAAATAACCAACCAATGTAACAGAAACTTTCGAATAATTGTACGGGTTTGATAATGACTAGACTGCGGATATTCATGCAATATGAAAATTGTCCATATGAATTGTAAGAAACAGAGATTGAATAAAAATGCATTTCCCCTTTTAATCATTTTCATAAGCCGAAAATAATGCAACAACATCATTCAGTTCTTCTAATGTACATACAGTTTAATATTTAACCTATCCATTTTTGTTATAAATGCATAGAATTCACAATCTACTAATGCCTGAATTTTGTTACATAGAAAGTCATTGGCGAAGAAAAAAATAAATTCTGCTTTATATTCATGCATTTATTTGCCATCGAATAGATAGAATGGACGAACGAAATGAAACCGATGGAATGGACCGAACGAATGATGCAAATGAAATGTTTTTAAAAAGGGAGTTGCGCGGTGGTATTTGTTACTGAAACTAAATGCAGTATCCAAGATAGATAAAATTAATTAAATTAGCGTAATGGATCGAATAAATACGTGAATAAAGAGACGCGGAAGCTGGGCGCCATGATTCATCGTCCCATCAATTGTTCAATACGCTCGGTCGTTTCTAATAATTCCTCCCTCCTATTATCTCTTTTTCTCCGGCAGGTTTTTTAACCTTTCTGTGAGAAAAGATAAAGCACTTTTCCGAGTAACAACTTATTGTCGAGATTTATAGTACAATAATTCACGAGTACTGCGTTAAGTTTTCTGGGCGGCGCGGCTTGGCGCGCGATTAACGCCTCGTCAGCGAAACTATTCCGGGCGAATTAATTATTTCGTTTCAGAAAGGTCTTAGCCGAGCTCCGGACCCGGCCGTCGCCGCCAGTGCCGCCATATTTTTTCACGCATTTAAGAATCGTTATTAACCAAGGCGCGTGTGCGTTAATCGAAATCGTTGCCCCGCGAACGCGATTAGGGCAATGATTCATAACCGAGGGTAATTACCTCTTGCGCGGCTGTTTGTCACGTTTCAGGAGGTAAGCTGGCCGGCTACACACGTTTCTGATGCCACTGTATCAACCGAACACTGAGTAATTTCCTTTCTTCGAGATACAAGAGCAATATCATGCTATACTGAACCGTAATCTCGAGCCACCCTTTGCACAGTGGTCCACAACTTCATTCTAACAATTAACCCTTATTGCTCTAACTACATATTTAGCGCGACTACCGACCGGCAACTCCAAACTTATTCTTGGTAGTTGCTGGGTTATCTTTAAACCACCGACAATCATTTCATCGACATTCATTTCACCAGCATAATATCACCGATATGATTTCTTCAACGAAGTATGCAATTTGAATATAATATAATGTTTTATTAACGAATCAATACGCAATATGTAACGTATATCTCAAAGCCTATATCTTTGGTCTGCATCAGAACCTATAATCTACATCCTGCACAGGAGTGCAAATCTAACACCCACTCACGAGAGCAAAGCTAACCCCGCTACCGACAAGATTAAGATGAAGCAACCAAATTGAAACCAAGTGGAAATCAAATAAAACTCGAATCTAATGAATTGTGGACGCAACGACCTAAAGGCGAGTCGGGTTGACCCGGGGACGCGACACCCCGTACTCACTCACATGAAGGTGTTTATTGAAGGTACATGTATTCTGAAATAGAAACTGTATTTCGATTATTAATTTAAAAGAAATGCTGAGTCTGGAACAAAGGAAAACGAAGAAAATATTAAGTCTTACATTTCACTATAAAATACATATGTACGCAAATTCTAAATGTGCAGCCATTAGCTCGATATTATCCACTTCATGCAAGATACTATAATTTATAAGTCATAATATCTTGCGAATTGTGGATAATATCGATTGCCCAGGTCTCACCACGAGGAGGTTGCTGCACAAGAGACCCGAAAGGGAATCAGAACGAAGTCTCCCTTCGTTCTGTCTCCCTTTCTTACAACGAAGATTCTTAGAAACTAAGTTTCGCAGGTCGCTAAATGGAAAAATAGTCTTTTTCACGGAAAAGACTTCTTTTCCAGTTAGCGTATGTCGAGTAATTATTGCGGGACAAAGTGTGAATCGGAGAAGAAGTCTCCGATCCACGAGGGACCAAGGGCGAATCAGGCGGAAGGCTCTGATTCTTTCAAAGAAACAAACAAGATCGAACCAGAGCAGAAGGCTCTGGTTCAAGGGTGACGCGACGCGTTCAGTGCTTACAAGTCCTGAGCCGACCAGCCCGATACCCGCCACTCCATCACCAAGAAAGATGGCAAAGAGATGCGCTCAAACGGTTTCTGGCGCAACTGGGTGACATGAGAACATGGCGTGTCCAGGATTACGTTAACACAGAGGATCGTCAGAAGACGAGTGAACGAGTCTCTTAGACATCCCTCTCAATGACTTCACGCCGGATACCGAAACTGGACCAGCTCAGAACCTGCAAGCAAGGCCGACACAGCAGAAGGCTGTGTCGGAGTCAGAAAACGAGGCGAGCAAAGTCAAGTTACGGCAATAATTACTCGACATAATTACAACGACGATTGACAATCTTAATAACTAACGCACGCACTAAAACTATCTTAAGAATAATCTGGAGTCTTCGTTCGACGCATCCTCTTCTTTCGATGAATTTTCTTCGCAAGATGAATTTTCTTAAACAGAATCGATGACCAGCTGAAACAAAATTGACTCCAAATGGAAAAGCTGTTGAAAAAAAATCGAAACAGAATCGAAAACCAGATGAAACAAAATCGAAACAGAATCGAAAACCAGTTGATAAGAAATCGACACCAAATGAAAAACCAGTCGAAACAGAATCGAAACCATGTTGAGCCCAAATCTAATTATTTGTGGACGCAACGATCTATAGGCGATTCGGGTGGCCCCGGGGACGCGAGTCCCCGTACCCACTCACGGGCCCCATCCTGTGAGTGAGCCCCTGAGGGAACTCCGATCGGAGGAATATCAATTTCAAGACAAAAATATCAATTTGAGAAAGTTGGACTTTGAAAGTTTAGGAGCACATTCCAATTAAGAATCCAAAAATTAATAATGGAGGTGTTTGTTGAAGGTACATGAATTCTGAAATTGAAATTCCGTATTTCTATTATTAATTGAAAAAAAATGCTGAACCTGTAATACCTGAACAAAGGAAAGCGAAGAAAGTATTAAGTCTTACATTCTAATATAAAATACATATTTACGCAAATTCTAAATGTGCAGCTATTAGCTCGATATTATCCACTACATGCAAGATACTACAATTTATAAGTTATAATATCTTGCGCATTGTGGATAATATCGATTGCCCAGGTCTCACCACGAGGAGGTTGCTGCACAAGAGACCCGAAAGGGAGTCAGAACGAAGTCTCCCTTCGTTCTGCCTCCCTTTCTTACAACGAAGATTCTTAGAAACTAAGTTTCGCAGGTCGCGAAATGGAGAAGTAGTCTTTTTCATGGAAAAGACTTCTTTTCCATTTAGCGTATGTCGAGTAATTATTGCGGGGCAAAGTGGAAATCGGAGAAGAAGTCTCCGATCCACGAGGGACCAAGGGCGAATCAGGCGGAAGGCTCTGATTCTTTCAAAGAAACAAACAAGATCGAACCAGAGCAGAAGGCTCTGGTTCAAGGGTGACGCGACGCGTTCAGTGCTTACAAGTCCTGAGCCGACCAGCCCGATACCCGCCACTCCATCACCAAGAAAGATGGCAAAGAGATGCGCTCAAACGGTTTCTGGCGCAACTGGGTGACATGAGAACATGGCGTGTCCAGGATTACGTTAACACAGAGGATCGTCAGAAGACGAGTGAACGAGTCTCTTAGACATCCCTCTCAATGACTTCACGCCGGATACCGAAACTGGACCAGCTCAGAACCTGCAAGCAAGGCCGACACAGCAGAAGGCTGTGTCGGAGTCAGAAAACGAGGCGAGCAAAGTCAAGTTACGGCAATAATTACTCGACATAATTACAACGACGATTGACAATCTTAATAACTAACGCACGCACTAAAACTATCTTAAGAATAATCTGGAGTCTTCGTCCGACGCATCCTCTTCTTTCGATGAATTTTCTTCGTATGATGAATTTTCTTCGCAAGATGAATTTTCTTCGCAAGATGAATTTTCTTCGCAAGATGAATTTTCTTAAACAGAATCGATGACCAGCTGAAACAAAATTGACTCCAAATGGAAAAGCTGTTGAAAAAAAATCGAAACAGAATCGAAAACCAGATGAAACAAAATCGAAACAGAATCGAAAACCAGTTGATAAGAAATCGACACTAAATGAAAAACCAGTCGAAACAGAATCGAAACCATGTTGAGCCCAAATCTAATTATTTGTGGACGCAACGATCTATAGGCGATTCGGGTGGCCCCGGGGACGCGAGTCCCCGTACCCACTCACGGGCCCCATCCCGTGAGTGAGCCCCTGAGGGAACTCCGATCGGAGGAATATCAATTTCAAGACAAAAATATCAATTTCAACACAAAAGCATCAATTTGAACACAAAAATATCAATTTCAACACAAAAATATCATTTTCATCAAAAAAATTCCAATTTCAACACAAAAATATCATTTTCAACACAAAAATATCAATTTCAACACAAAAATATCAATTTCAACACAAAAATATCATTTTCAACACAAAAATATCAATTTCAACACAAAAATATCATTTTCAACACAAAAATATCATTTTCAACACAAAAATATCATTTTCAACACAAAAATATCATTTTCAACACAAAAATATCATTTTCATCACAAAAATACCAATTTCAACACAAAAATATCAATTTCAACACAAAAATATCAATTTCAACACAAAAATATCATTTTCAACACAAAAATATCAATTTCAACACAAAAATATCAATTTCAACACAAAAATATCATTTTCAACACAAAAATATCATTTTCAACACAAAAATATCATTTTCAACACAAAAATATCATTTTCAACACAAAAATATCAATTTCAACACAAAAATATCATTTTCAACACAAAAATATCATTTTCATCACAAAAATACCAATTTCAACACAAAAATATCAATTTCAACACAAAAATATCATTTTCAACACAAAAATATCATTTTCAACACAAAAATATCATTTTCAACACAAAAATATCAATTTCAACACAAAAATATCAATTTCAACACAAAAATATCATTTTCAACACAAAAATATCATTTTCAACACAAAAATATCATTTTCAACACAAAAATATCATTTTCAACACAAAAATATCAATTTCAACACAAAAATATCAATTTCAACACAAAAATATCAGTTTTAACACGAAAATAGCAATTTTAACACAAAAATATCAATTTGGAAAAGTTGAACTTTGAAAGTTCAAGAGCAGATTCCAATTGCAAATCCATAAATTAATATTAATGCTATTTGTTGAACGTACATGTATTCTGAAATAGAATTTCTGTATTTGGATTGTTAATTGAAAAGAAATGCTGAAACTGGGACAATGGTATACGAAGAAGTTAAGTCTTACATTCTACTACAAAATACTTATTAACAAAAATTCTAAATGTGCTGCTATTACTTCGGTATTATCCACTACATGCAAGATACTACAATTTCTAAGTTATAGCATTTTGCATATTGTGGATAATACCGATTGTCAGAACGAAGTCTCACTTCTAAGTCTAACCTCTAAAAGTACTTTAAATCGCGGCCATTTATTCACAACATTAGACATTAAGTCAACTTTGAAAATTGGTACTACTACAACGCGTGTGGCAATTTGTTTCGCAACGATATTCGAAATCGCGGATGTGTCTATCTCACTGTTGGTTGTTGCAACTGGAGCATGGGCGCCTGAAATGTCGAAATATTCTAATGCAAACGCGATCCATTGACGCGCAACACTAATTCATCAAATCGAAATTCAAAATGGTATTTTAATAAGAAATTTAAAACACTAACATCTAAAATTCTACACTGGTATCTCTAGAACTACTTTTTTAATTGCGACTATTTATTTGCAACATTTACTAGATATTTGATAAGCTATAAAAATTGATACTAGCGCAACGCGTGTGAATATTTATTTCGCAACGCTACTCGATATCGCGGATGTGCCCATCTCACAGTTGATCGTTGCAGCTGGAGCATGGGCGCCTGAAATGTCGAAATATTCTAATACAAACGCGATCCTTTTGATGCGCAACGCTAATTCAACAAATCGAAATTCAAATTGCTATTTAAATAAGAAATTTAAAATTCTAACGTCTAAAATTGTTGATCGGTATGTGTAGAACTACTTTAAATCGCGATTTTGTATTCGCAACATTGACTAGACATTTACTCAAGTTTTAAAATTGATACTAGTACAACGCGTGTGATAATTTGTTTCGCAACACTACTCGAAATCGCGGATGAGCCCATCTCACAGCTGATCGTTGCAGCTCGAGCATGGGAGCCTGAAAAGTCGAAACACTCGAAAGCAAACGCGAATTTTTGGTGCGCAACGCTAATTCAACGAACAGAGATAAAAAAAATTACTCTACAGTTTGTGCAAATCGAATCGCGACTATTTGTTTCGCAACGCTATAGTTTAAAGAAGCTATATCGCTGATAGAAACTGCGATAATAATTGAAAGGAAGACTAACTTTGATCTCTGTTCAAAATCGACTAAGTGCAACGCGTGGCTTTCTCGCAACGCTAATGCAACGCGGATGTTCCCATCTCGGCTGATCGTTGGGGCGGCGAGGCCTGCCCATGCATGCAACTAGCTACTTTTACACTCTACTACTACTCTATTTCTACAGACGAGTATAGTGACAAAGTAGTGACAAAATGACTCACTCGAAGATGCGAAGGCACTGCAACGATTGCTCTCTTGAATGACAGTTTGTCGGGCATCTTTGGCATAAAGTCCATTCTGTTTCTTCGGCCCCATTCCGACAATTTGTTTTGCACCGCTTCTCGAAACCGCTGATATGCCCATCTCACAGTTGATCGTTGCAACTGGAGCATGGGCGCCTGAAATATCGAAACATTCTATTGCAAACGCGATTCTTTTGATGCGCAACGCTAATTCAACAAATCGAATTTAAAATGCTATTAAATAAAAAATTTAAAACTCTAAAGTCTAAAATCTAGCACTGCTTTAAATTGCGATTATTTACTTGCAATATTAACGAGACATTTAAGCAACATTAAAAATTAATACTAGTGCAACGCGTGTGACAATTTGTTTCGCAACACTACTTGGAATCGCGGATGTGCCCATCTCACAGTTGATCGTTGCAGCTCGAGCATGGGAGCCTGAAAAGTCGAAAGTCTCGAAAACAAACGCGAACTTTTAGTGCGCAACGCTAATTCAACGAACAGAGATCCAAAAAACATTACTCTATAATTTCTGGAAAACGAATCGCGACAATTTGTTTCGCAACACTATACTTTAAACAAGCTATATCGCTGATAAAAACTGTGATTATAATTGAAAGGAAGACTAATATTGATCTCTGTAAAAAATCGACTAAATGCAACGCGTGATTTTCTCGCAACGCTAATACAAATCGCGGACGTTCCCATCTCGGCTGATCGTTGGGGCGGCGAGGCCTGCCCGTGCATGCAAACTAACTACTTTTACACTTTACTACTACTCTATACTACTACTTCTACAGACGAGTATAGTGACAAGGTAGTGACGAAATGACTCACTCGAAGATGCGAAGCCATAGCAACGATTGCACTCTTTGAGCCGATCAGCAAGGTACTGACTTCATGCCGGATAGTGAAACTGGTCCGGCTCAGAACCCAAGGTAAACGAAGGCAGCATTGAAGAGACCATGGTCCCCCCCGAGCTAGCTTAAAGTAGGCCAAGGAAGTTTTAAATAACCCTTGGACTACCCTAAGCTGGCTAAAGGTTGATCATGATAAACAATGGTAGGCCATTGGTGGAGGACTCTTGATCAAACTTAAGCCAGCTGATGGTAGGTAGCTCTGGAGGACCACTGGTCAACCCCAAGATAGGCAAGGGTAGCTCTGCAGTTGATCAGAGTGGCCTAAACCAGCTGAAGATAGGCAAGGGTAGACTAGGGTAGTTCTGGATGACCACTGGTCAACCTCAGAGCAGGCAAGGGTAGACTAGGGTAGTTCTGGATGACCACTGGTTAACCTCAGGGTAGGCAAGGTTAGACTAGGGCAGACCACTGCTGGAGGACCCATGGTCAACCCTGAGCCAGCTGAAGGTAAGCAGGCGTAGGCTAGGGTAGCTCTGAATGACCACTGGTCAACCGCAGAGTAGGCGACTGGTTGAGGATTCTTGGTCAATCCGAAGCCAGCTGAAGGTAGGCCTGGAGATCCACTGATCATTCCCAAGGTAGGTAGGATAAGCCCAAGGTACCTCTGGAGGACCCCTGGCCAGCTCCAAGGTAGCCGAAGACTCTCCTGGTCCCGGAGCTCGTCCGCTCCTGCCGGAGCCCCCGGCCCGACTGACTGACTGAGCGCGCTCCGCGGGCTTAGGTAAGCAGTGATGCGCAGCGTGCAGCGAAGCGCAACGCTCCCCACCCCAACTAATTTTGGTAGATCTCGATCGCCGTGATAATAATTATTGATAAATGCATTATTTCTAGTTGTATAATATTTATAACAATTCTTTTTGACAACGATGTCGACAAGCATCCCCTTGACTATCAACCACCTGTTTTTTTACTAAAAATTGCTAATAGTACTCGAGATACAGAGTAACTTTTAATACATAAATATACCAAAAAATATTATATCAAGCAAATGTAATTAATAAATTTACTATCTCTGGCTGTTTAATGTTTACAACAATTCCTCTTACCAATTATGTCGACAAGCACTCCCTCGACTATCTGACCATCTAATTTTTTAGTAAAAGTAGGTAATAGAACTCGGGATACATGAATATTACTAAGCATAATTATATCGAGGAAATGTAATTAATGAATTTATTATCTCTGCTTGTTTAACGATTACAACAGTTATATAATTGTTTACCTCGCCACCTAATTTTTTAGTAAAAATGGCTAATAGTATACGAGATACAGAGCAACTTTTATGCATGAACATTTGGAGTATACAAGATATTCAATTCTCACGAATGTGCACGGTTTCATTCGGACAAGACTTATAAAAATTATTAATAACTAATGAACCTCTTCCAGAATCGAACTGAAAACTATACATGAATGTTGCCGAAGGTCCATTCTATATTCTTCGAGAGCTAAATATTCATAAAAATTCTCTGATTATCTATTTATCAACAATTTTTGAGGAGGTAACTTCCATCTTCTATGCTCGCAATGTGTAAGACAAGGAGAGTCCGACTGTGTGTCAAGGACAAACACACAAATCGTTGTGTCACCTGTCTGGAAATCGTAAATAACTAGTTAACTAAGCGTTGGATCTACATAAAACTGCAACAGAAATGTAGCTGATACATCATTCTAGATCCTCCGATCGCAAAACTGCATAAATTAAATCTCTAAAGTTGGAACATTATTTTTTACCGGAGATCTGTTAAATTATATGAATTATATTAGCATAATTGTTTATAACTGTTTAATCAGAAATAAATCGTGACGAAAAATTATATGTGAAAATAGCTGAAGGTCTATTCTATATTTCCTAACTGCAAATATTTGTAAACAATTCCTCACAAGTGCGTTTTTCTGTCGAGTGTGCACATTACTCAGCAGCTCTGTGTGTCTTTTTCTTTCTCTTCGTAAATGTGCATAAGTTCGTCCTTGTCGGATACCAACTTTGTTATCATGTTCGCCAAATTTTTACCAGGGGATTCGAAGTCTTGTAAAAAAGTAGGCGGCACGAGAATACGTGGTGCTACATCTGCAGTGATCCGAGCTGATGGAAGCATTATATATTCGCAACATTTGAATTTAATGTTGCGTATATCGGTTTTGCCGAAAAGATTGGTTTATATTTTTTTTAACGGATAATAGCCGTAGCCAAAAATATGAAAAAAGTTGGAGATAGTGTTGATGGCAATACCTCATTACTAAACTACCGTCCAGGATGGTTGCTCTTGGTCTTCGATATGAAATGTGTATTTTTTCATTTTCTAGAACAAATTTTAGTTTGCAACTAAAAAATTCAAAAAAATTAAAATACTTGTCATAATTAATATTGTATTTAATTTATTATTATAGTTACCTATTAGTTACCTATTTATATAAAACAATTAAATTGTAGGTTCTGATGCAGGCCAAAGATGATGTAGGTTCTGAGATGTACGATACATATTGCATATTGATTCGTTATTAAAACATTATTTTATATTAAAATTGAATAACTGGTGGAAGCTAGTTCTGATTCATGGGTTAGAGGGGCTAAAAAGATGAGTTAGGGTCTGTTCCATGCTAAAGATGATGTAGGAGCTGTTCCAGGCTAAACATAATGCGCACACAAAAGTTTCACGGCCAAACCCCAGGCGTGAGCACTCTCATTCCTCTCTGACCGTGCGTTTAAGTGTTTTATGATGGGCGCGCAGAGAACCTAAAAACTGCAATCCCGAATATAGGAAAAGGACCGGCAAGACATTAGCGCAAGTACGATCACAGGCCCATACCTTAGTCAGGTGGCGAAAAACATGCCGGTCCCAAAACGCAATAAAAACCCTAAACGCGATCCGCTACAATATATATTCGATACATTCATGTTAAAAGATTCATGAAAAAATAATAAAAAACCAAAAAGTTCCGTGATTTCATTAGTATTGGCTTATTGATATACCTGATCAGTATCATGTTAGAATTTCTCGGCTGAGTCGAGCAGTCGAGCTTCTAGGCCCCTCAAGGAGTTAGTCCTCCTACATACTCCGCAGTAGGAGGGGTAATGTCACTGCGCCTAACCTATGCAGCTTTATGGCATTCTTCGCGACAGTACTGTATCTCGAAAAGTAAGGCCAAGCGGCGATAACATGTATAGAGTACCTCAGAATCACGCCCCAGATAACATACTTCAGGCCCATTCGCATCGCTGAGGAGTCGCCTTCTCTAACCCAGACCAAACTAGAAGGTACCTGACAAATAGCTAGTTTAAGGCTTTATCTACGCACAGGACACAACATAATTAGTTCATTGTTTAATCCCCTACTCGCGTTTAGGACGATACAAATCACTTGTTCTCCGGTATACGAAAATCAATGACGTTTGCGTGACCAAGTGGGAGAGCAAAGACTTTACAACACGGCAACCGCGCAATGAGATGCGCGAAACACGATCCTTCATATTTGATGTCAACAACAGATATTTACCAAATATTATTTTCTCGTGTATGAAATTATCGTCGAAGCTGCTAATCATTGCACGAGGTTAATAATCGCAAAGAACGGCGAATCTTCGTAAAAATTTCGCACGATACACCGGTAATTCTGCATCGTGCTAGGAATCGCGGGGACGTGAAACACGAAAATTTACTTTTCCGTCAGTGATATTCGCCCGGCCGTGTTATGTTTTAAACATTTGTCTCTCGGTGAGCCGACATCTTTGTTCCCCTCGGTTCCATTCCAGTAACACCCATTCCCCCGTGAAACTTACGCCGTAACTCATGCATACAAAAAGTGGTTTGCAGAAAAAGGAAAATAAAGGGGGGGGGGGGGACGCTTCATTTCCGGTATTCCTGCATTTACATTTCGCTATTATTTCAACGTCGACGGGATTAATGGCGGTCTGCAAGACCGGGGTAAATAAAACTAGAACAGGATCTCTTTTATTCGATCGTACCACTGTCCAAAATTCTGGTAGAGTTAACCCATGTCGAGTTACTTGTAATTCGCTTGTTTGGTAATTTAATGGCCGAGTTAAATATTTCGTATAAAAATATATTTTAAACTTATATATATTTTTATACATTACTTACCAATTTAGATGTGTTCGTGATTACTTTTCTGGACTCTTTTTTTATTTATCCTCTTATTATTTTAAGTTGCATCAACCTCACAAGGGTCATTAGCAATTGCGAGTTTACAAGTGGTCACTTTTCTTAGATTCGGTTGATTAATGTTGTGTGATTCAAGGTATTTATTAGGTCTTCGCAGGAATCCTTGGAGTCGATGCCACCTATGATGTTTTCTGGGATTTTGTATCTTCTTTTTTCTTGTTGGTATAGATGGCAAGATGTAATAATGTGTTCCATTGAGTTTGTTGTGTTGCATCTATTGCATTTAGGTTTGTCTTGGTTTTTTACTATGTTAGAGTGGGTGAGTTTTGTATGTCCTAATCTCACTCTGTTGATTATTACTTGTTCTTTCCTGTTAAATACGCATTCGGGGTTGTAGTCATAAATGTCGTTCTTATACGGTGAATCTGGGTTTGGCGGGAGTTTTTCCACATGGTGTTTCTCTGGACTCTTTTCTGATCCAGAAATGATTTAATTTGGTTGCTTAGCATACTTCTGCACATCTTCTGTGTATATTTTAACTCTTATACGCTTCTTGGATGAATGTTCGCCCATTTTCTGTTTTAGATGGTAAATACCCTTCATTTCTCTGTAATTGTGTGATAATATGATCTTCTTGTTTGAAATGTAAAATTGCGAAACCCAATTAGTACAATTAAAGAGTAAAGAGAAAATAAGTGAAAATGAATCTCTTGTACTACATACCTGAGGAACATGCAAAACGTATGAAACACAATGTGTCTCACCATCCGTCTAGAATTTGAATAATCTTTTTTATACTGATCCAATCCTGAAAAATAATAAAAACCCAGCTGATCTCTGCCTGAACAATAATATAAAATATTGCACAAAACCGTAACAAGAAAAACGTGCCTTGCACTATTTTTAATGTTGAAACTAGAGAAACCCGTAACACTAAACTTACCGACTATAACAGTTGACTAGATAATATGTGTAGCTTTATAAAAACTGGTCGATTGAATTTATTTAGATGTTCTGCGGTTTTTGTTATAATGATTATTTTAATAAAGCAGCGTGCATAAACATTTCCAGTGGAAGCATCTTGATAACATCAATAATTGTGAAATAAAATATCCGGTTTAGTGTTAAGACGATTGATATGCTTTGCCTTATAAAAATGTCACGATCAAATTTATTTCTATTTCGCCCGATTGTCACTGTAGCACCTACTTACAACTTAAATAATTCCGCGACGAGAAATCTGAAACCAGTGGTGGTATATACAGAATTAAATTGAACGATTCATAAATTAAAGTCGCAAGGATCTGACACAAATTCGCGACAGAATTGAATTGAAAAAGCTGAAATTAGGATGAAAACCATACCGAGAAGGAATGCAAAAGCTCTCGTCACTCGACTAGAGATAGCCCCGGACTCCGAAATAGGAATTACATTCCGAGTGTGCGCTAGTGAACGCGCATAATCGTTCGAGAGAAAAAAAAAACGATTCTGTTGGAACGTGAGTGAAATACTCGGCTCCACTCATTCCCTCTTTCTTTCTCTAATCTCTCTTACACACACGTACACTCTATCTTTCTTTCTCGCAGGTTCTATCTGTCGTCGTGGAAGAATGACAATTTTACCAGTACTGGGGGACGCTCTGTGGATGGTTCAGGATGATCCACAGAACGAAATTGGTCTTAGTCGTCTTGTACACAAGAAGATTTGTGTCTGTGTTTGTGCGAAGGCAACGACACGGTCGGTGTCCCATCCGCCGTTTTCTAGGCCGGGACACCAAACCGGAACCCTTTCTGGTTATCTCTCGGAAAATTGTGGAAAACGCTCGAGGCTTTCCTCTGTGTCCGGTCCAGCTAATCGAGATTGAATACCAATTTCAACCGGGGAAATTATTTGCCTCACACGGCCGGAATTCCGTCTGTTTCGAGATGATTTAATCCCGGACGATCGCGGGATAGTTCTCCGATTCGAACAGAGGATTTCAATTTAAGGCGCGCTACCCGATATATGTACATTATATGCACACAGCGGATCCAAAAAGTAGTATTTGAACATTGAATTTCCGATTCTGGAAAATTTCTGTGATAATTTCGTCAAAAACAGCAGTACAGTAATAAATATGAACTCCTTTTGATGCTTGAAGCTCAATAAATATGAACTCCTTTTGAAGCTTGAAGCTCAATAAATATGAACTCCTTTTGAAGCTCATTTTTTTCTAAGACATTTCTGTATAATGTAGCAGGAGGAAAAATATGTTTTAGTTTTCTAAGACTTTCTAAGACATTTCTGTATAATGTAGCAGGAGGAAAACTAAAACCTACTTTTCCTCAAAAACGCTTTAAATTGAAGTCGCTGTAAAAACATTGGACATTTTTTTCGTGGCTGAATCCACCCCAGACCTGAAGATTGAAGGCTCATCAATACAGCGCCCTCTTAAAAATTGTTGTACGATTTTTTTCACTGTTTTAGAGAACAATAAGGAGTAACAAATTTTGTCGTGTAAAGCTCTCATGGTTTTTACCTTGCACAGGTACAACTTGTACGAACCACTAACAAGTTATAGGATTGTTAAGGGGTTAACACCAAAAAACACGGACCAATCAGAGCGCGTCTACAATGGGTGCATTCCGGCTTGGCCAAGGCTAGCACCAGGTTCAGTTATAGCCACGCTCTGATTGGTCCGTGTTTTTCGTTAATAACTACTTACCAAAGCCGGAGAAAACATTTTCGCAGAGGAAAAAGTTACTTCAAGTGACCTTAGGATTCACCCTTGTCAAGAAAGTGTAAGAGTAAGGAGAGCGGGAACACGTCTCTAGGTCGCTCATCAATCGCACGTCCGGCCGTCTTATGTTTTAGACTATAAGGTTCGGGTGTGGCTCCGCTGGAGACAGTGATGCCAGATCGGTTAAATCGAGGGGAATACAGATTACCACCTCTCTGATGACCAGAGTAATATGTAACACGTTGCGCGGCACATCACGTGATCAGTCTACGGTCTTAGTCGGGGACGTTGGAGTGTGCTCAAGTAGTGGAATGGGATAGTGGAAGGGGAAAAAGAGGAGAGGATAAAACAACCAGTTCTGGTTGTTTCTGGCATCACTGGCTGGAGACAGTGCAAGTCGAGACACCATTGTATCATTGTATAATATATTTTTTTCACTTTTAGCAGCGCGTCGATTAAGTCAAACCCTTTCCCACGTCCTACAAAAGTACAACATTTTTGGGGTAAATATTAATAAAACAGTCTCAAAAAATCGAGAAGGGAAGGCTCCGATCTTCAAACCAATCGTTGAACCATTCACAAACAAATTTTTTAATGGTTTTAGAGACGCATCAAAACCAGAATATCGTTTTAAATGTCGAATAATTCACCGTGTACATATAGATAATATAATATAATATAGTATGGTTTGTGTTCCTGGCGAACGTTCGCGTAATATTTCCAGGGTAATTATCAGGCTGCCCGTCGTTATTGTGTGTACTAGCGTGTACTATTCACACGTTTGACGCGACGTTAAATTCTAATGAATCGCGCGCAGACCGTTCGTAATGCGAGTTTACTGCGCCGGTCAGAGTGTAAAACGTGTCCTGCCCGTGATTATTCGCGCTAACATTAATCGAAGGTAATTTGCAAGATTATTAGCTTTGAGACTCGGGTTTATCGTTGCTATGAGAGTACACCTTGAAAATATGGCGACTTTGTGCTGGTTGCAAAATTATTCCCACGGGAACGAATACAATATAATTCAAACGTTTCGAAAATTAATAGATGCATTAATGTGGCAGATAATTGACGCAAGTGAGTAATAAGTTGATAGAATTTTACTAATTGCGAATTTGTTTAGCGAAAACGGTTCGATTTTTACAGACTACTTTGTTCAGTTTATGATAATCCCTAGCTTATGGTAAGACTGCGGATTCTATGCAATGATGATAAAAACAAGTTGGTAAAATCGGATACAGTTGAAAAATTGAAAGTACTTAACATTAGGTTTACGGGGTACTATAAGTGACAATTTTGCATTAGTTTATAAAAATAATAGAAGTGTATTTATTTTGATTTCTAGCGATTTTTATTATAATAATATGCCCAATAAAATATATTTATTGAATAATTCTTCACAAATGCATCTTCACAATTCCGTCATTTTGACGAGTCCCGTAAATCTATAACAAAGTCATAGCAAAGTCAATATATTATATTCAACTTATTAACACGCCAAGCGCCATGCCAGAATGTGCCGAAGTTCCAAGAAATCGGCCGGGACTATCCGCGTCTCTTTCTTTTCCATACCCTCTTTCTTTACGTCCGGAACTTTCATCGTTCATTACACAAGTAAATATTATCAGAATTACATTACATTTGGTATCATATTCATTAGAAAGATTCCACGAATATGCTGGCGAAAGTTCCATAAAAAAATAATGAAAAATAAACAAGTTTTGTTATTAGATTGGTAGGAGTCATTTGGTCTCTCACCGACATATCCGATCCGTATTATGTTACACTCCGCGGAGACCGAATCCTCTTGCCCTCTCACGGGGTATACCCTGTAAGAGTGGGGATAATTCTGGGACACTTACGAGCCAGATATTTGGGACAATTACCGATAATTCTCTGTACTTATTTTTCTTATAAATGCATAACATCCACAGTCCAGTGATTACTATCGATGAATGAGCCTTTTAGTGCAATAGTGGTTTAAGTCAACATCTGACTGTTTAGTTCAACACCATATCTCAAGGGTTTAATCGCCGCTAAATAAATTATTGTCACATAATTTTACCGTGGCTTGTGTAAGGAAAATGCGACATACTTCGATATTGTTGTGCGTTATAGAACTTTTACTAAATTTCTCGTTATCTGATAATCGACTGTTTTGACTTGCACTATTTTTGCATTAAGCAACTCGGATATAAGAAAGTTAGCAAGTATGTAAATGTGGCGAAAAATTACCGAAACAAATAAAATTTCGTTGCGGATTTGTGTACACGGTTTGTGGATTGCGGATTGTCCTTATAATATACAAATCGTGGTGATAAATTTGTTGGGCAGTCGAACGAAAATAGTGGGTCAAATTTAATAATGCAACATCCAGAGCTACGCGTGAATACGGGGATGACCGAGTACTCGGTTATATATAATTTCGATACAAAACGACCACTCGGATTACGGGCTCGTCACCCCCCCCCCCATTAACTCTGTCCCCTGTGCAAACTGATTTTATGTTGAATCGCTGAACAACGAAATGGAACACGAGCCTGGATGTTGACATTCTGTTATAAAACAAGGGAACAAAGTTTCAGGGGCGTTTCGGGACATCGCTAGCCTGTGTATCGTATAATAATGTTCATGATCGAGTTTCACTATTTGGAAAGAGAACGATTTAATGTTCAGGCGATGCTTATAACTTTATTCGATTCTGTCCGAAATTAATCCTCCTTCTCGATAGCAATTATCGTATTCTATTGAAACGTTTCCACGAAGTTCTGAAAAAGTCCAATTATTTGATAGCACACTCTTCATTTTCAGTTCTGTAGGTTCTGTAGAAATTCCTTTGATATTATTTTACATCACTCTATTTTAACTTTGTAAAATCGTTTCAAACGATTGAAATTCATGAAAGAGTAAATTGAAAATTTTAATCGAATTTCGTTCGTTTCATACAGTTTTGAACTTGTTGGAGTTGTTGATGCAACCTGTTAAAAATACTGTGCGCCAGAAACTGTAATATTTTATAACACAGTATGAAACATTTTCGTAACGGCGTAGCTTTCACCGAGCATATGGAGATATACTAAACATTAAAAATAATTTTTCACGTGTATTACTACCTCTTCTGAAATGTGTATTATTCTTATGGTACACGAGTCGTCAAATTAAAGTTTGTAACCCGTTCTCTATGCCGGAAACACTGCCAGAGGGGATTCCAAAATTAAAGCTAGTAGATCAAAGAGGTTATATTAAAACTGTAATTTCACCGATAAATATTTACCGTTTTCAGTTTGGATCTAGAACAACTTTAAAAAATATAAAGCGTAATCGACAACGATCTAGTTAAGTTTAGTTAATTCTAATTTTTATTTCATTTCTGTATATGTATACTTTTAAAATAGAACTCAGATGTACATGTGGGATTAGGACACCCCCCAGACCACAAATACCGTAGGAAATTAGGAAGAAGGCGGGAGGGTTCCGTGGGTGAGCGCGTTAGTCGATCGGCTACCACCGCGAGGGCCCGGGTTCGATTCCCGGCGCGGTGCCCCTTCCTTTTTCCTGAGATCCTACATACATTGTTGAACAAACTTGTTATTGATCAATATCGTTGTCGATTAAGACTTTTAGGGATCAAGTCCGGTGACGAGTAATTATTATTGTCGATGAAACCAGTGTCAGCGATTTTAATCGAACCCGGGTAAAAAAATATCGTTTGAAATTTCTCAGCGAACGTTTAAATTTTAAATGCCGAACAAAAAAATTCTAAATCTATCCCAGGCCTGACCCACACCATTGTTTACCAAAATCGTTGTCAATCAATACCGTTGTTGATTAAAACCTTTGTCGTATGAAGTATGTTGCCAGTGAATTGTTGTCGCTAGAGCCTATATCACCGATTTCAATCTAACCCGGGTAAAACATACCGTTTGCAAATTCTCGGCAAACGTTTGAAGAGGGCTGACTTATGCAAACTCTGAAAAATTGATAATTTTTTTAAACATGATGGTACATCTTACGTCAAAATTTTTTTTGTAATTGATTTGGCTACTCTTTCGTCATACAAAATGATTTTTTATACAGTTCAAATAACTCGTTTCTTGAGTCTATCTCGTTCACAGTAAAGTCATGTTGAAAGATTGCATCTTCCTGGCTTAGATGACTCGAAATTTCAGATTGGAGTAAATGAAAGAAATCAAGATGATTTTTAATCAGTATAGTTGTCGCTATAGCCACTATCAAAGGAAATTTTGTACATAATTACCGAAATAATATACCTTGAGGATTGGCAAGATGACGAATACTTAAAGTGTGTATTTCGAAGTTTCATACATTTTTCGGTAATTTTTCAATAAGAGGAAAGCGTGGTAAATTCAGTGTATAAATATAATTTTGGTACCGGCGATAGCGAGTAGTATGTGGAATAGTTTGTTAAAATTTCAGAGCAATCGGCCGTGTAGTTTTTGAGATTTTATCTACGTCAGCAGAAAAACGCATTCAATGTTTTGTCGCGACACCTCTACTCGCTCTCCTGGAATCGTTATAACTTTATTATTTCCATGAATTTGAGCACAATATTTTGATAATGGTTTTTTGAAGTTCTGTACTTTTTAAACATGCAAATAAAGAAATCAAGTTTTCGACCCGTTTATGTGAGACAGCCCCCTTAACACTTCGTCCACTGGAAGCCTATTAATAGACTTTGCAATAATTGTACTGTACCGAAAGGAGACTTAAAAAGGTTCTTTTACATAATAATTTCAAACGAAATTTTTATATTAGGTTACTGGGGATGATTTGTTGGAATACCATTGCAATTCCTATTTCTGTTGACGGATCTATTAAAAATTCCTTAGCCATGGACCGCAGACTTTCGAAATTATGAAATAGTCGTCGGTAGATGATGCATCAATACAGAATAGGAAAATTCTACAACTAACCCATAACATTGTCGACTAAAATCGCTGTCGGACCAGACCGTTATCGATGGAAACCTTCGTCGATCGAGTCTGGCGTCGCTGAATTGTTGTCGCTAAAGGGCAACCGATTTCAATCTAACCCAGCTAAAAGATATCGTTTGCAATTTTTGGGTGAACGTTTTAATCCAGAGCCGTCCGAAATTCGTTCGAGGTCGGGCCAGGGAATATGTGACTACGAATAATTCGTCGAACACGAGAGGGAAACAGGAAAATTCACGTTGGAAAACTGTGAGTAGGGTGGTGGCCCGGAATATTTTTGTTAATAACGGGATGACCGTATCTCGGATATGGAAACCGACGCTAATGCATTCCAATTTACTGTGTGAATACTGCATGGAACTCGGTAATTCCGCAAACGCGGGGGAGTTAATCACAAGTGAACACGTATTAGCGCTAACGTGTTTTAAGTAAAATCTTGAGCTCATACCGAGGCGGTTCCGAGCCTTCGATGGTTTTATTACAGTGTCTTGTGTCAACATTTATATTTCGAAATATTCACCATCAGTTTGTGGTACTTTTCCCCATCTAGGTGCTGGATTGTAGATACTTTCCCAAAAAAAGGACAGCGGAAAATTAGTATTAGTAGAAAATATAATTTAAGCTAAAGTTAGGGCCGATTGGATAAAATGGCACCGCATTTATTTGCACACCTAATACTTGAGAATAAACAGAACCGTCGTCGAGCGGTGACGGATGAACGCTCTGGGTCACCCAGCCATTGGTCGGAAGAGGGATGTTCGCGAGAGTGATGAGTAGACTGCGTATTATTATGCAAAATAAAACTTGTTTGCATCGTTTTCATGACTACTGGAGCTGCTGGAGCCAAACAGAAACTTCATTCTTCTCTTAACCCCTTGCACTACGATTTATTTTATGGTTGTACTGACTCGAACTTCTTTGGCGTTCACATTTTCTTAAAAGAAAATTAAGATGAAGGAAGTTTATATTCATTGTATATCTATGAAGTCTTATTGGTATATGTATTTGCGTTTATAAATTAATATACTGCTCCAAGGTCTGTACTTCTAATATTAGATCGTTGTATACGAAATGTCCGATTTTTAACAGTAACGTTAAACAAACATAATCTTCTTCGTAATAAACTTATGGATCAAAATCAGCATCATTCTAATCAACGTATTCTGTGAATGAATTACAAGATTCGTGATTGTATTAAAGAAGAAATCGGATTTTTTGTCGTTCACATTCATCATTTACAAGATTCTTATCTTCATTTAGTAGTTTTCTTTACCGTCGATGAATAGAGCATTGATTATTCGATAAATTTTAAACCACTCGTCACATGATGCTATCGTTGAATGTTATTTTTTCACTCATATAAAATGAATACTCGACAATCACATTGATTAACATTGAAATAAACTTCATTTAATGGTAAAATTGTACATCTAAATAATAATTGAAGATAAGACCTCAAGATTAGCTCTGTACCTTAAAATGATGTATAATAACCCCATACATCAGGGATGGGCAATTTTGCCTCAATTGAGGCAAAACCGTCCACGCCGTAGCGCCCTCGGTCCGCTTCCAGCAAGCGCGGTACATTGGGGCAACGAAGACATGAGACATCAGCTTACGCAACGAACGTGCGCGCTGCATGAAAGAGAAGTTAGTGGGAGAAGCAGGCGTTTGAGGGGCTCCACCCCTGCCCATGCCTGCCATACATTGTAATAGTATTTCTTGATCAAAACGCTACATAACATTTACATTCTAGAATCGGACATTTCATATGCAACAACCTAATATATTAGATGCGTAAGCTAGATTGTTGTGTTCAGTGTACTTGGCTGTGACTTTGAATCCTTGAACGGATTCAATGTTTTCGTGTCCCTGTACCGACTTGTGTGCGGTATGTATATATATATATATATATATATATGTATGTATATATATATATATATATATATATATATTTATATATATATTTCGTGGGCTAATGAGAACTTTATCTTTCTTAATTTAATTCAATTACATATATATATATATATATATATATATATATATATATATATATACATACATACTTGTCCCGAACGATAGAAAGATAAAGTTCTCATTAGCCCACGAAAAACGACCATAACACACGTGTGCCCCCGTAGCCTTTGGCCGAGTCACAGTTCTCGGTTCCGTGAAGAATTCCGCAGGCGCGAACCTCCTCGAGGAATGTCGTGAATACAACGACAACTTGTTCCCAAGACCAGCCGTCCTCCTCCCCTAATGACCGCCATTCACTACAGCACCCTTTTCTCCAACTTTTTCATCGAATCAGCTGTCCCGAAAGCGCATGGCGCTGCGGCCCGAATGTTATTCGAGTCTCGGAATCATTGGAAGTCTCGATGGTTTTCTAGTGCTTCCCGGAGGACCCTCGAGCTTCTACTCGCTTCCCGGGCCGCGGACACGAAACATGCGAATTTTATATCCACTTTTTCCAACCCCATTCCTTCACGAACTGAATCATTCATCCTGGAATTGGATACGCTGAGTTCTTTCATTTGTTCGACCCTGGCCGGCGAACCGTGGGTCACATGGGACCCGCAGTTTTTTACTTTATAAAGAGAGCACCTTTTGCGACGCTGCTCCAACAAATCGACACTCTTGAAGCTTTTACACGGAAAAGATAAGTAACAGAGAGTCGCTCCTGAATTTTTTGGCTCGTGTCCTTCTTAGAAGATAATTACTTTTTTTCAACCTTAAATGATTGACCTACAATTTTTTGGAAAAATGTATATGTAAATGTATACAAAGATGTATGAAATAGTGCTTGCGAGGTTATGAGCTTACGTCATAAACTAAGAGGTTAACAAAGCGAGTACACCGTACTGAAGAGATTAAGGGATATTCTCGTTCTGAATGACATTTTTTACCAGTATTTAGGAAATTTTTTTCAAAAGAACTGTTAAACTCTTTGCATTAGCATTTTGCACACACATAGGGGATACTTGATGTAGATAAATTATTTTTTTAACCAAATAAAAATTACACGAGTTACATATTTTTGGTAAATGTTCACTTCCGGGGACACAGCGCCGATTTTAATGGGCTTGAAACATGTTGCCATCACATTATTTTGTGAATATTTAACTCAGAAATTTGTTCATGTCCTCTCAAAAGAGACTTTTTAAGGACTGAACTATATATAAAAAATCTCTCGAAAATGTTCTTTTAAATAATGACCAGAAGAAGTTGTTACACTATGTTCATTCATATACTCCGCTGGATTATGAACAAAATCGCTGTCTCTGTTACACTGTTCATTAACAAATTTCAAACTATTGATCATCGGTTCCAAAACGAATATCACAATTTTTCTGTTAGACAAAATGTCAAGATTCTGAATGCAATTTGATGCAAACTAAAGATCCAAACGACATGCATAACTTTACATATTCAGAAAAAACTTTATTTGTCCGGTATTTGGAGACCAAACTCTATTCATTTGGAATGAGTGGAATCATTCAAATTAACAGAAGAGGCAACGGTTTTACGCTGATTAGAATTCTAACAAGAATTCGTCAGTATTTTTCTTGATATTTATCGAATGTTTTCGGTATCGAATTCCTCCGAGTCTTTTTACCCGTTCTTCGTCACGCCTGTGCGGGCGATGCATTTTTTTGTCCATAAAATTTCCAGTTACGGGAAGCGCGAGATGAAAGAGCTACAAAATGCGAGGATCGTGAGTAGCGGCCGCATAGAAACGATTCGTATAAAAATTCGAAAAAGGATCGGTCTGCGGATGATTGAACAAAAACACATGTCATGTTTAACCATCCGCTCTTGAACCCTGAGCCTCCCCTGTCACTCCTTCTCCAATCAACGCGACTTTCCTTTTTTTTATTTTTGGTAACAGTTTTACGCACGCCAACATTCGACCGATCGCAAATTCAAAACTCACACGAGCCCCACGCTGCTCTTTTCTCTTTTCCATGCTACGTCGAACCCTATCCGATGTATTTCCCTTTTTCGAGTGGACTTTTTCCGTTCGATGGTGGCGACTCGCCATCGCAAATTTATGGCGGCCGTTATCAAGGTCAGACCGATGGAACGAAAATCATTAATCGGTGATGCACGACAACCGATAGAATCGAACGTGCAGAAGCAGCGAATCATTTACCATGCCCAACCGGTTTTCACTGACCTTTGAACGAAACGAGGGACAGTATAGTTTAAACTTGACCTGTCGTCCCGCTTTCGAGCTTGATAAAAATGCTGGAAGATGGAACAGTAAAATGGTGAGCTTATTATTACACACAGTATCTGTTATTAAAAATAAATAACGAATTTGGAGCAAAACAGCGAACTTATACCAAATTACTATACAGGATCGCCCAATAACTTTGACCACATTGAATATGTCACTTATTTGGAATAATATGAAAAGACTAAATAGGGTGGAAATTATAAACCGTTAAAGACGAATATCTCCAAAAATATTGATTATACGCAAAAATGTTGGCAGATGGAAATCGTTCAGTACCGAGGGGAACATCGTGTGGTGGAACTTTTATTTTTCCCGGTGGGCACTCCAAGGTGAGGTGAAGGTCAACTTTCTTATCTCAAATGGAATGATATGTTTTTTTATCCACCATCAAATAGTGCGTTTTAAGATGAGTTCAATTACCTATAACTCAAGGTCATTCAAGATCAAACTTGCAGGGAAATGCAGAAAATTTGTGATCGTTTTATTTGTACTTCACTTTTATGTGTGTTCAAAATGATTAGCTTAGCTCTTACTTCAATGCACTTAACAATTTTTTTTTTTAAATTATTCTCTAACTTTGCTCAAAATTTTAATAATTATCTTAGCACATAAGCTTCGCATATTCTGACTTTCTTGTTTTCACGCGTCGTAGGCTTAATGGACATTAAGCAGTTTTTGAGCACAGAACCTGAACGGAGAAAACGCTGTTCTAGTCTTTTAAATGCCATATGCGATTTTGATGGTCGATCTGGGTAGCGTTGTGCATACAAATTAGCAGCCGTTCTGTAATTTTTCCTGCATTCTTATCTGTGTTCATAAAGAAAATTTGTGCACACTCCAAGGTGAGGTGAAGGTCAATTTCCTTTTTTTAAATGGAATGATATGTATTTATATCTACCATCAAATAGTACGCTTTAAGATGAGTTCAATCACCTATGACTCAAGGTCATTCAAGGTCAATCTTGCAGGGAAATGCAGAAAAGGTGTGATCGTTTTATTTGTATTTCAGTTTAGTATGCGTTCAAAATAATTACTAGTAATGAAAGTAAACTGACTATCTTGCAAAAGAGCACAGTAATATATAAATACGTTTGTTTTCATTTCATTGATAATGACTTTGATGGTGTCCTTAGTAATACTGATATTAAACACATGTTATTGTTTTGCTGTGAAAGTTCGAAGGCACGAACTAAAGCACAAATAAAACGATCACACCTTTTCTGCACTTTCCTGCAAGTTTGACCTTGAATGACCTTGAGTCATAGGTAATTGAACTGATCTTAAAACGCACTATTTGATGGTGGATACAAAAACATATCATTCTATTTAAAAAAAGAAAGTTGACCTTCACCTCACCTTGTGCAATATTTTGTCACGAACATTACCAGTTTACTATAGGAAATGTGGAAATGGGTACCCGGTTGGCTACATAAGGATTAATGTAAATTCGTCAATTTATACAATTGGCTCTAATAATTTGATCGCTCACTGTCGAATTTAAAGCTTGGCTCGAAGAAAAAAATGTAAACGATAGCATTGGCAGAAGTGTATGTTAAGATTTACGATCGCTGTTAACTCTTCGACGGCGGTGGTTGGGTCTTTTTCGACCGAGTGTATAAAAGTCATCGTTTGATTACTCAGTTTCTCACGATTAAATTAAATGAACAATTGTTACGTTAGAAACAAAAGGAAGGATAGCGTATTTACAAGAGAAACATCATCCACTATACAATTGTAAGAATGGTTCGCCGTCCGATGGTCAACGTTGATTTCGAGTTGAATGAACGATATTACTGAAAGAGGAGGCAAAGGTCTGGAATAATTGTACAGGGAAAAAAACAAAGGCGGAGGACGAAAAAGTAAAAATAAGAAAAAATTGGTACGTTTCATTCACGGTAATTGGACGCTGTTGCTCGTAACTGTGCGCGGACCTCGATGCAAATGCGACCATTGTCAAAATTAAAGCAAATCCTTTTCCTTCCGGCAGCCGTTGAATCTGGGAGCAAATGCAATCTTGCGATTTTCTCAAAGTTCCGCTTAAAATAAACATCGATTGGTTCGCTTACTGTTAGAGCTTAACGAAGCTTAGGGTGTCATGGCTTTCCCTCGATTGTTCCGTCGGAATACGGAGTTTTATTAAGTAAACACAGAATTCGTAACAATAAAAAGCGAGAAAGGGCGGTCGTATATTTAATCACTGGCGGCTTCGTCTGGACACTCTTCGAATAATTAACGAATACTTGGAAATCCTCAAAAAACAGCTTTGAAAAGCATGTCAATAAATGTCACAATTACGACCAAATTTCTTTTCGACTTTGTGCTACAAATGTATATATAAATGAAAGACAAGAATCGACATAATTTTGTAGTTTTAATTCGGGGACAATTTCTGCAAATTCGAAAGTCTATAATACACATAATGTACATTAATAATCTTCGACAGTGAATAAAAAAGAAAATTACATAGAATTCTATTTCCTGCGCTAGAATTTTATTCTGCTCATAGTTACACTATTTTAATAGTAATTTTTTAGCAACCAGTGTAAACCATTAGCACTGGCAAAATATATTCGATGAATTATTTATTAATTGAACGAATTATGTAAGCATATGTTAATACGAAGACTGGTACTGTATATACAATATTAAGCAAATATATGTAGTAACAGAGTTAATGATATTTTATAAAAATATTAATTGAGTACTAATAAGTAATAATGCACTATGTGAAAATTGTAATTGAAATTTGGTAGTGTGGCGGAACAGTAGAACATATTTTAATATTTCTAACAATGAAGATAACGATAGCGATTGCCACAAAATAATTCCGATTGCGTAGGAATGATTTATCCCTTCCTTAAACAGTGTCTAATTCGCTAATTCTTCACATTACTACACAGCTCACATATTAATATTTTCGTTATATGTAATTAATAGATTTTGGGTTTTTATGCAAAATAAAAATGGTTTCGATTAATTGTTTGAATTAACTGTAAGATACAGAAGCCAAATAGACATTTATCCCATTTTTTAATAATATTAATGAATTAGAAATAATATAACAATATTTTTTAATGCTTCAAATATTTCCACTGTATTGTATTTGACCTACTCATTTTTATCAAAAGTGTATAACATCCATAACCCAGCAATCAATTCTATCATTTCATTCGCCTGTATCGTTAATGTAAATACGTTCTACATCTAAAATATAAATAATTACAATGGTATGCATTTAATATATTTGACAGGAATAGTATTAAGTTCAAACAAGTGGATTCGAGAATACGTAAAAGAGGTTTGATATTAAAAGAATTTGATTGGATCTAGCTACAGTTGCCATGGAATCTTCAGATGTGTACTAAAGTTGAGCGCTAAACTTTGAAAAATCTTTTACGGCTTACTGGCTACAAATTGCGTTCCTAAAAATTCTTCAACTATCTACAGAAAAGATACTGAGAAGAGGAATCATAAGTAATTCTTACCGAGAGTCCGAACTAGCCCAACTGATTCTACCGTGTAACAATTTCCACAAGATGCTCGACAACAACTTCTCCGCGAAGAATGTACAAAAGCTTGAATTTCCAGAGTACAGGAAATTATCTAAAAACTCGAGAACAGGGTCAAACAGCTCGCACACACGTCCGAACTTTTTTCATTACTTTCCTGTTGACACCTCGTGCGTCATTCGGAGCTATTCGGTTGATCCGCGCTATGAAACGTCCTGTAGACGCGCGGAAGAATTTCATTTGCCATTATCGATCCGCGTTTTGACCAAGAGTCGTCTCTGCATCTAGCACTCCGGTCGTTACAGAACGGTCTGTATAGAAAATTACCCGTGGCATTCCATAAATACCGCGCCGGTGTGTATTCGACTAGGAGGAAGTTTGCTGGGTCGGAAACTAGGGGGAAGTCGAGCCAGCCAGGGGGGAGGCTGCGGAATTCATGTTCAAATGCAACGTCCTCATTAACGCATTCATCCGGTGATACCGGCATCGTCATCGGGACCGTGATTACTATCGCGCTTCATTTTCACCGATGACTTTTCGATGCGCATCCTCCTTCAACCCTTTACGAGAATGCTAGCCTCGTCGCATAGTGGTCCAGACGCGCCAAATGTTCGAACAGCATTCAGAAATTGATCTGCTAGCTACTTTCCAACCTTCTATGCAGTTTAACAACCGGATGCGCTTCCCGTTCGGTCCTTTGAAAATGTTTCACCCCTTATTGTCAGTTCCTTTTATCTTGCTACGGTTTTATAGAAGGTATTAAAAATACAATTCAATGTTTATATGGTTATGTCGGCAATCGATATTAATTTGGAAATTATGTCAATAAATCGTTATGAAGATCCGTTTTGTTCACATCGAGAAACAAGGAAGCAAGTCAAGTAAATGTAGGCCAGAAGACGGAAAGAAATGTAGAAACGCAAAACGAATGCATATATTTAAATAAAATTTCAATAATATTAAAGAAAGTGTAGAAGGTGTTTTTAAATAATTCTTCATCGAATGGTACATAGGACACGCTATACCGAGTAAGAAACGTATCCGTGAAAATCACCGACACAGATTTCACCGACAATATTTCACCGATAACGACTTCGTCCGACAACGACTTTGACCGACAACGACTTTAGTCGACGGCAGTATTATCCAGTAGTAACATCGTACGACAACAACAACAACAACAACAACAACGTTAGTTGACTAACTCTAACTTTATACAGGTTGGTCCATTTAAGTAATGCCACCTAAATATCTCTTCAGCTTATTGTGATGCAAATAATATCTTTTACGTAATGTGCATGGTGTCAAATGGCAAATATCTGGCAAGAATATTTTTTTCCCCGAGGTCATTTTTTTCGGAGGTATCATGGTCATCGGTGTTTTTCGACACATAACTACATTTTTTTTATTATTGCATCGTGTAGTTGATCGGAAAATACATTCAGATATGTATAATAACATGACCTTGAAATGACCTTGGGCATCAAGAAAGATAAATCAAATACGCATGGACGAAAAATAAAATTTGTATTGCTTTAAATTTCATGTGAAATGGTTAGGTTGCTATTACATATGTTGCTTTATGAATGTTGAAGGTAATCAACTTTGGCGTCCGAAAACGACGACGTCTCTGAGACGTTACTTTAGGGCCAAGGGGTTAAGACAGTGTGAAGGATGATAAAATATGGATCTTTAAGAACGCATGCTGCCGAGTTTTCGCACAAGTCGATGAAGCAGTAGGGGTTGGAAATTTCTGTTAATGTCGAGTATCGTTCGTTGTGTGAAACTTCGGCAGACGGCCCTTCGCGTTTCCGGTCACGTTTCGCGGCGTTTATCGTCGCACTGATTCACTCTATTCCGTCTTCCCCGATTCTTCTCCGTATTTTTGTTGCTCCGGGGCTCGCTTCATCGTTTATCGATATTCGCCTCTTTCTCCAATTTTCGAAAAAAGAAGGAGAACCGTCCACACCCCTCCCCCCATTATACTAGAGCACGTTCACACCTTTCGGTGATGTACAGGGTACAATATTTTTACCAAGTTTTTGCTCGACGTCGTCATTTCCACGCATGATCTTTTAGTTATTTAGGGTTAGAAGTCGCAGACAGATATAAGACGGTATAATGAAATAGCCTAACATGAGACCCATTTTTCAAAAATCATAATACTCTATTAAGAACACATTTATTAAAAATTAGTACGTGTTTTAAAGGTTCACTATGTATTCCTTTGAAACATATTGGAAACAAAGTAAAAATGATTCGGTTCCTTAACAATAAAATAAACGCGAAAGTGGTAACAAAATACGGATTTAACAAATGGTATCGTAATATGAGACTCAGTATGTTTGTTCACTTTTTCTGTCTTATCTCACATATTGGGCATATAAATCTACTTCTTCAGCCGCCAAATGACAACTTTAAAAATTTTAAATAAATATGTATCGAGACTGCACAGATGTATTAAAGGGAAATAATTCAGATCTTAATGAAACTAATGAAAACTTTATTAAGAATGGTAGTTGGTCAGAATCGTCTTAAATATTTAAAACGTGAAATTCCGGGTATTCTACGGTTGCAAAAATAAATAAATAAAATAAATAAAGTAAATATATTATTTGATCGGCTATTCTTGTATCATGTGGTACCGTGCTGTATAATGTAAATATAAATATTATCATTTGTTGATGCGGGTGGTTTACCAGAAAAATACGAATAGAGAAAAATACACCCGAATCTGTTTCATAAGAAATACTCTACTAGTTCACAAATTCGATTAACAAAATACTCACTAATCATGTTAACAAACAGTGTTTCTCCTAAGAAAAATGCTTTTTTGAGCCGACTCGAGTTTGACCTTTTGTGTCAAAGGTGCGATATATTATACAGGGTGGTCCACGCAACGTGTTCACCCTCAATAAGGTCCAAAGTATGTATTGTATTAAAATACTTTTTCTAGTAAAGTTGTATGAATTCAAGGGATGCATTATGTAATTCATATACTTGTTTTGTAAGTGGAGCCGTTTCGGAAATTTGAAGATCAACTTCGTTTTCTTAAATGGAATGTTATTTTTTTTATGTCAAAATATCGAAGAGCGTAAAATTTTTAGTAAAAACATACTGACCTTCGTTAGCCGTAAAGCTAATAATTAACGAATAACTTCAATATGTTTCTTGAAAAGGGTCTGTGCATGATATCAAGTAAGGGTTTCAATACCAGCAAAGATTTTCGTAAGATGGCCGAGTTCACGTGACAATGTTTATCAACATCAATACAAATTATTCGTTAACTAATAGGTTCACAGCAAATATAGCTCCGTACTTTTTTACTCAAAATTTAACACTCTTCGATATTTCGGCATATAAAATATAGCATTCCATTAAAAAAACGAAGTTGACCTTCAAATCTCCGAAACACCTCCACTAAAAAACCAAAGATATATGAATTACATAATGTATCTCTACAAACCATACAACTTTTCCAGAAAAAGTTTTTTCATACAATGCATACTTTGGCAGTTATTGAGGATGAACAAGTTGCGTGGACCCCCATTTATCGGGAAATACCACTCTTTAATTTCGTCATGCGAACCAAAAAGCAATTTCGTAACCTCGGGAAACAGGAATCTACCTCGAAGCATGTGCGAAAAGCCAGCATAATCGTGGCGGTGAGCAGTGTAGCCGAGCCACGATTCTGGGCTAATTTAGTCTGTTTAGAATCGAAACTTCGTGGCTCATTAAACTTGCCGCAGCATTCTTTGTCTTCGCCGTCTGGTCCCTTTTTTTCACCGGCTAACTTTCGTGACGATAAAAACGTAACGAAGAAGGGTAGATAAAACAACGGTCGCGGCGAAACTTCGTTGCACGGGCTGGGAAACACGCAGCCACGGAAACGAGCCAAAGCAAAGCGAATGGATTAAGCAAACTAATTTATAGAAAAAAAGGGGGAAGCGTTGAGGGGAATAGAGAGAATCATGGAGCAAGAGAGAGAGAGAGAGAGAGAGAGAGAGAGAGAGAGAGAGAGAGAGAGAGAGGGAGGGAGGGAGAGCGATTAACGTGGCAAGGAGAGTGTTGGAGAATCTGCAGAGCAGATGGGCGTCCATTGCGCACAGTAGGCCATTTCTATAAAATAGCTGCAATTAAACCAAAATTTTCATGTCATGAAATAGATTCAAATTAGGTCTCTTCGTAAGCTAATAGGGGAGGCAGAAGCACATTTAGACATGGAGTAGATCTGCACATTTAAAATAACTCTTATATCAGTTATAGAGTCCTTGCGCCAGTAATAAATAAATTGCAGATCTGTATGCAAAAACTTTGTAATCTCGTTGTGAGGCACAGAAATTAGGCAAAAGTGAATTTTGTCTTTTAAGCATTTTAATATGTTGAAAACTGTGTAATACTTAGACTCCTCTAATGTCTTCACAATTTTTGTATTTCATCTGTTCAGTGTTGTTATAAATGCACAAAATCTGAAAGCTAGTACTACATAAATGAATCTCGATTGGGCAGTACGATTTGTTTCTTATGTAAGAAAACAATCAAGAGGTTTGAGATATTCCTGAAACAAGTAGCTTAATTGAAATTATTAAAAGTTCGGACATACTCTAAGAAGAGACGATCCCGAAGTGACATCATCCGATTTTAACACTAAACCTACCAAGCATTAAAAGTATCTGGTAAATCTTGTCTTATAAAAATGGCAACACTATAATTATTGAGATTGTCCGCAATTTTCAATATAATAGATTCTTAGACAAGGAAATTTATATTACTATTTTCCACAAATGAATTTTTATAATTTGAATAATTCGAACATATAAAATCGGTCATTTGACTGTGGTTGGTTTAGTGTTAATGAAACTCTAGGAGGACTTAGTTCTTACAAAAGTATCAGACACCCATTTCTTTTAGCAGCCATCGTTCATATTCAAGGGGTGAAAACAACCCTCAAAGTTTGGGGACCGAACCATATTTGGTCGAATATCTCGGGAACTATTAGAGCTAGCGGGATGGATAAAACGGCAATGTTGTGTATATTTTAATAATGAATATATCCGCACACTCCGATTTTAGAAATATTAATTTGTTTAAAAAGTAAATTAAAAATTGACACTTTTGTTAATCGTTGCATCCAAATGTTAATCCATTTTCTTGAATATTTGTGTGTGAGAAGTACATATCCAAATACAAAATAGAATTTTGATTTTCGCACTGAGAAAAAGTTATAATTTAAATATTTCAGTATTTTCCGCAAGAGTTCTAATAATGAATCAGACAGAAGATTTCTACGATATTTTGAACAATTATATCTTGATGGAAGACGACATTTCATTTCGAATGATTAAAAATTATTACCGCGGATGTAACAACATTGGTTGCCGTCAGCATCCGCTGCAAACAGCGAACAATTTCTATTGTCATGGCGAGATCAGAAGGGAAACTGTGTTTGTCTGTTTAATTAATCAGCGACGTGACCGTTGACATTAATATAAACTCGGACCTTTGACGTTTGCACTCGCGTCTGTCGATGTCTTTATCGACTACGTAAGTTTTTTTGCATTCGACGGGACAACTGCACAAAGACTGCACAAAGACTTCCCTTCCGTCTTCGAGGGACGAGAAGGAAAACATTTGAAACAAAAAAAAATGAAAAGAAGAAGAAGAGGAAGAGATATAGCAAAGAAAATGGATGGCACGAGGGAATGGAAACAAGTGGGCGTGGAGGACCGGGGACACTGGAAATGAGAAGAAAAAAAGCGGAAGAAGGGACGAAGGCGAAGGAGGAACACGACGGGGAACTTGCATTCGATTCTCCGGTATAATTGACCGGTTCGATTCGCGCCGCTATTCAAACGTCACCAGGGAAAATGTCGCTTTATTTCGAATTAATAGGAATTCCGTCTTCCCTTTAGTCTGCTCTTGCTCTTCCTCCCTATTCTCTCTCTCTCTCTCTCTCTCTCCCTCCTTCTCGTTTTCTCTAGCTGACTCGCATTCTTACACGGGACTAACCCATTTTTCCGAGACTCGTGGAGACACGGGTCCGAATGAGTTTCGTTACGGAGGAAAAAAGGAGGCCGAGGAGAATGGTAAAAAAGAATGGAAAAGGGCCACGATTGCGGAGACCAGGAAGCACGGAGGTGGAAGGGGGGAGGCAATTTATGCGATTATATAGTTCCGGTATCAGCTCCGCTCTTTTCTGTGTACATTACGAAAATTGACAGCGTCCGGATGCTCGATCGTCGACGAACGGAACAAACAGGATCCTGCCGGGGGTGGTTCACGAAAAAGTGATCTCCTTTCGGGAAATATTTGCGAGGATCGATTTTTTTCAGTTTTCCTCTCTTTGATTTCTGGAATTTCGCGCTGGCCTCGCTCGTGGAAGAGAATAACGACTGTCAGTTGTAGTGGAACAAAAAAGTATTTCAATACTATCCTATTCTCGAGAAATTGTCGATATTTGAACTATGATAACTTTCTAATGAAAATAGTACGACAATATACCTAGACTTATTTTTAACCTTTGAATCCCCTACTTTTTGTGCGAGATATTTTTGCATGAAACGTCTGTAAAAAAAAACTAAACAATTTTTCTCGTGACTGAAACCATCGTAGATTTAAAGATTGAAGCTTCCCCTTTACAATGAATATTTAAATCATGATTATACTGCGGATCTTTGTGCAAATTCGCATTTTCATATTGTTATGTTAAAGAAATTAGAATTTGAGAAAAATTTCCTTCGTCGTCTAAAAACGTTCTCATAGTAAAAATAAAATAAACATACTGTTAGTACTTGTTAGTTTATACGTTTCCTTGCATTTTACGAATCTTCACATGTGATAAATGCATAAACATCCGCAGTCTAATCATGATATATGCTACTCATCGCTGCTATATTACAATATAAGATACACTTTGAATGCCATACACGATCAAACTTGTTCCTCATTTTTGTTTTATAAAAGAGCCAAAAGAAATCGTATATGAGTAGCTGTATAGACGTTTCTTTCTTTCTCTAATAATCTTAATGAGTTGAAGATGATGTTAGGTTGTTCGGAAAGTTCCTTTTTCATATGTGCACGTATGAATTACTATTGTTAAATAATACCAGCATATTCCAACAACGCTAATGTCTGTTTGTTAATAGTCTATCATTTCCTAAGCTTCCTCTTGCTTGACCACGATTTCATAAAATCTATCTGTCTATTTGCATTGTGCGTATTAATCGTAAACAAAATGAACTTTTCGGACAACCTAATATGGTGATATTTTAATGTTCTTTTAATTTATCAGCTTTTTGAAACTGCCCCAACTCTTTATTTCTTATAAATGCATAAAATCCACAGTCTAATTACAATTACTGGACAGCGGACTTCAGGAATTTACGACACAATGAAGTAGCTGGAATTTCAAACAATAAAAGCATTGGAAGAATTTCAAAACATTATTATATTATTTTGAACCTATTAAACATTTGAAGTATTGAGAAAGCTGATAAACTTTCTATTGTATATTGCAATTCAGGCAGTCAATTTTTATGTTGCATAAAGATCCGTTGTCTAATTATTAGGGTACACTTTAAGTTGATTATCGATGGCGTTATATTTGAAGAAAGTGTTGCCCTGCTCTCGTATGCGCGCCACACCAGAAATAAATAGAATGATCCTCAGGGGTTGCGTTCGAATCACCTTGAAGAAGAAAGTTCGTACAAACATGGGCCTGGAAATTTTTCCTTTCTCGAGCGCAAGCACGCTTTGTTTACGAGAGCTTCTGGCGAAGCCGTCTGTCGAGGGTAAAAGTCCAAGGACTGTTGCTATTCCCCGTCTGTTCGAAGTGAATGGCAACATTGCTCGCACGCTCCGGAACACGTTCGGTGGTCCTCGAGACGGTTTTATTTCGAAAACGGAGAATTGCCAGATCTGTGTTCATGTACACCTGTTCATCTGTATTCATCTTATACAAGGTGGACCAATAACTATGACCAACTTGAATATTTCCGTTATTTGTAATAATATGAGAAAATTATATGTACAAAAGTTGCATGGTGTGGAGGGGAAGATATTTGTGATGCAAACAGTTTTCAGGTAAACTTGCAGAGAAGGGTCCTCCCCTCAGATTTGAACGGGAAATTTTTTAATCACTTTATTTTGATGCATATACGACAGAAAAAATAGGAAACTGTCGGCTGATTTACTAAATCAATGTTTCTAATTGCTCAAAAAATGTCAAGTGGTTTGGTCAAATTTTAGGAAAATTATTCTGATTTAAAGGGCGAGCGAATACTTTTGTGAGCCACTGTATAAGAAAGTCCAGCAAAAAATGTGTACACGGTGTGGTAAAATATGCCGTAAATGCAATCGTTATTGAAAGATTATCAAAATATTTTCCAATACTTAGCTACTACTATTGCGAGCTCAAAAGAAGTGAATCGGTAGGAATGTGGGAATGGCACGCCCCGGGTCACGCGTATTTTCGGCTCTAGCGAAATATTGCCTGAGCAATCACCAGATCGGGGAAATTGAGGGGAATACAGTATCCTCTCTCTTTGTCATTACCGGATTAGTCACGTGACATTGTGACACATGAACGGCAGAAGCGAAACGCGTCACGTGACAGATCCGTGACGGAAGCGCGTGGATGCTTGCCGCCGGAAAATGGTGGAACAGCGTCTTGGAAGAGGAAGGGAAATTTGGTTTCTAGTAATGCCGCAAATGCACGCGAATTGAATATATGTAAATGATTATTACACTACGGGCCTTCATGCATTTATGACAATAATGAGTAGGAGAAAACAGAAAAGGTTTAAAAGAATTTAAGGATATCAATATATGATTCTCATTTTCTTAAAACTGTTAAACAAGAAAAAATAATTCTATGCGGCTACTGTCTCTTGCAGTTAATGAAGATAATTTTTATTTTGCATAAAAATCCGCTGTCTAATAATCATGTATATTTTGGTGAGACCAGAATTTCGATGAAAACAGAATGTCGATGAAAACGTATATTGGGGAAATAGTCAAACGGACCCGGACCAGAATTCCAATCCAAACAAGGAAACGTTCGTTATTAACACGTTGGCTGTCATGTTACCCATATATGGGTAACAAAATTATTTTTTCAGATTTCAAAATAAATTATTACGTTGATATATTTATTGTACCAAATCTGATTAATATCCAGAAATTTTTATTTTATGAAATAAATCACTTCGATATTATGAAATTTTTTAAGTTTCTGGATTGGCTTTCAACGTGTTAATTCCCATATCCAGCAGCAAATAAGCAAATCGGTCGGCGAGTAGCAAAACCAAGTTGTCCCGGCTCTGAACCGGAAGCGGTCGGTCTTCCTACGGTTACTTCCGGTTCCTCTGCAACGATCGAAACGGTGCGGTTTGCATTCGAATCGACCAGCGTCGCGATGCCAGGAATTAACATAAATTCCCGGCCTCGTTCGTCTCCATTCAGCTTCTTTTGCCTGATCGAGAGTCTTGGGACTCTACGGCGGGTGGAAAACAGGACGAAGAGGATCGTTGGACCGACCGTACCGCATCCAGCCCTCCTCTGACAACGAAGACAACCTATCCGGCGAAGCAGACAGTAGCTAGAGAGGAGAGCAGAGAGATGATGAGAGAGGAGAGGGAGAGAGAGAGAGAGAGAGAGAGAGAGACCGTTGTTCAATACGCATGCGAGGTAAAGCGTGTGCGCGGGCGCGTACAACAGGGCCTCTTTTCGATCGACGAACCACCAAGATACAAGGACGACGACGACGACGACCATCCACGACGTCGACGTCGACGTGGACGGTTTGCCCGCGGCCGCTCTTCGCTGCTGTTTTTCGAAGTGCTGGCCAATATTTATAATTTTATATGATTTTCGTAAGAATCAGAATATCTCGTGGTCTTGTGGCTGCTGAATGCGAATGTCTTGTCGAAAATGCTAAATTTGAAACGGAGAAGCTAATATAATTGGTGCGGATGTTGTTTCTCAGATAATTTCTGTGAAAATTGTCTGAATTTTTCTGAAAATTGAATTCGATTGTCTTGTCCAAAATCGTTAAATTTGAAATCAAGGAACTAATACAGTATGTAGGTCTTTTTTTTAAGATAATTTTTGTGAAAATTGATTATTCACTCAATTCGAGTTTTGATTAAAATTCTATTGGTTGGTAAGTGTTGTATAGAATGGAGAATGCTGTTTTACCTGAGCAATAATTACTGTTTACAATAAATACATATGTAGTATTATTATGGAACATTTATTTCGCGGTCGTCGGTAGTGAAGAAGTTGTTAATAACGAATGATGATAATAATGCAGATGAAGAACCATCTCACTGATTTGAGCGATTATTGGATATGTCGTCGATGTTGTTATTCTAATAAGTTCTCCTATATACAGGGTGCTTACGAACAGGTTGGTTTATTCGGCATAGTGCTAAACGACAGTCGCCTATTGAAACCTTCGCAACCCTACTTAGGCTAATGACCTTAACAACGCACTCGAAAATTATTGAGATCGGAGGATGGTACCTTTTTGTAAATACCTACTAAGGCAGCGAAGGACGATCACCAATTATAACTTTTAAAATCCTAGGCAATATGATCGCCACGGCATCGCATTAAAATACCATTAACACCATAGATACCTTTCTGCAAACATTGACCATGTTAATAAACATCGTCCAACGATTATAAACCTTCCCAACCAGCTCGGAATAGTGACCTCAAGAACATATTAGAAACTCGTCAAAATTGGGTCATATTTTTCCTCATTTACCAAATTAATAACCAACAATCACCGATTAAAGCCATCATAATCATACATGAGGGGAGAAACGTAACAGAACACAAAAAAATCATCGAGAGTCGAGGGTGGTACGTTTTTATTAATATTCATCATGACAATAAACAACGACCACCAATTAAAATATTTGTAACCCTACTCAAAGTCAAATCCGTGATAAAACATTAAGAAATCATCGAAGTAGGAGGGTGGTATCTCTCTGTGCATACTTATCAAGGAAATAAACGAGGACTGACAATTTAGAATTTAGAACATAACAAAATATTTAAAAAATGATTGAGATCAGAGCCTGGTACCTCGTTGTAAATATTTACCAACACGCTAAAAGATGACCACTAATTAGAACTTTCACAATCCTACTCAAGGTAACGACGTCTACAACAAAATATAAAAAAAAATTATGAAGATGACAGCGTAATTCCTTTCGGTAAACTGTAGGTGTACAAGAATCTGACAATTTCACATACCTGTTACTTGGGTCGGGTCGGGTGGGGTTGGGTGGGGTTCTCCAAAGTATACGTAACTGTGCGCGAAGCCGAAAATTGATTAGAAGTGTGAAGGTATCCGAACCGCGAACCGGGTCGGAACGGGATCCCGAAAATGTATAAAGTTCGGGTACCCACGATTTCGAGTACCCAAAATTGTAATCTGGTCGAAAACCCGACAGTTTGCAACGTTTTGGTACCCGCTAAGCTAAAATGTAAAATTAGATTACAAGGGGTTACAAAAAAGCATCATATCCACGTTACTACAAATATTTGCGATCCTCAAACTTCAATCGATCCGACTACAGATTGGAGAATACGAACATTATAAATTTTCGAGATTCCGATCCGACACGAACCCGAAATTTCGGGTATACACGCACCCCTAACAATTATACTTTCTAGAATCCGATCCGATATTTACTGATTCTCTCACATCTCTACTGTAAACGTTTACTAAGGTAATAATCGACGACCACAAACTAAAGTCTTCAGAACTCAGGCTAGTAACCTCACGAAACCACTGAAAGATCTTCAAGCTCGGGGGGTGGCAGATTTGCCGAAGAGCTCCCGAAGCTTCCAATTTCGAAAATAGCTGTTGTCCCCTGTTTTCGTAGGATTCATATGAAAAATCGATCACCGGTGCGTCGCGTGCTGGCGTCGCGTCGGGCCGGTGTCACACACCGGTGACCGTCGCGTCGTCGCGCGCCTCGGTGGGAGACGCGCCGGCGGAACTGGTGGGGGTTGCGACGCTGGTGGTGGCAACGGAGTGGTGGTGGCAGCAGGCTCGACAGTGGCGACACTAACGTCGTACGCGATAGCTCACCGTGTGTGCACCGCACGGCCCGGTGCTGGAACAGTATACGGGTCGAGCGAAATCTCGCTCGAGTGCGAGCGGCGCGCGTTATCGTCGTCTTCGGGGTTGTCTGTTCGAGTAAAATTGTTCGTTCTTCGTCATCCACTACATCTCAGGATACTCAGAAAAATACCAAAAAAAAATATCCTCCACGATAACAAACAACAGTTTCAGTGGGGGGGAAGTTTTCGAAAGTTCGCAAGGGGGTGAGATATTGAGTAAAGGGGTTGCGATTCGAAAGTGTGCGGCGCAAGTGAGCTGCTGCGTCTCCTGTGGGATATATCGGTGTCCTGGATCATCGGGATTTTTTCTTGCCTTGTGCCTGCAATATTGGAACGATCGAGTAGGATCTCGGGGGTGGTTTCAAGCACAGGGATGAAAGGGGAGAAGCGTGTGGTCGCGTGCGATCCCGGCGAGCGATGCTGTTGCTCGCGTCCTCGCTGTTGCTGTTAAAGTGATCGATCTATCTCTCCGTCTTGCCATTTCTCGTGTCATCGATCGGGATTCGTGCGGGTCGTCGAATGATTTCGCAGTGATTGATAGTGCGCGGTTTTGTCCGGTGCCGTTTCCGTTCCGCGATCCATCGAGCTATCGGTTTCGCCGTTCGAACACGGAGGATCGTCGGGCTACCTACGAGGCTAGTCTATTTTCGATCTTCTATTGGCTTTTTTTGATTTTCACCGCATCATCGGTGTGCACCAGGAATTATGTGCGAAAAGCGTGCAACGGACACGCGGGACCACACCGGAAGTGGGTACCCGTGAACGGTGCAGAAACACGGTGACAGTGAGCCAGGATCCGGAGGGATCACGATGCTGATGCTTGGTGATCGATTGCTATGATCGAGCCGCGGAGGGTTCACGTGGAACGATCATGATTTACCTTAGGCTGCACCTCGGGAGGAGTCTACGGTGCAATGCGAACGCTAGGCACTGGAACGTGTTCATCGTGCCACTCTTCCCACTCTGGATTATAGGCGCATTCTGTGTGAAAGACAGTGAGTACCACCCGCTCTCTTTCGATTACGACCGGCTCTACTTTTGTCGACTGGGTGGTGTGGGAACTGGATTTAGTAGGAATTGTTTGGGTCCATCGCGGTGCTGGAACCGTCGAGTCGGATTGAACTCGAGGACTTTTCCGTTTTGTGTTTATTGGAATCGTTGATGTGAGTTTTTGGGAGACGTTGACCCTCGTATGCTTCTTGCGAATGGTGCGGAAGATCCTGACGTCATTGTTTACCGTAGGTTGGTCCGTTGTTTTCGGTAATCTGGGAGTTTCTTGACACGCTCGCTACCAGCATTTATTTCGACTGTAGTCTACATAGTCACGAAATTCTATTAACCTCTTGACATACATCTGCGACTCAGATTCGCGCGACAGAGATTTCAGACAACATTTGTCGAGTATGACGTTTACTCGTTTCTATTCAATCAAAATAGAACTCCGTTTCTCTTGTATTAACCCTGCAATGGTATCTTGGAGTCTCACATGACCCCATTAAAATATACTGTACACTGATTTTCAAGGCAATTGTAAATGTGAAGTTTCTTTAACTTCTTTTGAACATTTGGGTTTTGCAATCTGAAATTATACACCTGAAAGTATTTTAGTAAATTTTATCTCAATTTTTTAGGAATATCTCTGTGTCGTATTTCCCAGTCTGAGAAAACAGTGTACCACTTCAGGGTTAATTTTTAAACGTTGAAATAAATGTGAACAAGCAGTAAATACAAATTTACTTATATACTATAAGGAAGCTCGAATTTTTTTAGATGTAAAGAAAATTGTAGGATCACTACCCTCTCGTAAAATATGGAAAAGATATTGTCACATAAAAGCAACTTCACTGATGCTACGTATTATAATTTTAAATAACGACATGCATAAAATTAGATTTTCATTACGCAGTATATAAAGTTAAGGTCGTCACACATGTGTGACACTGTTAGGAAACGTGTTAATAAACTTTTCTATTGCAATGGAATTTTGCGTTCCGAATAAATTGTAAGAGGCTATCAATAACGTATTCTAACAATATCTGTTCAGATAATTTTTTTGCGTACTCCTTTTTGACAGACCACGATCATTAAGGATCATGTTAGTATATCGTCCACAGATAAAGTGCTGAGATCATTCTTCAAAGTGCTACAATTACCTGTGATCGTATTTTAAATCAGCGAATGCCGTTTGTAATTTTTCATTTTATAGAAATATATATTGTAACACAGATAAAATGATATTTCGCTCCAAGGAGCGTATGAGGGTTAATCCAATTTATTTATTTGACTCTAGATAAATTATTGGAATTTTCATTGGACATATAATGAAATCTACGTGAATTACTCCGTGGTTCCAGTACTAATTAAGGGAGTAGGCTCTATAAATTGTTTCTATCCCTTTTAAGGTATGTAGGTGACATTGAGGAATAACTTATATTGTAGGATTTATAAATTGTAATTTGATGGATGTTTGGATACACCCCCTGTTAAGGGTGGATTGATTTACCTCTGAAGGAATTTTCTTGTACTGAACGAAAATTTGTTTGTGTTTATACAAGTGATGTTGAGAACGAAGTCAATATCTGACTCTTCGTTTCCCTTGGAATTACAAATACACATTCAGTAAATTGTTATTTGATTATATTTAGGTATGTAGGTTTTCTTTATAGGCTGGTCTCTTTACCTTTAAACGGATATGTAGAAAAATTGTTTTCTCTTGAATAGGAATGTAGGTTCCTTACGGTGAAGTGAAGTTGACCCTTTTAGGGATCGATTTCTTTATCTATAATCGACTGCATAAAATAGGTTCTGATTTTTTAACATTAACCGCACTCAGCACGAATGTGACTGGCATACGTTGTTTTAATTACGAAATTGAATTTATTCAAATTTCTCACAACTCTTACAATAATGTCTGTTTGAATGAAGAAATTTATTCAATAATTTTTCATAGAAGCGTCATTGTAATTTCAATAACTATGAAATAAAATATTTGAAACCAGTAATTTGTCAGTACGGTTAGTGTTAATGAAAACATAAATCTCTATATACTAAAGTCGCTTTTCGTTAATAGCAATTTCAGTTTGTGTACACTGAAGTGAAGTTAATTATTGAACCAACAGTTTCATTCCATTCTTCTTGAATTGTGAGGATATTTGATAGACTTCTAGTGCCTTTTTTTAAATGTAGGATTTTTAAATAACAATTTAAGCCCAAGTATACTGTATCAAATGATGATACAGTGAACTTCCCAGAAGCCTAAGGACATTAATCGTATATTAAGGGGTTTTGCTCAGTCAAGAGGTTGAGAATAGTGGGCTTTGGCTACCTCTTTTGTAACTGTAACACTTTATTCGAAAATTATGCTTGAACGAAGATAAATGTTTAAAAAATCTTTCGCTTGAGGAACAGTTAATATAGCATTTATAGTATCGAGCAACAATTGTCACCGCCATTTTGACAGATCCACCAGGAAACCAACCATAACTTTGTGATCAACAAATCTATTTTTCCTTTTAACTGACGAGTTAACTCGTCATTTGTGTTTGCATTCACCTATCGAACATTTTTCTTCTTAATTCAACAAATAATTTTCTCACTCTATAGTGTCTCAATATCCACATTAGTATAAACTATATCGTATTTACGTTAACTTTGGCAAAATTTTTGTACTATGTCATTCTTATTTATCTTAACTGTTGCATCTTCCTAAATGTTCGTGATCGAAGAGTCATTCAATTAAAAGGATAAATAAGAGAATGTCAAAGTACTCTCCAAACTGAACCACTTCCAGTGCATGAGCGACATTTCGCGAATAAACTCTCGCAAACTCTGAGAAAAAGATTACCGAAGATGACGTTTCTCGATTTACAGACTCAGTATATGTGATTCTTTAACTTCGTATTGAAAACTCTTCTCAACCGCCGTTTCCAATCGTTCCTCGTGGCAAATCGCGTCACAGTAAAACTTTTCCATTCATTAATCCGGGAGCATCAATCTCCCCACCAGCTTTTCTGGCAGCGGATAAGCCCGGAGTCGTCAAACGCGAGCCGGCGAAAAGTATCGTTGCTATCGGGTAGCCATCTCGTCGCTTTCGAAGTCCGTCGTTCGATAGTTCGTTTCCGTCGACGGCGTCTCAGCAACGACGTCTCGATTGTTGCTTCATAGTTGATATTCTGCCGGCTGCCATCCGATAATCGGATCGTTCTCGTGCGGGATCTCATTTGACTGGCCAAGCAACCCCGTCGCAGAGTGATCGCGCATCAAGATCAGTTGTGAGTAATATCATGCTACAATCAGCAACTGTTCACTGTACCAAATTTCGCTGGCGTGGGCAAAATATATGTAATAAAGAATGATTTTATATCTTGTCCCAGTAAAATTTTATTGTTAGACGATAGAAAACTGATTTGATGTTTTTTAAATGAGCAAACGCGTACTGACAAGGGGAAGACGCGGTCATGGAGTCTCAGATTTTCTCGAAACTTTGAATATTGGTAGATTTCGTTCTCCTGTTTATGAAAATATAGCATTATAGGGTCAGATACTCAATAACTTTTGAAATATTTACAATTAAAATTTCATTATACCCGTTAAGTACAGTTTCAGTTGAAGTTATTGTCAAGTGCCAAACGGCATGGTGGTAACGTACTAGGTTGGTACTAGGAAGGCCAGGGTTCAAATCCCTTGTCCTATTTTTCCATTTGTTTTCTTTTCAGTTTATCTATTTTAATTGATTGGATTTTACAAATGAAAAATGCATTCATAATATCTATAGGAATCGTAATATTAAAATTTTATTGAAAAGCAAAATAATATGTAAATAAACACTAACTTCATCAACCGTGTTTGAACAGGAAAGAAGAATAACATAAAACCATGCATTACATACAAAATACAATAAACATAGAAGTGAAATGTAATACTTATTATTAGTTGCAGCAATGATATTTATCGTAAACACAAACAAAACATAAATGACAGAAACATGTGCAAAATGTTTTTATCATTTGTGTTTTGTTCGTTTTTACGATAAATATCATTGCCACAATTAATAATAATAGTGAGTATTACATTTAATTTCTATATTTATTGTATTTTGTATTTATTGCATGGTTTTTATGTTATTCTTCTTTCCTTTTCAGGCACGGTTGATGAAGTTAGTGTTTATTTACATATTCTGTTGCTTTTCAATAAAATTTTAATATTATGTTTCCTATAGATATGAGTGCATTTTTCATTTGTAAAATCCAACCAATTAAAATAGATAAACTGAAAAGAAAAAAAGAGGAAAAAGAAGACAAGGGACTTGAACCCTGGCCTTCTTAGTACCAACCTAGTACGTTACCACCACGCCGTTCGGCACTTGACAATAATTTCAACTGACGCTGTACTTAACGGGTATAATGAGATTTCAATTGTAAATATCTCGAAAGTTATTGAGTATCTGACCCTATAATGCTATATTTTCATAAACAGGAGAACGAAATCTACCAATTTGCAAAGTTTCGAGAAAATTTGAGACCCCATGACCGCGTCTTCTCCTTGTGAGTTAAAATTAAGAAACGTAAAGCGACAGAGCTACCTAGCCAGTGTCTTGTGCACATCTACGTGCAAAGGAACACGTCGCTAATCTAAGATGAGCTTCATAATACTTCATTTGATAAGCTCCGTGGTTTCAATGCTAATTTCGTTAATACCCTAAACTAGGAGCAATATTCTGTTAAGGTGTTCATCTAAAATCCGTTTTAAGCCTCCACCATGTACAACATATCCTGTGTTCCACTACAAAACTCGCGTTCACGTAATTTAAATCAACTGTGTTTGGAAACATTATTTTACTAATTCATTTGTGAGTTATAACGAGTAACGCCTGCAATTTTAACATTGTACCATATGTAGGATATGAATCTACTGATCTACAGTTACATGTGTAGAAATACGTGGTAAATAGAATAATAACGAATGTCGTGTGTGCTCGAGATAGAATAGAAAAGGGTTCAACTAAATGGGCGAGAATGTAAAGGTAACTGCCATGTAACACGATTTTGCTCTAACGCGGTAAAAGAATTGAGGAAATCCTTTATATAGCACAGCGCGTAGAGAGATATAAATCTTTATCCTTCTTCCCGCTTGCATAGATTGTCCAGGAGAATAAAAATTTATTTCGCGCACTGGTGAATTCTTGACAACAGAATTACTGTGAAAATCTCGTTATTACAGTAAATTCTGCAGAAATTCTGTAAATTTAGAAAACTCTACAAATAACGTTGACAATGAAGAAACATATTTCTAATGCTTGCAAATGAGTAAATGACACAATTTTGTTAGCTTTTAGAATCTGGTCCCATTCTATTAACCCTTTAACTGTCTACATCGAGTATACTCGTCATATAAAGATGGCAATCTTTTTCGTCTAATGACGTGTATACTCTTTATGGAGGAGAAAAAATTACAATTACTACTTAATAAAATTTAAGAGAGTCCCTGGTGTAATCTGGAAAAAGCACAAAAATAATAGTAGCTTAAAAATAATGAAGCACACAAATGCCCGTTCTTGAACTGAAACAAAACAATTAAGATGTTAATTGCAAGTAGCCCTATTTTCTTGAATTTGTAGATTATTTACAATCTAAATATATTTTACTGTTAAAAATAATCTCCATCACTTTCCGTATAGTTACTGTGTCTTATAAGTAAGTACTGAATCTTCGATTTATTGGTTAAAGGATTTGTGTATAAAATAATGTTACTAATGATCGATAGTGAACGCCACGAATTAATTTGTACACCTAATAGATACTAATTGCCAGTTTCTTGTGACGCACATTTGCACAGCACGTCAACTACAATGGGCCTGTGGGTAAATGCTCGATTCTCGAAAAATTGCCTTTATTTATACTGTGCTAATTTCGTATAAATGATAGTTTCATAATCCGTCGATAATTTTAGTCTAAGATTTCTTGTCATGATGTAGCCGGTGGAAAACTAAACACGCGTTTCTTCTTGAAAATACTATATGTACATTCAAAAGTCTGTGATAACTTTAAAAAAATCATTTCATGACTGAAGCTGCAATAAATTTGAATACAGATTGAAACTTACTCTTTACAATGAAAGCTTCAAAATTGATTTGCAATTTTTTTTAGTGATTTTATCGAGCTTCGAATGAGGCATGTGCCGTCATCTTCAAAGTGGGTAATTTTTAAGGAGTCGTTGCTAAGATGAGGCTTCAAACTTCAATTCTGTGGCAGTTTCATTTACGAGAAAATTTTTGAAAGTTTTTGGAGACGTTTGTAATTGCAGCCTTTTTTGGGGGGGGGGGGGGGTGGTGCTTCAGTATCCCACTTGCTGAATCATGTAAACATATTTTACAGAAACATGAACACCGCTTTGCGAAAGTAGAAGCATCATGGTCTAAAATAAGTCTTGACTAATGGTTATACTGTTTGTTTTTACGAAATTATCAAAATTTGAATATCGACAATTTTTCGAGAGCTGGAAATGTAGTGTTTAAATACTTTTTTGGATCCACTCTACGTCCAATTTCATGGAACGCTGTAACAATGTTTCACGCGTAACTTACAAACACAACAATAGCACGGGCATTAATTTCCTTCTTGAATTAATGTTTTAACAACGCGGCGAGAACGATAACAAATTTAATTGTATTTCATATTCCTGGATCACATTCCCTGCGTTCGTATGTGCCGCGAGTTACAATGCGCAAACATTCGCGCTCTGAATATCAAATTCCCTCTCTATACATCAGGTGTCATGACAATCGGCCACCTCTCGAATTTTTCATGAATCAGTCGGAGGATCAAGTTATTCGAACAAATAAATCAGCGTGGAACGTGACCCCGAACTTTTCGCAGTCGTCACGAATATAGTCGACCGCATTAATCCTAATGAGTGGGTGTCTCGCTGTTTCCGTATTACTTCGGTCAGTATGAAAGCTAGTGATTCTATATTCAAAAATGCGGAAAAACTGTAGAATAAAATTTGTGCGTTTGAATCATTATCTCCTAGAAAATCTATTTTAAACATTCGCGGGATGCACGAGTACTTTACTATGTCTCGGCTTAACTTATCCCGCTGTAGCTTACTGTCTCGATTCAGATTTGCATTCCTTGCACTAGCCAAATGTGAATGCACAAGAAAATAGAACATATTAACTTGTGATAAGTTTTATTAGTACAGAAATTGTTGTCCATTCTGCTGAATACACAATTCTGCTTTGCAGACTTTTCTTTGAACTCTTTTTAGCCTTTTCTGCTGTTTTAATTTTTGGAACAGGAAAACTTTTCAACTTTGTGCAGAATAATTTGTCCAAATTATTTGAAGGTCTTGTACATCCCTTACAACAAGAATTCCTTGTACTGGCCAAATGAGAATGCACAAGAAAATAGAACATATTAACTTATGATAAGTTTTATTAGTACAGAAATTGTTGTCCATTCTGCTGAATACACAATTCTGCTTTGCAGACTTCTCTTTGAACGCATTTTAGCCGTTTCTGCTGTTTTAATTTTTGGAACAGGAAAACTTTTCAACTTTGCGCAGAATAATTTGTCCAAATTATTTGAAGGTCTTGTATTTCCCTTACAACAAGAAGAAATTTAATTTTCCAACACGACGATGCCTCGGCACATTTTTATAGTTGAGGAAGAAGTTCTTTGGATAAGAAATATGAATGATATATTTTCTGTGGTCAATAGCTTGGCCACCACGCTCTCCTGGGCAACAAGTGCTATAATGTAGGATTTTAGGAAAAATGAGGGCAACGGCCACACCGGATCGAACCCGGGACCTCGCGATTTGTAGCTGATCAGCACATACCCACGGAACCCTCCGACTTTCCCCAATCTTCATACGGTATTTGGCCTGGGGGTTAACTGATCCCACAATAATAATAATATTTATAACATATGTATTACGATAGTATTACGATATGTACCACAATAATTCACTCCATATGTTGAATATTGAATATTTCAAAAATGCTCGTACACGAAGGGTTCATCTTGCGATCATCAGATCTCTTGCGTCTCTTCGATTATCACGAATATAGTTGTAACAAATTCGAATCTAATAGAAAATGCTTTCCACCTTTGACAACTCTAATAAGCAGAAAATCGATACACGACTAAATTCTTTTAATCATTCTACTTGATCAGTTGTGTCAGTAATACAGGGTGGGGCAATAACTGTTAGCACCTCAGATATCTTCGAAACTATAAGTTTCACAGAAATATTTGGTGAAATAAAATTGCACAGTACGAAGGGGGCCATCCGGTGGCGATAATAGTTTCTTTGCAGGTGGAGGTAATTCGGACATTTGAAGGGCACCTCCATTTTTTAAATGGATCGGTATCTTTTTGCTTCCGCATCATGATAGAGGATCTTAAAACGAGTTCAACGACCTATTACATAAGGTCATTGAAGGTTATAGTTCACTTTTATGAACACAAACTACCGGTTTGCCTAAGTTTATCACACACATTTTTTTATGCGAAAGCTGAGACCGATGTGGATATTTTTCAGCATACAAGTTCTTCGCCCTTACAGAATTTTGTTGGCATTCGCCATAAATAAGGAGCATATCGTCTTGCTCTTCAAACGGATACATCGTGCCGGATTGACCGTTTTATCGATACTAATCTTATCATGTTTATCTAATCCTGCAAATTTATTAAAGTGTCCTTCGAGCAGTGTTTATTCTCAGTGAAGTAAACGGCAAGCATTACGCCTTCCTCCACTGTTTACAATACGTATGTTTCATTTGCTACCAAAACCGTAAGTATTATCGCCTTTCTCTTCTTTCTATGAACTTCAGTGACCTTATGTAATAGGTCGTTGAACTTGTTTTAAGATCCTCTATCATAATACGGAAGCAAAAACATACCGATCTATTTAAAAAAATGGATGTGACCTTCAAATGTCCGAAGTACCTCCCCCTGCAAAAAAACTATTATCGCCACCGGATGGTCCCATTTGTACTGTGCAATTTTATTTCAGCAAATATTTCTGTGAAACTTATACTTTCGATGATATCTGAAGTGCTAATAGTTATTGCCCCACCCTGTACAATGCAACATACAGTCACCAGTTTTAATCCATAAATGCAAATTACTCGTACACTATGTGTTACATAAAAAAAATAGTTCAGATAAGAAGTGAATGGTTTCGAGGGTGCCACAATCTGGTGTAAATCGTTTTTCTGTAGATGGACGCGTAGAGGTCACATGAAGGTGACTTACGGTTTTTTAAATAGAATCGTATAATTTTCAACACACTGATCGATGCAGCTCGTTATTCTCTATATAAAAGTAGCAAGCTATTTTTGTCGAAAAATCATTGGTTTAGGAGAAATAGCTTCACACATTTACATAGGTAATAACGAGCTGATTCGATTGGTGCATTAAAAAGTATACAATTTTTTGTTAAAACAAAAGAACGCAGATCAGCTTCGTGTGACCTCTACGCGTCCACCTGCAGCAGCGGTGCCCAACGTAGGGGCCCCTCACGCGCGTGCTTCCCCTTCCTACTGTCAGTTTGCGCAGGCGCAGTGTGTTCTCACCTCACCGACCAAGAGTCTGGACCGCGTGACATAAAACAATAGACGATCATCTTTTTAACACGGGAAGCGATCATATTGGTAATCGGTTCGCGGCGTCACGGTGCTATGGAAACGGCGTTCAGCTCCCGGAGCCGAGTTTGGACATCGCTGATCTACAGAAAAACAATTTACACCAGGCCTCCTTGAAACAATTCAATTGTTATCCGAACTATTTTTTTTTTATAATACATAGTATACGAGTAATTCGCATTTATAGATTTAAACCGGTCACTCTTTACAAACAATTCACGAGTCGCCTTTAGCGCTCGGTAGTTTTTGTGTAATTCATGAAACGTGTACGCGGTGCAAGAACATCTATTCTCAGCACAGAAGTTTGTCAATTAAAATAGTACGATATAATTCTCGCCCAAGTGTATCTTTGTAAGTGCACTAGTTTGAGAAGTAGCGCGTTTGATCGTGAAACAAGTGAGTAATAATGTTTTGAAGGGTTATATCGAGTACAGCGCTGGCAAATGCGGTTCAGGCCCGGTTTTCGTAGGAAGTCGGTTGGAGCCGGTCCCGAGGACGGTTAATTAAGATTCCGCGAATCGATCAGCGGCCGGTACTTTAATTGGCCCCAAATCATCCTCCAGGCCGGGCTTCCCGTCGCGCGTTCCATATTCATGCGGACGCAGTTGCACGCGCGGTTTACGTTTCCGCTCAAAGGTAACTTTCCGCCTTTGACACGGGGCCCTTGACGCCAGGGGTCCGTGTTAACCCGTTGCAACCCGTTGCAACCCGTGTGCAACTCGTTGCAATCCCGTTCCTCGTGAGCATTTATCCAAGAACAGGTCAGGAGCCGGACGATTGGCTCCGCATAGTTGGAATTCAGCTTGTTTCGTCCAGTATACAGGTTAGCGCGAATGAAGTGTTTCCACTTTTTCCGAAATTGTCGTGGATACCGATTCAATTAATTTGTATTACCAGGTCCCAAATGCTGGCTCCCAATTACCCAATATGCTGGTATGTCATTTTTACCGAAGAACAATGCGAATTTTATAGAAATTTCAATGGATTTAACCCTCGTTCGTCCCTCGTGTTAATTCGACACGTTTTGAGCATTTGATCTGAAACTTTGCGAATTTTGTTTCTTTAACATGAAGTGTTAATTTTATAGAAGTTGGTCCTTCTCACCGATTTTGACACGTTAAGCGCCACGCCAGCACGTGACAAAATACCAAGACATCGAATCAATTTTTTAATGGAACCCGTAACTGATAGGTCATGATTTATTACATCCACTGCTTTTTTAACTTTCTTATAATTCGTAGGTCCAAACAAAATTTTGATTTACTCCGCCTGTCACCCTACGAAATAACGTTGAAATCTAGTAAAAGAATTGTGTCAGTAACGCATGACTGACGTGGCAGTGAACGTGTTAATGACCTTGAAGTACATTGTCAAGGTCATCATTTTGCACAACTTTTCCCTATACGTGTTACCTTCGCTCGGCACTTGTTTTTGAAATACTTCCAATAAACTACACGTAGGGTTAGGATTGTACAGTCTTTGAATGAATTTAGGTTATGTCTGAGTTAGATTTCTTGTGGATGAGGTATAGGAGCCCCTCTCTCGTCCTAAAGGACGAATTCGGTCATTGAAAAAAGGCAGAGTTTGCTGTAGTTATCCATAAAAAACTATGGCCGAGCAGCCGTAACATGTATTACAGAAATTGATAGCATATTTCAAGGTCATACAAATCTATGAGGACGACCATCTTCTAAATCAGGGATGGTCTCCCAATTGTGAGAAAACCGTCCCCACCATATCGCCCACTGTCCCCCACCAGCATCCGCCGTTACCATAGAGGAAGGAAGTGCTTCGCCCGTTGCGAACTGTACGCAGGTCTCGCGCATGAAAGAGAGGTTGGTGGGAGAAGCAGGCGTTTGAGGGGCCCCTACCGTGTCCATCCCTGTTCTACATAATTGACCAAAATGGCGTTGAATTTTTCTGGTCCCGTGTAAGACGAATAAAATTGAATGTTGCCTATTGTGCATTGAGCAAGTTTTTTAGTAGATTTTTAAGAATACAAAGTCATAGAAAGGCACAGATTCACAGTCTCATTACCGAGGTTCAATAAAAACAATCGAACCTGAATTTCCATCAAAATGATGTACTTTCCTCGTCCCTTCTAACGCGAATAAAATTGAATGTTGTCTAGCGTGCTTGGAAAGTTTGTCAGTTGACTTTTATGAATTCGAAATCATGAAAAGGCATAGAACAATCGGACTGGGGTTAACAGCAAAATGCTGATGTCTCTTCCTCGTTCCGTGTAACGGGAATGAAATTGAATGTTGTCCGATATGCTTTTAAGAAAAACTTACCTAGTGCAGGACGTGATCATCCCGTATAAAAAGCACCGTTGCAGCAGGAACGGTTCGATTCGCCGCGCGGAGCACGTTTCCAACGGATTCGAAACGAGACGGTAGGAACCGGAAGAACGCTTGTTTCTGTTGAAGATTTAATGGTCCAAGACCGGGAACAAAAAATGGCGGCGCCTTAAATTGCCAGCTGCGAACGTTCCTCGGCTACGAATTACATTTTTCTCGTGTACTCCTGTGTGATAAAGCTGGGAGAATGGGACACTAGTTTCTCGATGCTGGTCGCTTTTCAAACAAACATGCGTGCTTTGAGTTTCAAACAGCCATTGATTCTCGGGGATTAGGTCGAGGACCGGTTTCAAGTAAGTTACAGCTAGCACGATAGGAGAATGCTTCTTGCAGTCTAGATAATTAGTGTAATCGTACGACTATATAGATCCTTATTTTAAGATCGTTTCGGTTTAGTGGAGCCTGGACGCGGTGAACGTACTTTTTTACTATCGACAATTTTATTGTGGAAATTTGTGTATTTACAACGCATACTAATCTTCAATATATGTACTAGAACGAAATTCTGTACTGCTTTATCACCCCTGATAACAATTCTAATAATTTGACGTCAATATGATTGACTCGTACTACTGAATTTCTTCTTTCATATAAATTCTTGAGGACATTTTTAACTTTGATTACTGAGGCTTGTTTGATGCACAATTTTTTTTGTACTTTAAAAAGTTACGTTTTTATCGAACAGTATAAAACATGTAGTGGTGTAAGTATTATGTGTAAGTACCAATATTTATCTATTTAGCTTATCATCATATCTTAAGAGTTTAATCATCATTAAATAAATTAATTGCAATATAATTTCAACGTGGCTTGCACAAGGCCAAATTAACATTCTTCGATACTATTATACTTTAAAGAGCTTCTACTTAATTCCTCATTATCCAATAAACGGTTCAATTGTGATTTATCCAGCCCCATAAAAATGTGTCTTTCCAAACAACACAAAATATGTATGCATCGAACAAATCTGAGTAGTCAAAGTCAATAACGAGTGGAACAATTTGAACGAAATACGAAATTCAGTAGTACGAGTCAATCGTATACGAATCATGAATGAATATAATGTACATATAGTAGCTGTCCGACGAACAGGACGGTGTGGCTACGCAAGGAAGTAGTCGGGATCAATAATGACCGAAACATATTTTCACAAGCACAGTCGTGCAGTTCTAATTTAAAAATTAATCCCGATGCAATTTAAATATTTGATAGCTTCGAGATGGCTTTAAAAGAGAGATGCTCGAATATTTGATACGAAAATCTTTGGAAGGGTTGTACCAAGGTACGAATGAATATGGGAATATGTTTTTCCGATACGGAACGACTCGCAGTTCCACGGTCCTGTTTCAAGCTTCTCGAACGACGTTCTTTGGCCAGCGACTGTGTTAAAATGGTACGTGGCTTCTACGGTCGAAACAGAGACGCGCGGAGCTACAGCAGGCGTCGTTGAATATGCACGGATCCGCATTTTTGTCACCCGTGTGAATTTAACTGCACGTGCAAACTTGTGAAGCAGCGCTTCAATTAGACCGAGAAATTGTTACTATTTACGTAGAATCCGCGCGTCAGTGACGCAACGCTTACAGTTCGCATCAAACTTCGAGAATAGAAAATAAGGGAGGAATCCTGGGAGGTTTCTGTTATGCTCGCAGAATACGAATTCCCACGAAAATTATCTCACCCTTCCATCGTGACTGTTCTCTGACAATCTTACCTTCTTCATCCTCAAGATTAATTAGAAAAGACGGGTACGTGCGATTGGCACAAAATGTTGATCATGTTGGTTCTTTAACCCTCATGCGATAACATGTTAACAAATATTATACAAAAGCAACAGTAAAGAAATTAATGCTATGTTAATTAATGTAGCATATAAAGCTACATTTTATCCTAAAAAGTACAGCAAATTTTCAACAATCTAGTCTGCTACGGGTCGTCAGAGACCCAATGCTACCAACTAATAAATATTGTAAGTGTTGATTCTATTCATTCTTGTAGTTTATAAGACAATTTAGCAAAAGCGTATTGTCCTCAAAATTAGACAATTCGTTTCTCTCAATCTCGAAGAATGAAGCCTATTAACCCCTTGCACTATAACATCGAGCCAGACTCGTGATGGGGATTTCGAACAGAATCAAATAAACATGTGTATCATTAATTTCCTTTAAACTGGAATAAAATTATATTTTGTTGTTGTCGATATATTACCTTTGGCGAATATACAGTCAAATAGTAAATATAAATTTCCATTTTCTTCTAGAAAAGTATGATCGATGCAATAGTTCTAATCACTGCAATCACATAACAAATCGTAGTTCAAGGGGTTAATAAGCATTACAATAATTGTGCTACATCAAACTGGAAGCTCGAAAATCTTTTACGCAATAATCCCAAACGAAATTATTGATTTACGTTATCGAGGGTGAGTGGATGGTTTATGGTTGATTTCTACTACTGTCGAAGGATCAATTAAACAATTCTCGGGCATGAGCCATACACTTCAAAAAATTATGAAATAATTGCCGGCAAATAGTGTGTTAATGCAGAAACTTAAATTTGTTGAAATTGCCACATGCAGCGGGTTTCCTTGCAGCCTCAGAAATAAGCTAAAAACTACTATTTTGTTCATTCCCGTAATTCCGTTCGCAAGTCCACTTTACCGCCGTAATTAGCCAAGGTGAAATGGCTGTAAGCGTGCAATTCATCATGAAATTGATTCACTGGTTCGCCCTCTGAGTAAACATCAGCTGTCGTCAATCTCTTCTCGAAATTCTTCCAGCATCAACACGTCCCTTATACGTCTAAATACGTGACGCGAGTATAATGGCCTGGCCAGTGTTTATTCAGGGGCGGTTGGCCCTTTTCATCAGCGGGGACAACAGACCTGGGTCCTCGGGCCGGGAGCAATAAGTCAAAAAGTTGTGACGGGCCTGTCCGCTCACGACACCGCGTCGTCGCAGCGTTTACACGTTCATCATGGGCCTTGGGCTTCTCGCAACTCATCGCACAGACAGATCACGCCAGTCCTCACAACGACCGACGCGATGGTTCATCCCGTCGACAAACAGATTCCAATCTGTCGGCCTTACCCACTCGCCTCGCCTCATCCCCCGCCGATTTTCCTCTCGTCTCCCTGTTTCACCGGTGTTTTAAGCCGAGCTTACGCTCGAACCCGCGTCCTTCTGCTAATCACACTGCAAATTCACTCTGCCGAAGATTTACCCATTCGCTATTTGACTTAGGATTTAGGCCTCTTCTCTCCGAGCGCCGAGCGCGGAGAGGGTTGCACCCTTTTCTCAGTCAGTCGGCCAGGGTCGCGAGCACGACCAGTTGCTCCACTCCTCCCCCTATCCACGTTCTATCCTCTTTTATTCCGCTACAAGCTTTCGCACCGATGTCTCTTCGCTGTTTTCTCTCTCGAAAATGGAATTAGGCTGACGAGTAAGTAACCGAGCGCCATACACAAGTTTTGCACTCAAAATTCACGATTTTACAGATCATATTCACATTTTTGAAATTTAAACTCACCCTTTCGCTGACCAAATTCATCCTCTTGCAAATCAAATTCACCATTTGGAAATTCGAAGGTTTATTCCTTACAACAATGAACACATGTAAAATACTTACAGTCAGTTTGACAAATATTTGTACACCATTCAAAAATGATTAATTTTTTTTAATGTCGACCAAATAGCTTGAATTTTTTTTTTGAGTTGTTCGAAGGATTAGTTTACTAGTTAATGTGTAAATAATTTTTTTTGTAGATTGCTATTGGTCGCAATAACGAAGAAAAAAGGGAAGGTCCCGCTTTTTAAGTTTTTTTTATTGGTGCCCGTAATGAAAATTAAAAAAAAGGATCTTTTGTACATCTAAGTATTTTATATATATGTACATAGTTTCATCGAAATTTGTTGAAGTATAGAAAAGCTATAGGCATTGTGAGATGTGAAAATTTTGATAATATTCAGGGTGTTCACGCTATTACTAGCCAGCGCTTTTTCGCGAATAAGAAATATTAGGCAAAAATATAAATGAATAAGGCGATACTGTTTTTTGCATGCTATGTAATGGCGTGGGTATTTTTTGTGTTTGCACTTTTTTAGAAATCAAGGTGACTTTTAATTTTTTAAATTCAATAGTATATATTCTTTTATATCATACAAAAGCGCATGTCAAAACAACTTCATTCGTATGCGACACGACCTCCAAGGTCATACAAGGTCAAAAATGGAAGAAACATTTCGAATATTTTGGACTAATTCATTTACAAGAATATTTTATTGACGAAGCCACAGTAAATGGTCAATATGACTTGCATGAGCATAAATGCGTATTTCGGCTCTATTAATCACATTATTAGTAGCTTCTTCTATTGTTGTCCGAGATATTAATGCAAATGATTGCGTTATACTGCATGTGAAGTCTTTTATCTCTCTGGGCGATGTATCGTAAACGATATCTTTACAAAATGTTACGTACGAAATATTCAAAATGTTTCTTCCATTTCTGACCTTGTATTACCTTGAATGTCACTGTTTCGCATACGAATGAATTTATCTTGACACACTCTTTCGTATAATATAAAAAAATATATAGCATTCCATTTCAAAAATTAAAATTCACCTTGATTTCTAAAAAAATATTACAACATCAAAAAAATACACACGTCATTATGTACAGCTTACAAGTTTACAAGCAACAATATCACTATATCCTTTTTCATGTTTGTCTAACGTTTTCTCTTTGCGAGAAAAACGCTGTCTAGTAGTAGCGTGTACATTTTGTGTAGTCTATATCTAAGTCATCTACGTTTCCTAAATAGGAGCATGTATTTCTCATTGCACCAGCTGTATGCACCTCGATATCATTCACAAAAAGCTGCTGATCTACTTATGTTCGCAAGTCACTAATTTAAGAGGTATGTTAACTTTATTCTTGTCTTTACAGAAAAGGTTCAATGTGACCACAATTTACACCAATTAATGAATCACTGAAAACAAGAAGAGTTCATAAATAAATAATAAGAATTCCAGTGTACCTAGTCTTTCGATTCAAATTTGCTTGTTCTTTATGTAAATTCATCGATCTACAATATAACAGGCTCTAATAAATTCGATGCATAAAAGAATACATGAGCCGATTAATCAGATAATGTTATCCACTCCTATATGTTTTCTATGATGCCGCTAATAACCTTGTAGTTGATACGACATAAATTATAAAAAAAGAAACAAAAAAAAATACATGAGTAACCATGAGAATCTGTGGATAAAATCTCTGATCCTAGTATAAAACTATTCTTTGCAGCGCATTCGTCCACGGAAAAGCGCCAAAAACATTGTTCGCATCATGACAAAGGAGAGGTTCAGCCAGCTTTGCGAGCCTGTATAACAATGTCGTCTTACTATTACCATCACCAAATAACGACTCAAAACGGTGAGCAAACTCTACGAAAAACCAAACAACAGGACAAAAGAGACACAAGGGTAAACAGTTTAGATGTCCCGCGAAGTCTCGCAGCGAGAGAAGCGGGATTCTCGAACATTACCGTTCGCCTTTGTGTGCGAAAGGTTCCGGCAAACGACACCATAAATTCCCCATCAGCGTCATGCAAGCTTCATATTGCAGACATCGAAGATTTCGCATGGGGGCGGAGAAAGGGGTGAGGTAGGGTTACGGGCTCCGTTTCACCGGCCATAACACGCGGTTCTGTAGCATGCGCAACCGTCCCTGATAATCTTATTATCGCATCATTAGAGTAACAAGGATTCCGTGGCGTGGAGCCGCGTTACGCGTTTCTCCAGCGATTGCTGTAATACGCGCGGCCTCCCCCCCCCCCACCATGTGTTATTCCCGTGATTCACGTAACACAGATGTCCATCGTTTTGGAAATTCCTTTGGCCGTGCTTCTGATAACCCGATTACGTGTATATTCAACGATTACCGTCGACCATCGGATGTTCGAGATGGCCGCTTGGCCGGCTCGTTATGAAATATCTCACGTATCGACGCGTTCGTCGTCGAAACCTACCCCTCTTCGACCCGTTGCCTCCTCCTGCTCCTCCTTATCCTCACCCCGTTCCACCCTTGGACACTCGATTGGTTTTCTCGACTTAAACGGACCTCATTGTCCCTTCTTCGACTCTGCGGCACCACTAATTGAGCCAATTCCGTATGCGGTTCCGTGATCGCTCGTCCACCTGCATGCTGAGTCCGCTATCCGGGACGTTGAAGCCGAACGTCGCGTCGGTCCGAAAATGTGGTCGGATTAATCTGCGGCGTAGTCACCGTTACGTCTTCGGAACAGTTTTGGAGGTTTTTGTACAGAGATCGATCGATCCGACCCGCTTCTCACAGAATACTTTTCGAAATACGATGCTACCTGCGGAGTTTAACACTAGAACCACTCCGGACACACTGTGGGCCGTTTATATTAGGTGTGCAAATAAATTCGGTGTCTTTTTTCGTGATATTTAGCTTTTATTCGGATAAATATATAAAAAAGGAGACCCAGCTCCGATCACGTTGTTCTTGAAATATGTTGTCAAGGTCAACATTCTGAACAACTTTTTCCTATACATATTCCCGCCGCTCGGTCTTAGTTTCCGTTTAGTTTATTCTGCAAGTTTTAATGGAGGTTACTCAAAAATGTAATATTGAAAATCTATGACCTTGACGATTTGAAGTTCGTTAGAATTAGGTCTGGGTTAATTCTGAATTAGGTTTGGGTTAGTTATGGATTAGATCTGGGCCGTTAGATGGGCCCGACAATACATACAGTGGCTCACAAAAGTATTCGCTCGCGCTTTAAATCAGAATAACTTTCTTAACCCTTAGCACTCTGTTGTCGCCGCTGAGGTGGCATCGAAAGAGAAGCTGGCGTCGTGTTAAAAATTGCTCGGCGTGCAAAGGTTTAAAATTTCACCAAACCACTTGATCTTTTTTGAGCAATTCGAAACATTGATTTACTAAATCACGTGCAAAAAAATTTTGAAGAAATTGAAATTAGTAGGAATTACGTGAAGAAATAAAAATGGCACTTTTTAAAACTTTATTATTTCAGCCCGTAATGAAAATTCAAAATATGCATTTTGTAGATCTAAGTTACTTACACGTATGTTGAAAATTTCATCGAAATCAGTAAACGAACGTATGAGCTACACGCGGTTCAAAGTAGTGACAGTCGCAGCTTTTCACGACTTTTGCGCGTCGTTTTTTTCTGCGTCATCCGATTTCGATGAAATTTTCGGCACGTGCAATACTAACATAGATCTATAAAACGTATGTTTTAAATTTTCAATGCGAACTGAAATAAAAAAGTAATTCATGTAATTCCTACCAACTGTAACTTTTTTAAAATTTCTTTTCTATTCCACTTAGTAAATCAATGCTTGTTGTTGCTAAAGAAAAAGTCAAATTATTTGGTCCAATTTACAAAAAAGTTATTCCAATTTAAAGTGCGTTCAAATACTTTCGTTAGCCACCGTATGTATGAAGGATACATGTACGAAGGATAAAGGACGAAAAACAGTGCGAAACGTGATAGAAGATTTTTAAACAACGCGTACAAATGGCTCATCGATTCCTTTGAACGTTCATGACCGCGGATGAAAATTTCGTTCCGACCATTAATCCGTTTATACATCGTGTAATTGTCGAGTCCGTGGCGAAACAGGGCGCGTAACTTCGTTGTTTCGGGTTTCGTTTAGCTGGCTTTTAAGCTACGTTAAAGGTCTCGAGTCTAGATGATGGTATTTTCTCGAGCAGAGCTCCTAGAAAACGACTAGGCCCGGCGAAACGAAGTTACCCTGCCATCCGACGTTTCTTTCCATTCCTTTTATCGGCGGAACGGAATCGGGGTTAAATTATCGGGCAATCTGCTCGCACTGCCGTGAGAGAAACCGATTGGTTTCTACTCGGGAAACATCTAAATCGATGGGTTTTGATTCCCGAAGTACCGCTGCCTGACGTCGCGATCGTAATCTTGTTAGGATTTCGAGGATGTTGCATCCCTGAGACGCGACCACTTTTTATAATGAAATTTATTCTTTCTTCTAGTTTTTCGGAATTCTTATTTTGCTCGAATTTTATTTTATATCAATTTCGAGGTTTCTTCTTTATATGAAGAAATCCATCGGTATGGCGACTTTTAATTATTGTGTTTACCATCACCACCGCGACTTTGAATTATTGTGTTCATCATTCATGACAAGATCAGCAGATGAACTACAAAACTGTAAAAACTATCGAAGTGTTTAAAACCATTATTGTATTACATCAGACATTATTCAAATTAATAAAAAGAGAAATTTACATTCGTTTAGCGATTTGCAGATCATTAACTCTGAGCACCAATCAAATTTCATTAGAAACATTAAAACAAACCTTTCGAGATAACCTCATAACTAGCAATTGTAAGTCTAGCTTCGAACTAAAAATTCTTACTTTAGACTCAATAATCGACTGTGAGAACTAACCAACTAGCATTTGGTGCATAGCAATGAATCTATTCCATTTCAGGGTGACAAGTAACTTTGGACTGAAGCGTCAACTATGAACCAACTTGAAGTTGAAGCATTACGATAAATCCCCAGAGTATTAACTCGGCAATTATTCTGTAACAAGAACCATCAAATTTCTGGATCGAACCGAACACAATTTCGAGGAAGGCCGAGGGTCCGAGACATCGGCGAGGCTAATTCCACGAATCCCCTCGTTTTGGACTTGAGCCAGGCTCTCGGCAGGGTGTTAAATTAAGAATGGTAATAATGTTGCCGCGCTAATAATTTAGGGGCTGAGCTTTTACATCCGCTGGTGGTTAACGGCGCTTTTAGTCGGACTCCTCCCTTACGTGTGCCTGGCCGCGCTGAAAAACCTGGGTTTTATGAAAATTGCCAGCGAAGTACGAATGCTTAAATATTCAAGCGTGTATTCAAGGAGCGCGCAGTGTTTCGTGCTCCTCCGCCGTCAACGAAACGTGCGTCTGCGATCTATCGCTCGACCTGCAACTCTCCCGAGCATTGACTGGCTCGGAGGCACTTTAACGGCGATGCAACGGAAAACTCGAAACGAACGCCGGGCAATTTAAGTGGCTCTGCGTCAAGGAGGATCCGCATCGAGCGCGAAATCGGTTCACTCTCGAGAACTTAACATGTTGCTTATGGTATGCTGTACGTAAGTCGTTCGTGTTCATCTATGCATAACTCTTTTTGACCGCACAATATATTCTCAGTTGCTTCGACAGTGTTGTAAAATAGTCTTAAAATTTTGACATGATTGAGTCAACCCATTACTTGCAATAAATTGCCAACGATTCGTTTATTTTCATTGGTTTGCTGGCTTTCCAGCTGAGGATTTTTTTAAAAATTGTTGTATAGCAACGGAAATTTTAATCGTAAAGCAAGAAGCCTCCCTCAGGAAAGTAATCCAATCGGTTTCTTCGGAATTATTTTCTGAAAGACGATTTTTCAGTCCTTTTTTTTATATAGCACAGTTCATCAGTCCATAAGGATCGCACTAATAGATTTCTGGTGAATAATGCGTCAATATCCCAGGAGTTACTACAACTGCTTTCGGATAAAAATATATTTTCAGCTACTTTAACAGTGTAGTAAAGTAGCCCTAAAATTTCGAAAAGATTGGTTCAGCCCATTAGTTACAATAAATTCGCAAAGATTCGTTTGACAATTCACCTCAGCATCACCCCCTCCTTGATTGAGGTTTACGATATGTAGCTGAGAATTTCTCTAAAAATTGTCCAACAGCAATAGCAATTTTGAAGACGAAGTATCAAGCCTCGCTTACAAATGTAATGTAATCAGTTTTTTCGGAATTATTTTTTAAAATATGATTTTTCAGTTCTTCTTTTCATGTAGCGCAGTCATTGGTGATTGTGGTGTTAATGTCGTTAACGTTATGATAACTCCTTACGTATAGTTCACTTCGATTAAAAAATTTTTTTTTAATTATTTCGGTAATATAGTAAAATATCCCTAAAATTAAAAAAAAGATTGGTTCAATCCATTCGTTGCAATAAATTCTCAAATTTTCATTCCTTTTCGAAAAATTTTTTTTTAATTATTTCAATAGTATAGTAAAATATCCCTAACATTAAAAAAAAGATTGGTTCAAGCCATTCGTTGCAATAAATTCTCAAATTTTCATTCCTTTTCGACGGTTTACACCTGGCTCCCCCTTCAATAAATTTTAAATATTTATGTCTCGCAGGATTTCTTAAAAACCTATTTTACCTCAATAACAATAATTCTTCTAGACTATTAGGCCACCCTTGGGAATAATTCTGCGATTGTTTCATTCAGTATTATTTTTTAAAAGAAGATTTTACAGTTCCTTATTTTTACGAATTATGTAAATATTTTTGCGATAGGTGATGCGTTAATATCATAAAGGTCGCGTCTCGTAGATTAAGTATACAGAATATTGCGTATTGGATGGCACTCGACGTTTACTCGCGTAAGCAAATTTTGTCCATTATTGCGGCTTTCGGCTATATAAAGTCGTCCGAGACGAAAAATGCAGCTGTCGTCAAAGTTGTAACCCACAGTAATAATGCGCGCGCGCGGAAAGCTTTTACGACGTTCACGAGTATGCAGGCTAATATTCTACAAGCTGGAATTGACTTTTCCAGATGACGCGTGGAGAATTAGGTGTGACTAGATATGGTGATCTCAGATAGACTAGTGAAGCAGGCTTTCTGTTTTCTCTTGAGAGGGCTTCTCATGTAATGGCAGCGAAAACAAGTGATTTTTAAGTATTCTTTTTAGAATAATTATTGGATAAATGAGATTAGGTCTTTTTGGCTTGTGAGCAGGCCTTAAAACACAAGTGATTTTCTTTACATAAATTCTTCTTATACAGGGTGTTCATTTGAAAACTTTCCAGCCGAATATCTCGAAAAGTATGAAAAATACTAAAAAAGTGTAAAACACGTGCCCAATGATTTCGAGGGGGAAAGAGGGGGGCAGTATGAGTTTTCTTTTATTTGGATGGCGTTTTCAAGGTCATTTGAAGGTCAACTTTATTTTTTCAAATAGAAACCTATATTTTTTATTATGAGATCTTATTGTACGTAAAAGGACCAGCAATTTTCGTAGGATACTTCTTTTTATCTGCGCACTAGTTTCGGAGATATTTAAACAGAATTAGAGCGAGTCATGAATGAACTGCGAGAGAGTTTGTAATTTCTCTATAATTATAACAAATTTTCAAAATGTTCTCGTTGTTTTCTAAACAATAATACATACGATTCTTAAATTCTGAACGAACATTTTTGAAGGTATCTGTTGGAACAGCTCTACATACAATTAAGTGTACTATGATATAATATCTCTTATTACGATGATTCACAATTGACTAAATAGTACAATCTTATATTGTAAGACAATATAAACAAGAGATCAAGAGAGGACAATTTTGATTTCAAACAGTATGTGCTAGTATAATTTTACACAATAATATGCCCCGCTCTACTTCGCTTTAAATATCTCCGAAACTAGTGCGCGGATGAAAAAAAAGTATTCTACGAAAATTTCTGGTCTTTTCAGGTATAATAAGATCCCATAATAAAAAATATAGGTTTCTATTTGAAAAAACAAAGTTGACCTTCAAATGACCTTGAAAATGCCACTCAAATAAAAAACTGATACTGTCCCCTTCTTTCCCCTCGAAACCCTTGGACAAGTGTTTTACACTTTTTTAATATGTTTCATACTTTTTGAGATATTCGGCTGGAAAGTTTTCAAATGAACACCCTGTATATTGTACAACAGGCATGTTTATATATTATATATTTCTTAATTCTTCTGAGTATTTATATATAATAGGAATTATTTAGACGGTGCAAATTTCATTTGAAACGTAGATCTCAAATGTCATACAACTCACTTTTTTGCTAATAAACAACAGAAAGTTGCTATAAATACGGGAAAAGATGATAGAACAAAATGGTCAACAATTCACCGAATAGAACTTATTCCAAATAGTACAAATTTGTCTTTCATTTTCCCTTGAAAAAACGACATCACTTTTCGAAAAATCTAATATGTATTGAATTGCCATAAACACACATGAAAGTATCGTTTAATGTTACTTATTAAATATCGTACAATGTGGTCGCAGGTAAATATTTTCATTTAAATTGTATGATCATTGTTATGTATTATATTGTATCAGAACTCTGTGAAATTCACATAAGAAGCGTCAGTTAAACGGTTAACAACGTCAGCTAATAGTTTGTCGAACTGTGCAGTTTATTTGATTCAACTCCGTTGGGAGTAATTGAAGGTCGCTGAAGGAAATTATATTTAGTGCCATAATGTGCTCCCAAGGCATGCCACGCCGGCTCGGCGAAATCGCGTGACGGGTTACGTGTGTGGAAGTCCAAAGCCAATTAATCGACATCCCCGATGAAACTGCCATAAAGCGAAAACATCGTTTCTCGGCTGGCGGGACGCCTGAAAGAACTTGCAGTTGAAATTGCCGTGGTCAGCTACGCGTGCGATCGAACATGCTCGTCGTGGTCTTGTTCGTGTTCAAATTCATTATCGGCCGAGTCGGACGCGTTCTGCCTTTCCTAAAATCAATTCGACCCACCTTTCGTAAATTGAAAATTGAATCAAAGGAACAATTGACTTTTGGGAAATTTCTGCTCAAAAACTGCAAGACTTCATCATAACGATTTGTCGTATGTAAACACTTTTACTTTTAAACAGTATCTCATATTTCATTTTGCGACAGATCTTCCAGTAGTCTTGTTAACAAATTTACTACTGGCTACTTGATTAACCGAAATTGAAAATTTAATCACATTCGTGTAATACAGTGTATTATTTGGTTCTTAGAGGATAGAACTTTCAAAATATTAATTTCAGACAAAATTAAAGTGCAATTGTAATTTTTAATAATAAAATTGCTCGTCTTTAGATAACTGATTTGATAGAATTTAATTTCCATAAATAGTACCCAGAAGTACAGCACAACTTTGCTGTACATAAATATTAAAAAAAAAAAATTATGAGGAAGTCTCTAAACACACTACTTTTTAATGCGGAAACATTTTTAGAATTGTCTTCTAGTTTTTGATAAAAAAAAATGATCAAAGATCATATGTCTTTTGGCCGTTTAACTGAACATATAACATGTTAAGGTTCGTAAAAATGTATTAACCCTTAATTGGTTTACTGGGCTCTCTTAGGAACCCAACAACATTTCTGTACAGAAACATTTCTGTACTTAAAATGTTTAAGTCAAGGAGGAGCTGTTGCAACAGTCATATCCATTTTTAATTTTCATCATGTTTTCAAGGTCATCCCAAGGTCAACTTTATTTTTTCGAATGGAAATATATATTTTTCATTACAAATTCTCAATCTACGACTTGAAACAAATAACTTTGATTTGAAACGTTTTTTTCTTCGCCGATTATTTTGTATAATATTGAATTTTCAAAGAAAAAATACAGAATGTCGTTTTAACGGAGAAAAGCATTTTATTTATGATAAATTAAATTAATACGCAATTAAAATAATATCAAATAAATATGTAATCTAAATGAATAATTAAATAATAGCTAAATATTGAAACAGGCGAAACAATTAGATAAAACTTAGCAAAGAAATTCAACGCTGAGTGTACACAACCTGTTCATTACGCGCAGAGATACACCAGTTTTTTACTGTCTTTTCTTTGGAATATGATTTCACATTCTCTCGCATGCAATGCAAATAACATTAGAATGTTACTGAATACTTGTTGAATTGATTTTCTTATAACTAAGTTGCAATTCTCCTGTATTATTATTAATAATATAATTGCCTTTCCGTTTAATTGAGATTATTTTTCCCTAATAAAGTCAATATTATACAAAATAATCGGCGAAGAAAAAAACGTTTCAAATCAATGTTATTTGTTTCAAGTCGTAGATTGAGAATTTGTAATGAAAAATATATATTTCCATTCGAAAAAATAAAGTTGACCTTGGGATGACCTTGAAAACATAATGAAAATTAAAAATGGATATGACTGCTGCATCAGCCCCTCCTTGACTTAAACTTTTTATTTGAAACATTTTTTCTCCGGAATTTAGTTTTTGAGATATTCCAGGTGACCAGGATAAATCCCGCACTCTGTATACTTAAAGGTATCTGTGAAAACATAGACCGAATTTTAGAAAGGTCCTAGTATGATATTTAGTAATATGAATAAACACTGTACCACTTAAGGGTTAAATACAAAATAATAATTTTGATTTATAATTAATAACAAGTATGTAAGATGAAAGAAATCCTGGATAAATGAATCTCAGTAGGTCAGAGATTAAAAAATCGAATCGAATGGGATCATTATTCAGAGCATTCACGATTTCTTCGGGCAGGGACGGAAAATCTTCCAGCCCGTAAGTTTCTCGGTCTACCGGGGTTTACACAATCCCTCGAGCGACGTTAATTGCGGAAGATTTTGCAAATGGAGCACGGGGAATTACCCCAGTAATGCGTTCGAAAATGTACCGCTCCTCCTTCGCGAATTTCACCCGGCATTAACGTCATTTATGCTGAAATTCTCCCAAGAAGGTTGACTTAGCGAGCGCGCATTACGACGTACTATAAGAAAACCGGCAAAAAAATTACTGCCTTCGAAACATATTATCGCGTTCTCCTGTTTCAAGGCGGAAAACACTTCTTATACAGCTTGCTTACACCTAGATGCAAACGGGATCATTACCTCCCTAAATATTATAGCTGCAAAGGAAACATTTTCACGGAAATTACGTTGTACGAGGTGGCAAACTCCTGCTAAAACAGATTTCACTATAATGTATCGAATATTATGAACCGAATCTACGGGGTGCAGATTTTACTCCGATGCCTGACAAATGGTCGAGTTGTACCACTGTGGACTTGAGACGGTTGACTGTAACTCCTGAAAAATTCTTATTTTGGTAATGCTTGACCAGTAGATTCACTCGAAACTTATTTTCTAAATAATTTAAGTGTAAATGTTAAAATTCATCTACTGTTTCAAGTTTTTAAATATAAATATTATTCACCTATTGAAGCTGAAGTAAAATGCAATTCTTGTGTTTATAATATCAAATTGTTATGTGGGCGATAGGAGAATGAAAATGCATGTGTTTGCGTTCGGAATAGTTTAATACCGAAGTTCAGCGGAACGTCTAGTAACGTTGGTCGATGATGGTCGATGTTGCTTGTGCAACTCTCGGTGATCGACTCCCTTCGAGTCGTCGATAGAGCTTTTGGCTGCCCTCGAAAAGGATCTTAAGTGCCTCCGCCTTTTGAGAACAGACATCGGTATCGGCCCGTCACAATATCGGCGCCGATGAGTGACACGTCCGTTATGAACAGATGCATAGTTCGTTCTTCTCTTTACGGAAATATTAACACTTTAACAACTGAAAGTTGACTAACCAGCTACTTAAATTAGACTACGGATTTTATGCATTCACGAGAACAATAGGAACAATTAAAAGCAGAACAATGAAAAATGTTCAAGGAATTTAAAAATGCTCTAGTTTTGTTTTCGATTTACTGAAGTTATTAAGAACAGAAATTTATGCCTAGGTAGATTAAATAACAGGTAGAGTGAAAGCGTATAACAATGAAAAATGCTCAAGGAATTTAAAAATGATCTAGTATTGTTTTCGATTTACTGAAGTTATTTAGAGCAGGAATTTATGTCTAGATAGATTAAATATAATATGTAGACTGAAAGCATAACAATGAAAAAAACTCAAGGAATTTAAAAATGATCTAGTATTGTTTCCGATTTACTGACGTTATTAAGAATTGAAATTTATGTCTATACAGGGTGGTCCACGCAATTTGTTCATCCACAATAACTTCCAAAGTATGCATTGTATGAAGAAACTTTTTCTAGAAAAGTCGTATGGTTTGAAGGGATACATTATGTAATTCATATACTTTTTTGGTAAGTGGGGGCGTTTCGAAGATTTGAAAGTCAACTCCGTTTTTTTTTTAAATCTCATGCTATATTTTTTATTTCAAAATATCGAAGAGCGTTAAATTTTGAGTAAAAAAAGTACTGACCTCTACTAGCTGTAAATCAATTAGTTAACGAATAATTTGAATCGATGTTGATAAACATTGCAACTCTTAGACGCTTTTCAAGAAACAAAGTGAAATTATTCGTTAACTATTAGATTTACGTCTAATAAAGGTCAGTACTTTTTCACTCAAAATTTAACGCTCTTCGACATTTTGACATAAAAAATATAGCATAGTATTTAAAAAACGAAGTTGATCTTCAAATCTACGAAACACCTCCACTTAAAAAAATAGTATATGAATTACATAATGTATCCCTTCAAACCATACAACTTTTCTCGAAAAAGTTTTTTCATACAATGCATACTTTGGAAGTTACTGATGGTGAACAAGTTGCGTGGGCCACCCTGTATAGCTCCGGTGATTTGCAATTAGTGTAGATCATTTTTATTTTGCGCAAATGTCCGCAGTGTAGTAATTATTGTGCAACATTGTAGCGGAAATTTCGTTGAGGTTTTGAAATTCCCCGGTATACCAATTAACGAGTTAACGAGCGTAGTCGCGAAAGAGATCACGCGAGAAAAGACAGATTCCTGTGAATTATATTCGGCACCAGGAAAAAGGATGTTAAACTTGAGAAATACTTGATAACTGAAATACAGCAGCTGCATTCGCATAATGATATTCACAGGGAATAGATCCTCCGATTTGGCACGTGCAGTTTGCTCGTGAATTTTACGACGATGTAAATCGCGCGGTAATGGGCGCGCAAAGCGTGAAATGCGCATCGTCGTTGCGTTGGTCCGCTCGCGTCCTCGAATCACCACGGACCGGGGAATGAAATCAGCCGATGGTGTTTTTCCCCGCGGAAAATCGCCTTTCGAAATTATGCAAACGTCGTCAGTCATCGCAAAACGCGAACGATTTGTGGGAATCTCTACTTTCCGCGCGGGCTACGGCTCCAGAACCCATCCGTTCGGCGAATTACCCCGCAATATGGCGTTCGTCAGGGGGAAGAGGAGGAAGTTCGTTGTAAAATCCTGTCGACGCAATGCAAATCGGATTTCGTCGTTCAGCCGGGCGACAGGTTCCGACGCTTTCGAGCCGCGAAAGCGAATAAACGTCGCGGCGGATCCTGCGATTTCAATGCGCGAATCCGGCGATCATCGGCAAATGCGATTCATTACTGTACAAACAGAAATTCTGTGACGATGTCTACACCGTTAGCATCGCGGGATTCTGCTTTTCAATAAGTTCATGTAGACGGAAATCGGTCCGGAAGAATAAATATCGTAGCATCTCTGAGGTGTGCTCTGTAAGTAGAAATGATACCCTATAGTCAGACACTGGACTTTCTTGTGTTATAGTTTAATACACTGGCTTATTATATCGGGTATTTCACCTAACTTGACCACCTAAATATATCGCTTATTTTGTATGATAGAAAAAATGTCAGGGGAAGAAAATATTCTGTTCGAGGTCGTCAATACGGTGATGGGCCGAATTTTTTTCTCAACGTCATTTTTTTCGAGATCTCAAGGTTATCGTGTTTTTTTAAAGTGGGAGTGCATATTTTCGCTACAACAGTCTCATAGCTTATAAAAATAACGAATTCAACGAGGTGCAATATGTTGACCTTCACGTGACTTTTAGTATGTCGATACCGATACCGTAGCTTGTTGTATATATATAATAATATGTAATAATGCTTGTGTGCATACTTCATCCGATGAAAGTAGAACAACGAATGTCCATTTACAAGCACCAGGGGCAATTACATGGTACACTGTTTCAATGAAATTGAAATTCTCTCATTTACCATCCCTGAACGCGTTCTGAATTTACTGACAAACATTTCATAATTTCCTCGCTAAGGGTCACGTGAAGGTCAACATATTGCACCTCGTTGGATTCGTTTTTATATAAGCTATAAGACTGTTGTAATGATACTTCACTACAAGTGAAAATATGCAGTCCCATTTAAAAAAAATACGATGACTTTGAAATCTCGAAAAAAGTGAAATGGAGAAAAAAATTCGGCCCATCACCGCATTGGAGCCTTCGAACAGAATAATTTCTCCCCCTGACATTTTTTCTATCATAGAAAATAAGCGATATATTTAAGGTGGTCAAGTTAGGTGAAATACCTCTTCCAGCGTCACGTACTTCAACCGCGTCACAGCGCGATACAAACGTACAGTCTTCGAGAAATTAAAGATAGCCCTATTAACCCCTTCCCGTGCCATTTAGCTCGACGAAACTTGGGCCCAAGCGGTAGGCATCGACGCGCGCTAAACAGGCCAGACTGACACTTGTAAACAGTCGCAATACGAACTACAAACTATTGGTGTGTTTTTTACTTTTTGCCAAATCCATGATTCTTGTGTCGTACAATCCTCTTCAGTACTCTCATCTATAATCATACGCCTTATACGCTTTAGGACTGGCACAAACGCGTCACTATCAGAGGATTCGTTATCACTGCCTTCATTTAACATTTTTGTATCTTGCATTTTGAAGGGGTTTCTTAAATTTCAATAATTGAACTGCTACGTAACAGCAACGATAAGAATTGTGACCAGCTGTCATGAGGTACTGATAGGAACTAACATTCAGTCACGATCGTAACGGTCAAAAAATCAGTCCGCGAGCTCGGCTTGTTATCTTTACGTTTGGCCTAAGTATCTGGTCGCGAGTCTCACTCGCGGTATTCGTGTTTGGGCCAAAATCTTCATCGCGAGTCTGACTCGCTAAAGTACGGGAGGGTTTAAAGATAGCCCTATTAAAGATAGTACTAACACGTACTATCATTTGACTAAGGAATGTAGGACGTTCTGTATCGTAGCGAGAAACGCTCGACGAGCTCATCGACGTCGAGGATCGTCGCGTTTAATGCACCTTCCGCTGACAACGGTGTCGTACTTCGGGAAGCCCTCTATCGGGTATTGTGTTTTGGCGTCACCGAGACCGGGTGGAAGCCACTGTTCCACCCACGACCACTCACTCGACCCACATCTACGCACGAGGAATTCCTTTGAGCGAACGGAAACCAGCTCTATTCTTTACTTCCACGAACACGTGATAGGTCACTGTTATCCACTTCGAAGACCCCGTTCTAGACCACATGTTTCATGCGACGCTAAAAAACAAACGCGAACTTTGTATGATGCAATGCACACGTAGAACTAGAAGTATGACTATCGATTATCGATAACTTATTGATATTTGATTGATACTTACAGTGGTTCACAAAAGTATTCGCTCGCCATTTAAATCAGAATAACTTTCTTAAAATTTGATCAAACCACTTGACTTTTTTTGAGGTATTAGCAACATTGATTTAGTAAATCGCGTGCAAAAAAGATTTTGAAGAAATTGCAATTAGTAGAAATTATATGAAAAAATAAAAATGGCATTTTTCAAAACTTTATTATTTCAGCTCGTAATGAAAATTCAAAATATTCGTTTTGTAGAGCTATGTTATTTTCACATATGCTGAATATTTCATCGAAATCAGTTAACGGACATATGAGCTACAAACGGTTGAAAGTGGTGATAATCGCAGTTTTTCACGACTTTTGGTCAGTTTCTGCTTAAAATCCATAGTTTCTTACATCTTTTGATGCGCGTCGTTTTTTTCTGCGTCAACCGATTTCGATGAAATTTTCAGCATATGTATAACTAACATAGATCTACAAAAGGCATATTGTAAATTTTTATTATGGGTTAAAATAAAGAAGTTTTAAAAAGTGCCATTTTTATCTCTTCTTGTAATTCCTACTAATTGCAATTTTTTCAAAATCTTTTTTTGCACGTGATTTACTAAATCAATGCTTCTAATTGCTCAGAAAAAGTAAAGTGTTTGGTCAAGTTTTAAGAAAGTCATTCTGATTTAAAGCCACCGTATATTATTTCATCGTTAAAGTATCGGTAACACAAATTAAAAGAGGACCTCATATTAACTCAATATTTTTTATCACTGACAACTTTTATTTTGCATAAAAATCCGTGATTTAGTTATTATATTTTATGTAAGTGCAACTATAGGCAGTATCGTGATAAAGGAAAATTAAATCCTATCGGCTCGTGCCTGACTATGCGTGTACCAATCTACCGATGTCGTCCTAAAATTCACAATCATTCTCACACTTCAGAGGACTATCCAAACTACTTCGACGTCACCCGTAGACCCAGTGAACGACGTATAGTACACGAACCCGCAACGAATAATCGAGTAAATCGTCCAGCTGAGAGATTACAGGGGCAATTGATCCTGCGAGTTCTATTTACCAGGAAACCGCTCATCCAGCTACCACTTAACATCACGCTGAAAGCTCGCAGAGGAACATGCCTAAGCGATGTCTGCCAATTTTGATGATACCCTAGTAGAAAACAATTCTTACCAAAATATGTTGGAAAGTGGTGTAATAAAATAAATGCGGATTCTGTTCCTGAATTTTAAAGTTAAATATTTTATATAATATATTAGTTATATGTTTTGCTGAGATTTCTGATTTCACTGTCTTTATCCTTCATGTTACTATTTATTGCCTTCAGCAAATTTTCATTTTCACAAGTTATAAAATATGAACAGAAAAATCTTTTGTGTCAATTATCTCTTGATCCACGATCCGAATGACGGGTTCCAAATGTTTTATTTAGGATCATAGAAATTGTAAATATGCATTTATGGAGAATTATTCAACGTTTTGTTTTACATATGTCATAATTATCATGTAATAATATTTGTTTAACACATTTTAAGTCGAATATTTTTTGCCTAGAGTAGTACACGTATTTCCTTCTATTCTTTCGATTCACACGTGCAGTAAACTGCAACACCCGAGTGTCCAAAATTGAAAATCTACTCGAAGCTTATTTACAAAAGAAAGGTGAATAATATACATATATTATTTTTCCTTCGAGGAAAAAGTTGATACACAATTTCCGTTTCCAGGAATGATTTGTAAAAGCGCATGATCGCAAAATGTTGAACTTTTCGTGGTGGGATGGCCGTTTTAACGTCCAGGATCCGATTCTTTTGTCTCGGCCGGTTTGAACGGGATCGGATTCCTTCGATATTAGAGCCATAACTCGCCGGCGGCGTCGAACTATGCGATACGATTCGCAACGACACGTCGTTGGCCAAGTTTTTTCATTAGATCCCGATTACCGTGGCCGTTATCCGGGGTTCGAAATGGCAACATGGCCGAGCGGTCCCGGTAATCCCGGTATTACCGGAGGCACGCTGACGCCGCGTACGAAAACGTAATGGCACGCCATCGCAGCTAATCTCGGCGATCTTCATACCCTCGAAGCGCACTTGAACTCGCTTAGAGGACGAGGATGCTCCTTGCTCGGTCGACGACGGTATCCTGTTACGTCACCCCGAAGGCAACCGCGACGGAGGGCGTCGCGTTATCCTCAAGTGTCATTGCCAACGCTCGGGAACCTTAGACGGGCAGAAATATACGAGGGACCCGAAGACCCCCGGACGTCCCGGTGTCCTTTTTATCCTGTGACGACGACGTCTCGTGTTTCTTTGACGCATCCTCGACGAGCCCACCATCGTCCCCCGGAATTACAATAATTTATTGGAGGGGCTGTTCTCGTCTTGATCGTCATTTTTTTAGGTCTCCTTAGGGATTTTTTGATAAAGAACGTATAAGTTTCTTAGTACAGGCATTTTGCATAGATATTTATTTATGTTTTAAGAATGTGTATAATTTTGCGTGAAGTTCTTTTTAGCACCCATCTCCGATTGGCTCCCAACTTATCCGAAATATTGCCCATGCCCAGTAGAGTCATGTGGGTTGGTCACGTGACGCGGAAATGCTATGCGCATGCGCAACAAACTGTTTGTGTTTTGACTCGTATCCGCCATTTTCACTTATTAACACACCCTAAACTGTTGTTTCTTGTCTTTCATAAGTTTAATAAGTTACAATGAGTGAAAGTTCTGATGAATCAATATTAAACTAGTTATATTACTTTATTTGGTTAGGTTAGGTTAAGTTAGGTTAGATTAGATTAGGTTAGGTTAGGTTAGGTTAGGTTAGATTAGATTAGATTAGATTAGATTAGATTAGGTTAGGTTAGGTTAGGTTAGGTTAGGTTAGGTTAGGTTAGGTTAGGTTAGATTAGATTAGATTAGATTAGATTAGATTAGATTAGTGACATGGCAGTCAACGTGTTAACACATTATTTACCGGCGAATTTTTCGTAATTTTTGCACGTCTTTGGTCCATGGCTAAGGATTTTTTAAGAAATCTTTCATCATCAAGTGCAGTTTCAATCGTGAACCAACAAGTTACCCTCAGTAACGTAATCTATTTATTTTGATTGAAATTATTATGTAAAGGAAGATTTTTAAGGTATTATTTATTACGCACAACTATTGCAAAACCGATTAATAGGCTTGCGGTAGATAGTGCTAAAAACGATTTCCATTCTAATAAAAACGTATATAGATTTATGTGAAACTGGTGTTAATAGTATGAAGAATAAAAATATTGACACCAGAAGTGGCAGCATAGAATATAGGACACATGGTTAATCCTTAGCTGCGAGATTCGCGGCGGAGGCAAGGGGGAAGTTCTTTAAGTAAAGAAAAGTTTATATCAGTTGCCGAATAGCAGCGGGCACGTACCGTCGACTCGGTTAAACTAACTTAGACCGTCGGAGCCCACGAAATATCGTTCCGAGCATCGCCAATAATGTCTGACTCCCGCGGCGCTATACTACTAGCCGCATTAAGCCAGTAGTAAAAAGCCGCATCAAGGAAGCCGTAAGTAGCATCGCCCGTCACAAGTCAGCCGTAGTTTCCAAGACCATTATTCCCGAGACGTTCATTGCAACAATACCTCTAAAAACGGTCTCAAAGCGCAACTCCACCCGTCATCAATAACCGTTCGTCGGTAAATCTTCCTCATCGTTTCGAGATTAATTAATGTTGCTGCGAAACAAAATAATTAACCGGCTTCGGGGTCACGATATAATTGATCTCGCGTAATTGGAGCACTGCGATCTCGAGTGCTTAATTAAAAATGATCACGGGACAAATTAAGATGTTCCAAGTGCGAAAACGGGATTCGTGCTCTGTCGGGACGCGCCAAGTGAAAATTCCTGCGGACTCGATCAGGTCAATGGTCATTTTAATTATTTAGCTGTACTTTGACCGCCGACACGCCATTAGCACTAATTTCCTGGTATCACGCGCGCCCTCGTTGACTCGATTTTGGATCCATCGAATCCTATGTAACTTTGTCTTCATAATTAATGCACTGCTTGCAGAGCTTCCTGGTGACGACGGTTCGATCATCCTTTTTTGGCTAAAGGTGCCTCGTTTAACGCTCTAATAACGCGTTGACTTTATCTTGCTTTCAGAAACAGCAAGTTCTAATTGGTGTTTAGCTATTTATTTAAACATCTGTATTGTACTGCATCTGAATATGAAGGATATGTATTTATTGAAGACATCGTTGCCTAAACCTCTGCGACTTTGTCTTTTGAGAAACAGGAAGTTGTAATTGGTCTATTTATTTATCTATTTATTTAAATGACTAAGTTTTACTTGCAAATTGTATTTGCAAATGAAGGACTGTATGTCTTTATTGAGTACAACGGCGTCTAAACCTCTCATTGATTTTGTCTTGTATTGAAGAACAATATGTTGAAATCAACGTTGATCTATTTATTTAAACAGCTGTGTTATACCGCATCTGAATATGAAACGATTTTGTGTGTTTATCAAGGACATTGCTTTCCGAAATTCAGTATAACAAGTTTAATATAATATGATAAATACAATAGAATGCACATATTTAAGCACTTACAGCTTATGCAGAAATTTGAAAAGCATTAAAACATGATGTTTAATTATTCTATTATGTGTTTAAGCTGTTGCTAGGTGAAATAATACTCTTCCTCTGATCCATCTCTCACGGTTTGTTTAATAACGAAATTTGCATTGTCATCGTCTACAAATGAGGTTTTCATTCATTTTAACAGATTCTCACTTTTGCAGATTAGTTAAAATGTTTCTGTTAATACGATCAGTGTAGATATTAGCATGTACATGAATAAAATCCAGTTGAAAGGGTTGCTCCAAAGGCTGATCTTTCACATTAATATTTACACCGCGGACTCTCATGCAAGTATGAATTTTTTCGTCTAATATATACAAAACAGAAAATCAAAATAAAAAAGGAATTGATATGAAGTTTGGTAGATAGTAAATTCTATTTATTCGTATCTATATCGGTCTCTCAATATTCATTAACTCTTTCATAAAAAAAAGTGCTTAGTCAACGAGTCTACTTATTTCCACAGATAACGAGCAACACTTTGAGAACAAAATAAAAAATTATCGAGCGATATCGGTCGACGGTTCTTCTTGTTGAAAAAAAAACGAATCCAGCAAACAAGAAGACGCAACACAGAGAAGCACAGCTTCTTTAATGAACGTAGCGGAATGAAATTATCAAGATAATGTTTCGTGTATGAGCGGAGATTAGCGAGTAAGCGCCGTTATTAAATCTAACTAAGGCATAATTTGCTGCGGATTAAAGAGTGCGTCGAAATGAGGGAAAAAAGAACACGGCAAGAAGAAAGATAAAGATACAAGAGCCACAACATCGCCAGCATGGCGACCGTTAATGTCTCCCCGACGATTTAATTCCTGTTCCTTCCAGCGTCGCCAACCAGTAGTCCACATTATCAAATACTTGCGACCTGTACCGACAATGTGCTGTCTTCTTTTTTTAAACGGTGGTCTCACTGCAGAAATCTATGTTTAAATATTCGCTAACCTAACTCAGACCTTAATCGGTATAAATGCAGTTATGGTCCGTGCAAAAAGAAATTAAATATCTTGATTATTTATAAAATGGTGGGAAAAAGAAATCATTTTACCGATTTTTCTATACTTTTCGGCCTTTAGCATGCTATAAAAATAAGAAAAATTTGACGGATTTTAAACATTTTGGTCCGTACGATAACAGGATGCGTACTGAAAATTCTTTCATTTGTATACTGCAACAGAAGGATAAGACATGCTGTGACAAAAAGATAGAACATACTGCATTTTTATTGTTATGTAACATAGACTGGTAAAAATACATTTTTCATATTTTTACTAATTTTTTCTTGGTTTTAGCCTGATCTCAACATTGCTAAAAATGATTTGCAGGATTATGGGTATATAATGAGCCACACTCTTTAAAATACGAAACAGAATTAATTCTAAGTAATACGTCTGAAGACACGTTGTGAGGCACGTCTTTACTGTTCGACAAAATAGACACCAGTGAGGACCGCTCTGGAAAGAAAAAGTAAACGATTGACCTAGAGTCGAGGATCCCATGACGCGGGCAACATAGATACAATGTAGTATTTGTATAGGCGGTCGAAAATCAAACGATCGAATGTGCCTACTAAATAACAGTATGTAGATTATTTTTGTCAATTTGTTTGTTACAAACATTTCAACATGATTAGAGGAATCTTGTCAGGGTAGTATACAAAAATAGCAGACAATTTGGAACAGTTGAATGATTTTATGTATTCAAGAAAAGTGGGGAAAATTGACTCGAAAATTGACACGTAACTAAACCACTGCTGCCATTTTGTCCCGCTAGAATTTCTCAAAAATGTTATTCTCGTTAAACAAAGCTAAACAGGTTGGTGAAATCCAAGGATAACTGTATTTTGGAGAACCAATTTTTTTAAACTTTTTTTATATTTATCCAATAAATTTCGACGAGGAAACGCCGAAAATGAAAGTCTTATTGCCAGGAATTCACTGGTTCAGATGTTATAGGCGTGTAAAGTTGAGCACTTCTAAGCCTTTTTGACAAGTTAAAGCGCCGCCACCGAGTAATTTGATTTTACTTATATATGTTATTAAACATACCCTGAAATAGTATATACAAACAAATTTCAGTTGTAATGTGAGAACAAATTAAAATCACCATAAGATTTTGTCGCACAGTCTCACTTCCACCGCACCAGAAAATTGCAAGAACCAACTAGACACTCGGGCTCGGGCTAAGGTTCGGGCCCCGACTCGGGGTCGGGCTAAGGTTCGGGCCCCGACTCGGGGTCGGGCTCCGACTCGGGCTCGGGTTCGGGCCCCGACTCGGGCTCGGGCTAGGGCTCGGGCTCCCGAACCCTAGCTCGAGCCCGAGTCGGAGCCCGAGCCCTAGCCCGAGCCCGATACAAAATTCCTAGTCCTGTAATAACAATTTTATTTGTTGGCCAACAAGTGATCTCGAGTAACATAGTCGAATAACTTCTCTTGGATAAAAATGATTAAACTTGGGAATCTATTTCCCACACATCGGCTATAAATAAATGATTCACGGCGGAGCGGGAGGATTGGTTTGCTCCCGAAGATCCTCGAAAGACGTCGATTCAACGAAACTGTATCAGCGGGCGTGCTCTCCGAATCAATATTTACGACGGATAAGGAACGCTCGACTTGTGCTCGTCCCTTTTTATTTTGGATCGGGCATATTTCTGCGAGCCAATAAGATTCTCGTATTACCCGACGAGTTCTACGTTTTACGTCGTCGCGCGGCGTACGTGTGCGCCTGCTGGCCCACCGTTTCGGGCGCGGTGGATGCAGTTTATGTTGTTCTCAATGGTATCGGCGGGGGGCGGGGAGTCGTCTCGCGAATACTTGGTCTTGCTGAATAACAATAGCACTTTCCGATGCCTTTAGTGCTTGCAACACCGCTCCTCCTCGTTTCGGTCCGCTCTCGAGAATTTTATTTTCCTCGCTTGCTCTTTTACTGCGTTGACACTCCGCCGATAAATATTTAGCATGTAACGGCCGAATGGTCGCTTGGCTGAATATCAAGCGCACGCAAGCTTCATACTTAATGCTCGCTCACTGTTCAACAATTTAACCCACCGAGTACGCAACGAGCCTTTTACGACCTATAAAGAACGGATTTCTTTCGAAAAATACACCCACAAGTTCCGCCGTTCTCGAACGCTGGCTTGTCTGGTTAGTCGCTCGTGCTGTATTTATTGTATTATCGTACCGTACGTGCGAATCGCTACCTTGTCGCGTAAATTTCCGTGACTCCGGCACCGTGCATAAAAAATGTATTTACACGCTCCGTAGAAATGATTTTGTGGACTTCAGGGTGGCAGATATTTTCTTCATAATTTAGAGTTCCAGCTAAAGGGACAGCATGATAAATCAGCAACTTTAAACTTGTGGAATTTTTTAAAAATCGACGTCCCAGTCAAAAATTCCTTTTATAGGGTTATCAAAATATACGATGGAATAAAAAATAAATAGAAATTATATTGATGTGTTATAGCGTTATGTTTTTATTTCAATTTGAACATTAATTCTTATAAATGCTAAGTACATGAACTCGACGGATTGTCTTGGTAGATTTTATCGAAAACAAAATCTCAGTTCAAACAATTTTATTCTACATTTGCGACATACTATTTTATGCAGTATCATATCTTTTTCAACTAGTAGCCTTGTCTATATTGGTATAGTATAAACGAATAGGTTCATAATTGTCTGTTAAGTTTTTTGTTAATTAGCTGGCTAAACGTGGTTATTTAAGCACGCGTAACCTCACTTTCAACTGATAGAGTGTGTGTACATACTGTTTCATAATAAAACTAAGGAACCGACACGAACTTTCACCTGTGAGTTGTCATTAATAATTTTATCTTATCACCTTATTCATTACACAGATAAAAGTTTAATTGTAACTTAACGCTAAACTTTATAGAGTCAGGAAGGCGGTAAAATCTCTCATTAACGCACATTAAATGTTTGAAATTTGTAAAGAGATAGAAAGTATGCACCTCTTTTGGTGTATATCAACTAAATTAATTATAGGAATTAATTTTTAGTCTTGTCTGCAATTAGACTGTGGTCACGCGAAATTTTTTATAATGGATGGCCGTTGCGCATACTTTTACATTTATGTACAAGCTCGTGCATTAATTCCCTGCGCCCAGAACTATATTATTTTTATTTATTACTTTTATCTCTGTTCTAGATATTTCAAGTGGTTGTAAATTATACGTAGGTTAAAAGGATATATCCTGAAGAATTATTAGACGATACATAAATGTAATGAATTTATTCGTATGTTCCTCATTACTCAATTAATAGACTGTGGAGCTTATGCAATTTATAGCAGAATTGAGTAAATGAAATTTAGAACCGTGGGAAAATTAACAAAGTTTAAACATATCAATAAATTACCTGTCATCCATTAAAATCATCAAGGCAAGAACTAACATTCTATTTAGTATCTATTCCTTGCAATCGACGCAGACATATGTTATTTTGCATAAAGATCTGCAGTCTAATAATTATTTTAATTTTTCAGTCGTCAAAACTGTTTATAATACACAAAATGAGTATAAATGTCTGTTTCAGAATCCGTGTTATTTTAACTAGTCTGAACATATTCGAATTAATAAGATCAGTTTCTTGAAAATGGTACTTTAAACCTCCAACAACGGTGACTGACTCTATTCTGACCCAGACTATCAAAATAAATAATTTATGTACTCAATTGTTGGCAATTAAACTACTTACAAAGACTAACGTATCTACAAGAAGAACTCTTAAATAAATATTTAAAAAAATTAGTAATGAAGGCTGTAAATGGTCATAATCATCGTCAATTAAATATTCATGGAAAAAGTCCGTCGTTGAAGGGTTAAAATACATTCAACACATAAATCTTTCAAGTAAGAATATATAAATATAATTTAAAAAATTGTATATATGAATACTGTGGTTTTTTAATAATTTAAAATTTAAAAACTTATTATTTAAACTCGTAGACTGCCGATTTTGTGCATTTATCACAAAAATGAGTAGTTGATATTTAAAATAATAAAAAGATTAAAAGTATATCAAAATGTCGATGTATTTCTTTCATCTTTTGAGAATTATTATAGAAAGAATGACAACTTGGTTTGACTCTTGCTTCTTACAACTAATGCAGACAATTTTATTTTTGCATAAAGGTCTGCAGTCTATATATGAATAAATGAATAAAGAGCCGGGCGAGGTATGTGTTTTCGAAAGTTGCTCAGTCACAGACGCCAGCATAAACGTTTGTCAAACTCGATTAAAGCTATCGCTGGACTGAGTCGCCAAAAGTTCTGACCATAAATGTTAATTCCACGAATTTCACAGGTCTCGGTCTGAAACTACAATTTTGTAGCCTCTCTATTTGGAGACCGGCGATCACAATTCGAAGTTGCAGCCATTTGTACAGAACAGAAATGTTTCTCGGAGTTTTCGTTAAGCATCCACGAGACACGGAGACGCGCAACAATTTACGGTAGATTTAATCAATAATAATGGAAGCAACTGTAGCCGGGAGATTTTCGAGAGTTTCGGTCGACCATTATCGATAGAGAGAGAGGGAGAGAGAGAGAGAGAGAGAGAGAGAGAGAGAGAGAGAGAGAGAGAGAGAGAGAGAGAGACAGAGAGAGAGAGAGAGAGAGAGAGAGAGAGAGAGAGAGAGAGAGAGAGAGAGAGAGAGAGAGAGAGAGAGAGGGAGAGAGAGCTGAGTGCCTGGTTTCGGGAGTTTTAGTCAAGTATTCGATCAACATTCCGCTGGAAGACGGCATTCAGTGGTTCCAGTCAACGGTATACGAGACACCACGATGAAAGACGCGTTTCAGAAGTTTCAATCGACTAGTTAGGCGACACTTGCGTGAAAGGCGCTCTCGGTAGTTCCATTTAACAATTCATGAGACATTCTTACATACTAATTTGTTAGAGCGATAAGCTAAACACCAATTTATTGTATTCAATTTCTACACTTGGATCTCATCAAATTGTTATACCGCAACGTTGGGATTTTTTTACATTTAACACTTTATCTACTGGGAGTCTATGTAAGAATTTAGCTGAGGAACGTCTAGATGTATGTGTTGTGTGAATGAATTAAAGAAATGAGAGATGAATGAATATATCGATAAGGGTGGACTGATCGATATCAGGCAGCCGTCGTTGTCAAACATATTGTACAGACGAGTTGTAATTTCTTGAATACAATATGATTGATAGGGATCAAGTGTTGCCCTTACAACTATTAATAAGCTCTTCAAGGAAGTTTAAAAATCTCCTTTCATAATATAATACTAAACAATATTATTTGATTACGATACTGGAATTGACTTGTTTGTTTGCAATTGAAGTTGTCATTGTTGTTGGATGATCTATTCAAAAGTTTTTAGCCATGGACCACAGTCTTTCAAAAATAATGAAATAATTGCCGGTAGATAATGTGTTAATAGCAATTTATTCCGCTCAATACAATATGGATTTCCCATGGCCGAATTCATTATTCGGATTAGGCTAGCACGTTCAATGAAATTCAAAATCTCTAAACATCCGACAAAATAAGCGTTAATAACGATAATAAGTAGCCTGCTGGTCTTTATGAATCTAAAAAATAGCCTCCGTCAATTGCAAGCTCTAGGAAATAAATTGAAATTTCTTTCTATCTTTAATAAACTTGCGAAGATGAAAAATACATACTGATAACCTCTAAATCTTCTAATCTTTCTACTGTTTTTTCTCCATATTTTTCTCAAAAATGCACAAACTCCGCAGTCTGAAAATAAGATACAACTACTATAATAATACAAACGTGGTTATCAGATACCTTCAATATAAACTCACAAATTTTAAGCTTCTGAAATTTTAAAAAATCGATGTTCCAGTCAAAAATTCTGGAAAAAATTCACAGTCGTGTGTGCTATCAAGTAGAATGGTCATAAATTGTTTCATAATTTTTTGGTATGCAGAACAGAAGAATTAGACTATAAATCATTGAACCATATAGCTCACCCTATAACTACCATTGTGGTAGGGGTACCGACTTGAAACTTGCCACAGAAGATTTTCTGGGGGGGGAGAGGCATTGAATTGTATGAAGAGAGATTAATTTGGTTTGGAGGCACATTTGACCCTATTATTCATCTATACCCATTCATCTCTAAATTTGCACAACTGACATTCTTTTAATAACGTGTAGACCATACAAAGCC